>OX328109.1:35076873-36276873 GCA_946811185.2 Hippopus hippopus | reverse complement strand
TCATTGGTATCCTCTACCATTCGTCATGGAGAGTACCTGGGCCAATTCCTAAAGATTTTGAACAAATGGATCACTTGCTTGAATATGATGCCCTAGATGGTCCAAAAAATGTTCAATCGGGTTGTTCTTGCAGGCCAAGTAACTTGTCAATTATTTTGGGCGGTGCTTAATCAATGCTCATGTGTATATGTAAGCGCGACTTCTTTCGACTCCTGAAAATACGAGTACAATCCACTGAAACTCAGAAAGATGTTTTGTCATCTAAGCTTGACAAAACATGCAAACGGTGTATATCAAAGCTCAGATTACTCGGTCTGTGCTTCTGGTCTTGATCAGCAAAATCTCATATTTTCGCCAAAATCGCTGACAGGGTAGAACAGATGTACTAAGACAGTTACAAGTATCTCAATAACTTTCTTTTTAAGTGACAAAATCAGCAGATTGGTATCAGTACACAGTTGAATAATAAACCTTTAACATTGGATAAAAAGCGGATGGTATAGATCAAAAATGAGACACTGTACGTTTTGTCTAGTCTGATCTTGATCTAAATAGTCGGCTCAAAGCCGCTATTTCGCTAATGGTGCTAAAAAAGTTAAAAGGATAGACTGGGACAGATTGAATAGAAAATTTTTGAAGTGACAAAATCAGTAGATTGGTATCAGTACACAGTTGAACAATAAAACTGTAATATTGGATTCTATACGCAAAGACACTTTATAACGGGATTTAAAACCCTTCATCAGGAGACAAAATTTTATACTTGTCCATAATGAAACCTTCAGCAGTCGGCAAAAGAAATTTAGCTGTTATGAGAGGATTTGTTTTGGTAACCGAAGAAAACATTGTGGAAAAAGGAGAAAATGCTGTTTATCAGCATTTCCTCCTCTTTCCACGATGTTTTAAAAAACTTTTTTTCCTCTGTCACTTAGTTAAGGGTTAGAACGAAACGCCTCTATTCCTTGATGTATAGAAAATCGTCGGTGTATTGGATTTCTTATTTATTAAAACACGGGATGTGAAACGGAATTTACAGTTTTGTTATTTTAACGATATTGTGGATATAATGTGAAACATTCGATCGAGCTATGAAACTAATCTTTGAAAGGTTCAACGTTTAAACTCTTTGCCTTTTGTAGCAAATAGGAAACAGAATTATTATTATTATTATTAGTATTATTATTATTACTACTACTACTACAACTGTTACTACAACAACAACATACCACCACTATTATCCAGTTGAAGTATTGACACTGATACAAATAAATTTATAGATTTTAGACTTATCCAAATTGAAAGCATATTCTGACGGCAAATGAAATGTGGCTCAAACGATGTTAACTCACTTGAAGAGTTAGTAAACATTTTGAGGAAGAGAGAAAATGCTGGTTACCAGCAGTTTTTCCTTATTTTCTTAATGCTTTTAAAAGCGTTCTTATTAAGGGCCGTTCAAACACAGGATTCTTTTGTAATATGTTTATATATGAGCCATGCTCTGTGAAAAGGGGGCTTAATGCAATTGCGAAAAGTATCGACCCATGTCAGCCTGCGCAGTCCGCGCAGGCTGACATGGGCCGAAACTTTTCGCTTTCTTTACATTTTTTGCATGTCAAAGGATCATTCTACCTCATGATTCAGTGTGTTTTTTTAATCATTAGATTTTGTGGATCCATAATTATGTGATGACTTGCTTGATGTGATGTATCACGGAGATGCATTAAGCCCCATTTTGCCAGAGCATGGTTCATATATAAACGAGCGGCGCCCTGGCATAAGGGGGTTTAATACATCTCTGTGATGCAATATACTATGCAAGTCATCACATAATTAGGGATTATTAAAATCTATATTGTATAATAAATAAGTAAATCTGGATGTAGAAGTGGTGCTTGGACATGCATAAAATTTAAGAAATGGCAAAAAGTGTCGAGCCATGTCAGCCTGCGCGAATTGCGCAGGCTGTCATGGGTCGATACTTTTTGCAGATGCGTGGGAGTGTCCTTGGGCAAGACACCTCAGAGCCCCAGCCTAGTACTTGTGAAACCCAGGAAAAACATGAATACATGAATATGTGAGCTGTCGCCGTGATATGACTGAACTAACGTTGAAAGCGGCGTAAAACACCATTCAATCAATCAACCTTTTCACAGACCTTCATGACTCATATACAAGCAAAAATTTTTACTTCTTAAGCAGATGACAAAATCTAGACTTGTCCAAATTGAAAGTTCAGACGACAAACTAAAATAAAAAAATAATCAGTTTAGACGACAAATTAAATGTGCCTAATGTTATGGTAGGCCTAACTGTCTTTGAAATGATAGAAAACATTAATTTTTGGGAAAAGGAGAAAATACTGTCCACCAGCATTTTCTCCTTTTCCAACAATATTTTCAAAAGCCTTCTGCCTTAGGTTGTTAAAACACTGAAGTGTTTGGTAAAAGTTAAAAGAAGGGGAGAAAATAT
Organism: Hippopus hippopus; assembly: GCA_946811185.2. Classification (NCBI taxonomy): domain Eukaryota; kingdom Metazoa; phylum Mollusca; class Bivalvia; order Cardiida; family Cardiidae; genus Hippopus; species Hippopus hippopus. Next base: position 36,274,404 of record OX328109.1, on the reverse strand, counting down.
ATCGTTGGTTCTGGGTTTTCTTGATCTTAAGCAGTCACTTATTTCCATAGTGAAAACTAATATTGATTGAAATATTTATCTGTGATTCATCGTGCAGTAAGCGATTGGATTTCCACTTTGATTTATTTCTACAGCAAGCAATTGGTGACAGCTACCATCTTGTGATATTTGTGCAGTGAATATCAATAATAAAGCTCTAAAACAGTGTAACGGATACCTGCTACAAGTAACTGGTAACGGCTTCCATCTGTTACATTATTATCATTATCTTTATAAAAGTCTCCTTCATGTAAAACAATATTTACAAATGACATAAGAAATATGGAGGTACATGTACATGACCATTCGCTATAGAATTATAAGAGACTATCACATCTATGTAAAAACAGTGCATGAACATTCTATACATTCTAAATGAGTGCAGTGAAAATTAATTATAAACCCTATATAAAGAGTTTGACAGATACCCATTTAGTATTGTGTATAGCAAACAACTGGTGACAGCATCCCTCTGTGATGACTGTGTTGTGAATATTAATATTAAACTTCTAAAACATTAAAACAGATACCCATTGCTTATTAAGTTATAAAACATTCCATCATGACAGGTTCAAACGAGTTGGATAAAACGTTTATCATCGTCAAGTATGGAGGTAAGAAGATTTATTTCATGCTTTCCGGTAGGTTATCGAGAAATATCGGTGAAATATTTTTCGATATTTCATAGTTACGACCGGTGAAAATACCGATTTTTAGATTCTAACTCTTCAATTGAAGGCGGAAACAGTTGTTCCTGCGCACTAGTTACCTAGGTAAAATGCGCGTGCCTCTCAACCAGATGGAAATATGACGTAATTTACCCTACATTTCTCGCGCTTGACGTCATATTGTAATGTGTTGCTATGCGGAGGGGGTACTCTCCGGGGAATAACCGAAAAGAACCGTACTGGATTTTGATGTAAGTCCCCCCCCCCCCAAAAAAAAGGGTTAAAAGCAAGAAATAAATAGAATATTTGGGTTTTTTTTAGGTGAAAGATCAAAATTTATTCATCCAGTGAACATCATCGGTAATATTTTTACTCGTGGCTGCGCCATTCGTGAAAATGTTACCGATGATGTTCATTCGATGAAATAAATTTCGATCTTTCACCGAAAAAAACAAATATCCTCTATATATCCGGGTCCCATGTTCACTAAGGAGTCTTAAATTTGGTCGTAATCTTCACTAAATTTAGACAGTAATGCAATTTCTAACTGGCCAATCATTTACGGCATAAAAGTCAATAGGCCTCTTAAAGCATTTCTTCAGTAATGGAGACTTTATGGTTCATATATGAGCTGTGCTCTGACATAAAGGGGTTTAATGCATCACTATGATGCATTATACCAATCAAGTCATCGTGTAAAACTGGATCTTAGAATCCATTTTTTTTAAAAAACCGACCGAATCATGAGGTAGAATGGTCCTTTGACATGCAGAACATTGACCAATAGCAAAAAGTTTCGACTCATGTCAGCCTGCGCTGACTGCGCAGGCTGACATGGGTCGATACTTTTTGTAAATGTATTGAACCCCATTTCACAGAACATAGCTCATACATATAGTTTTATTTATACAAAACAGCCATGTCCTATGTAGTATTTGCAGTTGAAATCTTTCTTCACAGTCAAACAGAGAAAGATTTAAAATCAATATTGGTAAAGCACTTATTTTTTCTACCTTTTCTCAACTTTTAGACAAGAAACATTTACATTTATCTACTACTTTCTGAAATAAAAGTTAGGTCCGTAGGTTGGAAAACTTTTTATTTCGGAGTAGCTGCAAACAGTTTGCTTTTGACCTACCTCTTATCATAAGTCTGGAATGAATAAGTAGTAATTTGCGATTGATAAAAAAAAATAACGTGTGAATCCTGTGGGCCTCTGCGGGCCTATTTAAGGGCCCATTTATGACACCAATGCACACAGGTCAGTGCTTCTACGCATGTGTTTCCTGACTTCCTCACACCAGTACTGTCACAGCTTTCTGTCCAAGCCACTGACTACCTTCCTCACATCCATCAGAGGTGAGAAGCGAAAAATCGCTGGAAAGAAAGTTTGCCTTAACCTGGTATCGAACCGTCAACCACCAGATCACGAGTCATATACGATTACTCGGCCGGGCGATATCCTTTGGGAATATCGACTTTTTGTTATAAGATCTTGTAAAATTGGTACATTAAGAACCTTTGATAGATGTTTAGTCGATCTGAGAAGCCTCAAATGAAAACAAACACTATTTTACCTTTTATCTACGCAATCCCGTCTTCAATAACCTCAGAGGAAGAAGGCTACAGAAAACATAGTGGGAAAAGGAGAAAACGCTGGTAACCAGCGTTTTCTCCTTTTCACACAATGTTTTCTACACTCCCAAGGAAAAACTCCTACATTTGAGTCACATTTAATTTGTCGTCTGCAAATGATTTCAATATGGACTTGTCTTAATTTTTGTCCTGACAAAGATGCCAATAAATTACAACCTTATCACACCTGGGCATGTCAGAAATTTCCTTCCGGATTCTTTATTAAGGAAAGGACAGCCAATATGAAACATTAATCTATAATTTCCCATAATTCCATGTCCAGACATACGTCTAACACTCCTTAGCGCTTTACTTTATTTTTATTGGCAGGTTTTAATGTCACTATCGTGTATTTCTCAGGTTTCATAAATTCGAGCCTCAGGCTCTGCATACCCTTGCCCAAGGACACTTCATCAAACCTGCGCCGCTGGCTGAGATCGATCCAGTGTCTAGTGTATTCGCCAAACATTCTGAATAACTTTCAAAGTGTGATACTCAAGAGTTTTCAACATTTTAAAGTAACGCAAGTTTTTATTGGCTTAACCAAATGGTTAAGCCAATCAAAAATTACGTTACTTTACAGATTAGAATTAGACTTTGAATGTCATTTAGAATGGTTGATGACTACGGACCACGAATTTTCTGATTATAGGGAAAACGCTATTTTGAACCCTTAGCTCTTTGTACATAAGGACTGATTCCAGACCGAGTCCGGCTTCTAAGTTCATAACCTACAAGGCTTGAAACGAGAAGTTCCTGGTTCGAATCACCTGCACGACTACTATCATTCCAAGTTATTGATCATTGTCATTGTGACATGAGTCATTCCTGCCTCACTGCCGAACCTTGTTTTGACAAATTTTACTTGGAAAAGTAGCCATTAGCTTGGGAAGAATATTGTGCGAAGTACTGAAAAAAAATCCAGGAAAGCATGGGGCACTAACCGTTGCAATCTAACTGAAATGACTAAAATAATGTCGAAACGGCGTTAACCCATACAAACAACTAAATTCCCGATTCTTTGCTACAAAACTATCACGTCTCTCGTATCTCTTCCCAATGTACTTTGTAAATGATAAAAACTGTCAAAGCTTTTAAATTTCTGAATTAATTGTATTTTGATCCGAAAACATAAGATATAGAGTCTCGAAATGTGTGTAATTATTTAGTTTTACGACCCACTTTGTCCGTACAAAGCAAGTTTAACAAAATGAATAATTGGTTCTTTGCGTGGGTAAAATAAACTGACGTCGACTAAAAAAACCCCAGTAGATATATAGATAAACTATTAATTGATAATTACATTCAACATGAATTACACAAGCAGTTGTTAAAAGCAAGCTCTTCATTGAATAGCTGTAGCCCGGGCAGTTCAATTTCGAAATCAGGGCAGCTGAGTGGGTTGTGGGTTCGAATACCTGCTTAGAAAAAAAAACAAAACGCCTTTAGGTTATTATTTGTTAGCAAAAGATTTTACAGTAAAAATAGTAGTAGTAGTAGTAGTAGCTCTACTACAACAACAACACAAACTACTTCTCCTACCACTACTACTTATACTACTACTACTAGTACTACAAGTACCTTTTTTTTAATGTAATATCTTTATTTTGTGAAGGTTTAACATTAACACACATTTTCAAGCATGAAATCTCAAACCTGAAAAGAAGTCTTTTTTGACAATTCTGCCCTCAAAACGAGTGAATTATGAAGTAAATGCTGATATTGACGACTTTCAGGGTACTGATGATTGAAAATAAACATTGATTGTATTGGAGTTAAACTTTAGGTGCCGTTTTAACAGTTTAGGTCATATCACGGTGGTCAATGCACCTAAGCATGTTTCCTGACTCCACACCAGTACTGACATAACTTTCTTTTCAAGTCGCTGACTGCTTTTCTCGCATGAATCAGAGCTGAGAGGCGAAAAATGGCCGGAAAGACAGTTTGGCGTAACTTGGTAACGAACTCGTAACCACCAGGTCACAAGTCAGACTGAGCTGTCCGGCCGGGCTGAAAATGAAAAGGATAGATTGATGAGTTAACTTTTTACCACATAACCCCCAGTTTAAACTACTCTGCAGAAGAAGCCTTTTAAAGCATCGTGGGAAAGGGAGAAAATGCTAGTAACCAGCATTTTCTTTTTTCCCATAATGTTTTCTACTCTTTCACAAATTCCATTATTTCAGCCACTATTTTTTTGTCGTCTGCATACGCTTTAAATTTAGACAAGACTAAAATTTTGTGGTTTGGAAAAAAAATTAGCAATCAAATGTTGTTTCGGTCTTTGTTTTTCAAAGCAGCTTGTAGCAGCGAGGGACCTAAGTACTACGTAGAAAAGGTTCAATGTAACATTTCAAACAACGTCAAAGTGACCTTATGTCGTGCGCCGGGTCGCAGTTGGTGGTGTTTTTAAATGAGCCATGCTCTGACAAAAGGGGGCTTAATGCATCTGAGTGATCCATGGTACCAAACAAGCCATCACATATTTATGGATCCATAATATCCACTATTTTTTCACAAATACTTAATCATGATATAGACTGGTCCTTAGACATACAGAAAATTGACCAAAAGCGAAAAGTTTCGGCCCAGGTCAGCCTGCGCGGACTGCGCAGGCTGACATGGGTCGAAACTTTTCGCAAAAGCATTAAGCCCCCTTTTCACAGAGCATGGCTCAAATCTTTTCTAACTTTTAGCCACGGTGGCTCGGTCGGTAGCGTACAGGACTTGAAGACGAGGTGGCTGGTTCAATGCGCAGCTCGGCCAATTTCTTTCCGAGGATTGATGATAGTCATTGCGACAGGGTTCATTCCTCTTTGGCCGCTGACCAGTGTTTCGGCGATGGTTATGCGGGAAAGCATCCAGTAGCTCGGAAAGAGTATTGTGCGGTGCACTGGTAAAAGAAAATCCAGGAAAGCATGGATAGGTGCACTGGCCGCTGAGATATAACTGAAATCATGTTTCTGGCTGCTTTCCCACATAACCATCGTCGAGACAATGGTCAGCGGTGGGAGAGGAATGAATCCTGTCGCAATGACTATCCCTAAGGTCCTGAAGTCACGCATAGCAGCCCAGGGGTTAAGTATTATTTGTAAGTTTTATTATCTCTAAACTAGCAACGGATCGCTGCAAGTTGTCTAATATTACGCATTTTATTCGTCCTACCCCACACTGTTTTAAATTACGTACCTTTCTAAGTTGTATGTTTCATTGCGAAACTTTTAAAAATGCATTGTTTCAAATTGAGTAATTTGACTAGTGCCTATAAGCTAGCAACGGAATGTTGTAAGCCGTTTTATATTATGCATTGTATTTGTCTTGCTCAGCACTATTTTCGAGCAATTCTATGTCTCGTTCTCCATCCTATCCTTATTCTGTTCCATTATTTCAGATGTTTTCTAAGGTAAAGTTCAAAATGACAAATTATAGTGTCCATTTCACGCTCAGCGACCACCCCCTCAAGGTGTGCTCTCTATGTACTATACAAGTTTGGGTTACTCATTAATTATCGTATAAGTACTATCTCCTTTTTTTCTCAATATTTTTGTAAAACGGTAGAAATTGGCTTTTGTTATATTCTATGGGGTTGTTATTGTACACATCACATGACCACAGGTATGGTAAAATCATATATAATATTACAAGATACATGTATATGTATACGTAATAAAGTATGTCTATGTCTATGTCTACTATCATCAGTCATCGGAAAGAAATTGGCCTAGCCAGGGATCGAATCCACGACCCCGGTTCTCAAGTCCTGCACTCTATCGACTGAGCTACTGGGACTCCACTCTCTAAATCAAAGAAAGATAATTCAAATATGTGTGAAGGATATAAAGTTACAGTTGCCTCCCTTGGTTCTCTATTGCTCGATATAGGGACGCATGTGTCTCTCTCTTCTTCTTCTTCTTCTTCTCTCTCTCTCTCTCTCTCTCTCTCTCTCTCTCTCTCTCTCTCTCTCTCCCAAGGGACCGGTCATCGCCGGAGGTACAGGCGGTCTCGATCTTCACCCATCACTATAGAAACCAGAGCTCGTGATCAACAGTTGATATACAATTAAGTGGTGAGAAGAAGTGTTTTAAAAATCTACTTATCTTACTCAACAGCCTTTTCATTTTCTGGTTTTTTCTGATAGTCCTCCTTTTTTTTCCCAGATCGAGTAATCTTGATGTAAACATAGATTTATATCACACACATATGTGTGAAATATTTAGACATCTAATACTAGTATCCAAATAAGCGACATCTACGGCGGATACAAACAACCTGAATAGATCTAATGTATACTCCAAAGATTTAGTAAAATCCACACATATCACATACATGTACACCGAGACATGACCGTACTTAAATCAATTGACAGGTCCACGGTGTAGGGGTGTAAAGCACGTGGCTTGTCGCAAGATTTCGCTTTTTAGCGGATTTGCTATATAGCAAATCCGCTTACTGTGATCGTTTAGACCGGAACCAAATACATCATGCGTAACGACGCATGCGTGCTCACTTTCAGTTTTGCATGGCTGGCATGGGACGAACAACGCAGATCTACAAATGATATTCAGCTCTGACCCTGAACAAATCATACAAATAAGGTTTCATTTCTTTATCGAAATTTCGTCAAAACTAAAACATTTGTCAGTTTGAAATACTATAAAGACCTAAACAAAGTTTGTTCTTTTTTTTTTAATATGGCCATATGCGTATGAACATTGTTTACACAGACTGCCCTCGTTTTCATTCAAGAAACGTTCATTCATAACTTGTATCGTTCGCTGCCAAAATAAACTATTAGATTAAGCAGTATTTTCTCAATAAAATTACATTTTCAACTATAGTATTATATCAGATATCTTTAACTGTTCAGACAGCTAGCTAGAATTTGGCCGTAAATAATTTAAAGCCCTTTCGAGAACGAATACACAGTACCCATAAAGTCGACTCGGTACCTTGTTACTGCCCTTCGGATAACGCTATCGATGAATTTCCGAATTGTTTGAAACATTTCTGTGAAACGTTTGATGGAATGGAGATCGTGCAGTCTGTCCAAAAAAATTACTTGATGTTTGATTTATGCAAGACTGCGTTGATAAAGCTTCCAAGATTTCTCTCTAGTTATCGAAGGGTCATTAAGAAATCCTTCGTTTACAAACGGCCCCGATCAAGTACGAACCCGGGACATGAAGTTATACTGAGGATTTTTGCTGGGGAATCGTGTCCTCAGTGAAATAGACATCCACTAACTTGAAGCCTCAGAGACTCAAACAAGCTCACTATTTGTCTGCAAGGTGTAGAAGTCCATTTATACTCCTTCTGATACATTGAATTTTATTTCTTACGTTTCATGCAACAAAAAAGAATGCAGAATTTGCAGATAGATTTATGATAAAGGATCCACAAGAATGCATCTATACGTCTTTCTGTTTAGACATGTAGATTTAAATTCTTTGATATATTTTTGATGCTTTGAAATAGAAATGCATGTACAGAGCAAGTTGAACATATTTGTACTTTACTTATAGAGTAAATTTTTAAGATGAACTGCTGCTGCTGCTCATCCCATATTTAAGACGGTGACTGTGTTTTATGAAAACAGCAAGTAATTCAAACCTTAGAATGAAAGTATGCCTATAGTTTTTAAAGTTTTATAGAGGGACCCAATTCTTGTAACCATTAGGCTACTAAGTGCTACTCAAGGACGTTGTGCAGACAGTGATGATTAAGATCAAATTGCACAGAAAATGCAGTCTGATCTTCAATCTATACTGCTCGGTATTTTTCCCCAAAAATAATTTTAAAATAGCAATAATTGGCAATGTACACTCGACTTGAAAGTTTCATTTTGTTTATGTAAAGGTTTAATTTTTTACTTTGCATGGCAACTTGTCATACTGAGTGTGATCTTGATCCATTCTGGGTACTAAAGTACCTTCAGCTGTACCAAAGGCAGGGATTTACACACATGAAACAAAGTACTATGTTCTGCCAGGTGATGAGTGATGATTTCAATTCTTTTCTTTAGATCATGAAAATGGATTCACTCAAAGTCGCATTGGATGTAATGAATAACCTTTTTACCAGTGTAAATATTGAATTTCAAGTATCTCATAATGCTACATCAGGTATTTTTTGCACATGTCCCTGCAATTGTTCAGTTATGTAGTATGCAAGGTTGGCAAAAAGCAGGTTAATATGAGTATTGACCAGGCCGGCTGTTTTACAAGCGGTCAATACTGGTCACAAGTGGTCGATTGGTGGTCGATTGAAGTGGTTGATTGGGATGATTTAATTACTGGCTTACATACCCGTCTGGTTTCTAAATTAATGTTAAAAGCTCTCCTCTTACATCCTGTACATGAAGGTTCATTACATATTATCATCAGTATCATAGTTTTTATCAATAAGGTCCTTTTTTATTTGATCATAATTCCAAAGACACTATTGCTGGTCAGCTGAAGAGGTTGTTGGATTGACTTTCCTTATTGAACTTACACAGATGTCGGTTCTTTTCAACGAAATAATATTTATCTATTTTTTTTTTTTTTTTTTTTTTAATCTATCATCATTCCTTACAGAGAAAGTAGATAATGTGTATAGTTCTACACTCTCTCTCTGTCTTTCTCTCTCTCTCACAACAAACACACTTAGATTTTAAAAATATAGATAATTTAATATAGTCTATGGTCATAAAAGTTCAAAGGTAGCATCATAAAGCAGCCAATATATAATTTTCAAGTAAAATTGCAGAAAAAACTGTCACACATAGGCAAATATGTGAAATATACCTGTCATTAATCTATATACATATTGAGGTACACATGAAGAAGGCTCTAACTGATCAAATAAACAATGGTTAAGGATACATTAATCTATTTGAAGTATATTTAAGTGTCTACTTACACTTTTAAATTGCTGTCAAAACACACTGAATGGTGTAGAAGTTGCCTCTTTCTAACCCAGTGGGTGTGGTTTAAATCAATTACCAAAGGGACAAATCATGTGTCCCTATTTGGGGTATTATAATTGACACCAGGCTTTATTCCTAAAGTGTGAAATATTGACTTATATGCAATCATGATAATATTTTATCATCAAGCAATTACGTAAGGTGTCAAACATGAAACCCGGGGACCTTATTTGGAACTTCTACACAGTTTTGGACAAGTTGCAAAGGCCAGCTGATGAGTACCCTTTGCAGGGACAAAACAGTTTTTCCACTCAAGTCAACTCTTGCATATTGATGAATTCAACACAAATCATCCACTAAATAGCAAAACTGTCCTGTTAAATATCATCTGACTATTAAAGTTTCAAAATGACCACTACAAATATTCAATCGACCACTATTGACCACTTTTGGAGTATTGACCGGGGCGGTTTGAACCGGTTAAAACTGCCGCTTAACACTGCCCCTGGTTTCAACTGCTCAACCTTGGTAGTATGACAAAATTCACAAAGACAAGGCTCAAAACTTCAAAAAGAAAACTTGATCTATATAGACACTGCAGAGAACCAGCCAAGCCCTAGTAAAACCAGAGAGGTACACAAATAAATAAGTTGTTGTCTCTGTAAGACTGAAACAGTGTTGAAACTAATGTAACCACCAGAAATCAGTCATCCATCAAATTATTTTTGAAGGTAGTTACAATCAATTTCATGTTTTGTGGCACTGTATGAGTTGACCTTACTTTTCTTTTGTAAAATGATTTTCTTGACTTGTTTCTTTATGAAGATACTGGTAAAGTTTCATTTATGTAACAGAAGGAAGGTACATTCAATATTCATGAATTACACATGGCCTAAATCTTAGAAAATACTAAACACACCACTTAGTTTCACCTTTCAGACTTTTACATAACAATTTTGAGTTCAGGAATGAAACCAAGAACATTCTTTTGAAAGGAAAGAAGAAATCATTGTACCTGAACAATCAAATTATTGTTTCTTGTTTGATTTTGTATCTCATTTTGAAATCAATAGTTTGAAGTTGTGTAGTAATTAGGAAGAACCCCTGAAGGGATTCCTAGGTGTTAGAGTTATGGAAAGGACAATGTGCTTTCAGTAAGAACTGACATACAAAAAGCCACTGTTTCTATTTCCCTGAGAGGACTCCTGTGTTGTTTTTTCTGAACTAAACCGTTTCAAAACAATGCATGCTTTATACCTCAGAATGAGGACAGTTTGTATGCTATGTAACAAGAGTAGATTAAGATCAGACTGCCTAACATAGTAAAATTCCATTCTTATAGGCACACTATTTTAGATTTGAATTGTTAACAGTCTATATGATTATACCAACTATATAAAAGTTTAGAAAGTGTTGTGTTTATAGCCTGATTAGATTTGTAAAATGCTGTTGTAAAAATAAAAAAAAAAACTTGATGTCTGAGTACAGAAGTTTCAATATTTCAAAACAGTCTTCCATAATGATGAATAATGATGATTTTAGAAATGCTTAAAATGCTATAAAAAAAAAAGAAAAATATAGTCATCATGTTTAGTGTAGTTATGTAAGCTCACATGTTTACAAACCCGAGGGTGAGCTGTTAATAATTTCAATCTTGTTTAAAGCAAAGTCTCAGACAAAAGCCACCTTCACTAGTTCTTCTAAAAACCCTTGATTTTTAGTTTAGCTAAAATTGCTAAATAAAGCTCAGCCAGTTGGATAAGCTGTTTCAAAAATTTTTCTGAACATCCTTCAAAATGAGATAATATAGCCACACTTACCTAAATTAAAACACGTTGTATCCTTTATGGTGTTATGGGATGGGGAAAAACTACTTTAGTAAGAATGAAAATTGAAAAACCTGTTGGTCTACCAATGTTTTCAAAAACTTAAGAGCCACATTTTGTGTGGCTGACAGAAATGTTAAAGTTAACCTTGCAGGCCAATTTTAGATCATTTGATTAATTGAATGGTGGTTAATGTCACTTTCAACATTATTTCGGTCATACAACTGCTACAGCTAGCTTATTTATGTATGTTTTTAAGGGGTTTTAGCAGTACTAGGCTAGGGCTTTGAAGTGTCTTGCCTAAGGACACTCTTACAGAAAACCATGGTGCTTCCAGTGAGGCTAGAACCTAGGCCATCAGGTAACAAGTCCTACACTTTACTGGTGAGCCATGCAGGACCTCATATCCATATTTAGAGGGGAGTTAATTTGTGTAAGATTGTTCAGATTAGTCTATGTCCACCATCTATGCATAAGTAACTTTTTGTTTTTCAAATCAAAACTGGTAATCAAATGGATGCCATTTCATTATTCATTCCTTCCCCATATGACAAGTTTTAGGCACTTTAAATGCATCTGTAGACAACAGTTCAGAAATTGATACAAATGAACTCATATGATTGAAAGCACTGTTGGAACAGGAGAAAATACTGCTTACCAGAATTTTGTCTTTGTCCCATAATGCGTTCAATTGCCTATTTCCTTCAGAATTATTAACACGAAATGTTTGGTATTTACTCTTTAAAGTGTTGAAATAAACCAAAAAATCAAAATTTTCTCCAGATCCAGCTGTCAGAAGCCATGACCTGACATGGATATGTTATATACTGGTCTATCCCACTGACTGATATAAATGTATAGCTTGTGCTTTTATATTGAGACACTTATACTGTCTTGCTATAGAGCTAGCTTTTGTAGCAATGTGCTAGAGCGTTCGCCTTGGGACCTGAAGGTTCTGGGTTCAATCCCAGCCTTGGAAGGCTATTTAACAGAACTGTTACAAATACATATAATCAGTATTTGGAATACCTTATGGTTTGTCCAAACATGACCTATATTGACCCTTTAATTTTGAATTTTGTGTCATACAAAGTTAAATAGGGAGAATTTTTTTGAGGATTTTTCTTTTTTTAGCCCTTTAACACACAATAAATCCCATGTTTATGAGTCCTGTGTAAAAGGGGTTATTAAAATATTGTTGGAAAACAAGACATCAGTATTTCTTTTCTTTCTTTTATCCTAGAATTTTTTGTGTCCTATACAAATACAAACCACATAATCTGAGCCATATTTATTGAATTGTTTGTTAATGCTCTAAATATGGAGCTATTTAGTTTTTATATCACAAATCGATTTTTTAAAAAGGCCAATAAATACTACCAGATATATATTTCTTTTAATATAAAGTGTACGGTTAAATTCAGTAAATGATGCAATTTTGGGAGTTTGATAGTGAAAATGTACTTTAGCAATAGGTAACTCTGTTTATTTTTATCACATCAGATACATGTATAACGTCTTGATACTTATTTGAATATAAGTTATTGTCGACGATGCATGTTATTGATTATGTACCATTCTCACAAGGTTTTCCAAAACTGTGGCATGAAATCTTATAATAACCATAGAGGCTATGAAGCCTATTAAGGAAATACCAATTAAGTTTTTTTTTTTTTTTCCTTAATCTTAGCTTTCTTCTGTAGTAATGATTTTCCAGCCATAATTCAGTGATAAGTCATTTTTGAGTTTGGTGAGAGTATGAAAATCTGAATAGTTGGTTTTAATTTGGGAGAGTCAAAAATGTTTGTCCTCTTGTAAAGTGTTCAAAAAGAAGGTGCAAAAATTTCATATTGCATACATGTGTAAGTAGCAATATATTGCACTCTTTGATCAAATTTGTTTATGATTGCTGAAACTGATTTACAGTTGTAGACCTTAAAACTTTGTTTTTACAGAATTATCATTATATATCATTGTCATTGAAGCAAACAATTTCCTGTTTTGTGTATTTTTTTTTTTTTTTTTTTTAATCTTACTCATCAACAACTGAAGTATTCTATATTTTTGTCAAGTAATTTTCACTTATATAAATCCACCTTGGTTTGTTTCTACATGTTTGTATTTTCTAGTATGTTTACATGTAGCTTCACTACACCATTCTGCTACAAAAAATGTTAAATGTTTGAATGATTTTGAAAGCTTAAGAAAGGTCTTAGAATTCCGACGAAATAAACAAGTGTAAATTGTACAGCTCTTTTATAAAGAACCATAATTATCGCTAAAACTTCTTCAGTTTATGCTGATATTAGCCTTGAAAATATTCTTTTTTCAAGACCGTACAATGTTGTCAGTTTGACCTGAACCAGATACTATCATGTTTGTGCACTAAACATCCTATTTAAAGTTTTAGCTTGTACACCACAAAGTCACTTTTTTAAACACTGTGTATACAGTCCTACGCACATTTGCAGTCCTAAACTGAATACTAGCATAAAATCATGTCAGATTGTTGGATCAAATTACTACCCTAATAAAGTAATAAAATAACAGTTGCTGCACAGCACACTTGGTAAACAACTTAGACTCCCATTTTCCTTGCTAAGTCTATTTATTACTAACATATTATAGATCTACATGTATTACATGTGATAAAAGATTTCAATTTTCATTACATCAAAACATAGCTTAAAACAGTTCAACAAATCTGCTTTTCAAGACTTTCAGTCCTTTGATTTTTTAATCTAATCACAAGCGTATGTAAAGGATATCGACTGAGTAGTACTTAGGTACGAGCTTCAGAAGACACCACCGGCTTCGCGCTCTCGGTGTCTTGTGAAGCTCGTGCCTAGGTCTTTATTATACGGAAATACCTCCTACTCGGTCGATATCCTATACCTCTTTCTACCTTGAACAAATGTTTTTTGTAATAGTTGTCAATGTATCTTCGTAAGGCAGTATACCGGGCAAGTCGTTGCATGATATGAATCCATTTAGAAAAAAAAAACTCGTGAGTTAGAATGGTCTTTTGACATGTAGAAAATTTACGATGAGACAATAACAATGTTGTAGATACTGTGTATGTTATGTAGTATACGCCAGTGGCCTTATTCACAGAATAAAGCACTTTTAGACTGCATCGTTTTTTCTTATGATTCTGATGATTATAATAATTATGACTTAGATCATGAAAAGGAAATTAATTGTAGAAGACATTTATCATCAATGACCACCAACAAAATTGAATTTTTTCAAGCATATCCGCGCCACTTAAGAAAACAGTCTGGTGTGTTCAGCGAAAACGGTCGTGATAACAATCGTGTTTTTTCATATTCCTCTAAATCATTCTTTTAATTCTATCATTTCCTTTTGTATATTTCCAGATAATGAGGAGGCCATATTTAACCCATGGTGTTCTAGTCATACACTGATGGAATGGATACGAAGGAAATGTAACTGTGCGGACGATGGTAATGTTTCCCTGTTTGTTTGAAATGGTTGTAAGGCAACTTTGAATGTTCAGCATTTCAGTTTTTTTATATACATGTCCATGATCCTACTAAGACACTGACATTATCTAAAGCAGATATGTACGCATTAGACCAGAATACATTCTCCGTATCACGCATGTACTCTGTGTAGGTTTTTCTGTATCACGCATGTACGCTGTGTAGGTTTTTCTGTACCACGCAAATACTCAGTGTAGATTTTTCCGTATCATGCATATACTGTACGTTGCTTTATCCGTATCATGTATGTACTCTGTGAAGGTTTTTTCTGTATCACGCATGTACTTTGTGTAGGTCTTCCGTATCACGCATGCACTCTGTGTAGGTTTTCCGTATCACGCATGTACTCTGCAGGTTTTTTCCGTATCACGCATGTACTCTGTGTTGGTTTATCCGTATCATGTATATACTCTGTGAAGGTTTTTTCTATATCACGCATGTACTCTATGTAGGTTTTCCGTATCGTGCATGTACCCTGTGTAGGTTTATCTGTATCACCCATGTACTCTGTATAGGTTTTTCGTATCACGCAGCTACTCTATGTAGGTTTTTCTGTATGGCGCATGTACTCTGTGTAGACTTAAATTCTGTATCACTCATGTTCTCTGTGTAAAATCGTATTGACGGGCTACTTCTATGTATTGACGTTCGGCTCTTTCCGTCAAACACTGAAAATGTGCTGCTCCCTTGATTTTTTTTTTTTTTTTTTTTTTCATTTTTTTTTTTGTGATGCTTTTTGTAGTTAAAAAGAGAAGGTATATGATTTTAAAAAAAAGACAATAAAACAGTCTGCATTTCTGTGTGGTCGGATCAGGTTTTGTTGCGTGTTCAAAGATGTTAGCAGTTGATTTGCCTTAGGTCTCATCTGATACGCACCTCTTTAAACATGCAATTCGACCTTTTCCTCGCACATAGAAATGCGGACTTATGTAAAATTCCATGTGTATAACCCTTCATTTTTTTAATATTTAACTGCTTCAGAATCAATTCCAGGAAATTGAAAATCCAAAATAATTTGATTTCTAAGTATAGAACCTGGTACTTGCGTGCAAAAATCAAGCGAAATACTTACTTTTTCAAGCGCAAACCACATAAAAGTGATTTCATTCCCTTTTTTTCCAGTTGTAATAGATTTGGTGGATTTAGACGGACAGGTGACAAATCTGGGCGCTAGAGCCAAAGAGTATGCCAGTGAGGTTGTGACTGGACGTGGCGTTTATATTCTTATACGTGTAGAACGTAAGTTTCGTTTCTAGTTTGTTTGGTGTCAAAACGCGTTCTTCACTCTCTACCACACAATTCCCAGTCCCAATTCCCTGAAGAATATGGTTTTGAATACACTGTTGGAAAAGGAGAAAAGGCTGGTAACCAGCATTTTCTCCTTTTCCCACAGTGTTTTCTACCCTGTTACAGACAAAAATCTTCACTTGAGTTAGATGTTTTTTTGTTTTTTTTGTCCTCTGCAAATGCTCTGAGTTTGGTCAATGAAAAATTGTGTCCTTTGTTAAAGAGTTAAATAGTATTTAAGTACAGTGCAGCACTTCCGGTTTGCTGCTAAACCGCCTCTACTTGAACCATCTCTTTCTCGAAATGATTTTTCAACTTCCTTGAACTTCGAGGTATAGGTCTTCAACTGTATTTTCATTAATTTAGTTGTATGACTGCGGTATGTGTACCTTTCCATGTTTTCCCTGAGTTTCTTTGACTGGTGGTACAAAGTTCACTCTTCCCAGACCACTGTCTGCTACCAACATAAACACATTTACTCTGCACCTGATGTCAATATCTAAGACCTGTCCACATTAAAATCAGGCAGCAAACTCAAGGTGCTCATATTCTGATTATCAGCATTTTCTCCTTTTTCCAGAATGTTTTAAAATCCTAATTTAAAGGGTCATAAGAACTTGTGGGATTGTGGATTGTTGGATTATACAGAGGCATAAAATGTCGTATTTATACAGCGTCTTGTTAAATTGATTTGAGCTATGGTCTGTTAAAAGGGGGCTTAATGCATCTGCCAAAAGGTATTGACACAGGTCAGCCGCATATTGCTATTGGGCACTTTTCTGCATGTCAAAAGATCAGTCTGTCTAATGCTCTGGTCGGTTATTATACAAAATGGTCTTTGTGAACCCATATTTATGTGACGACTTATTTATCATACATAACGGTGATATATTTAGTTCATTTTCCCAGAGCATATCTCATTTAATTTTCAATTTACAGGGGTGTCAGAAAACGGGCAGTATCATTATACATCTTTACTGAACAACCTGGCTGATATCAACCCCGAGTTGATGGGTATGTAGATTGTATGATTATGCTAGATATCTTGTAGAAAATCTTGTATGTATCATTTTGCAAAAAAAGATTGATTGATCGATTGATTGATTGATTGATTGATTGATGATGTTGTTTGACACGGCGGCCATCGCATTTAAGAATGCCTCACTGGAATTTATTAATTTTATACCTACCATTTTATTATTGATCAATCGATCCATCTATTGATTGATGGATTGATCCATCGACGATCAATTGATCGATCGATTGGTTTATATCTAACTTTTAGAAATACCGATGCGGCCAGTGCAACTATACCACCGATTCCCGAGTTTCTTCAGCCACTCTTACACGTACCATTATTTTGTAACCACTGTAGTATCCAATTCTTACGAACAAGAAAGTTCGCAACAAATGCATAGCTCAAATACAAACCGCACCTGGCGGGATTCGAACCCGTGCGGACAAATATCCTCGTTTTTCGAGGTTTAAAACACCAACACCATAACCACTGAGCTAAAGAGAATTCTCCCTAACGCAGTTGTTAGGTATTGTATTTAAATCGGGATGAAGCCATGCATGAAGGAGTGGTCTCCCGTAACACACCCCCTCTTAAAGTCATCATTTATTGATGACTCAAAGCCTTATTAGGCAGAAAGTCCGTTTTTGGACAACAAATGGGATTAATGGCTCAGTGGCCAATCCCGGACGAGCCCCCATCTTACGAACAAGAAAGTTCGCAACAAATGCATAGCTCAAATACAAACCGCACCGGGCGGGATTCGAACCCCTGTGGACATATATCCTCGTTTTTCGAGGTTTAAAACACCAACACCATAACCACTGAGCTAAAGAGAATTCTCCCTAACGCAGTTGTTAGGTATTGTATTTAAATCGGGATGAAGCCATGCATAAAGGAGTGGTCTCCCGTAACACATCCCCTCTTAAAGTCATCATTTATTGATGACTCAAAGCCTTATTAGGCAGAAAGTCCGTTTTTGGACAACAAATGGGATTAATGGCTCAGTGGCCAATCCCGGACGAGCCCCCATCTTACGAACAAGAAAGTTCGCAACAAATGCATAGCTCAAATACAAACCGCACCGGGCGGGATTCGAACCCCTTCGGACATATATCCTCGTTTTTTCGAGGTTTAAAACACCAACACCATAACCACTGAGCTAAAGAGAATTCTCCCTAACGCAGTTGTTAGGTATTGTATTTAAATCGGGATAAGCCATGCATGAAGGAGTGGTCTCCCGTAACACAATATAAACAAAGTTTTAAATTTACGCAAGGAATAGGAATGATCCCTATGACTCGCCGAAATAATCTCACAGTATCGGACAGTGTCGTTGAAGATTAGATCGCTCGTTTTGAACAGTCTGTTCTTGTTCTACACTGTCGGAATAAGTGAATGGATTCGCTCTTAACAGCCTTAGGGTTAAAGAAAAAGAATTGTCTCAAAATTTGATTGACAAACCAAGCGGTGTATCAATTTCCTTTTCAGATAAATTAAACAGTTTATCACGACCAACTACGCGAGCAAAGGGAACTAAAGGACCAAAAGGAACAAAGAAGCAACTTTCACAAGTGAACAAACTCCGACAAGAATCTGCGAGTAATAAAAGACCGACAAGTAGCGAAAGAAAGAAAGGAAAATGAATGTTATAAAATCGATTGACTCTATCTTTAACTTAATTTTCAAAACCTATGTATAAAAAGATATCAAGATTTTTTTCATATTTTTTAGTAGTTTATCGAGAAATAACGGTGGATTTATGGTTTGATATTTCGTGGTTACGGCCAGTGAAAAATATCGATTTCAAATTTTCTACCTCTTCAACTGAGGGCGGAAACAGTGGTTCCCGTGTACTAGTTACCTAGGTAAATAGCGGGTGCCATTCAACCAGAGGGAAATATGACCTAAGTTATGCGCATTTACCCTACATTTCTTGCGTTTTATGTAATATTATAATGCGTTCTTATGAGAAGGTAGATACGCCATGGGGACTTACCGAAAACGAAGTACTTGATTTTGACGAAAGTTCCAACAAGAAAGGGATTAGAAGCATGACATAAATAGATTTTTTTTTCGGTGAAAGATCGAAATTTATTTCATCTCGTGAACATCATCGGTATTATTTTCACTTATGGCTGCGCCACTCGTGAAAATATTATCGATGATGTTCCCCTTATGAAATAAATTCGATCTTTCACCTACAAAACCCAAATATCCTCTCTATATATAGGATATGACACAATTTTGTCAATTAAGATAGGAAGAATAATATAAAACGAGTCTAGAAAATATACCTTTGATATGTTGTGTCGAGTTCATTCATACAGTTCATTACAGTACTTGTGTATCTATAACAAGATGATCTAACAATGCTTTTTACAGAAATGAGAAGGTTTTACCCTCTCTTGGAAAATTTTCCAAAACGCATGGAAGAGTTTTGCATTCAGCCCTCGATGTATAAAGAAGCTTTTGTAAAGGAAGAATTGGCCTGCTTGATTACGAGCAATTTCTCTTTAATCACAATTCTTTCTGAAGCCTTTGTTAAAAAAGGAAAAAAAAATCAACTAAATATGTAGATGCGTTAATCTGTTTTAGCTTTCACTGTCGTCAACACACACAGCAGAGGAAGTACGGAAATCAAGCGTAAATTTGATATTTCTTTTTGGGGGGGGGGGGGGGGAAAGAGGGGGAACTGGGGGCTTGCAGATAAATTTTTTCACCTGGGTTTTTGGGATGTGATACATGAAGAAGTACAACCATGGCAAAACTGTTTTGTTTATTTTGATAATCTTATTTAAAAATGTAAATTAGCGTTGCTCTGGCAAAAGGGGGCGCAATGCATATCCGTGATGCATTAAACCAAGCGACTTATTACATAATTATGCATCTAAGATATCCATTAGCCTATAGACTGAATCATACTCTAGAATTTCCTTTTGACATGCAGAAAATTAACAAATAGCAAAAAATATCGATTCATGACAGCCTGCGCGGACTGCGCAGGCTGACCTGAATCGATATTTTTTGCAGATGCGATAAACCCCCTCTTCACAGAGTATATCTCAAATCTAATACAAAAACAAAACATTAAATAAAATGCCTGATAAAAGGACTCTTGAATTTTTGGTCTGCCACATCGTGTCATAGTTCTTTGAAACTGTCTGAAAAATTAAATGTAATAAATCGTGGATTAAAATTTCCTTAACTCTTTACCAGACGAAAAAGAAATTGGACTGGACCAAATTGAAAGCATTTGCAGACGATAAATGAAACGTTGCAAACAAGACGAATTTCGTTTTTGATAGGGTAGAAAATATTGCGGGAATAAGAGAAAACGCTGATTACCAGCATTTTCTGTTTTTCCCACAATGTTTTTTAACAGCCTTTTCTTCCAGGAATGTTAAAAAGTCGGCTTGTGCGGTAAAGGGTTAACTTAATGTGCAATAACGACTTTTCACCTCTTACAGAGTTGAACAGTTGAAAACAATCGGGAAAGGAATAAAGTGTTTGAAACAGCGAATTTGTTGTTCGACAAAGTTTTCCACACAGCTGAAGATCTGGGGCCGCATTTATCAACAATTCATAGGAACATTCTTCGTCTTTATATCTTAGTTTTTCTAAATTTGAAAGCAACACAACTTCTGACTGGCTCTACCAAATGGCGTAGCCAATCAGAAATTTTGTTACTTTCAAATTTAGAACATTCTGAAGAATAAGACTATGAATATTCTAAAGAATGGTTGGAGAATACGAACCTAGCAACTTTGTTTTCCGAAGATGTTGGTAATTTATAGATAGAAGATAATCAAGTGGTTGTGTGTGGTATTAAAAATCTGTCACTGTAAAAAGGATCTGATGCGCTTGAAAAAACGAGTCCGAAGGACGAGTTTTTTTAACCGCATCAAACCCCATTCGAGTGACAGACTTTTAATATCACACACAACCAGTCGATTATCCTATTTACTATATTCTTTTTGACTCTTTTTGTTCTAATAATCATCAAGAAAGGTACACTAAGAGCAATACAGGAAAAAGGCAAACATTCTAAAACTATATCGTTACTAGTGATGATACCATAATTATCATCACTAGTAATGTTATTCACTGTGAAATTCCAGTAATTCACTGATAGGAAAATAATAAAATTTGTTACGTTCTTTTAGGTCTGAAGTGGTCTGTGCATCCATAGGTTAACAGAAACGGTGTCTAGATAATTCCTATCTTTAGATAACATCGTTTCAATTTAAATTTCAAATGGTTCATTTATTCATACAACATTCAAAAATTACAATGATAAATCATGCAGGATGTGAATTAATTTTTCACTTTTTTTTCACATTTCTACTTACATAGGTTACGAATCTGTGGAGTAGTCGATTCACGGCAAGACCTCTGTTTGTTGTAATTGCTCTTCGAACAACAAACCTGGAAATTTAGAATAAAAGTCATATCAGTTCTAAGAGTAAAAGCGTCTTTTAATCTTACAAATAACATATAAATATTTTTTCCACAATCATATTTGATACGAGGAGGAGGTAGCCATCAATGATTTAGCTCTAGACTAACTGTCAAAAGTAAATGAGCCATGTTCTATGAAAAGGGAATTTAATGCATCTGCAGAAAGTTTCGACCCAGGCCAGCCTGCGCAATCAGCGCAGGCTGACCTGGGTTGAAACTTTTTGCTATTGATCAATTTCCTGCACGTTAAAGGAAACATTCTACCTCATGACTCAGTCGGTTGTTGGTCAAAACGGGTTCTATGGATCCATGTGATTATCATGTAATGACTTGCTTGATATAATGCATCAGGGAGTTGCATTAAACCCACTTTTGCCAGAGCCCCGCTCAGATCATGAAAAGGCATGCCAAAACAATGGTAACTAAAATAGTGAGAAACGCACAATACCTATATACCATTGCAGGGTGCGGATGTAGAGTAATTATAAAACCACAGCAATGCATTATATGAAAGAAAAGGCCTCATGCCAAGTATCATTAAAATATTGTTTTCTTTAATAAAAAGCCTGTTAATTTTCAGAGAAGCAGGTTATCATAAAAATTACTAAGGCTGGAAAATTGTCATAAACACATTGTAAAAAATTAAGTTGTATTTTTTTCCTCGTATTTAGCAGATTCTTCATTGACTAACTAGTATATTATTGCAATATTGAAAATGTCACATTGAAGAAACGTGTGTTGGAACCAGATTTCAGATTTCTTTATTCTGTAAAAAAGGCCACCGGCCCATAATACGTAGCATACATAATATCTGCAATACTGGAATCGTCCCACTATTTTCCCCTGATGCAGCATAACTAAAATATGAACAGAACAGAATATGTACATGTGTAAATTGAATAGTCAAACTTATCGTTAGCAATTAATTATACTAATAAAAAACTAATTTAATTAGCTATCGGAGGACAAAAGAAAAAATACAAACGGCACAATGAAATTTGTTTCGATACAGAGAGAGAGAGAGAGAGAGAGAGAGAGAGAGAGAGATACCTGCAAAACTGGCTGTTAAATAACTAGCGACCGTTCCCGCTATCATGGCTCTAAACACATGTTTAGTAACCTCGGCTATTCTATGTGGAACCAGTACTTCATAGGATCCTATTATCAGACCCATAATTGCAAACGATGCGGAACCACATAACGCATATGTTGCTATTATCTCCGACCTAGCCTACAATGAAAAATTGGAAGTAATTGTTGAAAAGGTAATTAAAAGATTATAAAAATAAACCGTTGCCCTGGCAAAAGGCGGCTTAATTTGTGGTATTATACAAAGCAAGTCATCACGTAGTTATGGAAACATAAAATTCATTTTGTCCAATAAAAAGCTTAATTCTGAGACAGCGAACAAAAACAACCTTGTACTATATAGATGAAAGAAGCTATGCATACTCGGATGCAAGGATGGTATTTCAACGACTAAATTCCTTGTTATTTTTTTCTATACAATTTCCAACCCCTTTAAGTCAAGGGGTTAACGCTATCGTATGACAAGGTAATAATACTTTTAGTCACATGTTTTGTTCTAGTTAGAAGCTTCTTACAAGAGAAAGTCACAAAACTTATCATTATGACATATACTTACATCAATGACGCCTCCTACCAACGTCTCATTTAACTTATCCAGAAATATATCGTTGTTGATTTGTGTCCATGTATTATTCGGGCTTTCCGCTACATATGATCGAAACTTTCGACCATTCTGCAACAAAACAGAAAAACAGTTCCGTGTCTTAGATCTAACTCATTAAACCTTTGCCAAACACTTCCTTGTTTTCACGACCCTTAAGAAGAGGAATACTTTAACACATTGTTGAAAAGGAGAAAAGGTTTCCAGTTTTTTCTCCTTTTCCAACTATGTTTTCTGTCTGTTGGCGACACATTTAGTCATTTCAGCCACATCTCATTTTTCGTCTGCAAATGCTTTCAATTTGGATTAGGGTAAAGATTTGTAGTCTGGTAATGAGTTAACTTTTAAAAGAAATTCGGCGTTGTGGACTTTGAAGTTTTTTTAGTGAAATAAGGATAATTATAATGAGTAAAGGTATAATGTCTAACGAACATGAAAGTTCGCAACAAACGCAGAGCTCACCTAGAGGGATTCGAACCTGTGCGGAAAAGATCCTCGTATATTGAGGTTTACAAGACCAACTTAACCACTGAGTTAACGAGAATTCTCCCCAACGCAGTTAATAGGTATTGGTTTTTATACGGGATGAAGCTATGCAGTAAGGAAGGAGTGATCTCCTGTAACACACCCCTTCTTAAATGTCACCATTTTGATGACAGAAAGCCCTAATAGGCAGTAAGTCTATTATTTAGAGAACAAATGGCTCAATGGCCAAGCCCGGACGAGCCCCCATCTTACGAACTTGAAAGTTCGCAACAAACGCATAGCTAAAATACAATCCGCACCTGGCGGGATTCGAACATGTGCGGAAAAGATCCTCGTATATTGAGGTTTAAGAGACCAACACCTTAACCACTGAGCTAAAGAGAATTCTCCCCAACGCAGTTGTTTGGCAATGATTTTATACGGGATGAAGCTATGCAGTTGGGAAGGAGTGATCTCCCGTAACAAATGGTACATTGTATATTTACGGAATATTATGTTGTAGTAACTTTACTGGTACATGTATTTGATTCGTGCACCGTGAGAAAATTTGATATCCCGCGAGACCGTGAGATGTCAAAATATTCTTACGCAGCTAGAAGCAAATACAAGCACCAGGAAAGTTACTACAACGTAATATTCCTTTTATCATGTACTTTTAACTTTCAACGACACAATTTTGCAATTTGCGATCGTTCTTACTCTTATTCTCCAAGATTGGTCGGGCCAATCAATAGTTGTGTTACTTTTATAGTTTCGCAAATTTTGGAGAATAAGACTATGAATGTTCTTGAGAACGGTTGGTGAATAGGGACACAGTTGATTTAAACTTAAAATCTACTAATTATGAAGCGATTGATGAGTCTTTTAAAAAGACGTAGACCTATGTGGATAGATGACAAGTTTCTAGTAGAGATATGCTTCTTTTTACTCCCGCTGGATCATACGAAAAGAGGACGAAGTCAGCTTTGAGAACATCATTTGCCGTTCAATTCATGAGCAGAGGTGAGAAATTCGGGGGAAAAAGGGGAAAAATACTATTACTATCAATTTCTCCCATTCCACACGCTGCCAAAAGTTCCAAAACGTTATAAGTCGCCTTTCAGAGCTAATGTATTAAAAAGAAATACACACTGGTGTTTTACAAATTGGGGTACGTACCGTCATTATAGGACCAAGTTCTGGATAAGCAACAACGGCTAGGCTGAATGTTCGTATACCTAGGAGTTTTCCAATAAAAAGACAATCTTCATGTCTAGCACCCATTAGATACGCAAATGGATAAAACAAATAACTGAAAATAAGCTGCAAAAAAGAAATTTTTACCAGATACACTATTGAATATACAACGGAGCAAAAACAAAAAGTTATTGATCAAAAGCTTAACAGGTTATAGGAATTTAAATTAAAGTTTTCTGGTCTTAAAGGCTTTTCCTTTGTCTGTGTTGAAATGCTGAATACGTTACTCTTATCTATCGAAAACATATAGCTTTAAAGTATAGAGTAATGGAAAACTGTGCTGGAGAGATTAGAAAATCTTTACTATTTTTATGTTATGGGTAGTACGATTTTAAGGGAAAATGTGCCTCAACAAGCGAAATCACAATTTTCGGTTCTATGACAAGATTATCACTAAATTCACGTGCAAGTATTTTGATGTGTCAGAGTCTCAAAAATATAACGTCCAACCCATAAATGTCCTAGGGCTGCCAAGTAAACAACGCGGGTGTTAAAACCAATTTAAATTTAAATCATACTATTTGTAAGTATGGAAATTCGTGTGAAGATTACAATTTGTAATTGTATGGTCGGTTCAAGTGTTAGCCCTGGCGGAAAAATGAATCTTAAAATTAGGTTAAAAGATGCTAGGTCGCTCTACCTTTTGTTTACTTCTTACCTGATTCTAAAACTCATATTCCTGCCAGCGACTAACACTTGAAGCACTTATACAATAGCAGACTGTCTTTTTCACAACAATCTGTCATTTTTTAAGAAGTGTAAAAGTATTTTTAATCGATAATCAAGCAAAGTTTTCAATAGCCTTCGGAGATTTTTAGATATAATCAAGTTTTTTGACAAGTTTATCAACCAACAATTTTTCAACATACATAATATGAAAAAGGCAAAGCCTCAATACGAGCGACGTGAATGATTTCTGGTACAAATATCTATTAATTCGAATGACGAGCTATATTCTACATCTTGAAATCAAAGGGTTTTGAGTTCGAATTCCGGCTTTGTCAAAACTAATTTTGAGCGTTGTCAAAAGTAGAAAGCATTTTTCTTTCGTAGATTTATACGTGTGAAATAGGGCGGACTGTCCCTGATTTCCTGAACAAAAGAAAAACAGTTCTTAGACAATTTCGTTAATTTATGTCCAGAAAAATAACTTCGAATGATTATTGGTTCACACACTTGTAAAGACCATTTTACGGGAACATTTCCTCACTGCATGTAGATCTAGATCTATATCAGAGAGACTTTGATTTTTACGAGGGATCGGTCAGTAGGTTGGGAAGAATGTTGAGCAGAGCACTGGTAAAAGGAACTTCAGGAATGCGTGGTAGGTGCACTTGTCGCCGCAATGAATATACACACAAAAGGAAAAAAACAAAACAAACAAAAACAGAATATTTCTTTCATTTCTTCTTTAGTGCACAGGTCTACCCATATTTTACCAGGACTTTCTTTAAAATCAGAGTGTGTAGATCGCTGTTTAAAATAAGATTATATGTAGCTTTCCTTTTTCATCCCATCTGCTTTCCTACACTTCCATCATTGAAACAGTGATCAGTGCAGAGAAGGAATGAAATCTGTCGCAATGACGAGATCTAGATTCATCATCAATCCTAGGAAAGAAGTTTGCCGAGTTATCGGATAGATATCCAACTTGTGGAAAAAAAAAACGCCAAACTTTTAGATCTATCAACAAGCTTTCGTAACATTAAACAAATTATATTTGAGCCATGTTGCGGTAAAAGAGGGTTTAATGCATCTCCGTGATGTATGATACCAAGCAAGTCATCACATAATTATACATCCATATTGTATGATAACTGACTGAATCAAAAGGCATGCATACTGGTCCTTTGACATGCAGAACGTTGAAAAATAGATCTAGCAAAGAGTTTTGATCCAGGTTAGCTTGCGCGGATGGGTCGATAGTTTTTGCAGATGCATTAAGCCCCCTTTTTACAGATCATGAATCCGGCTTTCTCTGAAAATGGTATTTTGAAACAGTCAAAAAACTAGTTTAGTCATGATTTCTTCGACACAATGTTTTCCGCGAAAAAACGGCTCGTGCATGACGTAAGAATAGTATGATTAATGACATCATTATTTGCTAGCATAGATCATTGCGTATGCTTATACACAA
The DNA here is from genome assembly GCA_946811185.2 of Hippopus hippopus. NCBI lineage: Eukaryota > Metazoa > Mollusca > Bivalvia > Cardiida > Cardiidae > Hippopus > Hippopus hippopus. Next base: position 36,247,511 of record OX328109.1, on the reverse strand, counting down.
AAAGACGTTTAATACGCTGAAAGTAAGTAAGGAACTAGATAATCTGTACTCATTTAACTGATAATGATTTTAAAGTAATCATTCGATCCGTAGATAATTATTGTCATTTTTGACCAATCAGGTACTTGTGCGGAAGATTGTCATACGTGTGACGCTGTGCGACTAACCGGAAGACACTCAATTTTTAGTCATCCCTATTTAGATTTAGACTAAAACCCAGAACGAAGTCGGAATTTTATCTTTAAAAATCTAGAACGGTGTTACCGCAAAACGAGCTTCGCTCGTTACGGGCTTCGCCCGTTATAGAGCTGTCGCTCGTTATAGATATCGAAAAAGAACATTGATAAAGGTATCAAACATGAATACATGGGGTGGAGGCAAAGGTACGACAAAGGTTGTCATGAGCAAATTCGTCCTTTGCGACAGCGTTATCATATATCGCCCGTAACAAGGATGGAGAACAGTTTTAGATGGAAACATGTAAATTATTATTGAGAGAAAAGTCTGGTAAGTTTTACCTGCACTGTTAACTTCTCTACGCCTATACGGTCACCAAACCAGGTCAGGGTGTTGTTGATAAATTCTAGTATGATAACAAATGTCAAAATATACATCACAGCTTGCGTAATCAATGCCAAACTCTGGTTTATACCAACTATTATTGAGTCCATGAGGGATTTTGGTCTCCTGAAATAATATTTCTATAATAAATACATGTATATGATTTCCTTTAAGTAGACGTGTCTTAACTACTTACCTGAGGACAAAATGTGACACTTAGCGAAATTGAAAGCAGTTACAGACGACAAAACAGATACTGCATTAAAGATTGGCTTTGGTTTCTAAGAGTAGAAAATATTGTGGAACAAGGCGATAATGCTGAATCTTTTCCCACAAGATTTCACATTTTCTTCTATCTCCACACAAGGTTATCAAAGGCCTTTTTTCACAGGGTCGTTGAATCACGGGATTGTTTACTAAAGGGTTCATGGACGTTTGACATACATGACTATGACCTCTGACCTATGGACCTCCTAGTGTAAGGCGAGAATATCAATATTTCATCTCAGGCATCAATACAAAGATTCAATAAGCTACGCAAAACCAGTATCTACGTACTTGTCCAGACAAGATTTAGTGTTTGACGGACAGCCAAGTTTATCAACTGACCTCAAAATCAACACTTTACACGATAAATAAAAAAAGTTTTTAGATAAAAAAAATTCTCTGTGAAATTGCAACATTTTTTTCCGTGCGGAATACTAACAATAATGAAGACTTCCACAATATATTAATAATGTGAGAGGAAAAGGATTGATCAAGAGTATGTGTGGTTTTAAGAGATTTTTTAAAGAATGCTTTTTCATTATGATTTATCTCGATCGTGAGACAGTCATGCTAACGGACAGTGAGGTTTATCGACTGACCTCAAAAACAGTCAATTACACTTCTCTATAAATAGACATAAATAGACAAAACAAAAAAACAAAAATAAAAAACTCGCATAGGAATGATAATAACAATTATGAAAACGTCCACAAAATAGATGAATAAAATGGTAAATTACATGCGAGGTAGAAAGGGTTTATACGAAATTGTTTTCAGTGTGATTTACTTCGATCATTGACCGAAACATTCAATTTTACTTTGTTTAAGATCAAAAATGTAACCGGCCTCATAATAATTGCACGTGCAGATCCACCATTGTCTTCCGGTATCTCAGGCGCTTCCTCCTCATCATGAGACGGAAACACGAGTTTAGCAGCGGCTAGTGCAGCTGGAGCTGACATCGCAGACGCGGCGACAAGTGGGCTTGCGGGAACCTAGACAAAAAGACGAGAAACTCATTAGAAATACAACGCACATGGTATACGTATGATAACCTGCAGTTTGTCTGAAAACAGATTACTGAGTTGGATTAAAGGACTTCAGGATAAAAATCCATTTATATTTTCTGAAACTCTTTACCAGGCGACAATATCTTTAGTTTAAATATATTTTATTAAATATATTAGTATACATTAATCAATTAAAACAAAACATTACGAAAAGGATTGAAACAGAAGCATAAAAGCTTATAAAGTTCCTCTCCCTAAAAATAATCTAAAATAAATATACGTGGTATAACAATAACAGTAAATCAAATAAAATGAATATACACCAAAAATAATGAACTGATAGTGAAAACTTAAGAGAGTGACAGCGAAAAATGAAGTATGAAGAAAGGCATAATAGTTGGACAATATCTTTTACATAATCATATACATGTATAATGCACTCGTAAAAGGTAGGTTGACTATAGCAACTAAAATGGTACTTGTCTTTCAAAAGGTCAAAAAAAAAATATTGGAAAGAGAAAAAAATGGTGGTTAACATAAAATGTTTTCCTTTCTTATTTTCAGACGTTACTTTGTCCAAAATTACAATAATTACGGAACAGATTAATGTACTCATACGAAAAAGAAAGATAGCACTTGATTTGAGGGAATTTTTTATATAGGTTTTTACAGAAGCAGAGTATAGTTAAGTTTCGCATCAGAATATGCAAATATGTAATGGTACGGTACTTTACCCTAAACTGAAATTTGATGATTTTAAAACACTGTTTTACACAAGATTACCGTAGGGCTGCAAAGTAACAGTGGTAAATTTGTTATGCTTTGTAGCTGCTTTTTAGCGGATTGCAATATAGCAAATCCGCTTACTGTGATCTTTTTGACCGGAACCAAATACATCATGCGTAACGACGCATGCGCGCTCACTTTCAGTTTTGCATAGCTGGCATGGGACCAACAACGCAGATCTACAAATGATATTCAGCTCTGACCCTGAACAAATCATACAAATAAGGTTTCATTTCTTTATCGAATTTTCGTCAAAACTAAAACATTTGTCAGTCTGAAATACTATAAAGACCTAAACAAAGTTTGTTCTTTTTTTTTTTAATATGGCCATAATTATGCGTATGAACATTGTTTACACAGACTGCCCTCGTTTTTATTCAAGAAACGTTCATTCATAACTTGTATCGTTCGCTGCCAAAATAAACAATGACATTAAGCAGTATTTTCTCAATAAAATTACATTTTCAACTATAGTATTAAATCAGATATCTTTAACTGTTCAGACAGCTAGCTAGAATTTGGCCGTAAATAATTTAAAGACCTTTCGAGAACGAATACACAGTATCCATAAAGTCGAATCGGAACCTTGTTACTGCCCTTCGTATAACGCTATCGATGAATTTCCGAATTGTTTGAAACATTTCTGCGAAACGTTATAGAATGGAGATCGTGCAGTCTTTCTTATTTGATGTTTGATTTATGCAAAACTGCGTTGGTAAAGCTTCCAAGATTTCTCTCTAGTTATCGAAGGGTCATTAAGAAATCCTTCGTTTACAAACGGCCCCGATCAAGTACGAACCCGGGACATGAATTTATACTGAGGATTTTTGCTGGGAAATCGTGTCCATCTCAGTGAACTAGACATGCACTTACTTGAAGCCTCAGAGACTCAAACAAGCTCACTATTTGTCTTCAAGAAGTCCATTTATACTCCTTCTGATACATTGAATTTTATTTTGTTACATTTCATGCAACACAAAAGAATGCAGAATTTGCAGATAGATTTATGATAAAGGATCCACAAGAATGCATCTATACATCTTTCTATTTATACACGTACATTTAAATTCTTTGATATATTTTTGATGTTTTGAAATAGAAGTGCATGTACAGAGCAAGTTGAACATATTTGTACTTTACTTATAGAATAAATTTTTATGATGAACTGCTGCTGCTGCTCAACCCATATTTAAGACGGTGACTGTGTTTTATGAAAACAGCAAGTAATTCAAACCTTAGAATGAAAGTATGCCTATAGTTTTTAAAGTTTTATAGAGGGACCCAATTCTTGTAACCATTAGGCTACTAAGTGCTACTCAAGGACGTTGTGCAGACAGTGATGATTAAGATCAGATTGCACAGAAAATGCAGTCTGATCTTCAATCTATACTGCCCGGTATTTTTCCCCAAAAATAACTTTAAAATAGCAATAATTGGCAATGTACATTCGACTTGAAAGTTTTATTTTGTTTATGTAAAGGTTATTTTTTACTTTGCATGGTAACTTGTCACACTGAGTGTGATCTTGATCCATTCTGGGTACTAAAGTACCTTCAGCTGTACCAAAGGTAGGAATTTACACATACGAAAAAAAGGACTATGTTCTGCCAAGTGATGAGTGATGATTTCAATTCTTTTCTTTAGACCATGAAAATGGATTCACTCAAAGTCGCATTGGATGTAATGAATAACCTTTTTACCAGTGTAAATATTGAATTTCAAGTATCTCATAATGCTACATCAGATATTTTTTGCACATGTTCCTTCAATTGTTCATTTATGTAGTATGCAAGGTTGGCAAAATGCAGGTTAATATGAGTATTGACCAGGCCGGCTGTTTTACAAGCGGTCAATACTGGTCACAAGTGGTCGATTGGTGGTCGATTGAAGTGGTTGATTGGGATGATTTAATCACTGGCTTATATACCGTCTGGTTTCTAAATTAATATTAAAAGCTGTCCTCTTACATCCTGTACATGAAGGTTTATTACATAGTATCACCAGTATCATAGTTTTTATCAATAAGGTCCTTTTTTATTTGATCATAATTCAAAAGACACTATTGCTGGTCAACTGAAGAGGTTATTGGATTGACTTTCCTTATTGAACTTACATAGATGTCGGTTCTTTTCAACCAAATAATTTTTATGTATCATCATTCCTTACAGAGAATGTAGATAATGTTTATAGTTCTACACACTCTCTCTCTCATTCTCTCTCACACCACAAACACACTTAGATTTTAAAAATATAGATAATTTAACATAGTCTATGGTCATAAAAGTTCAAAGGTAGCATCATAAAGCAGGCAATATATAATTTTCAAGTAAAATTGCAGAAAAAACTGTCACACATAGGCAAATATGTGAAATACACCTGTCATTAATCTATAGATATATTGAGGTACACATGAAGAAGGCTCTAACTGTTTAAAACAATGGTTAAAGATACATTAATCAGTTTGAAGTATATTTAAGTGTCTACTTACACCTTTAAATTGTTGTCAAGACACATTGAATGGTGTAGAAGTTGCCTCTTTCTAACCCAGTGGGTGTAGCTTAAATCAATTACCAAAGGAACAAATCATGTGTCCCTATTTGGGGTATTATACTTGACGCCAGGCTTTATTCCTAAAGTGTGAAATATTGACTTATATGCAATCATGATAATATTTTATCATCAAGCAATTACGTAAGGTGTCAAACATGAAACCTGGGGACCTTATTTGGAACTTCTACACAGTTTTGGAAAAGTTGCAAAGGCCAGCTGATGAGTACCCTTTGCATGGACAAAACAGTTTTTCCACTTAAGTCAACTCTTGCATATTTATGAATCCAACACAAATCATCCACTAAATAGCATAACTGTCCTGTTAAAGCTCGTCTGACTATTAAAGTTTCAAAATGACCACTACAAATATTCAATCGACCACTATTGACCACTTTTGGAGTATTGACCGGGGCGGTTTGAACCGGTTACAACTGCCGCTTAAAACTGCCCCTGGTTTCGACTGTTCAACCTTGGTAGTATGACTAAAATTCACAAAGACAAGGCTCAAAACTTCAAAAAGAAAACTTGATCTATATAGACACTGCAGAGAACCAGCCAAGCCCCAGTAAAACCAGAGAGGTACGCAAATAAATAAGTTGTTGTCACTGTAAGACTGAAACAGTGTTGAAACTAATGTAACCACCAGAAATCAGTCATCCATCAAATTATTTTTGAAGGTAGTTACAATCAATTTCATGTTTTGTGGCACTGTATGAGTTGACCTTACTTTTCTTTTGTAAAATGATTTTCTTGACTTGTTTCTTTATGAAGATACTGGTAAAGTTTCATTTATGTAACAGAAGGAAGGTACATTCAATATTCATGAATTACACATGGCGTAAATCTTAGAAAACACTAAACACACCACTTAGTTTCACCTTTCAGACTTTTACATAACAATTTTGAGTTCAGGAATGAAACCAAGAACATTCTTTTGAAAGGAAAGAAGAAATCATTGTACCTGAACAATCAAATTATTGTTTCTTGTTTGATTTTGTATCTCATTTTGAAATCAATAATTTGAAGTTGTGTAGTAATTAGGAAGAACCCCTGAAGGGATTCCTAGGTGTTAGAGTTATGGAAAGGACAATGTGCTTTCAGTAAGAACTGACATACAAAAAACCACTGTTTCTATTTCCCTGAGAGGACTCCTGTGTTGTTTTTTCTGAACTAAACCGTTTCAAAACAATGCATGCTTTATACCTCAGAATGAGGACAGTTTGTATGCTATGTAACAAGAGTAGATTAAGATCAGACTGCCTAACATAGTAAAATTCCATTCTAATAGGCACACTATTTTAGATTTGAATTGTTAACAGTCTATATGATTATACCAACTATATAAAAGTTTAGAAAGTGTTGTGTTTATAGCCTGATTAGATTTGTAAAATGCTGTTGTAAAAATAAAAAAAAACTTGATGTCTGAGTACATAAGTTTCAATATTTCAAAACAGTCTTCCATAATGATGAATAATGATGATTTTAGAAATGCTTAAAATGCTATAAAAAAAAAAAGAAAAATATAGTCATCATGTTTAGTGTAGCTATGTAAGCTCACATGTTTACAAACCCGAGGGTGAGCTGTTAATATTTTCAATCTTGTTTAAAGCAAAGTCTCAGACAAAAACCACCTTCACTAGTTCTTCTAAAAACCCTTGATTTTTAGTTTAGCTAAAATTGCTAAATAAAGCTCAGCCAATTGGATAAGCTGTTTCAAAAATTTTTCTGAACATCCTTCAAAATGGGATAATATAACCACACTTACCTAAATTAAAACACATTGTATCCTTTATGGTGTTATGGGATGGGGAAAAACTACTTTAGTAAGAATGAAAATTGAAAAACCTGTTGGTCTACCAATGTTTTCAAAAACTTAAGAGCCACATTTTGTGTGGCTGACAGAAATGTTAGATTAAGGTTAACCTTTGAGGCCAATTTTAGATCATTTGATTAATTGAATGGTGTTTAATGTCACTTTCAACTAGCTTATTTATGTATGTTTTTAAGGGGTTTTAGCAGTACTAGGCTAGGGCTTTGAAGTGTCTTGCTTAAGGTCCTTCCAGTGAGGCTAGAACCTAGGCCATCAGGTAACAAGTCCTACACTGTACTGGTGAGCCATGCAGGACCCCATATCCATATTTAGAGGGGAGCTAATTTTTGTAAGATTGTTCAGATTAGTCTATGTCCACCATCTATGCATAAGTTACTTTTTGTTTTTTAAATCAAAACTGGTAATCAAATGGATGCCATTTCATTATTCATTCCTTCCCCATATGACAAGTGTTAGGCACTTTAAATGCATCTGCAGACAACAGTTCAGAAATTGATACAAATGAACTGAAGTTCACTCATAATATGATTGAAAACACTGTTGGAACAGGAGATAATACTGCTTACCAGAATTTTGTCTTTGTCCCATAATGCTTTCAATTGCCTATTTCCTTCAGGATTATTTACACAGAGTGTTTGGTATTTACTCTTTAAAGTGTCAAAATAAACCAAAAAATCAAAATTTTCTCCAGATCCACTTGTCAGATGCCACGACCTGACATGAATATGTTGTATACTGGTCTATCCCACAGATTGATGTAAATGTATAGCTTGTGTTTTTATAAGGGGACACTTATACTGTCTAGCTATAGAGCTAGCTTTTGTAGAAATGTGCTAGAGCGTTCGCCTTGGGACCTGAAGGTTCTGGGTTCAATCCCAGCCTTGGAAGCTATTCAACAGAACTGTTACAAATACATATAATCAGTATTCGGAATACCTTATGGTTTGTCCAAACATGACCTATATTTGACCCTTTAATTTTGAATTTTGTGTCATACAAAGTTAAATAGGGAGAATTTTTTTGAGGATTTTTCTTTTTTTAGCCCTTTAACACAAGATAACCCCGTGTTTTATGAGTCCTGTGTAGAAAGGCTTTTTAAAACATTGTTGGAAAACAAGACATCAGTATTTCTTTTCTTTTATCCTAAAATTTTTTGTGCCCTATACAAATACAAACCACATAATCTGAGCCATATTTATTGAATTGTTTGTTAATGCTCTAAATATGGAGCTATTTAGTTTTTATATCACAAATAATTTTTTTTGTTAAAGGCCAATAAATACTACCAGATATATATATTTCGTTTAATATAAAGTGTATGGTTAAATTCAGTAAATGATTCAATTTTGGGCGTTTGATAGTGAAAATGTATTTTAGTAATAGGTAACTGTTTTTTTTTTTTTGCTTTTTTTTTTTATCACATCAGATATAACGTCTTGATACTTACTTGAATATGAGTCACTGTCGATGATGCATGTTATTGATTATGTACCATTCTCACAAGGTTTTCCAAAACTGTGGCATGAAATCTAATAATAACCATAGAGGCTATGTAGCCTATTAAGGAAATACCAATTAAGTTTTTTTTTTTCCTTAATCTTAGCTTTCTTCTGTAGTAATGATTTTCCAGCCATAATTCAGTGATATAATTTTTGAGTTTGGTGAGAGTATGATTTCAATTTGGGAGAGTCAAAAATTTTGTCCTCTTGTACAGTGTTCAACAAAAATGTGCAAAAATTTCATATTGCATACATGTGTAAGTAGCAATATATTGCACTCTTTGATCAAATTTGTTTATGATTGCTGAAACTGATTGACAGTTGTAGACCTTAAAACTTTGTTTTTACAGAATTATCATTATATATCATTGTGATTGAAGCAAAAAATTTCCTGTTTTGTGTATTTTTTTTTTTTTTTTTTAATCTTACTCATCAACAACTGAAGTATTCTATATATTTGTCAAATAATTTTCACTTATATAAATCCACCTTGGTTTGTTTCTACATGTTTGTATTTTCTAGTATGTTTACATGTAGCTTCACTATACCATTCTGCTACAAAAAATGTTTAATGTTTGAGTGATTTTGAAAGCTTTAGAAGAAAGGTCTTAGAATTCCGACGAAATAAACAAGTGTAAATTGTACAGGTCTTTTATAAAGAGCCATAATTATCTCTAAAACTTCTTCAGTGTATGCTGATGTTAGCCTTGAAAAATATTCTTTTTTCAAGACCGTACAATGTTATCAGTTTGACCTGAACCAGATACTATCATCTTTGTGCACTAACCATCCTACTTTAAGTTTTAACTAGTACACCACAAAGTCACTTTTTTAAACACTGTGTATACAGCCCTACACATATTTACAGTCCTAAATTGAATACTAGCATAAAATCATGTCAGATTGTTGGATCAAATTACTATTCTAATAAAGCAGTAAAATAACAGTTGCCGCATAGCACACTTGGTAAACTACTTAGACTCCCATTTTCCTTGCTTATTCTATTTATTACTTACATATTATAGATCTACATGTATTACATGTGATAAAAGATTTCAATTTTCATTACATCAAAACATAGCTTAAAACAGTTCAACAAATCCGCTTTTCAGGACTTTCAGTCTTTTGATTTTGTCTAGGCCTATTTGTCACGTGACGATTAAGTGGCATCTGTTTTGGCGTGGATCCAGGCTACTTACACCAGACGACATGAAGATAATAAGAGACACTCCTCCAACGGTTGACAAAGCTCCAGCACACGTCACGAATAACTGCGATGGCGTCATATACGGAAGATATTCTTGGATCAATAAAGCAGACTCGGGCTGAAAATCGAAAAGACTGTTGTTGTTTTTTAATTGGTTGAATGTTGATAGGCAGTTTTCATTATGTCAGCCATATCAAGGCGACAGCTCGTTTATTCATATCTTATTGTCTTCAGATGACAAATTGTGTGAGATATATCTTTGAAAGGATAGATAACATTGTGGGAAAAGGAGAAAATGCTGGTTACTAGCATTTTCTGCTTTTCCAACATTGTTTTCAAAAGTCTTCTCCCTCGGGTCATTAAAGTTCGGGATTGAGTGGTAAAGGGTTAAAGGGGAGCGTATAATTTTGGGATTGCTTTCGGATAATCATTCAAGACTGTTCACTCAGCAAGTAACACATACATGAAAGAACTATTGGGTTTGCAAGAGATGTATCTATTTGGTGAAAAATAGTTATTAGCAATGTGTACTTGATACCTGAAAAATGATAGGTACAAATTAGAAAATAACAACTCATGGTTTTGGGCGATGTAATTATGTCTCCCGTCAAAACTCTACCAAATGACAAAATTTAAGACTTGTTGAAATTAGTAGCTTTGCGGACGTCCGATTTAATGGAGGGGGGGGGGGGTTGAAGAATATTCTGTTTTTATTAGTATTTCCACCGATTATCGGCATTCCAATAGAGTTGTCTCTCTTTGGACACTCGTGTGTAAATTTGGTTAAAAATGAAAATGTCTCGCGGGTCAGCGCCAGAATTTTAGAACAGAAACGGTGTAGCGTAAACAAAACATTAACAAAACCATAACGAGAAAAACAAACCAGAAATTAAAGCCAGAGTATGCTTATAAGACACTGCATCGCCATGAGATGTGACTCCGTTAATATACCTAGTTAAATTTGATTGTATTTCGTATATGTTGCGATTGATTGTTGTTTATGCGTGGTCCTGGTAATAGACTTGTATTATTTGTGCCGAGCGTGGACTTGGACCGTGGACGACGGACTAGCCGGGGTCATCTCAAACGTAACTAATAAAGGACTCAAACATTTACTTTTTGGGTTATTTGAATTGTACTTTACGTCACTTTCAGCAAATTTTCAATTATTTCACGGTGAATGTTCACTTATATACGGTATCTGGGTTACAAATCAGTACTAAGCCTTCATCTTTTAAGAGAACGGTGGCTGAAATCAGTAACCGGATTAATTCAAAATATTCACAACTGTTTGGTGGAGGCTGGGTCAAGGCCGGTAAAGCAGCAATTATGAAGTTTCTCATATTTAAATTCATGATTGCAAATGAAAAGTATTATGTCAAAAGTATGGGTAAAATTGATGATTATTTATTATTAGTCATATTTATAAATTTTTCATTACCTGGCGACGTCATTTCGTGTTTGCAACAGGTGACATTTGAAAAACTGTGACTTAAAATGAGCCAGTTTACCTTTGCCCTCAATCATTTCAATTTCATTAAGACATCTAACTTACATGTAAAAATGGTATTTTCACCTATATGATTGCAAAGTAGTCTGTTACTGATTCGTCGCAGGCCGTAAGACATTAATGGAGATTCGGTCAATCAACCATCCTTATAGGCCCAAATAGCTGCCAAAAGTAAACAAAGCGGGTTCTGAATGCATTCAAATTTAAAAGTTTGCACATCATTGTGAAGGTGACAATCTGTTATTGTGCGGTTGGTCCAAGTGCTAATCGCGGGCAGAAAAATGAATTTCAAAGTGGGCCAAAAGTTGCCAGGTCGCATCATCTTATGGTTATTTTTTACCTGATTTCAAAACTCATTGTTCTGCCAGCGGATATCAGTTGCACTGACCGCACAATCACCGATTGTCATCTTCTCAATAATTTCTATTTTTTTTAAGGAATGAAGAGAACTTTTTTTGTTTTCATGGAGGTATGAAAAAAAAAAACCTAATCACACTGTATGAAACCGCGAAGCGGTTTCATACAAAAGTGTGATTAGGTTTTTTTTTTCATACCTCCATGAAAACAAAAAAAAATTCTCTTCATTCCTTATAATTCAATATCACAGACAACAAATATGCACTTAAGTTCTACTCTAACTGCTTTTTTTGTAAATCCAACATTGCGTATTTATTTAAAGTCCATTTCATTGATAATTCTTAGCGCGGTAAATCAGCTCGTTCATGACGTAATAATGACGTAATTCATGACGTCATTATAGTATTGAACATTGGCAGATTTAGTCGATTTATTATTAGAAGTAGATCTACAATACGCTAGAATTAAGTTGAAAATAAGATTGTTAGAACCCAGCAAAGTGACAATGAGTTTTCAGTTCTCTCTTTGAAATTACTGTTGGATTTCTTTTTCGATATTCAGAGAAAATAAATTCAGCTAGCAATTTGAACTTCGGACTCGATATAGATCTAAAATCAGAAAGAAAAAACATTATGGAATCTCGTATACATGTTTGTTTACATTTTTTTGAATGCAAAAGTAGTTCCGGCACTGCTAATTTTTTTTTCATGGAGCTATGAAAAAATTTTTTCAGCCAATCAGAACTCGCCAATGTTCATGAAAAAAATTAATATTGAATTATTAATAGGTATAATTGAAGTTCAAATGCATTTTGACCCGTTTCTTTACTTTCGGCAAATGTTGGGGCTTTAAATATACCAAAACCACAAGCCAAATAGATGCTTAATATGCACGGAGAAGAAACAAACTGAGCCACTTGAAGAATTTGTCTCCCGTATTCACCGACTATTCTTCAGAACGTTCTTAGTCTTTACTTTCTAGAATTTTCTATACTTGAAAGTAATACAACTTCTGATTGGCTAAACCATTTGGAAGTTGTGTTACTTTCAAATTTAGGAAATCTTTGGGAATAAGACTAACAACTTTCTTATGAATTGTTGGTGAATACGGATCCAGGACAACTTTCCCGAGTTCAACAGAGCAAACCGATTCGAATCGCATCCATACGGTCGTACTACTTTAACGTGTATTGTAAAGTATACCGATTATGTACATTGTGCGACAGTCACGTGCATAGGAACAGAAACGAAAATTTTATTTCGACACATAAGCATACAAGCTCAGTGGTCATAACAATTAATTACAAAGCATGCAATATATATGACATAATTATTATTATTTCAATATACAAATTTTGAATAAAATGAATTATTTACGTGATTAAGTGGACATTGTTTCTAAGTATCTTAAAATGTGAGTGTACTTTAAAAACTATGAATCCTTTTTCTGCAATGTTTTGTATCATTGAATGAATTGAATTTGGTTGAAAGCTTTCGACAAATTTTGACAAGATTATACGCTACCTGAAAGACTAACATAATTGCATCTTAACTAATACCCATGTTCCTTGATAAATCCAAGTTGTTACATTACATGTAAAGATTAATAAGGAAATGCGAGACTCTTTATCTATTGACCCATTACTGAAATATTTGAGATTTGAATATGTCCGCATTTAAAGTTTTAAGTGGCACTGTTACAAAAAATAATACATTGCATTGCAGATTGATTTAACAATACAAATTACTCTGGATACGTAATAACTGATTACATAGACCTTTCATAAAACCTTTTGAGAACTATAAGAATTCAGCTTATTGTACGTCTTCAGAGCAAAATATGTTTGGTATACATAAATGCTTTTCAATTTTTATATCTATGTCCATGTTTAAACCCATTTCTAAATGTATGAGACTTTCTTTACCCAGTCTACAACTTTTGAAAACATTGTGACACAAGATAATACTATGTAAAAGTGTTAATACAAAAGCTAAACAGCTTATCAGACAATATATATAGATATTTAAATTAATCCGTAAATGTGAAGATACGACTTTTTTTTGTTTGTTTTTGCAAGTTTGGAGCTTTTGAAAACATTGTGGCAAATTGTAACAATTTATAAAAGGTAAAGAAATGTAATAACAATCATAATACATATTTACATACATATAACTGTACCAAGACATCTTTCTTTTCGTGTAATTTATACTTTTGAAAACATTGTGACAAACGATATGATTATTTACAAGCGTTAATACAAAAGTTAAACAGCTTATCAGACAAGATATATATTTATGTTTTATTTAACCCATTACTGCAAAGATACGACCTTTTCTTGTTTTTGCAAGTTTGGGGCTTTTGAAAACATTGTGGCAAATTGTATCATTTTATAAAAAGTAAAAAAGAAATGTAACAGGCAATCGTAATACATATTTACATGTACATACAAATTACTGTAGTAATACACCTTTCTGTTCTTGTAATTTATAGTTTGAAAACATTAAGACAATGGCTGTGACAATACACGTAAAGATTAATACGGCAATGTAAGAACTGATCAATATTCTTAGGTATGATATAGGAATCTGGATTATCACATAAGATTATCTGAAATATGGATAATTTACATGAAGCAGGAATATAACATTTTAATGGAAATGCAGAAAAGCATTTACTGTAAACAGAGAATAGGATATTGTACCAAGTAATTAACCCTTTTCCATTTAAAGACCCTAGGAAATAAGACTTTTGAAATATATAACATAACCAGCATTTTATCCTTTTCCTACAATGTTTTCTAATCCCTCAGAAACAAATGAGCCATGCTCTGACCAAAGGGGGCTTAATGCACCTCCGTGATACATGATACCGGATAAGTCATGACATAATTATAGATCCATAATAACCACTTTTTTAAACAACCAACTTAATTATGAGGTAGGCTGGTCCTTGGACATGCAGAGAATTGACCGATGAAGAAAAGTTTCGTCCCAGGTCAGCCTGCGCGGACTGCGTAGGCTGACCTTGGTCGATACTTTTCGCAAATGCATTAAGCCCCCTTTTCACAGAGCATTACTCCAATTTAATTATTTGAGCCAAATTTAATTTGTTGTTTGCAAGTGCTTTAAATTTAAACATGTCTAAAGTTTTTGATATTTGGTAAAGATTTAAAATTAAACCGACATTTCTTTTTCCATTTGGCCACACCACAGTGCACAGTCGTATTCGAATTAAATAATAAAGGTCTATTAAAATACGTGTAGGTCTAAATGAAACATTCCACTACTGGTGTCGCACCACTGCATGAATTTTGTTGCACTGTTCCATAGAGCTGAGAGGGCTTGGTGGTATATAATGTAGATTTGCTTTAAATATGGGCAGTGGGTGACCAATTAGATGTGTTTTTATTGTATATTGACGAGTCCATTTTGTGTCAATGGAGGACCAGAAACTTGGGGTCACGGCCGTGAACAGGGTTTTTTTAACAGGACAAATTCTAGGGTGCCCATGTTGGTTGGGATTAAGCGAACATCGGTTGAGATGTTTCAGTTTTTGAAGAACTATGGATGCACTTTTGAGAGCAACAGACGGAGAAGCCAAAGGTTTGTCTTTAAGCGATCTGCGAAGCTTCAAAGATGGTCGATTTCACTCTATTTTGAATATGGCAAAAAACCAGTGGTGTAACACCTAATGGAATTAATAAGTTATGGAGGTCAAACTGACTTACCACATGCAAAAACATATTGGCCACTGCGTTGATTCCTTCCGGTGGACTAGTCTGAAGACATACAGCCAGAACACGCCCTACAGTCTCCACAACAAACTTGATCACACCAAGGTAGGTAAGCACCGATATGGCAACCACCAAGACAAGAGCTTGTACCATGGACTGATCAAAGGCGTGAAAAAAAGTGAGAATCTATTACATTTTGCAAAAAATATGATTAAGATTAACCCTTTACTAAACGATCACCCATTTTAATGACCTTGTGGGAAAAGGGCTGTTGTAAACTTTGTGGAACATGAGAAAATGCTGGTAACCAGCACTTTCTCCTTTTTCCACATGTTTTCTATTCTTATAAAGACAATTAGCATTATTTGGGTGATGTTTTATTTATCCACTGCAAATGCTTTCAATTTTGACAAATCTCTTGTTCTGTAAAGATTTGGTAATCTTCTGAAGATAGATTATCAAGCCAAGTGCAAAGGTTGATATTGATTATAGATCCTTCTTCACAATCGATGTAGATCGTATAGGTTTAAACTTTGCATGTATTAATCAATCATATCACAGTAAACAAACTTACGCTGGGTAGAGATTATAAACAATTTCTACAGATAAGAATTTGATACTTACACCAAACACAAACGGATGATCCACCCATTTCTCTCCAAATATGAACACGCTCCCAGCCTCCGCGTTATTTACCAACTCTGTCAATCTGGCCCCGACCCACTGGATGATGGAAGCACCCCACGAGGTTTTTAAAATGATCAATGCAAAGATAAATTGCAAGGACATGCCCCAGAAAACCGTGTGCCAATTCACCTGCAAAAATACATTATGAATCATGCTCCAGCGAAAGGGGATTTTGTACATCTCTGTGATGCCGTATACCAGGCAAGTCATCATAATTGGCCTGCAACATGCGAAAAGGGGCTTTCTGACATTTGCGTAAAGTATCGTCTCGTTTCGGACTGCGCAGTCCGCGCAGGCTAATCCGAAACGACACTTTCCGTTTTTATGTAATTTACTGTTTTTCCCAAGTCTACTGTAGCACAAAATCTAATGTAGTCGTAAAGTGCAGTCTCGGATTAGCCTGCGCGGACTGCGCAGGCGGATCCAACACGACAATTTACGCAAATGTCCGAATGCCCCTTTTCGCGTGTTGCAGTCCAATTTTAATTAGGGGTCCATAAAATTCTTTTTGTCTAGCATTTGACAGAATCTGGAGGTAGAATGGTGCTTGAACATGCATAAAATTTACATATAGCAAAAAGTTTCGATCCATGTCAGCTTGCGCGGTTAGCGCAGGCTGAAATGGGTCGATACCTTTTAAAAATGCATTAAGCACCCTTTTCACAAAACATGACTTATTTATTTGTTAAAGAAAGGAAATATGCATAACGTGCCATATGCAGAAACAGTCAATACCATAATATTCCATGGAAATAACATAAAATGTATATCAAGATCCCCCCCCCCTCAACAAGTATTTCATGTTGTGTCGGACATGTGTATTTCAATTTAGTACTCATTCAATTACATGTATGAAAAGTATTAGACCATTAGGCAAATTACAGTAAACGCTTTACCAAACTACAATATTTTATCTCGCCAAAACTGAAAGGAATCGCAGACGACAAATCAAATGTGGCTCAGGTGATGGGATGGGCCTTTGAAATTGTGAAAACATTGTAGGAAAAGGGGAAAATGCTGCTTACCAGCATTTTCTCCTTTTCCCATCATGTTTCCAAAAGGCTTCTTCTTCAGGGCCATTACAACACGGGATTGTGTGGTAAAGGGTAAAATAAGGCGAATTCGAGGCGCTACCTTTCTCTTGTTGTTGGAATACAGGAAGAGTAGAAACGGAAAAGCAAATATGCCTAGAAGAGAACGCAGATTTTCGGATGTCTTCATTGCCACTGCAAGACCCAGGTAAACTGCTATGAAAGCCGACATGGTTAGGTACAGAAGCCTGTAAATAGAACAAAAAATAATGACTATAATAATAATGATAAAATTGGGGAATGTTACAGGAGATCATTCCTTCCTTACTGCATAGCTTTGTCCCGTATAAAATCAATACTTTACAACTGACTTGGGGAGAATTCGCCTTGGCTCAGTGGTTAAGGTGATGGCCTTTTAAACCTCGAGAAACGAGGGTTTTTTCCGCACGGGTTCGAATTCCGCCAGGTGCAGTTTATATTTCAGCTATGCATTCGTTGCCAACTTTCGTGTTTGTAAGAGAAAACATAAAATCAAATATATAAAACTGAGCAATAAGTTGGCGTTAACAGTACTGTGTTACTGCAATTTATATACTCAACAATACTTCTTAACTGCCACTTTGAAGTGGTAATTTCCCGTAGATCTTTTATTTGCATCATTGTCAAGAAAAGAGACATTTAATCTGGTTTGATTTTTTGCACAATGATTGACCGGTGTAAAAACATATCTCATCCTAATTCTGAAAACAATTTATTGATTTGTTCTCGTTAGAGGAGCTTAATTGAAATTAATTCACTCAACATTGAAAATTGAAAAATCATTTTTGTGGCATTTGTCGAAGACAATGCCACTATGAGATCAATAATAAATCTTCAGTATTGAATTTTGAAGACCATGTATGGTATTTTGTCCAAAACCGAAGGAAGTAAACCCAATTAAACTCAATTTTTCAAGACAAATGAGTTTTTCAATAGCACTCTGATATATAATTGGAAATGGCGTATTGAAATAAATTGCAAAAGGCTGTCGATCGTGGAAATACTTCTTTTTGAGTAAAAATAGCTTCACCTCTTCATAGCCTTCTATTGGCGCAATGATATGCACAAAATTTGTCTTCTGACCGCTTTGCTTCCAGGGTTGTTCGTTCCAAAACCAGTTCGTCCCTGGGCTTGTTCGTCCCATGATTGCACGCTGTCATGAGGGCGGGTGAGATCGGGATTGACGGTCCGATCCCAAGAGAGCAGACTCAACGTACGTCCGTTTACTATCGATTCATTTACTACTAATTGTTTACAAACAAAAGTGACGTCATCAGTGAAAGGTTAACGTTACGTCAACGCGCTAAACTTTCCCACGTTCCCGACATCCTCCGGGCCGCAGAGAAAACCCATTCACAAATCCATAACGAATTGAAATTTCGCATTCTCCGGGCTCTAAAGAATAATCGCATTCAAATTACACTGAATACTTATATACTAACAAACAGATGAACAATGGAATATCTTTAAAATCTATAGATTTGAAATGATGAATAGTGATTAACTGTAGCCATCTTAATTGATAGATCGAGAGTCTTAAATATCTCTGATTTTGTCAACGCGTAACTCTAACGGGTACAGTTTCGTTATTGGTCGGTTAGTAATTCCATTGCTGGTCCGTAAATTAACTGCTCGAACGTGTCCGTCCCTTCCAGTGATGAGATTTTCTACAATACCAAGTTTCCAGTAAATACGCTTAGTGTCATCGTGTATCTGGACAATATCTCCGATTTTTACTTTAGTTTCTGTTTTCCCGGAAGCTCGTTGGTATTCCCTTAAGGCGGTTACATACTCACGCCTCCACCGTGTCCAAAAACTCTGCAGGATTTCGAACTTTGTTTTTGCTTCTTCGTTTAACTTTGAATGTGATTTTGGGTGAAAGTTATTTTCAGTAGGCCATTCATCTGGGTATGAAAATGACTTAATCCTTCTTCCATATAAAAGATGTGAGGGAGTAAGTGGCTCTGGGTCATTTATATACGCAGAGTTATGTGTAAGAGGTCTGTCATTCAGGATCAATTCAATTTCTGTAACAAGGGTGGATAAATGTTCACTGGTAATATATGAACGGCCTAATACTTTATTGATGCATGTTTTTGTGAGACCTATCATACGTTCCCAAAACCCTCCGTACCATGGCGCTCTTTTAGGTATGAACTTCCATGTTGTTCCATACTGTTGTAAAGTTCTATTGACTTCCGTTGATTGGGTAAAACGTCGTAATGTTTCTGCGGCAGCGACGAATGTAGAACCATTGTCTGACAACATTACCTTTGGAATGGATTTCCTACTGGTGAATCGTCGAAACGCTAAGAGAAATGCTGCTTCAGATAAATCATTGACGATTTCCAAATGTACCGCCCTTGTACTGGCACAAGTAAATAGGCAGATGTATACCTTCATGTCTAAACGGTCTGGTGATATTACGTGTAAGGCCCCTGTATAATCGACGCCTGTCACTGTGAAAGGAACACTTTCGTTGAGTCGATCTTTGGGTAAAGGCGGTGGATCCGGTTGATCGTAGGCTTTACCTACAACCTTTCTACATGTGACACATTTTCTTATTATCTTTCTTACAGCTTGTCTGATAGCGGGAATCCAGAATTTCTGTCTTATAGCTGCTATGGTCATTTCCGATCCAGCATGTAAGTTCTCACAATGTATATTTGATATTAACATATCTGTGAATTGATGTGTTGTGGGTAGCAGAATGGGATATTTTGTATCCATCGAAACACTAGCATTGTCAATCCGACCTCTGCACCGAATAATGTCGTTTTTATCGAGGTATAGTCGTAGTTGTCGAATCAAATCAGTCCGTTTTTCAGGTTTTAAATTGAAAATGACGTCCTTGTATGACTGCGCTTGAACGGCACGTATCCAGTCTATCGACGCACTATTGATTTCGTCAGCAGTTAAATGTTCGGTACGTTTCTGTGATTTCTCTGATTTCAAATTCCCAATAAAGCGTTTAACACGCGCAGTTGTGTGCAGCAACTTCTGAAAAGAGCTGAATTTGTTTATGTCTAACACCTTAGAGATGTTTCCGTTTTGTTGTTGACCCATGGGGTCCTTTCCGTGTTCAAAATTCAAATCATTGTCTTCGCTTGAAATTGAGAGAATTGTTGACTGACTGCAATCCCAAATCGGCCACTTAGCTTTATCACTTAACCAAGCTGGCCCCTTTTTCCAGAGAACATTTTCTTTAAATTCCTTCGTAGTAATTCCTCTTGTCTGTAGATCTGCCGGATTTGTGTCCGTAGGGATGTATTTCCAAGGAAATTTTTCAGTCACTTGTTTTATTTCCCTAATACGTGTTGTGATGAATTTATTTTTTACTTTATCGGAATTAATCCAATGAAGCACTATTTGACTATCACTCCAAAAAACGGTATCATCCAGTTCCAATTCCTTCATAAGGTGTTTTCCAACTCGAGTTCCTATAACAGCAGCCATAAGTTCTAGTCTGGGTAATGTCATCCCCTTCATAGGGGCAACTCGATTCTTTGCCATAACAAAGGCTGTTTCTCCATTTCTAACTATATATGCGCAAGCCCCATATGATTTCTGACTTGCATCAACAAAAACATGAAGTACTGCTTTTCCGTGAGATTTGTTTTCGAGTGAAAAGTAATAACGGGATAGTTTTGTCTCTTGCTGTACAGATTGTATGTCCTGTAATATTTCGGTCCATTCATTTTGTAACTTTTCGTCCAATTCAACATCCCAAGCATAACCGTCTTTCCACAATTTTTGTATTAGTAGTTTAGCTCGGATGGTGACAGGGCTAAGTATGCCTAACGGATCATAAATCGACGATGATTTCTTGAGGATTTCACGTTTTGTAACCAATATTACGTCAGCTTTGTTGTCGTGTTTTGTCGCAAATGTGAATATGTCTGACTCGGCATTCCATCTCGTGCCTAATAATTTCGTTTTTTCATCTTTGTCTAACACGTTTTCAGAAACTGCTTTTTTCCTCAATTTTTCACTATTTGAAGACCACCCTCGTAGATTAAACCCTGCTTTCATTAGTGATTGTCGGCTATTATTGAAATAATCAATGCAGTCTGTTTCTGTATCCACACTTGTTATTATATTATCTACGTACAAATCCCTTTTCATGGCATTCTCAAGCGGCGTGTTTCCATCACTAAGGTGTTTCAGTAGCGTAGCGTTCAAAATAAATGGAGAGCAGGTAGCTCCAAATAGAACGGATTTGAAACGGTAGGTACATAATGGACTGTTTGGATCAGATTGGTCGCTCAACCAAAAAAATCTGGTTACATCCCTGTCATCCTTGTCAAGTCCCACATGCAGGAAGGCTTTCTCTATATCTGTGGATATTCCATATTTTTTCATCCGAAATCGAACAAGAAGACCTGTCAGTTCGTTAAGTATTGGTGGGGTAGAACACAGGCAGTCATTTAAACTTGGTGAATATCTATCCTGTTTGCAACTACAATCATAGACGATTCTAATAGGCGTCGTAGTCGAATCCTTTTTTACAGGATGATGTGGGATATAGTGAACCTTTGAGCTATTTTCTTTCTTGTGTGACACCCTTTCTATGAAACCTCGCCTCTCTTGCTCCTTAATTATATCTCCGTATAATTTTAGCATTTCTGGTTCTCGTGCTAGCCTTCTTATTACATTTTCCGTGCGTCGTCTTGAGATTGTTTCATTTGTAGGTAGCTCAGCGTGATCTAATTTCCACGGTAATTTAGCTATGTATTTTCCATCTTTATAGCTAATGCTGGTATGCTGGTAGTTTTCTAAATAGGATTCATAATCTTCCGCTATCTGGGTATCTTTAATTCCTAATGATTCAACATTCCAAAACTTTTCTAATTCACACTCTTCTTCTTTGTGAGAAACTAGGACATCCATAATGGAAGCATCTGAATGTGTATGTCCCTCTTGTGTTGGACCCGATAGCAAAAAGCCTAACTTTGAACTGACTGCGGTTGGTCCATTGCCTCTTACGATTTGATCGCCGACGAATGTCCAGTAATAGTCTGCTCCTATAAGCATGTCAGCTTCAAAAAACTCTGTTTCATTTATGGGCATGGCTAATTTCAAACCCTTTAGATATGGTAGATTCGCGTATCCTTTATGACTAGCAGCAATTGGATTTCCAATTTTCGGAATGATCAGAACCTCAACGGGAATTCTCTGTTTGTTTTCTGTTACAACGTATACTTTGACAACGTCCAATAGCCTCGTCCTAGGAGTCGATTATTCAAATCCGGAAATCGTTAAACGCTCTTTCCTGATTGGTTGAATTCTGAGCAGTTCCGCTATAGATTCGGTAATGAACGATCTTTGCGCTCCTTCATCAAAGAGAATCTTCGTGTCATGATAAAGTCCGTTGTATGTTAGTGGTGCAACGGCAGTTTTCAAAAGCACGTTTTTACTTATTCCGGAGTGTAGAATAGACATTGTTGTCTCAGTTTTGTTTTCAGAGTTAGTGGGGGTATATGTCGTATCGGATTTCCGTTTAATTGCTCCTGTATTACAAATACTTGTATGGTGTTTCTTGTGGCATTTACGGCAGTTGTATTTGGATCTGCAGTCTGCTACTTTATGGGAACCGAAGCAATTGAAACACAAATTTGCCTTTTTGATAATCTCTGTCCTGGCTGTAATTTTTGTAACGTTTTCGCAATTGACCGGAGCATGAATTTCATTACAAAATATACATGGTTTGTCGTAAATATGGGTGGACTTACTTTGTGGTCGGTTTCCATTTGTCCAAGTAGATCTTCCGTTCTTGTTTGCTAACGTATTTTCTCGAGATTTTGTATAAAATGCAGCAGTACTCATGTACGGAACCGTTTTCTCAGAATTTTCAAATGGGTAGCCTGCTTCTATGATATCTAGCTCGTGTGATAAACATCTCAATAAATTTTGCAACGTCCATTCTGTAGATCCATTTTCACGTGTAATGTTTTGTCGAATTTCTGGCGGTAGCTTGTTCAAAACAATAGGTATGAGAAGTGTACCAAACGATTCCTCTGGGTGTCCGAGCGATTCTAATCCCCGAATGTAAATTTCTACTTTGTCATAGAACTGTCTTAGACTAGTATTTGTTTTCAGTGGGGGAAGTAAGTCTAACAATCCTTGCATATAAGTTTGGCTAATTTTATGAGTCTTTCCATAACGATCATGAAGAAGAGATATTGCTTTCATGTAATTTATGTTGGTGAGGGCAAATCCTGTAATTGTCTGTAAAGCTTCACCTTGTAGAAGGGATCTAAGATAGTTAAATCTCTGTACATCGCTAAGGGACGGGTTTTCATGAATAGCGTTTTGAAATGAATCCCAAAAACTCTGCCATTCCAACAAGTTTCCACCAAATATCGGCAATGTCAATTTCGGCAGTTTGTGTGAGGAATTACTCGATAAGACCGTCGTGCGTGATGCATTTCCAATGTTCACTGAAGGCAAACTATTTGCATTTCGTGCTGCTGGATATTGCATAAACGGTTGTGCATCAGGGTTCAGGTTCGATTCTCCATGCGGGGTTTGGTGATTACAACCCGTGTTTAAATTGAATATCTTTTGTAATTCTAAAATTTCCAATTCTAAATTAGAGTTATACTCATCTGAATCCAAGATTTCTTGCTCAGTTTCTTCTGCCAATATTTCTTCTAAAATCCGATTGTCCAATTCTAACAGTGTGTCTTTTTTCTTCAAGATATTGTCCATATGTTTTTGAATCGTCTCAGAATCTGTATTTGCTCTGTCGATGTCACGTAGTTTGTTGATAATTCGTTTGACCGCTGATCTGTTTCCAGTCCGTAAAGCTCGAAGTTTTTCCATTTTTCCGATTTTTCGTATGCGTATGCGTTGTGTATGACAAATATACTCAGATTCGAATTGGTCACGGCACCAATGTCGTGAGGGCGGGTGAGATCGGGATTGACGGTCCGATCCCAAGAGAGCAGACTCAACGTACGTCCGTTTACTATCGATTCATTTACTACTAATTGTTTACAAACAAAAGTGACGTCATCAGTGAAAGGTTAACGTTACGTCAACGCGCTAAACTTTCCCACGTTCCCGACACACGCTACTCATTTGATTGTGCATGAATATTTACAGGAAGAAAACTTTATTGTAATGTTGGGAATTAGGTCCTGACGGCCAAAGATATCTCAAAATAATAGTATTCAGGTATAAACTTAATTGAATTCAATATATTTACATGGCTTCTCTCTCTACCCATCGTGCATCCTTCCGTCGAGGGACGTTACTCCTGACTCCTATTGAAAGATCAAAGGGAGACCACCAATACACAAATAACGCAAACTTAGGCACCAGTAATCTCCCTTTAACCAAAGAGACGTATTAATTTGCTTAGGAGGTTATTTTCAAGTTAATGCTTAAATAATATTTCTCTTTTTTTTTAGCTCACCTGAGCACGAAGTGCTAAGGTGAGGTATTGTGATCGGTCATTGTCCGGCGTCCATCTGTCCGTCTGTCCACAATTCCTTTAAACATCTTCTCCTCCTAAATCGCTGGGCCAATCTTGGTGAAATTTGGCAGGGATGTTCCTTGGGTGCAGCTCTACCAAAGTTGTTCAAGAGATTGAATTCCACCCTTAACTCTGGTTGCTATGGCAACAGAAAGGAAAAAAATAGCAAAATCTTTGAAAATCTTCTTCTCTGACATTAGAAGGCGTAGAGCTTTGATATTTGGTATGTAGCATCTCCTAGTGGACCTCTACCAGTTTTGTTCATATGATGCCCCTGGGGTCAAAACTGGCCCCGCCCCAGGGGTCACAATTTCGAACATAGGAACAAAGAAGGAAAACTAAAATTCTTCTTCCCTAAAACTGGAAGGTGTGGAGCTTTGATATTTGGTATGTAGCAATTCCTAGTGGACCTCTACCAGGTTTGTTCAATGATGCCGCTGGGGTCAAAACTGGCCCTGCCCCGGGGGTCACAAGTTCAAACAAAGGAACAAAGAAGGAAAACTTTAAAATTCTTCTTTTCTAAAACTGGAAAGCATAGAGCTTTGTTATTTGGTATGTAGTGAACCTGTTCTAAGTTTGTTAGCCCACCTGAGCACAACTTGTTCAGTCAGTTCAAAATTGGGTCACCTGGGGTCATAAACTAGGTCTCAAGGTTAAATTAAACTAATACTTTGTGGGCACTCTAGAGGCCATATTTTTTTGCTCAATTGACTTGAAAATTGGTCAGAATGTTTGTCTTGATGAAATATTGGGTGAGTTTGGAATTGGGTCACCTGGGGTCATGAACTAGGTCACTTGGTCAAATTTAAGAAATACCTTGTGGGTACTCTAGAGGCCACATTTATTGCTGAATTAACTTGAAAACCGTTCAGAATGTTTGTCTTGATAAATGTTTTGACGAGTTCTAAATTGGGTCACATCGGGTGATAAATTAGGTCACTAGGTCAACTTCAGGAAATTCCTTGTGGACGCTCCAGAGGCCACATTTTAAGCTCAATTGACCAGACAATTGGTCAGAAATTGAATTACGCACGTGGAGTGAATTTCGCCTATTGACTCAGGTGAGCGATCCAGGGCCATCATGGCCCTCCTGTTTTCAAATTATTACTTCTACACAGTGGCTTCCTTGACAAATGCCACATCAGCGTTCTTTGATTTTTTAAAACTTCGTGCTCGTTTTCTCGAAATATATTATGTGTTTTATCTTTTTTAAAAAAGATATACTTTCTGTTGGCAGAATCGAGAAGCTTTTTCATACCAATGCTCTGGCTAGCGTTAAGATATACATGTATGTAACAGTTTATTTGTATTTAACTGTCTATTACTTGGCCAAATTTGAGAAACAAAAGT
Source organism: Hippopus hippopus (assembly GCA_946811185.2). Taxonomy (NCBI): domain Eukaryota; kingdom Metazoa; phylum Mollusca; class Bivalvia; order Cardiida; family Cardiidae; genus Hippopus; species Hippopus hippopus. The sequence continues at coordinate 36,221,613 of OX328109.1, read as the reverse complement.
GACGGTTTATAATTTTTGCTGAGTGTAGGTACGTTTTAATGCTCATTATTTAAAGTGGCATGCAACAAGATTTTATTGCGACAAGCTTTTAAGCCAAAATTGCAAGTAATGCAACTAGCTGTGCCTATCCTAAACTGGGTCTTTGGAAAGAGACAGAGACAGAGAGAGACAGACAGAGAAAGAGAGAGACAGAGACAGAGATGTCGTATATTTGTTTTATCTTTTTCTATTGACAAAAATAAATGAGCCAAGCTCTGGCAAAAGGGGACTTAATGCATCTCCGCGATTTATGACACCAAGCAAGCCATCACATACTTATGGATCCATAATATCTACTTTTTTAACAACTAACTTAATCATGAGATAGACTGGTCCATTGACATACAGAAAATTGACCAATAGCGAAAAGTTTCGGCCCAGGTCAGCCTGCGCGGACTGCGCAGGCTGACCTTGGTCGATACTTTTCGCAGAGGCATTAAGCCCCCTTTTCATAGAGCATGGCTCAAATTTAAAAGTCTAAACATATCCCCTAAATTTTACCCTTTACCAAACAATCGCAAGTTTTGAGGGCACAGAGGAAGAAGGCTTTTGTAAAGAAAATCGCAGAGAAAAAAATGATGGTTTCTCCTCCTCCCATTCCAACCTGTAAAAGGTAAAACGAATTATTCAAGCAGCAGTATGATAGTTCGTCTTTTCCTTTATTTATCTTCGCCACCGATTGCCCATATGGGCAACGCTCCGAGATGGCTGTTATTTGTTTCACTATGGATAGTAAAAGACACAGGACGAAGCCCATCATAAGTTTCGGCTAGTTCTCTAACGTGCTCGGTGTATACGTTAGCAATGTCACACGGATCCTAGATTTAACGTCTAAACCGAAAGACTATAAAAAGTTTAGTTAGTTTGCAGTAAGAATGGAACCCAGGTATATTTGTCGCCGGCAAATACGGAATATGGATGAGTCTAAAATTTCGTTGCCCGACTTTTAACGAGCCTGTTGAAAAGGGCTTTTGAAACATTGTGGGAAAAGGAGAAAATGCTGGTAACCAGCATTTTCTCCTTTTCCAACAATGTTTTCTACACTATCAAAGACAAATTTTATTATTTGAGCCACTCTGAAATTGTCGTCTGCAAATATTTTCAATTTGAACAAAGCTAAAATCTTGTCATCTGGTACAGGGTTAAGAGTTGACTAGGTTTAACATTATAATTATATAACGACCTTTTGTTACACATACCACATTTACTAAAGTAAGTTTACACCGTTCAACAGATACAGTGAAATGTTTACAGCCTCGGGCCAATACACGTCAATTGGTGTGCGATTTTGAGGTCACAATCTAGTCGCAATTTCGGGATTTACCATTTTTACAACCTTCAAACATCGTAGACAAATTTAAGCAGTTTTTGCGAAAAGTGTAGTTCAAGATCAAAATTGAGACAAAAGCAAGGGTAAGGGAGGCAAGCTGCATGCTCTGATTCGATGCCCAGGTCCTCATGATCGTGGCTTAAGCCTTGGTGGCATCGGACCAGAGTCATTCGAGAGCCTCCTAGGAGTCGGGTTGCTTGAGATCGCGAGCCGAAGTGGGCGGTTAACTCCATTTGAGGCTAAATACCGAATGCAGCGCGAGTCTAAGGTATGAATTTGGAATGGTGAGTCAATGTTTGAAGGGTACTTTAAGTCACTTTCAAGAGTATTTCTGCTTTTTCATTGCGACTGCCCACTCATTTAATAGTTTCCTGGTATTCCCTGGCTCTAACCTTCAGTCCCTTGAGACTTGTTCAAGACAGAAACCCAGCGACGAAAAGGAAGCACGAACCTTCGACTTCCAGGGTCCGTATTCATAAACCATTCTTAAGAACAGCCTTAGTCTTATTCGCCAGAATTTTAAACCTTAGAAAATATCATAACTTCTGATTGGCTAAACAATTTGGTTTATCCAATCAGAAGTTGTGTTACTTTCAAATTAGAAAACTATTTACAAATATACATAATCACCACTAGGCCATACAGAAACCTGAAGTCTTTGTCAACCAATACCTATTATGGCCCTATGGAAGAAGGCTCACGAAATCATGGTGGAAAAGGGAGAAAATGCTGGTAACCAGCATTTTCTCCTTTCCCCACATATTTTCATTTTAAAATGTATACTGTCTGGGTCGGTAAAGGATTAAATGGTAAGTCTGTGTGTTTGTTTGTATATGTTTAACGCCGATTTCAACATTGTTTCATTTATATCGCGGCACATATCCATGCTTTCCTCGAGTTTGTCTTGCCTGTTCGTCGCACAATATTTTTCTCAAGCAACTGACTGCTTTTTCCGAAAACCCTTGTCGAAAAAAAAAAAAAAAAAAAGATTAGTGGTGAGACAGGAATCAACCCTGATGCAATGACTATTATCAATGTTCGGAAAGAAATTAGCCCCTCTGCGGATTCGAATCAGCGATACCTTGGTTTCAAGGCCTGTACGTTACTGACTGAGCTAGCTGGCCAGGCGAAATGATCAGTAGTACTGTAGGCTCTTAATATATGAGCCACGCTCTGTCAAAACGGGGGTTAATACATCTCCATGATGCATTATACCAATCAAGCCATCACACAATTTATGGATTCATTATAGCCACATTTTTTAACAACCGACTTTATCATGAGGTAGAATGGTCTTTGGACATACAGAAAATTGACCAAAAGCGAAAAGTTTCGGCCAAGGTAGCCTGCGCGGACTGCGCAGGCTGACCTGGGTCGGTACTTTTCGCAGAGGCATTAAGCCCCCTTTTCACAAAGCACGTCTCATATCTTTGAGCCATTTATCTGCAAAGACTATCGACTCATGTCAGTCCGCGCAGGCTGATATGGGTCGAAACTTATTGCTATTTAATTTTCTGCATGTCGAAGGACCATTTCACCTGGTGATTCAGTCGGTTGTAAAATAGGTGGATTTAACGCATCCATAATTATGTGATGACTAGGTTGGTATGATGTATCATGTTTTAAACCCCGTTTTGCTATACAGACCATCGCTCATTAACGGGAGTAAAGATGAAATCTGTTAACCTGTTGATGTCTGTAGTGCGCAAGAGTTGGAATAGACAAATGAGCCATGCTCTGTGAAAAGGGAACTTAATGCATCTGCGAAAAGTATCGAATCAGGTCAGCCTGCGCAGTCCGCGCAGGCTGACCTTGGCCGAAACTTTTCGCTATTGGTCAATTTTCTGTATGTCCATGGACCAGTCTTCCTCACGATTAAGTTGGTTGTTAAAAGAAGTTGCTATTATGGATCCATGATTATGTGATGGCTTGCTTGGTAGAATGCATCACGGAGAACCATTAAGCCCCCTTTTGTCAGAGCATGGCTCAAATAGTATTAACCCGATCCAAACGTTGCAGATCTTGGTCCGGTTTAACGAAAACTTTCTGGCTTGAGTTGAGTTCCTAATTTGAGAGGCATTTTACTAACATATCAGACTGTAGTAACATTCTCAAACATGGAAGTGACACAAGTTTCCAGACGAAACTCAGCAAAACAACGGACTTAAGTATGTTAAATAAGTGAAGTCGGTTTATTTTGCTGGGTTGAGTCTGGAACCTTGTGTAAACTCAGGATTTGAGAACGTTACTTAGATCTGTTATTGTTAGTTAAATGCGTCTCAAATAAAGAACTAAACATAAGGCGAAAAGTGAGGCCCCTACCAGATTTGAGCAAAATAAGAGATTCAAGTTTTTTCATGAAAACGGGTTCAACGACAAAACTAAGCCATGTTAAAATTGAAAGTGGTTGCAGACTACACATTGAATGCAGTCAAAGAGATGGCATCTTTTTTCTTTAACCTTTTAAAGAACAGTTTTAAAAACTTTTAACGACCCTGAGGAAGACGCCTATTGAAAACATTGTGAGAAAAGGAGAAAATGCTGGTAACCTTTCCCCTCAATGTCATGCACCCATTAAAGGACAAATTTCCTGTATTAAGTAGCATTTAATTTCTCGCCTGCAAATGTTTTCAATTTCAATAAGGTTAAAATTTTGTCAGAACAACAGGGTAAGAACAATGTCGGAAAAGTAGAAAATGCTGGCTACAACAGCAACAAAAAGTTGTCGCCTTCCGGCAGTGAAAAGTCAATACCTTACCATCGGACAATACAGCTCTTTTTCCCAGTAGATATTATTTGCAGACATTTGTTTGCAGGTGTCGTCAGCACACGTGTCCAGCCGACTTTCTTCAGTTGTTGCCATGACAACAAGAACACTCCCAGAATCGTGCAACCAATCAGTCGCCAGGATCCTTCGTCGCCCACGTGGTATAGTAACGCAAAAACAAAGTACACAAAGTACCCGAGGATCAGAACACCGGTCAGAGACAAAACTAATTTTCGCTTATGTACCTGAAAAAAGGCTTCCATTTTATTCATGTATTTTGTATAACGGTTTATATTTCTCCCACAATACCCCGTCCCAAATCCATCTTGCGATGGCAATGGATCTGTAGAGTTTGTCTGCACGATCTCCTCTTTTACATCAATTCGGACCTCTTTCAATTCCATTATGAATGTCCTTAGTAAATTAATTCGTGAAGTAATTTTATTGATCAAATGTTAATTAATACAATTCTTTGAGGCACTATCAGTTCAAACAGTCATTCTTTGAGGCACTATTACTTCGTACAATATATTACTGAAGCACAATTAATTCAAACAACCATTCTTTTAAACACTTTTATTTTATACAGCAAATCTGTGAGGAACTTTTAGCCCATAAAACAACTCTTTCAAGCGCAATTAATTCATACGATATTTTCAGGTACCATGAATTTATACAGCAGATCTTTTGGAGACTTTTCATTCCTATAACCATTCCTTTGGGGCACTTTTACTTAAATATACAACGCTTTGCGGATAGTATTCATTCATACAACATAACTTTTAGGCACTATTTATCCATCCAACAATTTTTTGAATCACTGTTTATTAAAAAAGATTTATTGATTTAATTTTAATTCATAAGACCATTGTTATAAACACAACTAATTCAACATTTATTTCATACAACATACTTTTCGGCATAGTGAATTTTTTATCACAGTAAATGAGGCACTATTAATTTAGGAAACAGTAATTGAGTTACTGTAATTCATACAACATTTCTTTGAGGTACTATAAGTTTATACAAAAAAATCTTCCAGGCATTTTCAATCTACACAACAATTATTAAAGCACTATAGTTCATACGTTAAGTGTTTAATACACTTTGATTCATACAACAAGTATCTGAGGCTCGAGTAGGTCATATAGCAAATTTTAACGCACTTCTATGGTGTACGCCTATACAAGGAAGATAGTGGTTTTTTCCAGGAAAATATTGCTATATACGTCAACTAATTATCTCACTTTTCTCGTCTTGCAGTAAATCCCTACCCCCCCCCCCTTTGAAAACACTATGGCAAAAGGACAAATTGCTCATTACAAGCAACTTGTCCTGTTTGTCACAATGTTTTCTCACAATGTTCATGCATTTTTTTTTCGCTGTTTTAGTTATAATCACATTTTTTAAGTTCTTATTAATCGTACATCAGGAGGATAACGATTTAATACAGTAAATTTTTCAATAATCTTACAAATAGACAGCTAGATTAATACGAAGAATATCAAACCACAGAGGTTTAATTAATTTTGGTATTTTACGATCTCTCTCGAAAAGTGACATGTTTCAAAGAAACTTTTAACTGAATGACCTAACATCCGATTTCATAAATATATCACTGAATTCTGGCCACCCACTCAGTAGAGGTCACCGTACACTTTGCGATCAACTTCACCCAGGTACATTTTCTTACGTGAATTCATTACTGATCACGCACAGATTAAGTAAATATTTAAATGTTCACGAACCATTAGATTATTTGAATGTAGGTAAATGCAACATTCACTTTACGAGTCAGCTTGTTAATATCTCCTGCGTCGTATATTGAAAGATTTAAGTAGAGTCTTACACGCCTAATTTGCGAAGGATTAAAGATATGCGCATATTCAGTTTAATACATCTTGATACATGCCTCACTGGAAGCATTTAGTTTTTCGTGGGAGTGTCCTTGGGCAAGACACTTTGGAGCCCTAGACACGCACTAAAGAAACCCCGGACATACAGGAACATTTGTGCTGTCGCCGTGATATGATTGACGTAATGTTGAAAGCGGCATGGTAAACCATTAAATTAATCAGTCAATGTAACATGAGCATCTCAGCCACTGATGTCATTTGCGGAGAGAATGGACAAAGATCAGACGATACGGACAAACAAACGGATCTTTATCTGCACTCTTCGGCATAAATTCAATCATTAAGCTTCATTTTTCTCACTAACTACTTACTAAAAGACAAAATTATAAACTAAATTGAAAGCGTTTGCAGACGAAAAATGAGAAGTGACTCAGATTATTGAATTTGTCTTTGACACGGCAGAACACATTGTGGAAGAAGGAAAAAATGCTGTTTACCAGCAATTTTCTCCTATTTCCCACAATGTTCGAGAAGCTTTCCCTCTCTGTGATCGTTAAAACTCGGGATTGTTTGGTAAAGGATTAACCCGATCAACGCCAAATGCATATTTCGACATCTTTCAACGGCTGTAAATAAGACCCACCGACACTCAATTTTATTTTTGGTTTAACGAGACAAGTGGACGATTTAGATGAAAGATCAGACTGCAGTCTCTGTGCTGTCAGATCTTGATCTGTGCCGTCCGCAAAAGGCTCTTTTTCTGCCTTTGACGCTGTGGGTTAAACTTCAATAAGTAAATTCTATACTTGTTCTTTCTGTGGTTTATTTCATACGAGCATGATAATAGATAAGAGTGTTGTTATGACAGATTTTAATTGTTGAGTTCATCGTATTACTTTCTTTTTAAAGGGGCATTAGACCAGATTTTAACCTTTTTCTTTGGACGGGAGAGGGTCAGACAGTTGGTATTTTAAAAGAAAAACGATAAGGACGTAACTGTTTCCCCTTAGATGAAGAGGAAAAAAACTGGGAAAAAAAATTGCTTCTGGTGCGACTTCACCCCATGACCTTATTAATCCAGTCGGTGACTCTATTCATTGAGCAAACGTGCAGTCTGATCTTGGATCTACACTGTCGAATTGAAAATTTCATTTTAGTTATTTATCAGGATAAGGGTTAAGGCATTATTGCACAAACATAAAAATCAGCCGTCTGTGTAAAGATTTTCTAAAAAAGAAAAAGAATATCTTGCTAAACGACATCTGCTTTCATGCTTCTTTAACAATACAATGTGCTCTTTACGTGACAAGTACAAAGCTGTGCTGAATTACAGGGATAATACGTCATTCCTTTACAGTATAGATCAAAACAAGGAAAAAATCCCTTATTTTACATATACCATACAAAGTTTGCTAAGCAACAAGCAAATGTGACAATTTTTAGGAGTTTATGTTATAAGTAAAATATTGTGTAGGATTTTTTTTTTTTTATTCAACCTTTGAAAAAAAAAAAAAAAACGATATTTCTTTGGTCATGCAGACAAAGGTGTTCACGGTTATAGTGCAAGTTACGTGGTTCTTAAAATTTGAGTATGATGGAAATTAAACGCAGATTTGGTAAAATTTGTAATTTTGAAAGTTATTAGGATGCCAGCTGGTATGGGATTGATATATCCAGTAAGTGACCCATTGCTGTTTGTAACAACTCGACATCGTCTTCCAGTGCTCCTGCATGGAAAATAATTCATTCTCTGACAACCACAACACCAAACTCCTAGACACTTCTTGGTTATATCTGAACTGATATTCAATTCTGTGACTCATTCTACATAAGCTCGATGGGGCTGAGATCAGGTGACTGAACTTGTCAGTCTAGACACGCAACACCCTCTCTTTGTCGGCATACTGGATTGCTTCTACAACAGAGACAGTAAAGAGACGTGCATTATTGCCCATTTAGAAAAACGCATCACCTACTACAATGGCATAAAACCTCGCCTAGGTCTTCACAACCTCATCTGCATACCCCTGGACAATCAGTGTGCCCTAGGCCGGTATTCCAAAACCATTGTTAAGGACGTTCTTAGTCTTATTTCTCCGGATATTTCTAAATTTGAAAGTAACATGACTTTTGATAGGCTAAACCATCAATAAAGGTCTTTTTTGTCAGAAGTGTTGGTTGCCTAGAATTTGGCTCATAGCCTTCTCAGTCCTCAAACAGGCTTGTCTTTTAAGGCTTTCCTGTACCTTGAGTACATTTTGTCAAACTAGTATGATCCACCGCTCATTAATACCGTAGCCGATGCTCGTCCCGAGAAGTCAGCCTGTAAGAAGACCGAAGACACTTTTGTTTAACGTTGTTTAACGTTGTGAGAATGCTTTACGTTGATACACTGAGCCAAGACGATTTCTTGAGATACAACGTTTGGTTGCTGTCGCAAACCGGTTCCTGCTAGCTTGAATAATTAGATAAGAATCTCTAGCTGCGAAAGTTGCCTTTTCTCTGCCACCAACATACCGCCTGACAGAATTGCCATTACGCTGAAGCATCGCCAGTACGCTAGTGATGGCAGTATGGTGCACGCCAGGGGTCTCCCTAACTTTGACTTAGGTAGCCCGTCGCTCCGCTATATCAACAGCTTGCTTTGTTTCATTTGCACTGGTCATATCTCATTCATAAAAAAATAATACTTACCAGGTGAAGTTAGGACGGTATACCTTACACTTGTTTGATAGATGTATGCGCGTAACCGAAACAGCATGAAACTCAAGAGGTATCATCTATCATTTAAATGACTCCCAAGAAAATTTTGCCGGCTATAAAAGCTTATATGTACACTGAGGAACATCTTAAACGTTGCTGCACGATGTCTAATAAAAATATTAAAAATAAAACTTTTCAATGCCTCGTGACATATTTGGTGCTTGCTCAAAAGGGCTCTTAATGCATCTCCGTGATCCATGGTACCATGACACATTTCACATTCTTTCAGCTATTGCGTGAGGTATGTGCTGGAAAAGGGGGAGACGCGCATTATCATCCATTAAAATAAACTGATCGCCCACCGCTCCAGCATAAAGACTAACCTGGGTGTCCAGCATCTCATCAATATACCGCTGACCAGTCAATGTACCTCTATTCAGCACAACGAGGTCAGTACGACCGTCCCAGCTGATGCCTCCCCACACCATTACTGATCCACCCCCGTAGCGATCGTGTTCAGCAATGTTACTGGCTTGAAACCTTTCCCCAGCTCTTCTCCAAACTCTAGCACGTCTATTAGTAAAGTCTAGGCAAAACCTAGACTCATCAGTCTAGTTTCTCCAGTTTTGTCTGGTCCACCTGACATGCTCTCTCGCCCATTCCAAACGGGCCTGACGATGGCGACGTGTCAAAGGAACTCTTACACAGGGTCTTCTTGACCGCAGACCACCCTCGTGCAACCTTCTACGCACAGTCTGAGTAGAAACATTGACCCCAGAAGCATTTAGAAGGTCATTACGAAGATGCGTGGCTGTTGAAAACCGACTTCGGCGAGCCTGGATGACCAAGAATCGGTCTTGAGCAGCAGTAGTCACCCTCTGTCTGCCTCCACCATGCCGCCTAATGGGTGTACCATACTGCTGGTACCTTACCCAGGCTATGGTAATGATGGTATGTTGTACACCCAGCGCCATACCAACCTGACGGTGTATGGTCCCCTGCTCCACCATCCCTATAGCCCTCCACATTTCCGCTTCGCTTAAATGCCTTCGTATCATAGCGTTTGCCATATCGAAGTGAAAAGTGAAAAAAATGTGACCTCTCAATTTGAGATGTCGCTGTTAAGGAACATAAATGTATCTCTGTTCCCAATTTGAAAACAGAAAAAACGAGGGTTGCATGCTTTTCATGACCACATGACGAGACCTTATTCATAAAAAAGGGTTCATTTAGTGTGGGGGCCATCTCCAAACATTGCTTAACCTAACTATGCAAAAAGGATAATTGAATCTTTTAAATACCTTTTGAAATAGGGTCAGAAACTTTTGGTGCTTAGCAAAAATTGAGTAGTATATAGTTTTAGCGTTGTCCGTCAGTCCGTCCATCCGTCCTTCCGTCCGTCCGTCCTTCCGTCCGTCTGTCCATGTTTCCGTCTGGGACAATATCTCCAATACCATTGGACGGAATTTCGTGAAAGTTTATACGTGTATACAATAACCTATTCCGCCGATATATTTTTTTTTTTTTTTTCTGATTCGATGAAAAATGGCCGACTAGGAGCGATTTTGAGTTACGCAGTGGCGTAAATTTTTGAAAAGGTCTTTTTCGGCGGGGGATATCATTTCAACGAAATAGCTTGTTAGTTTGAAAGAAATACAACTTCTGATTGGCTAAACCAAATGGTGTCCATAAAGTCTCTTTACAATTTAAAAAAAATATTACAAAGGCAGTTGATGAGATATCTTAACCAGATTTGTTTTATTTTAATCAGTGTTTATTAAAGTTTTTATTCACATTAAAATTTTGTGTTTCAGATACTGTGTTACCAACCATCATTTTCCAGCAAGATGGTGCACCACCACATTGGGGACTGCATGTTCGTCAGTTCCTCAATCAAACATTTCCAGACCGATGGGTTGGAAGGGATGGGCCAATTCCATTGCCATCGCGTTCGCCAAATATCACTCCCTTGGCCTTCTTTTTATGGGGTTATGTAAAAGATATCGTGTATCGAACAAAGATACGGGATATTGCTGACTTGAAGCAAAGGATTCGTAATGCCATTGCCACCATTGATGAGGCTATCCTATAGCGAACATGGCAAGAAATCGAGTACCGTCTTGATGTGCTTCGTGCAACTAATGGTGCCCATATATAGGTCTATTAAATAGAGTTTAAAAAAAAAAAAACTTTAATAAACACTGATTAAAATAAATCTAGTTAAAATATCTCAACAACTGCCTTTGTAATAAATCGTTTTAATTGTAAAGAGACTTTATGGACACCCTGTATTATTTTCAAATTTAGAAAATTCTGGAGAATAAAGATCCAAGATCAGACTGTGCGTTCTGCCCATGTTGTCACCTAAACCGTTGAAACGGTTAAGTGTCCGAGCTAGACTACTTCGACGCGTTTTTTTTTTTTATTTGTTTGCTCCCCTTGCTCTTCGTTGCGACGTGGTGGTTCCCAAATTTGGGGATATACATCATGTGTAGACTCATTTATATGTAATAAAGATTTGAGCTGTTCTCTGGGAAAAAGAAAGGTATTTAATGCATCTCCCTTATGCATTATACCACGCAAGTCATCCCATAATTCTAGATCAATAAAATCCATTATGTCCAACAGCCGACTGAAGCATGCTGTAAAATGGTCCTTTTTCATGCAAAAAATTGACCAATAGCAAAAAGCGGACTGCAGAGACTGACCTGAGAGGGTACCTTTGCAGATGCATTAAGCCCTTTTTTCACAGAGCATGGCTCATTTGTTTACACCGCATGTAACATTGACTTCATGTCGCAAAAAAAAACGACTTCTTAATTTAATGTCTGAAGACATTTTAGGTTGAAGAAAATGTTTACTTCTTTAAAGTTGGGAAGCATTATAGTTAGCGTGGTTACCTCCCTTTAATACATGTAAATGAGATAGGTATAGCGAAGTGTGTGAGACCTTTCGCATGTTTATGTATTGACGATGTACACTTCTATCACAACATTAGATGCCTTCGACTTTCTGCGCTTCAGATAAATGTCAGTACAATAAATATCTGCCTTTTTCCCCTTGGTCTTTGTTGCAACACGATGTTCGTAATTGAAAGTTTCAATGAGGGTTGCTGTTTATTTCTTTTGCGAATGCAAAAACTGTCCCGAGCACTAAAAGTTTATACGGCAAACCCTAGAATTCGTGTCATCATCTTTCTCCTTTGTTTTCTACCCTTTCAATCACAAACCCTGTCATTTGAGTCACAGTTAATTTGCCGTCTGCAAATAGTTTAGCAAATCAGAAAATACTGTATTTTCTTTATCTAGAAAATGGCAGCGCGTACTTCGACTTCGATGAATATGAAGGCAAACTCTTCAGATTTCTTGTTTACGCAAAAGCTGAACATCATGTGGGGATTCAAATGACATCATGCTGTGTTTTGCTTCTTGTAACGTTGTGTTCAGCGTGGGATCAAGATTCAAGATATACTTCTTTTCAGACCTAAAGACGTGATAGGATGAGATGCCATGTCATTATGTGGGACATCTCCCCTGAATTTCTGACCGCAAATCTTGACCAGAGGACAAATTTTTAGTCCCTGCCAGTATGGAATGCATTTACAGATGATTCAGCAAATGTGACTGAAATGAAGGGCTTTGTCTTTAAAAGGATAGAAAACATTGGCTACCTTTATTTTTTCTTACTTTTCCAAGAATGTTTTCTAGCGTACTCTGTATACTAGTATTTTACCTTTCCTTTTTTATATTAACTCAGTATTTGCAAGGAATAATACAAGTGATCTTTTGATACAGGGTTAACCTTTATCCAAACAGTCCCTAATTTAAACGACCGAGGTGAAAGAGACTTTTGAAAACAAATCATGGGAAAAGGAGAAAAAACTGGTAACCAGCATTTTCTCCTTCCCCAAAAATGTTTTCTACTCTTTCGGCCATTTTTATTTGTCGTCTGCAATTGCTTTCATATTGGAGGATCCAAAACTTTGTCGTTTGCTAAAGAGTCAGACTACTAAGTAACAATGCTTCGTTCTTTTTACCGTTAAACTGCTAAATAGTTAGAACCAAGATTTCAAGCCAACAGTATAATACCGAGACATTACGATAACAAAGTGCTTGATGTTGGGTAAAAACTCACAGTATCTGACAGTGTAGATCCAAGATCAGACTGCACGTTCTGTGCAGTCTGATCTTTGATCTAAACTGTCCACAAAAAGACCACTGAGTCTTCCCTAGCAGCTTAAGAGTTAAGTACATGTGAGGTCATCTCTACTCTTTGATTAAAGCCCCTTGCTGTGTCTTGAGCCCAAAAAAAGAGACACCCTGCTGATAAGCCCCCTTCAGAATAATAGCTTTCGTAAGGATCGTCCTGGCCGAGCCCCGGTAGCTCAATTGGTAGCGTGCAGGACTTGAGAACAGGGGGTCGTAGTAGGTTCGATCCCTGGCTCGGCCAATTTCTTTCCGAGGATTTGATGATTATTTCCACAGGATTCATTCCTTTCTCACCGCTGAAGAATGTTTCGACGATTGTTATGTGGGAAAGCAGCCAGTGACTTGGAAACAAAATTGTGAAGATTACTGGTAAAAGAGACTCCAGGAAAGCAAAGCTGTGACATGAATTTCGACATTTTTTTTGTGTGTGTCATGTGCCCTTCCGTCCACAATCGTTTTTCCTTTCGTCATTTCCGTTTTGAATGTGAAAAGTTTTTCAGATGGGAAATTTTTATTGTAACATTAATCCCTCATTTTGCCACATTATTTCCACGTGTATGCATGCTTGAAATTCTTTTTTTTACCAGATGACGAAATTGAAGTCTCGTTCAAACAGAGGCTTAACAGAAGACAATTTAAATGGGTCTTAAGGTCTACGATCCCTAACTCATCGGTAAATATCGTGTATCATCGACGTTTTCGTAAAGCCTATTCAGCCAATATCGGCAGCTTCCGTCTTTTAATATGAGAGTTAGGGGCCGTAGACCTTAAATGATGGGATTTGTCTCTGTACAGGTAAAAAGAAACATACTGAGACAAGGAGAAAAATGCTGGGTACCAGCATTTTTTGATTTTCTCACAATGTTTTCAAGTACTTTCTTTCTCAGGGTCGTTAAATGTTGGGATTGTTTGATAAAGGGTTGTTTAATATTAACCCTTAGCTGCTAAGCGCGACTCACAGACCTTTTGTGGACAGTGTAGATCAAGATCAGACTGCACAGAACGTGCAGTCTGATCTTGGATCTACACTGTCCGGAAAGGAGATACTATTCCCCAAAACTTAACTTTGAAATAGCAATATTTGGGTTTTTACTATCGAATTGAAAATTTCATTTTAGTTATTTGGCAGGATAAGGGTTAAATCTTTAACTCTGAACAATATGGCAAAATTTTAGACTTATTTGGACAAATTGAAAACATTTGCAAGCAACATATTAAATGTAGCTCAAAAGATGATTTCTGTCTTTGAAAATGTAGGAAACATCGTAAGAAAAGGAGAAAATGCTGGTCACCACCATTTTCTCCTTTTCCCACATTTTTTTTTTTTTTTTTTTTTTGTTTTTTTGTTTTTTTAAGCCTTCTTCTTCAGAGAGGGTCTTTAACACATGTGATTGTTTGACAAAGGGTTAATAGACGATGAAATTATAGACTACCCTGAATTGAATCTATTTGCATACGACAAAATAAATGTGGCTCAAATCACGCGTTAGATTAACGAAGGGTATAAAACATGATGGAAAATCGAGAAAATGCCGGTCAACATCAATTTCTCCTTTTCCTATAATTATTTCAAAAGCCACATTCCCAAGGTGGTCGTAAAAAAGCACTGGATTATTTGCAGAAGGGTGAAATAAATGTAAAAATAAAGAAGCAAATAACACAAAAAAGAGATTTTCAAATCTTTAATTGTCAAAGAATCACACGACAGATCAATTGAATGTCATGTGCCTTCAATCTGACGTCATCGGTTTACGTGACTCTAATAGTAATTGCTCTTATCCGGTATACAACAGTAGCCTTTTGACTTCGAGTCCTCGCATTTGTAACCCGGAAGGCATGGAACTTTCCTGACGTCACATCCGGTTTTTCCTACAAGGGTGGTAGATTTCAAGAAGATTTATCAAGTATACAATGAAATCATTAACAAGGGCACCGCGTGTAGGTGCCAACGCTCGGCTCCGGGTGCTTCTTTAGAGAAAATATTAAGTTGAAAAGGGGATAATATTTTGTCAAAAATGTGTCGAGAGTTACCTGCGCTTGCTGTATGGGGTCACTCTCTGCTGGTATTGAACTGAAAAATTGCATGGTGTGTTACACTTTCGAAATGCATTCAAAATTGTTTCAGTCCTTGCACGCCCACAGGTCACTTTGCCCTGGGTTTCACCAGTACTTGGCTAGTTTTTTAATGGTAAACGATCAGCCCACTTTTGAAGTAAATGTCTTCAGTAATATTAAAAATATAAGAAAATATAAGAGTTTTCGCACGACCGTTGCAGTATGGGCTCCTCATTTGATAGTAAATCACCAGCCAAGGATGGTAATCAATATCTTAAATAATAACAGAGATAGAAAATGTCAAAGCTTTCACATGACGACGAAAACAACGATGACGACGACAACTGGGCTACGGCAATATCTTAGCATTTTCTTTGAAAGCATCTGAACTAATAAAACGAAATTCTTACGTCATTAAGCTTGTATAATGTATATGAGCTATGCTATGTGAATGGGGATATAATGCATCTGCAAAACGTTTCGACCAGATCAGCCTGCACAGTCTGCGCAGGCTGATCTTGGTCGAAACATTTTTGTAAATTGTCTACCAATAAACCATTCTACTGCAGGAATCTGCTGGTTGTAGGACAAAGTCGATTGCATAGATCCACAATTATGTAATTAATTGTTTGGTAAAATGCGTCCCAGAGATGCACTAAACCCCCTTTTGCCAGAGCATAGCTCATTGAGACACAAAATTAATGTGATCTGATATAAGTTGAATTTTGAGATTAAAAACTTTACTGACGCTTTATGCGTCTTTCAAAACCATTGTTGCCTTTTGCATCAAGTGTAGATCAAGAATAGACGACAGAAAAAATGCACTCTGATCTTTTATCTATACCATCTGCTTTGCTGAACATGAGACAGAAGTAACCCTGAACTGTCACTGTTTGGGTCTTATTTCTAGACTGAAGATTTACGTTGGGATTATCTGGCACTCCTAAGAGTAAAGGCCGGTCTACACTTGCAAACATTTGTTATGTGAAGTTCATGTTTGTCTGTAGGGTGTCTACACTACAACAAGCACTGGCAAACAATGTTTGGTGATGTTTGAAGATCATGTTATACAGCCATCACATGATAAAATGAAAGCTTCTGACTGGTCAATATACTTACACACCACCAAACACAGCAAACAAAAATGAACATGCCCAATCACCACCAACCACTGTTTGGTGGTATTTGTTTGTGTTTGCTGACTAGTCTACACTAGCAAACTTTGTTTGCAAACATCAGCAAACATGGTGTTCGGTGGTGTTTGCCGACAAATGTTTGCAAGTGTAAACGGGCCTTTACATGAGTCTAGAAATAGAACTACTTTATTATGCGAGTCTCAGGGAAGCTTAATCGTTAACCTGCAAAAATAAGTGAAATGAAACTTTAAAGTCGATAGTGAAAACTCAAATTTTGCAATATCAAAAGAACAAATTCTTGAAATATGAAAAAATTTACATTTTTATAACATTTTTCTTTATCGTGGGAAATGTTGAGTTTCCCCCCTGCAGTTGTTTGTAATTTGTGTAATTTGCGGTTTTTTTTGTTTTTTTTTTCAGGTCTTAACTCTTAGAGCGCCGAATAAATGTAACATTTCAGTCTAGAAATAAGTTGCAAATAATTGCAATTTCAAGGTCGATTGTGTCCAGGATATCCTAGCAAAGCGGACAGTATAGATCAAAGATCAGACTGCACGAAAACATTGTGGGAAAGGCAGAAAATGCTTGTAACAAGCAATTTATGACTTCCCCAACAATATTTTCTACTCTTTCACAAACAAATCCGTCATTTGAGTCGCATTCTATCTGTCGTCTGCAAATGCTTTAAAATGGACAAGACTAAAATTTCGTCGTGCGACAAAGGACCAATTCCCCACCCACCAATGATAATTCTTTACTACCCTGTCACATCTTATGGTCACGCTACTTCTTTGCCATGATACTGGGCGACCGCTTCTGACTTTACTTATAGAATATGTATCAAACAGAGTAAGACATAGTTCAAAGTAGTTCTCAATCAATGATTCGACCATGGATTGATCGACATTTTAAACATGTGCAAAATATCTCTACACTCAGCTTGGAAGACTAGACTAACATATACAAGTTTCAGGGTAACTTGCCGAATAAACACTTTTTCGACCACTTTTCCCGATTTCCTTTTTGAAAGTTTATTAACCTACTCCGAACCTATTTCAGCCTACTTTAACAGAGGTCACCGTGATGGCAAGAGGTAACCTACATTATGTGTACCACGGTAAAGAACATGCGTGACCATAATGTGAGAGCAGTTTTCGACAGGGGGGCCCGAATACACCAACAACTCTTAGTATAATTCTATGAGCCACGTTTTGTGAAAAGGGGTTTAAATGCATCTGCAAAAGGTATCGACTCAGATCAGCCTGCGCAGGGTCCAAACTCTTTGCTATTGGTCAATTTTCTGCATGTCAAAGGGTCAGTCTACCTCTTGATTGTTGCAGAAAATGGATTTATGGATCCATAATAATATGATGGATTTTTGATATAATGGAGCACATATATGCACTAAACCCCTTTACTCAGAGCTTGGCTCAATTATAGAAAGTAACACAAAATCTGATTGGCGAAACCATTTAGTTTAGCCTATCAGAACTTGCGGTACTGCGAAATTTAGAATAGTTTCAGAATAAGACTATGCAAGCGATTTGGCATGGTTGGTGAGTACGGACAAGGATTCGGCACATCGTCAATTATCCAAGTACACTTCATTTCATTTACTACATTTATCGCCCCTTGGACAATTTCCTCAAAATTCCTCGTTCTCCAGATTTATTCACGATTCTTTTAGATTTGTGATTTCAGTATTTTTTTTTAAATAAAATTTCTAGTTTATGTATCATTCTACCAAACATTTCCATTTTTACGAAATTATGACTAGTTGTCCCAGGAGCAATAAATGAGGTTCCCGTAATGTCGAACACTTCCATTATCGAAGATGGACCAGGCAATGAAGAACGGGGGTAGGGGGATATTTTCTAAACCATGTCAGTGCTGAATGACTGAGATTGATAAATAAAGCCCCTGTATTTCATTTGTAAGACAATAACAATCTTTGCATCAGTGTTTTTCTTATTTTATTTCAAAACTTCGTATATATACACAATTCGGAAACAAAACAAGGATAAAAGTTTGGTCTAATTCTTTAAGCTCTATGTACAACAATTTTATCCTCTGTATTCATTCATTTTTTTTTCCTGAAAGCAATTGATTAGTCAGGAGACGTTACCCTTAGAGCACTGAATAAACCCAACAGACATTTTCAGTCAAAAAATAAGACCCAAATACTTGGAATTGCATGGTTACATGGAATTGCATGGTTACCTGTCTATAAAGGTACAGCAAAGCGTTATGTGCAGTCTGATCTTGATCTACACTGACTTCAAAAGCAACTAAAGTCGTGAAAGGCGCTTAATGGTTAATCAATGTATACTGCAGCCACGATACGACTGAAATAAAACTGCTGAAAGTGTCGGTAAACATATCTGAACCTAGACCTGTACAAAGTCACAAAAATAAGGTCGAAAGAATGCAGTGTTTTCTGAACTGAAAACTTCATCCTAGTTTGCGAGTACCAATATAACCTATTTATTCCAAAAGCATCCTTGTTGGTAAAATAAAAATACACATCAAGCTGTTTGGTTCGAAAGTTGAATCTACCATCACTTCTTCCAGCAAGAGTAGCATCACAAAATATTTTGACCGTTTTTCCAATATTCGTAAGTACAATCAATGTCCCTCTCACTCACCTCCATCGGTTCACACATGTGTAATAGATCACTTTGATTGACCGTCGAATCCTTACCCTGAGTTCACAATTTCACATTCTCAGCGGCTGACGTATAAGGCTCGGAACAGAGTTTGATATTTAGCCTTTGGCGGTCTAGCGACTCTCAGCACGGAAAGTTAACCCTAAGGCTGCTAAGCGCCACTCACTGACCTTTTGAAGGCTGTGTAGATCAAGATCAGACTGCACGTTTGATCTACACTGTCCGATAGGAAGGTATCTTTCCAAAAGTACCTTTGAAATAGCAAGATTTGATTTCTTTTTCTATCGGCTTGAACGTTTCACTTCACTTATTTAGCGGGTTAAGGGTTAACCATGCCGTGGTCTGTTGAGACAAGACTGACTCTTTCAGCGCTAAATTTGTAAACTCTACCTTCTTTGATGGCTTCGTTTTATATTTGTGGGGCGCTCTGGGAAAAGTGGGTTTATAATGCATTTCTTTGATGCATTGAACCGGGTAATTTTTTAATAACTCTGGATTGATAAAATCCATGTTGTCTAGCAACCGTCTGAATCATGAGGTATAATGGTACTTGTATATACAGAAAATTTACCAAAAGCAAAAAGTTTAGATCCAGGTCAGCGTGCGCGGACTGCACGGGCTGATTTTGGTCGTTACTTCTTGCAGATGGATTTAAACCCCTTTTCACAAGAGCATTTATTTTAGATCATATAGTTATTTCTCTTATACACTTGACTTAACAAACGGACGGTACGATTCAAAGATCAGACAGCACGTTCTGTGCAGTCTGATTTTGATCTATGCCGTTCGCAAAAGCCCACATTTTTTCTTATGCTGCGCTGATAGGGTCAATGTGGCAGGATAAGGATTCTATACGTATGACATCTTTTTATCTTGCAACTGTTGGTAGTGGTTCTGTAAAGTTCCAATTGAGAAGCTGAGACACCTGAAACAGAATAATAGCATTTAGGAACATCTTAATTTCTGAGAACCAAAAAAATACACAAAGAACTATACAAATGTGGTACTTACCATAAATCCGCCATAATATGAAATGGTACGGATAATTCCGCGGTCAAAGTAAGCGTATTTCAATGTAAAACCGCCGTCAAAATAAGTGTATTATGGTGTAAAACAGCGGTCGAAGTAAGTGGTCGTGTGAAACGCCACCGGTCAAATAAGTGCCACAATGTAAAACCACCGTCAAAATAAGTGTATTATGTAATGATGTAAAACAGCGGTCGAAGTAAGTGGTCGGGTGAAACGCCACCGTCCAAAAAAGTGTGCTACAATGTAAAACCACCGTCAAAATAAGTGAAGCATGATGTAACACCACCGTCGAAATAAGCGTAATTTAATGTAAATCTGCGGTCCAAATAAGTGTATTATGACGTAAAACCACCGTGAAAACAAGCGTATTTTAACGTAAATCTACTGTCGAAATAAGTGTACTAAGATGTAACACCGCCGTTAACCTAAGCGTATTTTGTAAACCACCGTTAAAATACGCAGGTTTATTTTGATGCAATGCTACCGAAAAGAAGTGTAGTAAAGTTTTGGAAAAAAACAAACAAACGTTAAAATGAGCATATTGTGGTGAATTTTTTTAATATTAGTTTCTTCTCTAAGATTTTTTTTTTATTCAGTCAACAATCTTGTTGTCAAGGAAGAAACGATAGGAATGTCAAACCTGAAGCAAAATTTGATCTATGTGGAAAAACAGATTACAGAAAAAATGCAAATAGAGGTTTGAAATTCGGTTAGTGTCGTATTTTTACGTTATGTAAAAGAAATAATTCAATTGTTTTATGGTTTGGTGGATTGGCCAGGCTAAATTTAGACCATCCAAGTAACAACAACATGTGAAACATGTAAAGGAAATCGAAAACTACTTTTTAAGACTATCTAGAAACATTGAGGGGATTAGGTCAGATTGCTTGCAAAATTGTTGTAGGATAATTCACCTGTATGCTTATTCAGAAATTAGACACATGCATCTGGTGGATTTAAATCTTCCATTCACAGTAAATAAAATGAAATCAAACTAACTCACATACATTTACATACCATGATACATCTGTGACAGGTTAATGGTAGAAAGAACTTGAACTCAGGCTTAACAATGTGCTAAGTTTTTCATCAGCAGCGATTTTTGGTGATTCGTTTCTCCGCATTGGCCAAGCTATGATCTCATTAAAGCCAGCTCCTCACTTCTTTAAAGTCTTACAGAATGTGATCGTCGGTATACTTGTCTGTTTGCGCCAATCAAATTCCTGCTTTCAGGTTTATGAAAGTACAAGTTGACATCTAGAAAACTTTTTATTCTTCGCAAGATGTACCTCCGCCACTTTGAAGAACAAACCCAACGACTTTTGAAATAAATTTCGTGATTAGCTATGCTTTATAAGCAATAATGGAAAACCCAGGTTGAACAGAAGACGCCATGAAGCCTCTGGTCGTCAGATCTAGCACTAGGAAATTGTGTACGTCAGTCAGATTAGTTGTCTCTCTGCCATAACGGAAAAATTTTAGACTCGACCAAATTGAAAGCATTTGCAGACGAGGAATTCAGTTCAGCTCATTAGATGATTTCTGTCTTTGAAATTACTAAGATATCATTTAAAAAGAAGGAAAAATTGCTGGTAGCCAACATTTCTCTTTTTCTTTTCTTAAAATAGTTTCTGAAGCCTACATCTTCAAGTCTTCTAAAATGGGGTTGTTTGGTGAAAGGTTATGCTGCATTTTCCGGGATAAGGCTCTGAATGGCGTACTTTGGCTTTTGCATACAAATTTTGATGACGAAGGGGTGGCCGTATTCAAAGTGCCCCACCTTGTCTACTTTCTAAGATTTAGTAAACCTCAGCGGACGACTTTTGGTGACTTGCAGCTGACGACTTTTGAAACTTTGAAACTAATGTCGGATAAAAAGGAGAGTTTGCTCTTAAAGAGCAATTTCTCCTTTTAAAACGTTTACTCATGTAATGAGCCTCGATTGTCGGTATTTTACAAGCAAGTATGTTTCCGAAACGGTCTGTCTATTTTTTTCCAGCTGAAGTTAAAACCAGTGTCTGAATTGTATCTCGACGTCGGGACGATACTTTTAACAAAGATTTTAATTAGAAAAATGTTGAAAAACGTTGGAAATATAACTGAAATCAGTAGAATGTTACCACCTATCAACACTACTGCTCTAGACTGTGCGATAGATGTGTGGTATAGATGTATATGAAAGTTCAACACAAAGTCTATGATATGAAACTGGGGACTGTGTTACTAGAAAAAGACCGAGAAAGTGTTGCC
Source organism: Hippopus hippopus (assembly GCA_946811185.2). Taxonomy (NCBI): domain Eukaryota; kingdom Metazoa; phylum Mollusca; class Bivalvia; order Cardiida; family Cardiidae; genus Hippopus; species Hippopus hippopus. The sequence goes on along the minus strand of OX328109.1, from coordinate 36,199,574 downwards.
ATACGTGCGATGTGCAATCTTTTAGCCTTTTACCAAACAATCCAGAGCTTTAACGACCCCGAGAAAGAAGTTTTTTGAAAACATGTGGCAAAAGGAGAAAATGCCAGAAAAACCACAATTTTCTCCTTTTCACATACATGTAATGCTTTCTACCATTTCACAGAACTTCAGTGCATTTGCAAAGTTTGACTTTCTGATTTGTGGTTTCAATTGCTTTAGATTCTGAAGAGTCTAGCAATCGTCGTCTATTCATTGGTCAACAGTTTCGGCAAAGTGTCATCGCCGAGCCAATGAAATTGGTGGACTTCATAAATTGTTCTCGAGGACAATATTATGTCAAAGTCCTGATATACGTTTAAGTGCAACTAATCAAAGCCATGTTGGTCATCGAAGACTTCTGTGATATCACACCATGGACTTTTCGCTATGTGTACATTGAAAATAAGATGAAAGTTACTATTTTTGATCCTTTGCTCCGTTTTCCATAGCAAGATAGGAGTATTTGTGTTCATTTTTATGACTATATATGCAAGGGCCGCTACGAAAAAATGCAATGCATGGCATCTTCACAAAGCCATTTATTGAAAATACGCCCTCAGTAGACTACAGATGACTCTAAATCCTAAGTTAAGTGGTGTAATGAATAATCGTCGGAATTAACAACTACCCTGAATTAAAAATGGTTGGTGACCAGAGAGAAGACCTAACGGTTTGTTTGACACATGAGCCATGCTCTGTGAAATGGCGGTTGAATGCATGTCTGTGATGTATTATATCAAGCAAGTCATCACATAATGATAGATCTATAAAATCCGTTTTGTCTAACAACCGACTGAATCATGAGATAGACCGATCTTTGGAAATGCAGAAAATTGACCGATATCAAAAAGAAGTTTCGACCCATGTCAGCATGCGAAGACTGAGGAGGCTCTCATTGTTCGATACTTTTTGCAGATGCATTAAACCCTTTTTAACAGGGAATGGCCCACTTACAATAAAATTTAGAATTGTTGTTGACCAGGTAGAAAACCTGACGTTTTGTTTTGACATTCATATTGCTCGAATTACTCGAGACGGTTGGCGAGTAAATGCATAATTTGGAATGTAAAACTCAAATCAAATAAGACAAACTGTGTCGATCGTCTTGTCATGTTACGGCACGTGTGGAGAAAACCGAAAAGATATCTTATCCAATGCTAAAATATAAAGACAAATAAATAAGGTAGTATTTTTTCAATTGTAAACTTTGAACGAATTAGATCTAGATGGAAAAGATATCTTTTCAGTGCAAAAGATACTCAAAGATACAGCTTTTTAATATATAAGCTTTTTTATTGTCATACTTTTTCAGAACAGATTTGACATTGACAAGATTTCAATTTTCATTGCATAATTCTTTTGCTTGAAAATAGTCTTTAAAAAGTTGAAGAAACGTTCATTTCATACATCGAATTCGCCATCACAATTTCATTTTCAGAATCGTTGAAGTTGACGCATATTTCCAAATTAAGATATCCATTACAAAAGATGTTGTTGAACTCAACTTCAGCGGAAACAAAACACAAGAAAATATTTCGCGATTACATAAAAAAAAAGCAAAAACAATTCCCCTAATTAAAGAAAGCCAGAATTAATAAGAAGTAGCAGAAGAAAAATCAAAGAGATTATCTGTTCTTGTCACAGTCGTTGTTGACACTTTACTTATCATCATCATCCTTGTCATCATAGCCGCCGTAGGAGGTGTAGTAATGCGGTTTGGGAATGCAACAGTACCCTTTACCGTCGCCCTTGTTGTAACAGTCGTATCCGGTTGGACAAATGTTCTTGCCGCCTGTCTTGCATTCGTCTTCATCTGAAAAGGGGAACATTCAGTTTTAGGGCATAAACTCCTTTAGTATAGATCCTTTCACAAAACTACAGATTTTTTTCTATCTACTTGTTCAAATTAAAACACTCGCAGACGACCAATCAAATGATGCTCAAATAGTGGATATTGTCTTTCAAAGAGTAGAAAACATGGCCGGTATAGGATTCCTACAATGTTTTCAAAACTCTTCTTCGCCAAGGACGTTGAAACTCGGGAAAGAGTGGGTTAGGATTAAACCTATTTACTTTATATCTTTTGTGAAAGAATTTTAAACAATTAATAACTATCACTTTTCACATTTTGGGTCCATGAAACTTAAACCATACTTACGCCGCCATGTGTCTCTCTCTCTTCTGGAGATTCAAACCCGGAACATGTGAGAGACCGATGCTCTACCCCTACACTTCTTTCTCCCACAATATAAATTGTCTAGTGCCTAACTCATCTGAGCATGAAGCTCAACTCAGCTGAGCATGAAGCTTAACTGATCTGAGCATAAAATTTGTCAGTTATATAGTATAGATGTAATTAATAACAGCTTACCGAGAAAATGGTTTGTCTATTGTCTGAAGCAGTAAAGTACCTTTAAGATTGACCCTAGCAAAGTTTAAATGAAGCAAACAAACAAATACAAACATACAGAAACAAACCACACGCTAAATCTGTTAAAAACCATGGTGAGTAATAGATGAAGAATATCACCATTATAAACTATTTTCAGTTGAGCATTCACCGTCGGCCTAAATATTGATTCTTACATAGATATTACTTTCAGTTGACCAGTAATCGTCGGCCTAAATATTGATTCTAACATACATACTACATTCAGTTGAGCATTTATCGTCGACCTGAATATTGATTCTTACAATAATACAGAATGGAACTTTTCAGTAGTGGGGAAAAATTTAAAGGACAAGACAGCAATTCCAAAGAGTTTTCCTTAAAAGAGAGGGCAGTATTGATCCCAGATCAGACTGCACGTTATGTTCATTCTGATCTTGATCTACTATCTCCACAAAAGGCAGTCTTAATTGCCTGCAAAAACACCTTAAGTTATGTTAAGTACTCTATCAGATATTTAAGACGACGATTTTAGTTATATCTAAACGTCGATACTGTGCAAGTGTTTCTACATTATAAGTCCATAAAAACAAAATAGAACAGGTATAATGAATTTCGGATCTAAAAACTGTTTGAGCTATTCATTGTGAAAAGGGGGCTGTATGCATCTGCAAAAAGTATCGACCCAGGTCAGGCTGCATAGTCCGCTAAAGCTTACCTGGTTCGAAACCTTTTGCTATTGGTCAATTGTCTGCATGTCAAAGGACTATTCTACTTCATAATTAAGCTTGTTGTTAAACAAAATGGATTTTATGGATCCATAGATATGTTATGACTTGCTTGGTATCATACATTACGGAGATGCATTAAACCACTTGTAGATTAACCCTTACCGGGTGACAAACTTTCGCGGCCTTTTTACCATACTGACTGAAGCTTCACTGTAACAAGTCAGCCGACAAAGCCTTTCGAAACTTACTAATATTCCCTCAGATGAGACATAAAACCTAGGTTCCGCGTTACGGTGCTATACGCTGAGCATGTTAAATAACTAGGCGTAACTTAGGTTAGGTTTGGTCCTGTATCTTGCACAACCCCCGTAATATAAGTAATAGCCTTCTGGGGCCATCGTCAATACAGGCAACCGGTCGCAACAATAAACAGACGCAAACCCAGTCAAAGCTTTGTAACAAAGAACGTTTGATTGCGCTAATTCGCGTGTCTTATTTTTACCTTTCTTGTAACCCAATTCTTATCTAAAAATTTACAAACTTCTTTTTGTTTGAATGACGCGTGTTTTACGCCTCTTTCACTAGTATGTGTGTAACATCGCGACAAGCTAAGTGTCATTTACTCATGTTTTCAGGTATTGGGGCCTGCAGTGCTCTGCCAACGGACATTTCCACTTGACCACCCTTCAGTAGTATTCAGTCTCACGATTACGTGGTGTATATCCTACGACTAAAACAAGGGGCCATCGAGGACCCTATGCAATTCTTAAGGGAGATGGAAATATAAGCCATTTCACTAACTTACCTTCACATTCGAACCCATCACCGGTCCATCCCAAATAGCATTTACACTTGTAGGAACCAACTGTATTGAAACATTTCGCATTCTTGTCACACTTATTCAAAGACGGCTTGGAACATTCATCGATGTCTAGACAAAGAGAAAAGAAAATAATGAGCCTCGCTCTAGGAGGTTTTAATGCATCTTCGTGATCCAGTTTACCATGCAACATAATTCTGGATGCATAAAATTCGTTTTGTCTAAGACCCGACTAAGTCATAAGGTAGGCACAATAGGATCTGATAAATGGATACAAGAGAAATCATTATGATAAAAACAGAAATCCCTTGTAACCGTTTTTACATTTTTACAGTCTATGTAAACAACATAATTGAGGGTATTCCGTTGTGTATATACATGTACCTACATACGGATTAGACAGTGAGAATGAATAGAGAGGTGCATTTAAACAGGGGCTATTTCACTTGAGGCTAGAAGTCGACATCGTTAGAGAAAATGGCCGAACTCACAACGATTTAAAATGTTCTAAATGACAATGATCAAAAACACAGTACAAACAAAGAAAATAGATTGAGAAAATACCTAAGATGGACGCCATTGACAACATTTGTTCTACATTCATGATTGATACTGTCTATACAATGTATTTTGAGAGAAAACAAGTAAGACTTGGTTTATAAATACCACGAATTTCTGGAGAAATTGAGATCTAACCGGAAACAAGGTCACAACATATTTATCATGGCTAGCAAATCAACATGAATTGCAAACTGCATACCTTCACATTCTGTTCCGTCTCCAGTAAATCCTTCATTACATGTACATTTAAAGGATCCTGGTGTATTTGTACATGTGGCCTTATCATCACAGTTGTCGGTCTCTTCCTTACATTCATCAATGTCTGAAATGTAAACATGAAAGCAATAGATAACGGATCATTTCTCTTATAGTTCTGATATAGCCTTTACAGATGCGTGTTGACGATAATTGGTTACCACCACTTTGATACGCTGTCAGCAAAGTAGAATGCACAAACTCCGTAGTAGCGTGCATGCTACTACGGAGTTTGTGCATCTACTTTACACAAAACCAAGAAATCAACATCCAACCCAACAAAAACGATCTAGCTGAAGAACACTGGCTATGAAGCTCCGTTGGTCTATCACGGAACACTGAAATTGTCATAGGTACATCATCTAAACAGTTACTAACATAAGCACATCGGTGCATTCCCTCTATGTCGTGTATAATAGCTCAAGGACGAAATTGGAGAATTTATATCCTTGTCCCTTTTAAAAGTGAATTTTTAACCGAAAATGGAAAAGACAACCTTGCCTTCGGTGTAAATGGGTTCAGAAATGATCATTCCCTGATCTTCGAATGTTTTAAAGGACTCTTGCAACCAAGCATTGGCACTGATCTCATGAATTTTGTAATGGCTTCTGTATTTTCCTGATCCATCCCATATGCAGACGTCACACAATTCATAATCCCGCAACGGATTATAATTCACGTGAATTTACTATCAACAGACGTGCCAATTGTTTTGATTAATAAACGTTAGATACGCATTTGAAAAGAAGCGAAATGGGAGATGAAATTTGTGATGCTGGATTAGATGAAGCATGAGATATAACAAACGAAATGTTATTCTAAAAATTTCTTCAATTATCAACAAAAAAAAATATTTATTGTTTGAAAATATATATGTATATAATTTTGAGCGGGATAATGAAATGTTTGATATCAGCACATGGTGATCCGGAAAATATGGAAGTCTTTTAAAATTCATGTAATCAGCGTCAATGCTTGGTTGCAAGAGTCGTTTGAAACTCTCAAAGTTCAGGTGTCAAAGGAAAAGTCACTTCTGAACCCGTCTGCACCGACCACTAGGTTGTTTTCATTTTACGTTTTCGGTTAAGTATTCTCTTTCAAAGGGGTCAGGGTGTGAAATTATCTCCGATTTCATTACACATCTTGTGCTGTTATATACGATCTAGAGGCGATGCACCTTCTGTACAGTCTGATCTTAGTCTACACTGTCCGCAAAAGATTCTTGAGACGCACTTAGAAGCCTAAGGGTTAAGTAGGTCATCGTTAGCAAATCCAAGTAAACTGTAAATCTTGTACCTTTACACTTCACACCGTTGCCTGTATAACCTTCATTACATGTACATGTGAAGGATCCGGGTGTATTGTCACATGTGGCATTATCATCACAGTTGTCCGTCTCTTCCTTACATTCATCAATGTCTGTAATATTATGATAAAAGAAAAAGACAAATGGAATTAGTTGTTTAACAATTCTAATATAGCATTTTTAAATTATAATCCACGATGATTTCTTAACATTAATCAGTGCCCGAAAAGCAATACAAAAAACTAAAGAGAATTAAAATTGGCTTTTTCTACGTAATTCTTGTTTAGGCTCTACTAATTCGATTTGTACATGATATCCGAGTGCTACGGCAAGTTTTGGGAAAAGATGTAAACTATACATAACATGAATGTCTATCCAAATTGCCAAATGCACAATTTAAGCATTTGTGGTTGACAAATCAATGTAAAACGTAATTTTTCATACCTCTACATCTAACACCGTTGCCAGTGTAACCTTCATTACATGTACATGTGAAGGATCCCGGTGTATTGTCACATGTGGCATTGTCATCACAGTTATCAGTCTCCTCCTTACATTCATCAATATCTGAAATATTATAATGAAAGCAAAAATGAAGTAGAACCAGTTCTAATTTCAATTTAATACAGTTTTTATGCATTTAATTAGAAAGTATGCGTTTTTTCTATATTAGAGAAAAAATACGTTGTCTCTGGTTAGCATTTTGCTGAAAGGAAACGCGGTAGAAACTGAATGCATCCGACAGAATAAATGAGGAAACACTATGATTTATCTAGCTTCATTTGAATGGTATATAAGTATAAATGAGTCACGCTCTGTGAAAATGGGGGCTTGATGGATCTCGAAGTAGTATTGACCCATGGTAGCCTGCGTGGTCAACCTGCACAGTCCAGTCTGTTATTTGTACATTCTCTGCATGTCTAAGGACCACTCTACCTCCAGATTGAATCAATGGTTAGACTAAAAGACTTTAATTTATCCATAATTATAAGATGACTTGCAAGGTATAATGCATCACTGAAATGCATTAAACCCTCTATTGCCTGAGCATGGCTCAAATATTTATGACGTTCTTATCTGACATGTAGGTAGAAACTCTTTTACATTTCCTTTTCAACTTAAGAGTCTTCATTGCGGATTATCAATATCCGGGAACGAAGGCGTTGTTTAAGAAAAGATAAAAAATAAAAACAACATGAATTCATAGACAAAACGAAATATAGAGACTCATGAATTAAGAGGTTACGGTCAACAAATTAACATGAAGAGTAACTTATTTACCTCTGCATTTTACACCGTTGCCTGTATAACCATCATTACATGTACATGTGAAGGATCCGGGTGTATTTCTACATGTGGCATTATCATCACAATTGTCCGTCTCCTCCCTACATTCATCAATGTCTGAAATATAGTTGTAAAAGCACTTCCAAAAATCTTAAACGATTGTTATATGGCCTGCAACACGCGAATGGGGGCATATGCGTAAAGTGTCGTCCCGGATCAGCCTGCGCAGTCCGCGCAGACTAATCCGAAACGACACTTTCCGTTTTTATGTAATTTTCTGTTTTACGAAAGTACACTATGGGACAAAATCTAATATAGTCGTAAAGTGCCGTCTCGGATCAGCCTGCGCGGACTGCGCAGGTTGATCCGAGACGGCACTTTATGCAAATGTCCGAATGCCCATTTTCGCGTGTTAAAGGCCAATTTTGGTGTTTACCCATTCAGATGGTTTGTAATACCAGTGTGCACAGGTGGTATTTCGGACACGAAGGTCGCTCTTACGCTGCTATGTGTGACTGAAGGGCTTTTACGGACGGTTACTGTGTAGATCAAAATAAGACTGCACAGAATATGTAGTCTGATTTTGGATATACACTGTTTGATAAGGAGATATTTATCTACCTATAAATAACTTTGGAATACCAAATTTTGGATTTTTGCTTTTCACTTGTAAGTTTAATTCACGTTTTTTGGTACGTTAAGGTTTAAACTACAACACCTTAATAAATGGACGAAGCAAACAATGAAAGTTCATAGATAAAATGCTCATTGTTAATAAATCAACGTAAAACGTAAGTTTCGTACCTTTACATTTTACACCGTTGCCAGTATAACCTTCATTACATGTACATGTGAAGGATCCCGGTGTATTGTCACATGTGGCATTATCATCACAGTTGTCTGTATTTTCTCTACATTCATCAATGTCTGAAATGTAGTAATAAAAGCAACGATAACTTATAATAGATTTTATGCAAACTTTATCTAGCCTCTACGCTTTTTATTGATCTGGTGCTGATGTCCTTTCATGACAGACGATTATGTAGTCTGCGGCCAGCACTCGCGTGTTGGAAGCTGAGAACATCCCACGGAATTGATGAGATAACACTACTGTTCATCTAGCATCACTTTAAACAAGATTTGAATCAACATATGTGACGTCTTTATCTGACTTCCATGGACAAAATCTATCATATTTCAATTTTAATAGAAAAGCCACAAGTGCCAATTATGAATACCGGAATACTCACGCAGTATTTCGGACCAGGGCTCGTATTCACTAACCACTCTTAAGAATATTCCTAGTCTTATTTTCTAGGGTTTTCTAAATTTGAATGCATCTTTTGATAGGCTAAACTATTTGGTTCATGTTTTTAAGAATGTCTGGCGAATACGGATCCAGATGTTTTTATATACACATCATGAACGACTGGACTAAATAAAATGCCAAGATCACTAATAGAGTAGCCATGTAAACATACCAAAGTAAGTCATAAAATTCTTACCGTCACAGTCTGTACCGTCCCCGGTGTAACCTTCGTTACATGTACATGTAAAGGATCCAGGTGTATTTCTACATGTTGCATTATCATCACAGTTGTCGGTCTCCTCCTTACATTCATCAATGTCTGAAATATAATTATAAAAGTAAACAGAACTAGAATCAATTCTCAGGCAAGTTTAATATAGCCACATTTAGTGTATCTGCTCCATCTCTTCATGAAAGAAATTCACGTTCTGTTTGATAAGCATTTTTCTATCTACGTCCGAAAATTAAGAGAACTCTATTTCACTGTATCTTATCTCATTTGAATGTAAGATATATATTAATTTTTGTATTGTCCTTATCAGATATTAAGAAACTCATATCCCTACAATTCATTGTGAAAGAAGGAGTCTATTGTGCACCTAATGATAATAAGTATCTGCGTATTCTGGCAGCATCTGGGACCAGCTGTAAAAATATACAGCCCATGAATTTACACACACATTAAAATGACTCGATTAAATCCGAGGTACTCATTGTTGAAGAATCAACGGATATAGTAAATTTCCTACCTCTACATCTAACACCGTTGCCAGTATAACCTTCATTACATGTACATGTGAAGGATCCTGGTGTATTGTTACATGTGGCATTGTCATCACAATTGTCGGTATTTTCTCTACATTCGTCGATATCTGAAATGTGAAAATGCAAGCTAAAGAGACTTAGAAGCAATCCTTATGTGGTTCTGATTAAGGCTTTTCGCATTCAATGGACCTTTGCTACCTGAGTACTCAGCCAGCATTTGAAATCAGGTCTTAAAACTGTGAAAGATGATATCTGGATAAGAACTCAATAAGGTCGCAACTAAAGTATTTGTAGTCGTTGTTGACAAATTTGAATAATTAATTTTATACACTTCTGAAATAAGCATAATAGTGCCATATTTGGTCAAAGCTTTGTAGATATGCGCCTAATTTCTAAAACCCAGAATTTTCTGTGAAATTAGATATCAAACCTGATGATAGTAAAGAAACCGCGAATTTCATCATCTTTAGATTTCGGACAAAATCATTATGCAAGTTTCTTTGGAACTACACTCCTGTCAAAGATATGAATAGGCTTCATGTGAATTTCAATATACACAGACGAGGGTCATTCAATAAAAAGTGAGACAAGTAAAATGTCTAGAGAACTTGAGAAAGCATCATCATGAAAATCTGCATACATGTACTTCATTTTCTTTTATTTACATCTTTGGCGCCAAATATTGTGACAACATGACGTCGACATGATGACGTTATAAAGAATGACGACATGTCAACAACCATGGCCAGCTTACAGCTGAAGAACACAGATACTATGTCAAGACCGATTTTCTTTAAAGAAGGCTTGTTAGATGAAATTTTCCAGATACTATTAAAAGTGTAAGGGAAGCAATCATTTTCACGGGCAACTATATTTCGAGGTCTCTCATTCTTTAAAGATGGTAGAATTGAAGTTGAAAAGAAATACGCCCTTAGCAGGCTAATAAGTGCCACAGATGAAAATTACCTAAGCAATCACGAATAAGTCACTGGTTAATCCATACAATTTTGACCAGTAAACTGAATATGAGACTTTTTGCCACCCAATGGGTACCCCATGCACTAACAGCTGAGCAAAAACTCTTACGTGTGACTGTTGCTAAATAATTACGCCATAGGTACGAAAATTTATAAAAATGCAGTTCATCAACAGAATCGTAGAGAAAGATGAGACATGGATAAGGAGTTATGAGCAAGAAGTAACGAAACAATCATCATAGTGGCATGCAACTCCGCGACCCATAAAATTTTGCAGAAAACAGGGGCATTTGATTATAATGATGATCTTTGCCTATGATAACTTTGGGAATTAAGCTGTTATTCCAGTGACCATGGCTTGCTAACTATAGACAGTTTCTAATAGATATCTTGCGCCCAGCCATGTAGGCCTATGTTTTGACACATCATCAACTAATATTTCTTGAGATACATCTATGTGATAAAAAGAATCTGACATGCCTTGGCCTTTGACTTTAAAGTTAATTAAAATCGTCAAAAACATTAAAAAAAATTATTTAGCACGCAAAAGGCTTGATTAATATTTTTTCCAGACTTGTCAGATAAAATTTTAACAGTAAAAACCACGAAAGCCAACTATTAGTACAGGAGTACTCAGGCAATATACAGGGCTAAATAAAAATATTTACATATTACGAATCACGGGACATTTTAAAATGTCACGATCATGAAGGTATTCGTGTTAGCAAATCAAATTAAATGATAAAATTCATACCTTCACATTCTGTCCCATCTCCAGTATAACCTTCATTACATGTACATGTAAAGGATCCTGGTGTATTTCTACATTTGGCATTATCATCACAATTGTCGGTCTCTTCCTTACATTCATCAATGTCTGAAATATAATTGTAAATGAAAAAGAGAACTAGAATCAGTTGCTATGTGATAACTATTTAGCCTTTAACTGATCCAGTGCTCTGTATAGAACTACTTAAGTGATAGTTCTACAGCTTAAGAGATAATTACGTTCTGGCGGTCAGTATTTTGCTGGAAGGACACATAATAGTAGCAACCACAAGAATTTGATAGGATAAGTCTTTGCTTCACATGACTCTTTTGAAATAGAGATTAATAAAGATATCTGTGCTGTTCTTATGTGATAATGAAGAACTAACTCTCCCATATTGAATATCTAACAATGGGGCTTTCAAAGCTGATTATAGCAACCGCAGTATTCAGGCAGTATTTGAGACCGGATATACATTTACATGTACATGTCATGATTTTTTACACGAATTAAAATTCCAATTTTACACCTGAGCTAGTCATGGTTGACAGATCAACATAAAACGTAAATTTTGTACCTCTACATCTAACACCGTTACCGGTATAACCTTCATTACATGTACATGTGAAGGATCCCGGTGTATTGTTACATGTAGCATTATCATCACAGTTATCAGTCTCCTCCTTACATTCATCAATGTCTGTAATATAATAATGAAAGCATTTAAAAAACCAATATTGGTATCATCATCGCAATTCTCAGTGTCCTCTTTGCATTCATTAATGTTTGAAATATAATAGAGAAAGCGACAGAGAACTCGATTCATGCCATACATAATTTCCTTACACCATTTATGCACTAAAATACATGTACATAATAACCGTGATTTGATTTGTCGCTGTCAAGGTGGGATGTACAAATTATTCTCGGATTCTAAGTAATATTCGCAGTAAATGAGTTACAGAAAGAATTATCTTAAGCAATTAGACAGTCATAAAAATGAACGAGTTATTGCTCTTATTTAGTCAGGTACTCTGACTCTACGTGAGAGATAAACGTTGTTCGGTGAACTCTGCACTTTGACGGAAAGACGCATTGTTGCTGTCTTCATTGACGTATTGATGGCATTAAAATATGTGTACATCCTTTTTTCGCCACGTTAATTAAATATATATCAAATTTCTCACCGTCCTTTTTTTTTTTAACAACCTCAGACTTACTGCTTCTCCTTATAAAGCACAACTCTTTAACTCAAAATTCTAGAGCGCTCCGATGATGTCTGTCGGAGCACTGAAGCAGAATTTTGGGCCAGACGAGATATCTACACATCATGCTTTTCTGGGCAAATCGAAATACCTGTGCGAAACTAAAGTAGTAAAGTTTCGAATCATTCAAAAGTAGATGTGTATAACAAATTTATAACTTGTTTAGCCCTGGTTCTCCGTCGCGCATCCTGTAGAGAATTAAATTTTAGGTAACCATGCACGTTGATATTTGTCATAATTTATATCAAAATTCAAAATAGGATACACAATTATCAATGAAAAGTAGATATCCACCACATTCATCAAAGGTATCTATACTGTTTGCTGAGCTATGTAACAAAAGATATTTCGTAAAAAATTCAAAATGAACCGATTAAAAATTAACTGAGCAGATGTGTCCCTTTATCTTGGCCCTGCTATACATTATGGCTTTGATCATTAAATCAAATAATTTAAAAAGAACATTACAATAAAGATGGCCGAACTGATTCTGAAACCTACACATACAAAAACTAGTTTTTTATTGCCCATAACGCTAATTTCTCTTGGGCTGAATTCCATGTTAACATTTAAAAGACAGTGAAAAGGTAGATAATATATTTATAACAAAAAAGAAGTAAATAATAATTAATCAATGCACGTCTCTTTCTGAAATACCATTTCTCGTAGGTTTCTCACGAGATCCTAAATATTATGTATCATTAAACTCAATTACACCAAAATTAACTTCCGTTCAAAACAAAATTCCTTTATAATCTTCAGCTGATTTTGTAAATAAGGGACAATATCTGGACAAGCTGAGAATATCATAACCAAGAATAAACAAACTATATCTGGCATGTTTTTGATTAAAAAAACACCTTTTTTCATAACCATGACGTAATCTAGTGCATGTACATAATCGGTTGATGAATATATAAAAAAAAAATACGGAAATGTTTTTGCCATTTTTGAGACTGGGGAAACAAAACTTTCTACATTTGAAAGCTTTACATAGTAATACTTGAATCTACAATGCGTTGTATAAATTGCCAGAGCACTCAGACAGACTTTTTAACCTCACGTATCTAATTTACGCTTAGAGAATTCTGTATCAGTTAAACTAATACAAAAGCTGAGATCAAATCTTAAGTAGTCAACGATTAGAAAAGAAGGCAATAATACTTTCTCACCTTTACACTTTTTCCCATTGCCAGTATAACCTTCATTACATGTACATGTAAAGGATCCTGGTGTGTTGTCACATGTGGCATTATCATCACAGTCGTCCGTCTGCTCCCTACATTCATTAATGTCTGAAATATAATAGCAAGAGTAAAACAGAATCAGCTATCATATGACTTTTATATAACCTTTACACATATTACAATTGCTATCGGAATACTCAGGCAGTATTCGGTACCAGAAGAATTAACATCAGGAAATTCTGGATAAATTCAAATCACAAATAAAGTAGTCAAGGCTGACAAATAAGCGTAAGTCGTAAATATCGCACCTTTACACTTTACACCGTTGCCTGTATAACCTTCATTACATGTACATGTAAAGGATCCTGGCGTATTGTCGCATGTGGCATTATCATCGCAGTTGTCTGTATTTTCCCTACATTCATCAATGTCTGAAATGTATTTGAAGCAAAAGTGAACTAGAATTAGTTCGTGTATGATTCCTTAATACCTTTTCTTCATCTTTTATAAGCATTTACCGTCTTTACAAAGTTATTTTCTGCCAACAACGTATCATTCACCGACTTTGTAGTGGGTTTAAGATTCAAGTTTACAAGTTTCATAGAAAGATATGTAATAAAAATACTTTTTCAAATTCAATTGAATGGTCATACGGTCTGGTGCTCTTTTTCTACGTAAGCGATTTATTACGTCCTGTAAGGTCAGTGCTATGATGTAAGGACACGTGGTAGTTGCTGACGGCATCTAACGCTAAGAATTATTTCCGATCTTTTGGTCTGGTGTTCTATCTGTACGTGAATTTGGAATTTTATCCGCAACCAAAATCACAACTAAAACAGTCATCATGGTTCGCAAATTAATGTGAATCGTAATTGTCGTGCCTTTACACTTCGTTCCGTCCCCAGTATAACCTTCATTACATGTACATGTAAAGGATCCCGGTGTATTTTTACATGTGGCATTATCATCACAATTATCGGTCTCTTCAGCACACTCATCGATGTCTGAAATAAAATGATGAAATGAGGAGAGAGTGGGACTTATTCTGTGAGATGTAATCCAACAAATGAACTGTTTATGAGTATCATCTTTCGTATTTGATAAGTTGCAGTTTGTCCACTACCTTACATAACTTAGTGACCTAAGGTCATAGGTAATAACACCGTCACATAATTTTGTCTAATTCAATTGTCAATGTCTTGCATGTAACGTAATAGAGGTAATGACATAATCATTCTAATATCAATACATTTTTGAAGAGAGAGGACTCTGAAAAATGAAAACAAAACACAAAAATATGCATTTTTTCAAGAAAGTGCGAATGAAAATGGCAAAAGCTAGATATGCCATGCAATAGAAAATGCGCTGCACGAATCGGCAAAAGTGGAAAATAAAATAAGCCGACTAAGGAAAATAGTCTTGCAAAAATGGCCAATGCGTTAAAAGCTAATTGCATAAAAGATATTGCATAGACGGATTAGTATTTAATGAATAAAATCAAGTTTTAAACGGTTTAAAAAAGGCGAAAAGCAGAAAAGTGATTCTATAACACAAACTATTTTAAGAACTTTAAACCTTCTTTACCTTGCAATGAGCTACGTCACTGATAGAAAAAGCCTGTCATATATAAAACTTTATGTAACAATTATTTTTAGAACGACGGAATACCTTTCTAGGATTATAAATGAACAAATAAAAACCGAAATCATCTGACGTCTTAAAACAGTGACGTCATCTCTTGTTCTGCTTGGTTTTGTGTCTCAATGAGAAAGCAAAGTGTGACAGACGTATTGATATAAATTTTGAATTTTGACGACCGAGGCTCATAATACATTTACACATTGCATAATAGACTAAATTTTATGTTAAGTGTCAAAAATTTGTCAACATTATCTGACTCGACTCGGAGAATAATCCTGAGCTTCGTCATTGGGGAAGGGGTGTCATTCATGGTTCAGTGGTAAAGGTGAAGAATTTGAACTATTGATGTCCCGGGTTCCATTCTATCCTCACTAGGAGCACAGATTGTACCGTGAGAAGGTACCAGGCAACGAATCTACAGAGCCTTAGCCAGATTGTGTGGAACCAAGATCACATGTGAATAAGTAAAGTACCGCAGAGATATGACTGAAATAACGTTTCAAAAAGGTATTAAGCACTATTTAATCACTGCAAAAGACTCGTCAAAAGTAATTCTCCCTCCCAGTTAGACGATACCTATATTTTAGACACCATTACGATCTTCTTTATTTGTTTAATTGTTGTCAGTTTTGGTTTTTTTTTTTAATAATTGGAATTATGTTGATTTATACGTTGTATTCCCTGACGAAAAAAGCGTGATATTCATGACTTAGATTTGGTACCTTCACATTGTTTTCCAGAACCAGTATAGCCTTCATTGCAGGTGCAGTCAAATGATCCTGGGTTGTTTGAACACGTGGCGTTGTCATCACAATCATCTTTGTCTTCTTTACATTCGTCAATGTCTAAATTCGAATTGCAAGTTTGCAAAAATTATTCAATTTGACTTGTATGCAATGCGATGAGCAGGAGAATGGAAGAGGACTAAAAACTTTAAATTTGAGATCAAAGAATCCAACGACAACTCTTGCCATTATTGTTGGATGTTTGTTAAAAGGAAAAAGAAATATATATGTATGGATTGAAAAGATACCAAAACTTATACATAATGCATGTCATGAACTTTGTCTGTGCAATGTCGAAATGAGCTGTTATATGGTGGAACAAGCACGTCTTCAAAACTCTTAGTATAGTAAATGCTGATAAAAGGAAGAGAGAATTCGATTTATTCGCTTAAATACTGTCTGTCCGACAAAGAAATAATTTGATGGCATTTCCTGTCTGTTTTTCTTGGTTTTAGAAAAATATATATTTGTCTGTGTGGACAATTTCTCACGAATTTTACAACTTATTTACCTCAGGTGATATGGAGTGGCGTCGTCATAAAGATGTTAAATGTAACGGTAGAAAACAATAGACTCAAAAATCATTCCTATACTTTTATTAACTTTGAAAAGGGAGAACTTTGACCAAAAGAAAATAAAATCAAAACCACAACAATTTTGTTTATTTTTACAGAGTGGAGGAGAGTGGACGAAATCTCTTTGTAAGTCTAGGCATCTGCGCAGTGGAAAATGCACTGCATACTCGTCAAAAGGGGGAGCTTTTTCTCAACGTAGAAAAATCTCCTTTCTCCAATAGGTTTCAAATATATCAATGTTAATGGAAAAAAAAGTATATTTTTATGATGAAAAAAAAAATCCCCGAGAAAATAGTTTAAAGGTGACAGGCAATACATAGATATATCAAGAGAAGAAAGCAGAAAAAAATACACGATTCAATTACAAGAAGTATTCTACAGATGCGAATCCCCATTTATTGAAATGATCTTTTTTTTTTTTTTTTTTTTCAATTGTCAGTTGGTTTATAACTAGGACTGTATTAAAATTAATCCAAGTGAAGCGCTCCATGCAAAAACTGCTCGGCATTTATGACTGACATCAAGTAACTTCACACTCTTTTCCAGAGCCAGTATAGCCTGCATTGCAGGTATAGTTAAATAATCCTGAATTGTTCGAACACGTGGCGTTGTCATCACAATAATCTTTGCGTTCTTTACATTCATCAATGTCTGAATTAGAATTGCGATTTCTGCAAGAATTATGCAATTTGAGTTGCATGATTTTCTGAGAGCATGAGAGTAACAACTGACTATAACATTTATATTTCAAAAGATATATTCCTATAATGTAAATGATGTTAGATATCTATTTAAAGTAAGATTGCTTAGGGAACAATGTCATACCAAATACATAATGAATGCTTACAATGACGAAGTGACATTTCGGAAATCGATCAATCGTTTAGATAAACAAATATATAACAGGTCTAATAAGAGCATTCGTGATTGATTATGACTGGGACTACATTGGAAATAGCAGAAAAGAAAAAAATAACCTTATTCATGTAATGCATGCTAAAGAATTCGAATATAGTTGTTACGTGGTTGAACAAACAGGGAATACAAATATCCTATATAGTAATCGCTTGTGAAAAAAATTCATCGATAGTAGTATATTATTTTTCGCAGTCTGTTTGTTTTAAGAAATAACAAGTGTCTGTGTCGAAGTCCTAATTACTTGACATATTTTTTTAACCTCAGGTGATATGGATAGGCATTCGTCATAGCAATTTATCAGCTCCGATGGTGTAGTCGTTGATATCTTAAATGCTGTCAAAAACATTCTTATACCTATATATTTGGAATAGGATGAATATTGACAAGATTGAAAAAAAACATAAAAACAAAAGTCTTGCGATTTTGAAATAGGGTTGGACAATGGACGAAATCGCCGTTGAAGTCTAGGCACTTTATGACTCGGAACAGTTCTTTTTTTTTTTTTTTTTTCTTTTTAAACGGAGGGAAATAATCATGGTAGAAATTGCACATGCATCAAACTTTATGCTGAAAAGGACATTTTAGGAGGAAGAACCATTCAAGAAATCAAATACAGTTTTGAGTGTAAAAGGTAATATTTGGATATAAAATAAGGAAATGAGTTCTACCTGCTTTGACTAAAAACGTAATAGAGGAACGTACATGTATCATACTTTATAAAATTCAAATTGAATATGAATAATCCATTTTGATTAAGATTCAGGTTGTATTAATTATATAAGTGTAGTAATCCATGCAAAAACTCCTCGACATTTATGACTGAGATCAGGTACCTTCACACTCTTTCCCAGAGCCAGTATAGCCTTCATTGCAGGTACAGTCAAATGATCCTGGGTTGTTCGAACAAGTGGCGTTGTCATCACAATCGTCTTTGTCTTCTTTACATTCATCAATGTCTGAATTCGAATCGCAATGTTTCAAGAATTATTCAATTTGACTATTATGCTGTTTTGAATACAGGAGTAATCGTTAAGAAAAGTAAGTGGGGACTGGATTCATTCCCAAATATGCTGTCAAACAAATAAGTTGTTTGGTGGTAGTGCTTTGCGTCGAAAAACTCTTATCACGCCAAATTGCTTAATATCATTGGGAGATTCCGTTACCGTTCTCATAAACATTTGTTAGCTGCGTTTGTATAATAATTAAAATTACTTAAATGTTACAATGATAGCAATAGTATCGAGAAACATTATGATATAAATACATTTTGAAAAGAGAGAACTTCAACACAGAAACTTAAAGAAAAAAAGTTTCTTTCTATGGAAGAACAAGGAAAATGGGCAAGTCTATTTTGAAGGTTAGGCATCTGCGCAGCGGAGAATGCGATACATGGCTCAAAAAGAGAATGCTTCGTCTTAACTAAACTAAGATAATATGCCAAGCTTGAGAAGAAGAATTCTACATGAGCGATTTTACAAAGTATTCTAAGAATTCGAAACTATATAAATTTATTTGAATTTAAACACGAGTTTGTATTATCTCTCTTCAATAAAACTACAATTTAGATGATAAATGTGTAGTGTTCCGTGAGTAAAGAGCTTGTTTTTTAGAACTGAGACCATGTACCTTTACACTTTTGTCCAGATCCGGTATAGCCTTCATTGCAAGTACAGTCAAATGATCCTGGGTTGTTCGAACATGTAGCGTTTTCATCACAATCATCTTTGTCTTCTTTACATTCATCGATGTCTGAATTCGAAGTGCAATTTTTCAAGAATTATTCAATTTGACTTGTATGGTTTTCTGAGAACAGCAGTTATCTCTCATGAAGGTAAGCAAGAATTAGATTCATTCCAAAAGATGTTATTCAACAAATAATTGTTTTATGGTATCTCCTACATAGTGAAACGTTTCAAGACTGAAACGTTTCTTTTTGTGTCGAAAAATTCATCTCATCTCACATAACTTGTTATCCTTGGGTAATACAGTGAGGCATTCTCATAAAGTTTTATCTGCTGTGTTTGTTAAATCACCAATGGCTTTAATGTAACACTGATAGTAATACTATCGAAAAATACTATGATATGAATACATTTTTGGAAAAAGAAATGACAAAGAAACTCAAAATGTATTTTTCCAGGAAAAGCAGGCAATTTCGAATTGTAAATTTCAAGGTTAGTTATCTGTGCAGCGAAGATTGCAATCATTGAGAACCAAGACAATGCATCGTCTTTACTGAACTGAGAGAAATTATAGGACATTAGAACATGATTTCTAAAGATGCAATTACATACATTATTCTAATGATTCGAAATTGGGTTT
Organism: Hippopus hippopus; assembly: GCA_946811185.2. NCBI lineage: Eukaryota > Metazoa > Mollusca > Bivalvia > Cardiida > Cardiidae > Hippopus > Hippopus hippopus. The sequence goes on along the minus strand of OX328109.1, from coordinate 36,179,673 downwards.
ATTTGAAATTCAAAAGCATAGATCATTTTTGCTAAAACTATAAGTTTGATGATGAAAGTGTAGTATCCTGCGATAAAAATGCTTGTTATTTATAACTGAGCCCAGGTACCTTTGCACATTTGTCCAGACCCAGTATAGCCTTCATTGCATGTACAGTCAAAAGATCCTGGGTTGTTCGAACACGTAGCGTTGTCATCACAGTCGTCTGTGTCTTCTTTACATTCGTCAATGTCTGAATTCGAATTGCGATTTTTCAAGCATTATTCAATTTGACTTCTTTGCTTTTCTGAGAACACGAGTACTCGCTCATTAAAGTAAGTGAGAATTGGAGTCTTTCCTAAAAATGCCGTATAAAAATGAGTTCTTTGGTTGTATAAACTTTCGTCTTGAAACGCTTTCCAAACTGATTCGTGTCATATTTTTATGGAAAAACGCTTATGAGGTAGCATTACTTATCCTTTGGTGATACAGTGAAGCATTCACACAGAGATTTATCTGCTGAGTGTGTGCAATCACAAAGACAAAGACTTAAATGTAACAATGGTGGCAAGCAATACTATCGAAAAACACTGTGTTGTAAATATTTTTTATGGAAAGAGAGACCACAATGAAAGAAACCGAAAATAAAAGCTTTTTATAGAAAACGGGGGAAAATTGGCAATTATGTTTCTTATGTTTGGCATGCGGGCGGCGGAGACAACAATGCATGGCTCGGTAAGGAAATGTATCGTTTTTACTAAACTTAGGGAAATTACGCGGCATGAGACGACCTACTCTGCATGATGCGATTACAAAAATTATTATAAGGAAGCGAAATTCGTTTCATTTATTTGATATTCAAATATATATTACCAGTCTTCACCATAACTAGAATTTCGATGATCAAAATATAGTATTTCGTATGAAAAGTGGTTCTTATCTATAACTGAGACCATGTACCTTTACACTCCTGTCCAGAGCCGGTATAGCCTTCATTGCAGGTACAGTCAAATGATCCTGGGTTGTTCGAACATGTAGCGTTTTCATCACAGTCGTCTGTGTCTTCTTTACATTCGTCAATGTCTAAATTCGAATTGCGAATTTTCAAGAATTATTCAATTTCTCTAAATTACTTTTCTGAGAACACGAGTACTCACTCATAAAGGAAGTGAGAGTTGAATTTATTCACAAAGATGTTGTCCAACAAATCAGTTTTAGTGGCTTTGCCTATAGTATTTTCATGTTTTCGACATGATATTTGTCTTTTTGTGTCGAAAAGCTCTTATTACTTGGCATAACTTATAAATTTTAGGTAAAACAGTTAGGCATTGTTACAACAATTTCTCTGTGGAGTTTGTATTATCATTACAATGGCTTTTGATAACAAGGATCTGATAGCAATACTACCGAAAAACATTATGATAAAAATACATTTTGAAAAGAGAGAACTTTAACACAGAGCTTAACATTTAAAAAAAAAAAGGTTTTTTTTTCTAGAAGAGTAGGGAAGTTGGCGAACTTGTATTAAATGTTGGGCATCTGCGCTGCGGAGAATTCCGTACACAGCGTACATAGAGAACGCGTCGTCTTTTCTAAACTGAGGGAAATTACCGGGCTTAAGAACAAGAATTCTATATGTTGCGATTTTACGGAGTATTATAGATATCGAAATTGGATATATATATTTGAAATTCAAATAATATTTTGTATTATCAATTTTCACCATAATCACAAGTTAGATGACAAAAGGGTAGTATGCCATGAGAAAAGTGCTTGTTTTTTAGAACTGAGACATGTACCTTTACACTTTTTCCCAGAACCAGTATAGCCTTCATTACAGGTACAGTCAAAAGATCCTGGGTTGTTCGAACACGTAGCGTTGTCATCACAGTCGTCTGTTTCTTCTTTACATTCGTCGATGTCTGAATTCAAATTGCGATTTTTCAAGAATTATTGAATTTGACTTATATACTTTTCTGAGAACACAAGAACTCGCTTATGAAAGTAAGTAAGAATTGGATTCATTCCAAAAGATGTTATTCAACAAAATGCTTGTTTGATGGTATTGCCTTTCGTAATTTCATGTTTAGGAAAACGAAACAGAACTTTTTTGTGTCAAAAAGCTCTTATAGAAAAATTTTCTGGTGCGTTTTTACAGTCATTAAAATGTATGAAATGTAACAATCATAGCTACACTACCGAAAACACATCATGATATAAATACATTTTGAAATATATAGTGTCAGTTCTCGATATAAGTAGAATTTCGGTACTGAAAGTGTAGTATCCTAGGGAAAAATGTGGTCATATATATGCCAAAGACCATGTACTTTTACACTTTTTCCCAGAACCAGTATAGCCTTCATTGCAAGTACAGTCAAATGATCCTGGGTTATTCGAACATGTAGCGTTTTCATCACAATCATCTTTGTCTTCTTTACATTCATCGATGTCTGAATTCGAAGTGCAATTTTCAAGAATTATTCAATTTGACTTGTATGGTTTTCTGAGAACAGCAGTTATCTCTCATGAAGGTAAGCAAGAATTAGATTCATTCCAAAAGATGTTATTCAACAAATAATTGTTTTATGGTATCTCCTACATAGAAAAACTTTTCAAGAATGAAACGTTTCTTTTTGTGTCGAAAAATTCATCTCATCTCATAACTTGTTATCCTTGGGTAATACAGTGAGGCATTCTCATAAAGTTTTATCTTCTATGTTTGTTAAATCACCAATGGCTTTAATGTAACACTGATAGTAATACTACCGAAAAATTCTATGATATGAATACAGTTTTGGAAAAAGAAATGACAAAGAAACTCAAAATGTATTTTCCCAGGAAAAGCAGGCAATTTCGAATTGTAAATTTCAAGGTTAGTTATCTGCGCAGCGGAAATTCCAATCACTGAGAACCAAGACAATGCATCGTCTTTACTGAACTGAGAGAAATTATAGGACATTAGAACATGATTTCTAAAGATGCAATTACATACATTATTCTAATGATTCGAAATCGGATTTATTTGAAATTCAAAAGCATATATCATTTTTGCTAAAACTATAAGTTTGATGATGAAAGTGTAGTATCCTGCGATAAAAATGCTTGTTATTTATAACTGAGCCCAGGTACCTTTGCACATTTGTCCAGACCCAGTATAGCCTTCATTGCATGTACAGTCAAAAGATCCTGGGTTGTTCGAACACGTAGCGTTGTCATCACAGTCGTCTGTGTCTTCTTTACATTCGTCAATGTCTGAATTCGAATTGCGATTTTTCAAGCATTATTCAATTTGACTTCTTTGCTTTTCTGAGAACACGAGTACTCGCTCATTAAAGTAAGTGAGAATTGGAGTCTTTCCTAAAAATGCCGTATAAAAATGAGTTCTTTGGTTGTATAAACTTTCGTCTTGAAACGCTTTCCAAACTGATTCGTGTCATATTTTTATGGAAAAACGCTTATGAGGTAGCATTACTTATCCTTTGGTGATACAGTGAAGCATTCACACAGAGATTTATCTGCTGAGTGTGTGCAATCACAAAGACAAAGACTTAAATGTAACAATGGTGGCAAGCAATACTATCGAAAAACACTGTGTTGTAAATATTTTTTATGGAAAGAGAGACCACAATGAAAGAAACCGAAAATAAAAGCTTTTTATAGAAAACGGGGGAAAATTGGCAATTATGTTTCTTATGTTTGGCATGCGGGCGGCGGAGACAACAATGCATGGCTCGGTAAGGAAATGTATCGTTTTTACTAAACTTAGGGAAATTACGCGGCATGAGACGACCTACTCTGCATGATGCGATTACAAAAATTATTATAAGGAAGCGAAATTCGTTTCATTTATTTGATATTCAAATATATATTACCAGTCTTCACCATAACTAGAATTTCGATGATCAAAATATAGTATTTCGTATGAAAAGTGGTTCTTATCTATAACTGAGACCATGTACCTTTACACTCCTGTCCAGAGCCGGTATAGCCTTCATTGCAGGTACAGTCAAATGATCCTGGGTTGTTCGAACATGTAGCGTTTTCATCACAGTCGTCTGTGTCTTCTTTACATTCGTCAATGTCTAAATTCGAATTGCGAATTTTCAAGAATTATTCAATTTCTCTAAATTACTTTTCTGAGAACACGAGTACTCACTCATGAAAGTAAGTGAGAGTTGAATTTATTCACAAAGATGTTGTCCGACAAATTAGTTGAAGTGGCTTTGCCTATAGTATTTTCATGTTTTCGCTCATTCAAGTAAGTGAGAATTGGATTCATTCCTAAAAATGCCGTCCAAAAATGAGTTCTTTGATTATTTAAACTTTCGTATTGAAACGTTTTCGAAACGTATTCGTGTCATATTTTTTATGGAAAAACTCTTATGAGGTCGTATAACTCATCCTTTGGTGATACAGTGCGGCCTTTACACAGAGATTTATTTGCTGAGTGTATGCAATCACAAATGACTTAATGTAACAATGATGGCATCTATCGATAATACTGTGTTATAAATATTTTTTATGGAAAGAGAGACCATTGACAAAGAAACTGAAAATAATTTTTTTACACAAAACGGGGAAACATGGGTAATTAATCTTGTTTTATTATTATTTATTTATTTTTGTTTTCCTTCTTCTTCTTTTTATGCTGGGCATGCGCGTAGCGAAGACAACATTACATGGCTCACCAACAATTATATTAAGGAAGCGAAATTCGATTAATTTATTTGAAATTTAAATATACATATATTATCAATCTTCGCCATAACGAGAATTTCGATGATCAAAGTGTAGTATTTCGCAGGAAAAGTGCTTGTTATTTTTTACTGAGACAATGTACCTTTACACTCTTGTCCAGAGCCAGTATAGCCTTTATTGCATGTACAGTCAAATGATCCTGGGTTGTTCGAACACGTAGCGTTGTCATCACAATCGTCTGTGTCTTCCTTACATTCGTCGATGTCTGAATTCGAAATGTAATTTTTCAAGAATGCATATGCATACCGAGAACAGGAGTTCTCCCTCATCAAAGTGAAAATTGGTGGATTCATTTTCAAAGACGCGTTCATGAAGTAAACTGTTTGGCAGTATTGCCTATCGTATTTTTAAGGTATCGAAAATGACTGGTGTCTTTTGTTGTGTCAAATTTTCTTATTACTTAGCATTACTTGTTAACTTTGGATGATGCAGTGAGGCATTGTCATAAGAATTTATTTGCTGAGTTTGTGCAATCATCAATGGCTTTAAGATGTAACAAATAAAGCAATACTACTGAAAAACATTATGATATTAGTACATTATGGAAAGAAATAACTTTACCAAAGAACTAAAAAAGGGTTTCCTTTTTTATAGAAGAGAGGAAAATAATGGGTAAATTTATTTTAAAGGGTTGACACCTAGGCAGCGGAAAATGCGATACAAGGCTCGCCAAGAGAATGCTTAAACTTTCCTTAACTGAGGCAAGTTTCCGGGGATAAGAAGAAAAATTCTACATGGTGTGATTTCACAAAGTATTCTAAGGATTCGAAATTTATCAAAAATTAAAATATACATGATCAGTTTCCGCTATAAATAGAATTTCGATAGTCAAAGTGTTGTATTGCGTGAGAAAAGTGCTTGTTATTTATTACTGAGACTATGTACCTTTACACTTTTGTCCAGAACCGGTATAGCCTTTATTGCAGGTACAATCAAATGATCCTGGGTTGTTCGAACACGTAGCATTGTCGTCACAATCGTCTGTGTCTTCTTTACATTCATCAATATCTGAATTCGAATTGCTTCTTCTAAGAATTATTCACCTTTTATGGTATGCTACTCTGCCCTCAGTAGAGTAACAGTTGATTTAAAAAAAGCATTTATTTGTATTAAAAAATCTAATAACTGTATACCTCATTCCTTCACGATGAATGTTCATGAAATTGAATCTATACAGATTAATACAGAACTATTTTTAATGCAATTAAATAATACCAAATACATAAAGGATACTTACTTAAATGACAGAACATTCAAAAATTGAAAAAGCAGGTTCTTTAACTAAATGTATCAATGATATAAAAGTTCAGAAAAGCCGATTTGTGATTGATTTAAAATGGGCGGTATTAAGCAATGACTTGGAAAATACAAAAAAAGCTCTTAACCAAAATTATGAACCTTGTCTATCGGCAATTCTAATGTACTTATAACATAATTAAAGCAAAAGGGGAAAAAAGGCTTATTACAGTAATCACTTGGAAAAGCAATGAAGTCGTTCTCTTACTTGCCGTGCAATCAATGAGTTGTTTGATTGTAGTAGTACTTTAGGTTTTTTGTTTTTTTTTAAATAATAAGTTTCCTTGTTGAAGTAGTGTTTACTCATATAGATTAAGTTTTAAAGGTATAGGTAAATTTCAGAATTGACAAAAGGACTAAGAAGCAGAATTCTGCATGATTCGAATACACAAAGTATTCGAGGGACATAAAATCCCTTTTATCAAATTGATATCTGAATACAAGTTCTAACTCTTTGTCATAAATGTAAGATCGAATAACATCATGTGCAGAATTCTCTGGAGGAAAAAAGCTTCACATTTATGACTGAAATCAGGTCTGTACCTTTACACTTTTTCCCAGAACCAGTATAGCCTTCATTGCAGGTACAGTCAAATGATCCTGGGTTGTTCGAACATGTAGCTTTGTCATCACAATCGTCTTTGTCTTCTTTACATTCATCGATGTCTGAATTCAAATTGCGATTTTGCAAGAATTACTCAATTTGGCATAAATATTGTTTTTGAGTAAAGGAGGGTGACAGTTAATTTAAAAAACTGAATTTTAAATGAAAGTCAAAAAACTGTAAACTCTTTCCAATGTCGATGAAAACTTTTAAAACTTGGAACATAAATGTTTATGAACAGAACTATTGCTAATTTGTTAATCGAGTTAAAATGTCCAATATATTAAGGATAGTTTTGAGATGAAAGATCATTCCAGAAAACAATAGGCTGTACAGCAATAAAAAATCTTCAAGTTCAGAAGAGAAAATCTGTATTTAATTGTAAATGGGATAGAATTTAGCGATGATATCGAGAGTGACAAGGTTTTAAATCATAACCATGAATTCTGTATATAGGAAATCCTTTGTAGTTATAACATGTTTTAACGAACGATGAAAAACAATACAACCCTTACCATTGTTGCTCATGAAAGAATGAAAGAATTTGCGTCATTCTCTAAGATGCTGTCAAACAAGTCAATTGTTTGAATGTAGTATTGCCTTCCAAACTGTTTTGTTTCTTAAAGGGACAATTGTCTTTTCATATATAAAAAATTCATAAAAAATGTGATCTTTTCTCTGAAGAGCGAAGGTATACAGAAACAATTCCCTATAAAAGGGTTGGCATCTGTGCAACAGAAGATGACCTACATGCCAAATCATAAAGTGGGGTTTTTTTCTTCCTAAACTGAGGCAAACTACTGTACTAGATATAGCCAATGTAAAAAGCTTATGATATAAAGGCGAAATAGTATTCAAAAAGCTAACTGAGTTTTTTTTTTTTTTTTTTCTTTAAATTCATTTATTATTTATTTTTCAACGTTCCGTTCAGATTTGACAAAAGAAAGAAGCAGAGGAATTTAATCTGATGCACTTAAACAAATTATACCAAGTATTCGAAACCTCAGTTATTTAAATGCACTTCAAATATAGATTTTTTCAAACTTATTTCAATTGGATTTTTTTCTTTACTTAAGTGTATTATCCATAGAGAAAAGTGGTTCATATTTATATCTGAGACCAGGTACCTTTACACATTTGTCCAGAACCGGTATAGCCTTCATTGCAGGTACAGTCAAATGATCCTGGGTTGTTCGAACACGTAGCGTTTTCATCACAGTCGTCTGTATCTTCCTTACATTCATCAATGTCTGAATTCGAAGTGTGATTTTGCACGAATTATTTATTTTGATTAATTTGATTTTTTTTTGTGAGCAGGAGAGTGAAAGCTGATTAATGAAACTAAATTTGAAATATTTATCCTTATAACTGTATAGTCACTCTGCTTTTGACGAATTTTATTAAAAAAAAATGACAAAAAACATATACCAATAGATTTTTTTTTTTTTTTTTTTCTTTTTTTTTTTTTCTTTTTTTTTTTTTTTTTTGTTAATTGAACGAAAAAAAATATCAAATACATTAAGGACGATTTCTTCGACGAAGGAATATGTCAGAAATCAAAAAAGGCTTTACAAAGGTCTTGGACCGTTCAGCAAGGCTTACTTTTTGTTGTTTGTGAATGTGAGTTGCTATCAAAAAATAGGGGCTTTTATAGTAGTATTTTTCCCAAAAGTTTTACAAGAGCAGAAAATGGACGAAATCTAAATTGAGGACTAAGCATCTGCGCTACGTAATTCATCGAAATGGAGACTTCATTCCTAAATTTTTGTAAAATATTTTGCAAAGACGAAAACAAGACTAGAGAAAATAAATGAAGACTGACAGTAAAAGCTAATATTATGGTCTAACACTGGGAGTTAGCAGAAAATTCCTACATAATTTAACTGCAAAAAGTATTCTGAGGAAATGAAAGCCCTTATATCACACACACACACACACACACACACACACACACACACACACACACTTTTTTTTTTTTTTTTTTTTCCGCAATCCTGGTCAATATGAAAGTAGTATCGTCATACTTTATGTTCACAATTTCCTTAGGTAAAACTGTTTGATATTTATGCTTGAGATCAGGTACCTTTACACATTTGTCCAGAGCCGGTATAGCCTTCATTGCAGGTACAGTCAAATGATCCTGGGTTGTTCGAACACGTTGCATTTTCATCACAATCGTCTGTTTCTTCTTTACATTCATCAATGTCTGAATTCGAATTACGATATTTTAAGAATTATTCATTTAGACTCATTTGCTATTCTGAGAGCAGTAGAGTGACAATTGACAATAAAACTGCAAATTTGAAACCAGAGAGTCCTACAACAACTCACAATCCTTCGATTAAGTTTTTAAAAAAATTAGGAGACAGCATTGCTATGGAATGAAACAATACCATATACAGTACTGATGATAACTTAGGCGATAGAACGTTCCAGAAATCAAAACATGCATCAGAATAAATAAACACCTCCAGGTTTTTACTTAGGTTGTACAGTATTCCCTTTCGATTTTTTCTTGGTTGTGAAAATAAGTCTCCCAAAGTGTCCCCCTTTTATGTCGAAAAACGTGCACCGATTTATAAAAGATACATGTATTTATCTTCAGGGGTTATAGAGTGGCATCCTCATAACAATCATTCTGCTGCGATAGTATAACCGTACATATCTTGAATTTTACGACTGTAGCATTGAATTTGAGTTTAACGCCCTTTTAACAGCTTAGGTCATATCACGGCTGTCATTTCACCTACGCATGTGTTTACTGGCTGTCTAACACCAGTACTGACACAACTTTCTTTCCAAGTCACTGACCACTTTCTCACATGCATCAGAGATGAGAGGCGAAAAGTCACCTGAAAGAAAATTTGCCTCAACCAGTTATTGAACTCACAACCACCAGGTCAAGAGTCCGATACGCTAACCACTAAGCTACCCAGGCGGGCTATGATTGTATCACCAGTTTGAAATCTATTCAGAAGGCAAGGCATCAGCGCAAAGCGTGAAAACGCCCGTCACAACTTGTAAAACAGACCGTTCTTTTCGAAAATAAGGATTTGTCTTGCTTAAATTACCAGGACATGAAATTCATATGAAAAACAGAAATTTGCAAAGACTGAAACAATGATCAAGGACATAAGTTATGATTTACAGAAAAACTGACATTTAGATTTAAGATAAGGAAAAGGCAGAGGAATTCTACTTGATTCAAAAGCACAACGTTTTCTGAAGACATGGAATTTCTAATTCTAAACTTATATTGAGAAGTAAATTTTAAATTTTGGTTGTATTTTGATTGTATAAATTGATGTGTAATACACCTTCTTGAAAAGTATTTCATATCTATGACTCGGATCAAGTACCTTTACACTTTTTCCCAGAACCAGTATAGCCTTCATTGCAGGTACAGTCAAATGATCCTGGATTGTTCGAACAAGTAGCGTTGTCATCACAATCGTCTTTGTCTTCTTTACATTCATCGATGTCTGAATTTCAAGTACGATATTTAAAGAATACTCAACATGACTCATGTATTTTCTGGAAACAGCAGAGTGATGATTGACAATAAAACTACAAATTTGAAAACCAAAGATTTTAAGTACAACTCACTTGCCTTACGTTTTCTTTTTTATGAAAAGATTGCAGGAAGCACAAATGCTAATCGAAAAAAAATAATACTAAATACATTACAGATTATCAATTAGACGAAAGAACATTCCGGAAATCATGGCATGCATTTGAAGGTTCTTATATGCGGATTTGTGGTTGGTTATAAAATGGCCACATTAGCAAAACATAAGAAAGAAATAAGTTCTCAACCATGGCTATGAACTGTATCTATAAGAAAACAGATCTAGTTTTTTTTTATGGTTGAACTAGCACAGAAATTTCCTGGTATATCGCCCATGAAAGGAAGAGAGAATTGGAGTCATTTTCCAGGTTGCTGTTCAACAAATAAATTATTTGATAGTAGTATGACCTACTGTATTGTCTTGTTTGCGTATACAATAATTCTCTTTGTGTCAAAAATATTCACAGTTTTACAAGAAGTATTAATCACAAGGATATATGAAGTGACATCATCATAAAAATTTGTCTGCTCCGGTTATACAACGGCTAACATTTTAAATGTAACGATTATATCACTAATATCAACATCATTCCTATATGTGTGCATTTCGAAAAGAGAAGACTTTGACAAAATAATGAATGCAGAAACACAAGAATATGTATTTTCTTTAAAAGGGACAGGGGGAAATGGACGAAATCTATAATCTTATGCTAAATATCTACGCAACAGGGTAAAAAGCACCTCGTAACATGTAAGAGAAATGGTATTTTTTTTTTATAAACTCATGATATTTGTATAACGTAAAAATGCAAATGCATAAAAAGTCGACAAAATAATGAATATTTTCATAGATAAACTGGCTTTCCAGAATATATTAAGTTTTAAAGTAAAAGATAAAATTTAGTTTTAGTAAAAGGCATAGGAAGAAGAATTCTACATGATTCGATTTTACAAATTATTCGGAGGATACAAAACCGCTTTTAATAAAAGAAGTTCTAATATCTGTTCCTAATGTTAAAGATAGAATTGAAGTTACATCAACCAAATTTTAATATCCTTTGAGAAATGCGATCAGATACCTTTACACTTTTTCCCAGAACCAGTATAGCCTTCATTGCAGGTACAGTCAAATGATCCTGGGTTGTTGGAACACGTAGCGTTTTCATCACAATCGTCTTTGTCTTCTTTACATTCGTCGATGTCTAAATTCAAATTGCCATTTAGCATAAACTACTTGACTATTAAATTGTTTCTAAGCTTTAGGGTGAAGCTGATGAAAAGGAAACTTGGATTAAAAAATCTTACAACTATAAACTTATGTTGAATATACTGGTATATAAAATAAAAAAATATGGATAAAAACATTGCTTATGGAATTAAATAAAACCAAAAATATTGAAGGTGCATTCTAAGACGGAAGAACATTCTGGTAAGCAATCAAGCGTTACAATAATCAAAATTCTTAATGCTCTGAAAGAGAATTTGTTGTTTGTTGTGAAATGGCAGTGATAAAGTATATAAAAAAAGTATGCTCTTAATTATAGTTATGTACTTTGTTTGTTGGGAATCACATTTAACCATATTGCTTAAAAAGCAGAAAAAAGGAAAGTCCTAGGTTCGTATTTACAAACCATACTGTATTATATGGTGGCATATTTCTGCCACGGGATACGAGATAATTATTACGATAGTTTAAGAGAACTATCACGATAAAACAAACTTTCCTGGAAATATTATCTAGATAATAAAAGTTTCACGAAAGAAAAATCGCGATAATTCTCACTGTTATCACGATTTTTTTTTTTTTTACGTTCGTGCCCACAACTGACATTCACGGTATCTATAAAATAGATACGGTTTCGGAACATCTTCGTCCCTAACTTTATGATTTCTCCTTTTCCCTAAATGGTTTTATAGTTGTTCGTAAGGGACATTTCGAGTCATCTTTGTGTTTAACAGACTTCAGCTCATTTCATGTGTAGTGAAAAATTTACCAATTAAGTTACAATTGTAAATAACTCGAATTTTAGCTTATCGCCATCTTGTAAAGTCAACAACTACCAAGTTCACCCCAATGGTTAATTTTCTATTAATAGATATCGAGAAATGCGTATAACTATCATGATAATTTTATCTCAAATGTCAGCTTCGTGCACGGATGAGAAATTTTGCGTTAAAGTTTTTACTGATCAGTGTAAAGTTTTCTAGATAACAAAGTTTATCGTAATTTTTTTTTTTTCAGAAATATTTTCACTGTCTAGATAAAATTTCCAGGATACTTTGATTTATCGCGATAGTTTTCTAAAATTATCATGAAAATTATCTTGTATCTCGCGGCAGATACATGTATATGCCACCATAGTATTAGTTTTATTATAAATTTTGAAGGAAAACAACTTCTTCTTGACTTAAACCAAATGCTTGATCCTACCAGAAATTGCGTTGCATTGAATGGTAGAACATTCTTGAGAATCATACCAAGAATGCATATTAAATTGGTTGGTAGATACAGTTCTGATATAATTGACGCTCATGAGCATGTTAAACAGACTTACTATATTACAAATAAAGAAAGCAACGTACACAAGAAACGATTGAAAATCGCATGGCAAATACATGCCAACTGAATACTTCTGTATGCACTTATAATGAAGGTGAAAAGCTACGTAGCGAAAATAGCCATATCAAGTCAAGGACAATTGTGTTTTATATTTGAATGTGTAGTAAGACTCACCCTTTTACACAGCTATATAAAAAATGACTTCTGAAAATCAGAAATAACTTTTAAGTTTCAGAAGAGTAACAACAAATGACAGAAGTAGTGTGAACTATAATCAGGAATATACGACTAACGGAAAAAATATAAGCATTTTCACTAAAAACATAGTCATCTCTTTTAGATTTTCGACCGAACACAATTTATTACCTGGCTATATCATCTATTAGAAAGCTGCGATAACTATTTTTGCGTTTTGAATGACTTTATACCACAACAAACAGATCTTTAACCAGTTCATCTCTCCAATTTACTGGCTGCTTTTCCAACACTAGCACTGTCGAAAAATGTACAAGGACAAAGGTATCTGCGTAATAGATTTGTAAATATCAGAAACTGGAATGTTGACTGTTTAAATCAAATTAATCGTTCCTGTCTTTCCTGTGATATTCATTCTCTCTTGTTTCTAGGACAAGATCTCCTACTTGGATCAATTAATGCAGACAACAATCTCGGCATCCGACATTCAAACAAATATGCCTTAACCCTGACCATTTTTCTAAATCCAAATTCAACACTTCCTACTGATAATTGAGAATCAAAAAGCAGGCCAAAATAGATGGAGGCCAGCATTCCATTGGGTCTACAGTCACCAACTGCTTACATTTGCGACTGGTAAATCTTTCATACAGATTCACCGGCTTCGAAAGACATCCTTTTTTAGCAAATCAAGGCTAATATGCTGACATCATTGTTTTCCTACCTTCACAAGTAAACCCGTCACCGGTATACCCTTCATTACACACACAGTCATAAGACCCGTCCGTGTTTTCACAGGTTGCATTGGCGTCACAGTCATTCGATTCCGTATCAGCGCATTCGTCGATGTCTGTATGTTCAAAACCAGACTATTATGTTAATGATTGAAAAGTAATATTTCCACGATAGTGCACTCCTATGTAACCGTATTCCATTGTCAATTCCGTGTGTGCACTTTTGGTGAGCTGTATGGCATTTTTTCAAAAATCATCAGTTCATTTTTAATTGCTTTTAAATTGAAGAAAAATAAACATCATGTCGCTGATGGTTTAAAAATCAGAGAAAGATGGGTCAATTATAATGGTAATAAAATATATGTATCAAGAAATGCTGAAACGATGGGAAGCAGGTGTTCTATCTGATTTCATTCATTTATTTCGCACTAGTGTTTATTTCTTCATTAACTATCAGTTGTATTAAGTAATTAAAACTATCAAATAAATTGAGTTATAATGGAAAGTCCCATGATTACTCATTCAAAGATAAATTTTCTTTAGAAAGAGATAACTGTGTTTATTAACATGATATAGATTTGTTTTTAAACAAGAAAAGTGAACATGACCTTCACAGTCAAATCCGTCTCCCGTATATCCCTCTGCGCATGAGCAAACGTAACTTCCGACTGTGTTGGTACAGATGCGGTATGGCACTAGATCACACCCACATGTGGTTGGATCTTGACATTCATCGATGTCTTTGCAAGTGAAAGGCAAGGATTAGATCACAGTAACAAAGCAATATTATAACAACAATGCTTATAAAAGCATTTTGGACCAAAATGTCAATTTTTCGTGTTTTTTTTTTTTATTTTTCAGTTAGTGTCTGTTTTGTATAAATATCGGCTAAAACTTGCATAACATCAGTATGTAGTTACAGATAATTTTCATGTATTAAATCAAATACGGACGTTTAATAGGCTGCACATGCCTTTGAAGCTTCCATAGACACGTTATAATTTCTTCGAGTGAATTTTGTGAAATATTATTGTCATTTGGACTTAGTACCTGAACATAAATGTAGACAGACTGCACTATCGCTGTTTATTCATTGCAAACCATACACCGAAAAAACTTTTGAGTGAGTTTTCTAACTCAGCAGAGATAATCTAGTACTAGGACATAGTTTGGTTGTTTGTTCGCTTGCTGTTCAACGCCATTTTAACATCATTATAGTTCAATCGCGGGGGCCAGTGCACCTATTTGTGCTTTCCAGGATTTCCTATTTCAGTCCTTCTATCCTAGCTACTGGCTGCTTTCCCGCAAAAACATCTTCAAAACAATGAACAAAATCGAAGAGATCTGCGTAAATAAATGGCAAAACACAAGCTAGAATTTCAAGTGTTTGAATTATCGACCCTGGTCTTCGTTGGATATTTAACCATGTAAACTTCTTGCAATTTTATAGGTCAACATCTATCTGGAGTCTTGTATGTAATACACAAACTCAGCATCCGACGTTTCATCTTTTACCATACAATATCGTGTTTAAATGACCGCGAAGAAGAAAACTTTTGAAAACAATTTGGAAAAAGGAGAAAATGCTGGTTTCCAGCATTTTCTCTTTTTACCTCAATGTTTTCTTCTCTTTCCAAGAAAATCCCATCATTTGATTCACATTCGATCAGTCCTCTGCAAACGCATTCAATTTGGCCGAGTCTGAAATTCTGCGGTTTGGTAAAGACTAGTATGCTTCAATCCTGACTATTTTTCTAAATCCAATTTTATCATTTCCGACCGGTTACTCTAATTTCTACGTGATGTAAAGCCAAACAAATTCAAGATGACAAGAGTAAAATGATAGATCTATACAGAACAATGTTCTTTTAGTTAGTTAACATTCGAACTTACACTTCTACTCTAGCGACCGGTAATTCTTTCCTTCAGATTCACTGTCTAAGAAAGACTTGCTTTTTGTTGGTTTTTTGAAGCAACTTAAGGGTTAGATGCTGACTTTATTGTTGTCCTACCTGCTAAAATAAGCCCGTCACCATAAAACCTACATGTACATTACATACACAGTCATAAGACCCGTCCGTGTCTTCACAGGTTGTAATGGCGTCACAGTCATTCGATTCCGTATCATCGCATTCGTCGATGTCTGTATTTTCAAAACCAGACTATTATTTTAATGATCGTAAAGTATTATCTCCACGATTTTATCATCAGCTCACTAAAAGTGTACTCATGGAATCGACTTTAGAATACGTACGGTTGCCTAGAAGTGGACTATACATATATTATGTTAATTTGGGCAATATAACGAAAAATGGGTCAATTACATTAAAATAAAAGTTTTAGCGAAAAGTGAACGATGGGTAGCGTAAACACAGTTTATTAACTTACTTTAATCGGTGCTAGTGTTGGTTTCTTCATTTACTATCAGTTACATTAAGTAATTAGAACTATCAAATTGAATTATATTGGAAAGTGCCGTAGTTACTTTTTCAGGGATAATTTTTTGTTGTAGAAGAGATAATCGGATTAAACAAGCTAGTTGATTTTTTCAAAATGAAAAGTTAAGTAACATGACCTTCACAGGTAAATCCGTCTCCCGTATATCCCTCTTCACATGAACACACGTAACTTCCAATGGTGTTGGTACAGATGTGGTATGGAGCTAGATTGCACCCACATGTCGTTGGATCTTGACATTCATCGATGTCTTTGCAAGTGAAATGCAAGGATTAGATCATAGCAACAAAGCAACATGATAACAACAATGCTTAAAATAGCAACGGTTCTTGAGGAAGACATCGAGATTTTTTTAATGTAAATGTACATTTAATTAGATATATGATTGTTAGGTCTATTTAGTGTCTAAACTGTACACATATCATCTAAATGTTGTGAAAAAGTATATAGCATTAATATAAACTTTAATGCAGACAAAAAGATGAGCCATTCTCTGGCAAAAGCGGGCTTAATGCACCTGCGTAATGCACGATACTTCGCAAGTTATCGCGGTATTATTTACTCATAAAATTCTTTTTGTAAAACAAGCGACAGAATCATGACGTACACTTATCCTTTGCTGAAATTGACTGATAGCAAAAAGTATCGCTCGAGGTTGGACTACGCGGATTGACCTGGGTCGATACTTTTTGCAGATGCATTAAGCCCCCTTTTCATAGAGCATGGCTCATATGTATTGTATTTTGTAGAAAACTATTCTAAGGTTGCACAATTGTTTCAGGCTTTTTTATGCACTTCGAAAGAACTTCTCCGTTTTTTTCTTTTTTTTTTTATGCAGACTTATAGATTTAAACAAAAATGCTTACGGACCAAAATCTCGATATTTTCGTTTAAAGCAAAGGCAACAACAAATATAAATTTTAAAGAAACTGGGAAAGCATCCTTTTTCAAGCAGCAAGTGAAACATGCAAATATGATGGATCCGATAAAGGTTGGCTTTTTCAGAAGATAAAATTTCATTAGACGGGTGTTGAGAATGTTATTTACCCTTTACCAGTTGACAAAGTTTTTAGTCTGGTCCAAACTGAAAGAGTTTGAAGACGGTATATTGAATTCATCTCAAATGATGAATCTATCTTTAAAAAGGTAGGGACCAATGTGGGGGAAAAAAGAAAATGCTGTACACGAGAGATTTTTCATTTTTCCCACAATGTTTTTTGAAAGTTGTCCTCGCGAAAGTCATTACAACTCTAAACTGTGTGGTAAAGGGTTAAGCGAGATTTTGCGACCTTTAAAACATGTTTTTGAGGCGTTTAATGAAATTTTATCTCAAAATGCCAAACATTCGTCAGATTCTTTTTATCACATAACTGTTTCTCGTGTATTATTTTTCACAATTTCCAGAAACATACATCTACGTACATGAGAAAAATTGATTTAGTGAGACTTACTGTTTTAAGAAGGGTGGGCGTCTCGGATAAAAAATAGCTTAAAGAAAAGCTTAGTTTGAATCTAACAATGACCACAGCCTTTCGACGACCATTGATCTTGACGGTTGATTTTGACAGGTAAGTGTGATTCACACAGGATTGGGAAGTAAAGAAACACAAACACCAAAGGTGCTTTACCTACGATCGAACATTATTTTTCTTCGACGTCTCATAGTCCTTATCCGAAGCATGTGTAAAAGCAAGAATAAAAAAAAATCGTAATAGGAACAATACACTGAAAAGTTATGTGATAATTTTAAGCCAACGCATTTTGCATAAAAGCAAGCTTAAAAAAAATTCTAGCCTTATTCTGCCCATGAGTGAAGCACAGATTTTTGGATTTCAAAAATGCAGATTTTTTTTTACAAGAATAGTGACAATAATCAGCCAAAGGCTTTTCTAACGTCACATGTTGCTCAAATTGTGTGCTTAAATTACAAGAACGATAATTTATCAAGTCGTTACGTTATGTTCAGTTGATTGTGACAGTTTTCTGCAAAGACGTAAAAGTTTGTTTGTGATGGACTATGAAATAGAGTTGATGCCGAAACAGCAGTTTAAAGGTAAGTATTAACACTGTTTGAGTGCAACATGACACCGGTTTATTTTCCTCTTCCTATGTGGCCGAGTTGACATAGGGGATGGTGATCGAGGTCTAGGATCTTGATTTTGTGTCGATCAAATTCATCTATTGGACGGTAGTTGTTAAAAGCCATTCCTCTCCCACCGTCGAACATTGTTTAGACTCTTTTTATACTGGAAAGCTGCCAGAGGCTTGGAAAGAATGCTCTGCATAGTACTGGTAAAAGAAACATCAGGAAGGCATCGATAGGCGCACTGGACACTTGGACGTAACCGTAATGGTGTAAAAGCAGCTTTTGCACAAAATGTCATCGTTTGAGGTGGTTTCAATCATAGGTTGAAGTTTCTTGTCCTGACAGTCGCTTGTTGGCACTCAAATGATACTTTGTTCCTCTTGCTCTTTGTGCAAAATAGTGTGACTAGGTAGCAAGGAGAGATATAAGTTCGCACTTGTACTGCTTGGCTACAAAATCTAATTTGTAGCGACGAGGTAGAGTTGGCTTATAGACTTTAACTTCGTGGGTTCGATCCCCGCTCTGTTTTCTTTTTTTTTTTTTTTTTTTTTTTAATATCCGTTGTATTGTTGACCATTCTTACACGAAACAATCTTTGTATTGTTTGTACTGTCTGACAGTATAAACACAAACGAAGGAAAAGGAGTAGTTACTTGTTACAACCAATCGCTTATTTTCCTTCAGTGATTTCCAAACACATTTTTTTCTAAATGTGTTTCACTTGTATTATTTTCAGACTTAACCAGACGAAAAAACTTTACAGACTCGCCCATATTGAAAATAATTTGCAGACGACAACTCAATTATGTCTTAATTGCTGAAATTTATCTTTCAAAGGATAGAAAACATTATGGGAAAAGGAGAAAATGATGGTTACCAGCATTTTCTCCTTTTCCCACAATATTTTAAAAAGCCTTCTTCAAAGGGTCACAAAACCAAGGTATTGTTTGGTGAGGGTCAAGTTTATCTAGCATCAGTTCTTAATTACTAGATAAAGAAATTTGTAGATGTTACATGGGCCTCGGTATATACCTTTACAATCAAAACCATCGCCGGTGAAACCTTCATTGCAGGTACAGGTGTAGGAACCTTCGGTGTTGTCACAGGTGGCATATTTATCACATTCGTTTAGTCTGCTGTCCTTACATTCGTCAATATCTACAAAAGCATCGTTACAAATAGACCACAGCATCACATTTAAGACTCGTCTACATTAGCAAACATTTGTTTGCAATCACCACTAAACATCATGTTTGCTGTTGTTTGCAAACAAAATTTTGAAGATAAGTCAGCAAACACAAGCAAACATCACCAGAAATGTTTGGTGATGTCTTTCGACATGTTCACTGTTGTTTGCTCTGTTTGATGGTGTTTAATGGTGTTATAAATATGCTTACCAGTCAGAAGCTGATGGATGCATCACATGATTTTCAAACACCACCAAACATTGTTTTCTATTGTTTGTTGTAGTGTAGACACCCTACAGACAAACATGAACAAACTACACTACACAAAAGTTTAGAAGTGTTTGCAAACAAATGTTTACTAGTGTAGACAGGCCTGTAAGCAACTCATTGCTTCCTAAAACAAATTATCACCTTTTTTTTCCAATAAAAATGATACACTGTCTTGCTAGAACGATAATGCAGAGAACAGGCATTAGACATTTCAACTGGAAAATACGTTTTATCTCCAGTTACACAAGGCAACTTTCGGTCCTTTTAGCCGTTACGTTAAGGGCGTTACATTATTTGTAAGCCAAATATCCATTCTTCTTACGTTGATAGAAAGTTAATGCAACTCAGAGTGATAAATATACACTCGTAAAAAAGTTATTGCAACGACCGGTCTAATTTTACAATCATTTTTAAAGTCCTAATGTTAATGCGGTCGTTGGAAGAACGTCAGATACCGACGCTGTGCTATACTATTGAAAATAGTCACTTTTTTGGTGTTTTGAATAGCAGCGGCATGAATTGTAACTTTCGATCTTGTTTTCGCATGGTTGAAATTATCGGCAGATGATTTTTCAAACACTTTCACGGCAAAAATGGACCTTGATACTGCAATTTAGAAGCTATTTCGTCAAGATCAGACTGCACGTTCTGTGCGATCTAACTTTGATCTACGTTGTTCAGAGCTAAACATGTTAGTGATCAGACGTTTAAATGTGTGTCTGTAGAGAATCTACTTAAAGACTAACTCTTTACCAAACGAGAAATTCTTAGACTAGTTCAAACAGAAAACATCGGCAGACACAAACTTACTGTGACTCAAACGATTGGATTTGTTTGTCAAAGGACTGAAAAAATTGTGGGTAAAGGAGAAAATGCTGATTATCAGCATTTTCTCCTTTTCCCACAATATTTTCAAAATGGCTCTTCCCTCGGGTCGTTAAAACTTAAGGTGTGTGGTAAACGGTCAATCTTTACTATACAGTCCCGACTTTCAACGGCTCTAAAAACGCAAGTTTTTGACAACTTCGACAAAGGACTAGTCGCTATTTACCTGCATTTGCTCTGTTTCTGTTTCTAACTATGTTTGTTACCCTCTGTAGTATAAATCTCATCATGAACACCATATTTAATGTGATACCTTCAAGTGCTTCAGTTTGGACAGGTCTAAAATCTTCTCGTTAAAAGAGTACATACGAAGAGACCCCCCCCCCCCCCTTTCAAAAAAATAAATAAATAAATAAAAAATTTGGACGCTAAAGGAAAATTAAAAACAAAATTTTAACCTTCAGAGCCCTATACGTCTTTAAAAAATATTTAAACAGCCAACCCTTTTTTATCAAATACAGCTTTTCGCAGGCATGTCCTTGTAAGACTGTTTGTTACAAGTCATTGCCCCTTTTTTCATAACATTTTCCATATCTTCAAAAAGAGGCCTTGATTTTCCATATGTTTATGAAAACATGTATACATGCATCCTCGGAACTCAGGTTTGAAGCATTACGTTACTCTCCATGCATCTACCCCTGGGATAATTGACTAGCAATTCGTCGTTTCTTATGAATATTCATATGGTCGGAAAGTACCCTAATAGCCAATCGAAAGATCGATAACATTATGATACTCTCTTGTAGAGAGAGTAATTTCATTTCTTCCGTTATAAAAAATAACCCCACTATGGAAAAAACCCGAGGTTGTCAACAAATATGGCCCGTCGGCGTGCTTGTCTCCTGTGAGATATGCCATTCTGCAATACAGGGACGACACTATCGATCTTCGTGTACGCCGAAAATCTCTTTTTTAAAAACGCTTCTCGAATGTGGTGTTGATGGGCGACGCTAGATTTAAAGTATCGCTAAGCTTGATTTGCAACGAATGATGTGATTAGATATCGACAAGTTAAAAATAGAAATGACGACGTATTTGTGATAAAAATAGTTTAAATTTTCTCAAGGAAAAACTGAGATCACCAATCAAAATGCTTCATGAATAATTCATGAGAACGAGGAAACGCCAGCGAAATAACCCAGGGTCGATTACAGAATGAATTGAAACTGGGTCAACGAGGATGGTATACATGTAACATTTTAATTTTTACATAGAATCTGCACAGAAGACTAGTTCGTCGCTTAGGTGCTAATACTAATTTGAAAAATATGGAGTTCTTAAACTAGGCATAAAAACTCCAAATTGCCGTTGCACGGATGCGAGTTTTTTTTTTTTAACCTTTTCGTAGATCATCAACCACAACATGAAAACAATAATTGGCTTGCAACACGCGAAAAGGGGCATTCGGACATTTGCGTAAAGTGTCGTTTCGGATCAGCCTGCGCAGTCCGCGCAGGCTGATCCGAAACGACACTTTCCGTTTGTATGTAATTTTCTGTTTTGAGCAAGTCTACTGAAGCACAAAACCTAATGTAGTCGTAAACTGCAGCCTCGGATTGGCCTGCGGGGACTGCGCAGGTTGATCCTAGACGACACTTTACCCAAATGTCTGAATGCCCCTTGTCGCGTGTTGCAGGCCATATCGAAGTCATCTTCACAAGTGTACCTATCACATACAAGGTCAACTTATCTCATATCTTGCTTCTATGTCTCTACCACATAGGTTTATTTGACCGTTTACCACACAAACCCGAGTTTAAACGACCATCAGGAAGAAGGCTTTCGAAAGCATTGTGGGAAATACAATGTTTTCTGTCGTTCTTAAGACAAATCCAATCATATACTCCACAATTATTTTGTCGTCTGCATGTGCTTTCAATTTTGACAAGTCCGAAATTTGGTCGTCTGATACAAATTTAAAGATGGTTTTACCTTTGCATATAATTCCGTCTCCGGTGTATCCTGTGGCACATTCACATCGGTAACTTCCGGGGGTGTTGATGCACACGTGGGTAGAGACGGTGTCACAGTGGCATGTATGTGGGTCCTTGCATTCGTCGATATCTGGATATGAATATTGTGCGTATAGAACTTTTATCAAACATAAATGTTTTTACAGCTAGACATACACAACGTGTTTTAAGACATGTTAGTAAAAGAAACACTTTCTATCGATAGCTTGACATAAACTTTGTACTTATATACCTTTATCAAACAGAGATAAAAATTTTTTTTCGATAGTTTGACTTAAAATTTGTGTTTGTAGACATTTTATCAAACAGAGGTAAAAACATCCTATCGATAGTTTGACATAAAATTTGTTTATATACATTTTTTTTTTTTCAAACAGAGATAAAACTTTCTATCGACAGCTGGACAGAAAGCTTGTGCTACGAGCTACAAACTTAATATCGATAGCTAGACAAACATTGTGCCAAAGTTTAAAAAAAAAAAAAGAAAAAAGCTGTAATAAAACACAAACAAAAACTTCATGCTGATAGTTCGGTATAAAGTTTGTGTTTATAGAATTTTTATCAAACACAATAAAAAACCGTTAAATCGACAGGTTGATCGTGATGTATAAATTAACTGTTTATAGAACTTTTTGCTATAAAATATGCGTTTTAAAACTTTTTAATCGAACCCAAAAAAAAACTGAATAGACGGTCAAACGGATAATATCTATTTAAAAGCAATTTCTCGTTTTTTTTTTCCTCGCAGAGTCTACCCTGTTGAAGAATTTTGGAGACAGACTTTTAAGCAGAGCCTTCGTTGTGGCCCATTTCTACAGTGTTAACAGATATAATTAGTTCGTAATATTGTTGTATGGTATAATGTTTTAAATATCGTAAAAGACGAAAAGAGAGGTTTCTGTAGACGGCATAGATCAAGACCAGACTACACAGAACGTCCAGTTTTATCTTGGATCTGTACTGTCCGCTTCTTTTGTCAATTATATGAGATGAAAATGTTTCTGCGTGTCGGTGAATTGTATTTACAGTCGCCGCAAGGGGTCGAGTTTATATAACTGGCTTGCAACACACGAAAAGGGGCATTCGGACAGTTGCGTAAAGTGTCGTCTCGGATCAGCCTGCGCAGTCCGCGCAGGCTAATCCGAGACGGCACTTTACGACTACATTATATTTTGTGCTACAGTAGACTTGCGCAAAACAGAAAATTATATAAAAACGGAAAGTGTCGTTTTCGGATTCGCCTGTTCGGACTGCGCAGGCTGATCCGAGATGACACTTTACGCAGATGTCCGAATGCCCCTTTTCGAGTGTTGCAGGCCATATTTGCAACTGAAAGGTTGAACCTTTAACACACAATCCCGACTTTTAACAACACTGACAGAAAAGACTTTTGAAATCACTGTGAGAAAAGGAGAAAATGCTGGTAACCAGTATTTTCTCCTTTTCCCACATTTTTTTCTACCCTTTTAGAGGCAAATTAAATCGTTTGAGCCACATCTAATTTGTCGTTTGCAAATGCTCTCAATTTGGACAAGCTGAATAGACCATAACGTTTGGTATAGAGTTAACGAAATTACAAAACTGTCAGTCACCTTCACAGTTGTCTCCATGGTACCCTTCCTTACAGTGGCATTCATATGACCCGACTGTGTTGATGCACTCAGTGTTCTGCTTCTTGCATCTTCTGCTAGTTTTACATTCGTCTATGTCTGCAACCACAAAATGGCCAAATCTAAGTTGCGAGAACTTGTGGCCATACCCTTTTGCCTGACTTGTATCTTCTTTTGAGTGTGAAGTACGTATATTTTATGATTTGCATACAGATGGCAATAAAGTATGTTTAAACTATTGCCTGCTTCCTCTAACCTGACCCAGGTTAACATCATTTACATTAATTAAAATTCTATTTTCAGACTTGACTTTGCATGGGGCTTCTTTCGGCATATGTCCCGTATGGTCACGGAAATATTTCTCACGGTGAATATAAATACCTTCCCGTGAATATATAACTTCCCGAATAATAGTCGGAGTTCTATATATGCCTACTTTTATTAATTATATATTCAGCATCAAAGTCGGGATCACGTTAAATGAAGTAGGCAATAAAACTAAACAACCACACAGGTCTTACACTACGATTAAGCGCTAAAGAATATGAGCCAAGTTCTGGTAAAAGGGGGCTAAATGCACCTCCGTGGTGCATTATACCAAGCCAGGCATCATATGATTATAAAAAATATATAAAATATAAATTCCATTCAGTCTAACAACCGACTGGATCTGAAGATATAGTTGTCCTTTGACATGCAGAGAATTTAGAAATAACAAAAGAAAATTCGACCAATGTCAGTCTGCTCGGACTACGTCGATATTTTTTGCAGATGCATCAAGTTCTCTTTTCACATAGCATGATTCATCTATACACTCAGCAAAACTTCTAACCGGCCACTTTTGTTTCTCCTGTAAATGTGTCCAGGTAATAGACAGGTAAATAAAAGCAACTTCTAACATATGTCTGGACGTTAGACATGGTATTGTAATGAAAAGATACTCGATTTTGCCGATAGAAGACATCTCTGTTTTCAAAAAAGGGAAAACACATGCTTTGCGCATGCGTCGTGTCTATCAGACAAACCGGGTAGAAAAGAGAAGCATACATTACTGAAATTTTGTCAGCAATAAGGAAAAACATGAAAACTATTTTCTGCACAAAAATATAAACCAATAGCAGAAGCATGAAGTTTTCAAAAAAATAATTTTTCACTTTTCAATGTTAATTGAATGAATGTTTAATAACTTCATTTCAATAGAACAAGTTAACAAATTCTTTTCAAACTTAGGCTGGAGGATGCTTTTACACTGGCCATTTATTCTCCAAAACATACAACTAAATGAACTGCCTCTTTTCTGGACAGCGGATGCCAGAAGAGGTCTACATGGAATTCCGGCTTAAAAGCACCCAATGTCTTACTTGTGAGACCCATAAAATCATCAACATTTTTACTTTTCGGGGCTTAACCCTTAGGCTGCTAAGCGCGATTCAAGGACCTTTTTGCGGACAGTGTAGATCAAAATCAGACTGCACAGAACGTATTATCTGATCTTGGATCTACACCATCCACAGATTCGGCTAAGACTCGGGTAATCCGTAATCGTTGCGGGGAACCAGCGTCTATCGGCCGATCGATTACGGGTTACCCGAATCTTAGCCGAACCGGTGCGTTTTTTTGGCGAGACAAAGCGGTGTTGCACGAAGCCAATTGGGGTGCCCTATCCTCAAGGGTTAGCACTTTTTTGCCAATGCAGTAAACAGGTAGATTTCTTTCAGTAACCGTTATTTAAGGGCCCAATAGCGGTCAAGAGTAAACAATGCGGTCGTTAAAATGCATTTAAATTTGAATCATACAACTTAAGAGTATACTCAACGGAACTTCTGAGCGGCCACTCTTAAGCCGGAATTCCCGTAGACCTCTTCTGGAATTCACTGTCCAAAAAAGAGGCAGCTGTTTTTGTTTTTGTTTTTGTTTTTTGGTTTGTGTTTTTGTTTTTGTTTTTGTTTTTTGGTTTGTTTTTTTTTTTTTTGAGAATAATTGACCAGTGTAAAAGCATACTCCAATTTTTAGTTTAAAAATAATTTTTTGACTTGCTCTTTCGAAATGGAGTTATTAAACTTTCATTTACTTAACTCTGAAAATTGAAAAATCTTTTTTTGAAACTTCATGCTCCTTCTATCGGTTTATATTTTAGTGCAGAAAATCATTTTTGTGTTTTTCCTTATTGCTGACAAATCTCAGTAACCTGGTTTAGCTAATGGACATTGCGCATGCACAAACCACGTGTTCTTCCCTTTATTTCAAAATGAGATGCCTTCTGTTGGAAAAATCGAGAATCTTTTCATTACAATAGCATTCATAACGTCCAGACATATGTTATAAGTTGTTTTTATTTACTCGTCTTTTTACTTGGTCAAGTTTACAAGAGAAAGAAAAGTGGCCGGTTAGAAGTTTTGCTGAGTGTATGGAAGTTATTGTGAAGTTGTCAATGTGTTACTGAAAAGTTGGTCAAAGTGTAAAGTTCGTTGGCAGAAAAAATCCATTTCCAAAATAGGTTTTAAAGTTGCCAAGTCGATCTATCTTTTATTAAGTTTTTGAACTGGTTTCAAATTCATTTTTTTTTTTTTTTTTTAAGAAATGAAGAGAATTTTTTTTTTTTTTTTTTTTTTTTTTTTTTTTGTTTTCATGGAGGTATGAAAAAAAAAAAAACCTAATCACACTGTATGAAACCGCTTCGCGGTTTCATACAGTGTGATTAGGTTTTTTTCTTTCATACCTCCATGAAAACAAAAAAAAAAATCTCTTCATTCCTTATAATTCAATATCACAGACAAAAAATATGCACTTAAATTTTACTCTGCTTTTTTTTGTAAATCCAACATTGCGTAGATCTATTTATTTAATGTCCTGTCATTGATAATTCATAGCGCGGTAAATCTGCTCGTTCATGACGTAATAATGACGTAATTCATGACGTCATTATAGTATTGAACATTGGCAGATTTAGTAGATTGATTATTAGAAGTTCAATACGCTAGAAGTAAGTTGAAAATAAGTTTGTTAGGACCCAGCAAAGTTACAGTGAGTTTAAGCTCTCTCTTTGAATTTACTGTTAGGTATTTTTTTCAATGTTCAGAGAAAATAGATTTAGCTAGCGATTTGAAATTCGGACTGGATATAAAATCAGACAGAAAAACATTATGGAATCTCGTATACATGTTTGTTTACATTACTTTGACTGCAAAAGTAGTTCCGGCACTGCTTATTTTTTTTTCATGGAGCTATGAAAAAAATTTTTCAGCCAATCAGAACTCGCCAATGCTCATGAAAAAAACTAACATTGAATTATTTTAGCTTATATAGCTACGTGGAAAAAGAAGTACTTACCTTTACATGTAAATCCATCCCCAGTAAAGCCAGTGTTACATTTGCATTTGTAACTTCCATCTGTGTTTATACATCTCCCAAACGGAGGCAGAGCACATTTGTTTTTGTGGAAATATTGGCATTCGTCGATATCTATAATAAATTCAAGTACAATATTTTTTAGTGAATCCTTAAGCTGATAAGTGCGACTCAAGATTCTTTTTGCGGCCAGTGTAGATCAAGATCAGACTGCACAGAACGTGCAGTCTGATCTTGATCTACACTGTCCGATAAAGACATACTTTTCCCAGAGAAAAAAGAAAAACTTTGAAGTTGCATTATTTGGGTTTTTTACTTCTGGCTTAAAAGTTACATTTAACCGTTATTTAGCAGGTTAACTGTTAACCCATTTCTAAATAGGAGTGATTTTGAAGCCCCTGCATTTGACAACTGTAAAAAAAATTGTGGAAAATGGAGCACGGTTGTGCAGCACCTTTCCCAAGGGCCCGGCCGGGTAGCTCACTAGTTAGCGTATCCGACTCGTGACCTGGAGGTTATGAGTTCGATACCTGGTTGAGGCGAACTTTCTTTCCGGGAACTTTTCACTTCTCACCTCTGTTGCATAAGAAAAAAGTAGTTAGTGACTTGGAAAGAAAGTTGTGTCAGTACAGGTGTGAGAAAGCCAGGAAACACATGCGTAGGTGCCCTGACCGCCGAGATATGACCTTAGCTGTTAAAACGGCGTTAAACTTCATACAATCAATCAATCAATCAATCAAGCAATCAATCAACCTTTCCCAAGGCGTTGTTTGTAACATACAATTGTTCCTTTTTGAAATAAGGTTTTCCATACATTCAAAAAGCGACATTTTAATTACTTCAAATGCTCGTTCCTTCAATGCACACAAGGCTTTTTTATTCATATTTTGTTTTCCACTCATTTGCGTGATGAATTTTAACTTACAGATAATTGTAAATAATTTACAAGAAAGTTTCCAAAAGGAGGTGGTGGATTAACTCTTTAACAAACAATTTCATACACTTTACCACGGAGTCACGCAGGACCCCGTAAAAGGGGAGGTAGTATGAACAATACGTCGGGATCTTATGTCGGTCTTTGACACTACGTACACGTAATTAGCCGAGGGGCTTAACCAAGGGCTCGCCAAAGGTTGGGCTAGTTATAATTCGTACCATAACAAGTTTTGAATGCCTGAATTTCATTGGTTGACAGAAAGTGTGACAGAATGTAACCCTCTACAGGGTGTCCTCAGACGTGGAAAAGCATGACACTTCACAAGATAACAATAGAATTTTAGATTCAATTTGTGGTATTATTTATACACAAAAATTTTGATATTGATCTTGTTCAGAATAATCTGTGTCTTTCATAAAAAAATTATGTTGAAAACAGAATTGTCCCGCTATTTAAAAAAGAGAGAGAGAGAGAGAGAGAGAGAGAGAGAGAGAGAGAGAGAAATAAAAGTACTGAAAGTACTGACAGACTCGCGAATGTGGGCGGCCTTGGTAAAGATAAAACTTGGTCGGTCCATATAAGATTGGAGAGAAATGGTCTAATCTAATTGTTAAGTCCGATTCAGTTCGATCGGGTCCAATTCGGTTGTCATTTCAAATCTGATTGAATCCCACTTTCCAATCCAGCATGAGTCGAACCGGTGTCTTTAAATACCCACCCATCGCCAGTTACTTGTTACAATAGGAAATAACATTAATTCTGTTAGCTGATTTTTAATTGAAAAAAAGCAAGAAAACAACATATCAATTTGATGATGGGTGTTTGAATACTTTCTAGAGTTGACTTTTAGATGTTCTTTCCATGTTTTCACGATTTCTTATCGGTGGGACGAACTCGTAGCTAAACCAGACCTACAACACCCACAAAAAATCACGAGGATGAAAAAGGTTGCGTCGAGATAAGTAAATATGGGGTTTATTTGCATAAGGCACTGACTTACTTTAAATATTAAGAAATCATCTCCTCTCTTATCGATGACATTTTGTTAAGTCTATAACATTGTAAGTATACAGCGTTCAGATTGGAGTGGTAGAGGTTTTGTAGTTCATGTCAAGATTGTCAAAACTAACAATATATGATTGCTAACGGAAAAGATTTTCTGTAGGACAAAGTTTGGCGACTGGGTGTATGTGGTTTTTTTTTTTTTTTTTTGTTGTTGTTGTTGTTGTTCAAATTTGAATCTGGGTCACTTTTGATGACAACAGACTAGCGATCTTATGATCGAAAATCTAAAAAGGGCATTTTGTAACGCGGTAATAACGCAGTATTTGAGTGGTGAATATTACAGCCAACAGCTGCCATCGATAAATCTGATGTTGCCTGTTGTCTGTCGGACGGTTACGGGAGATAGGAAGAGTATCAGTTCAATTCGGTTACTTACCTCTGTCGCACAAGGATCCTGTATAGCCCTCTGGACAATTACAAATGAGGTCTTTATCGTCGATTTCACAATATGAGAACTTTTTACACTTGCCTGAAAGTATCATTCAAACTGTTTCGTACAACATGGATTTTTTTTTTTTTTTCATTTTAATGAAAAGGGTGCTTAATGCATCCCAAATGATGAATTATACATTGTACCATTGTACCAAGCAAGTCATCACATAATTTTGGATCCATTGCATCCATTTTCTCTGACAAATGACGGAATCCTGAGGTAGACTGGTCCTCAAACATGCAGAAAATTGACCAAAAGCAAAAAGTTTCTGCCCAGGTCAGGGGTTGATACTTTTTGTAGATGGTACTTTTTGGACTGCGCAGGCTGACACTGATCGATACGTTTTGCTATTTGTAAATTTTCTGTATGTCTACCCCGTCATTAAGCCAATTGTTCGGTATTTCTATTTCATGGTTCCGTTACTACAAAGTTCACTTGCTTGGTTAAAGGGATTACGGAGATAAATCACCCCCCTTTTGCCCGAGCGTGGCTCATTTGTATTTTGATCGGCCCCCATCCTTTAGCCAATGGATGTTCCGATTACAAAAATACTGCAAATATTCTAGGTTCGATTCCTGTGATAAACGGGATCAATCTTTGGAACTGCCCACATCACGGCGCAAGCAATGGTTAAAGATACATCTGTACTCTTTTTCAGCCAGTTTTTTTTAACCAATTTCATCTTTATTTTATGAAACTGTAATCATTCTTGTATCTTCATGCCAAATGTTGCCCCGAACGGCTGCAAAGTTGCATAGATTTTTACTGATAGAAAATGCGTTTCATATTTGGCAGCCTTCAAGCAAATCACTTTTGTCGTCTCTTGTTTTAAATGAGGACGGCTCCCTTGACTTTCTCTATCCCTTTTACCATATATATTGGTAATTTACCTATTTTTTACACTACTGACCAAATTCTGAGCCATTTTACACGTTTTCAAGCTCTAATAAGAGGGTTTTTTTTTTAGATTCAGTCTCTGGCTGTAGGGATGTATCTTGGAGGTTTCCAAAAGGCAATCATCGGGGGTTATTATGAAAAATTTCTCTTACAATCGATGTAAAATTATTATGCTTAAAACTTAATTCAGCTCATTATTGGATTCTTTAAAAACACATTTCGCTTTATAAAATGGCTCTTTATACAAATTATGCTCTTAATTTGAACATTTTCGTATTCCGATGTCAGCACAGGTACAAATTTCTAGACGAGGGGCGCAGTGAAAATGATGTAAACTCGCAGTAAACGCGTAGTGCGGTCTGCCGAGTCTTAGAGGACGTTGTAAAAACGCAAAGGACATGGTGCGTGCTTGATCAAGAGTGCGATCGAACTTAGCAGGGACATGCTAGACGCAATGACAGCATGTCAGGCATGTAGTAAAGACGTAAAAGCAACTTGAAAACCGTGTGGGTTTTGTTTCTTCGGCGTAGCTGAATGTGCTGCATTTTGACCTACTTTTTGGTACTGATAATAAATGAATAAATAGAAATTTGTGATCGGTCAAAAATGAAGACATGTTTATTCTAAGGATCCCCGGTGTAGTAAAAAATGTAGACATGTTTATTCTAAGGGCCCTGCCTATTTGCTGGCAATTCACGCCGTCTATCTTTTTTAAAGATATTCATTGTTTCTGAATTTCATCCCGTTCTTCCTCTATTTGTCATGTTTTTGGAACTCAGTAGATATACGGTCTTTGTTCATTTAGTCCAAGTCTGATTGGTACATTATTTCAGTATTAACATATCCACTATTCATGTCATATACGCTTCCTTCAATTCATACAGCACTATCATAAGGGCCCGTATTCACCAACCATTATTAACAAGATCGTTTATCTTATTCTCCAAGATTTTTAAAATTTGAAAGTAATGTGACTTTTGACTGGCTAAACCAAATGGTTTAGCCAATCAGAAGTAGTGTTACTTTCAAATTTAGAAATGTTTGGGTTTCTGTAGTTCAGTGCCTTGTCCAAGGATACTTTCTCGGAATCACCAGAGTAGGAAAGCTACCTTGTATTTTAGAAAGCAATTGGAAAGGAAAAAAAAGAGAAACGTACATTCATAGCAGTCGCCGGGACAGTAAGGGTCTGAGGTGTCTTTGCATGCCCAGTTTGGAATACAGATGGCGTTTTTTCCGTGGGAACAATCCTGAAAATATACAAGTTATTTATTTCATGCTTTTCGGTAGTTTATCGAGATATAACGGTGAAATATGATTTGATATTTCATGGTTACGACCAGTGAAAAATACCAATTTCATGTTTTCTAACTCTTCAATTGAAGGTGAAAATAGTAGTTCCCGCGCACTTGTTACCTATGTATACAGTGCGTGCCACTCAACCAGACGGAAATATGACGTAACTCACTCGCATTTACCCTACATTTCTCGCGCTTTACGTAATTTTGTAATGCTTTGATATGTGGAAGGGGTACGTCTCAGGGAATTACCGATAACAACTGAGCTGAAAATCCCAACAAAAAAGAGGGTTAGAAGCATGAAATAAATAGATTTTTTTTTCTTCCAGTGAAAGATAGAAATTTATTTCATCTCGTGACCATCATCGGTAATATTTTCACTGGTGGCTGCACCACTCGTGAAAATATTAACGATGATGTTCACTCGTTGAAATAAATTTCGATCTTTCACCGAAATAAACAAATATCCTATATACCCTTAGAGTGTATTTCACAACTATAGTTGCCTTTGTGGCCAGTGTAGATCAAGATCAGACTGCACAAACGTGCAGTCTGATCTTTGATCTACTCTGTCCACTTTGCTTAAACACAACAGACGAAAAGCAACGATGTTATTCTAGACTGAAAATGTCTAGTGGGCTTTTTTAGGCGCTTTAATGGTTAAAGTAAAAGTAAGTTACACCTTCATTCTTCATCAGACGACCAGATTTAAGCCTTGTCCAAATTGAAAAAAGTGCAGACGACAATGTAAGTGTTCCTCAAAACATAAAGCTAGTCTTTCAAAGAGTAGAAAACATGTTGAAAAAAGAAAAAATGCTGATAACCTGCAGTTTTTTTTTTTTTTTTTTTTTTCTCCTTTTCCCACAATGTTTTCCAAAAGCGTTCCTCCTCAAGTTCGTTGAAACTCAGGATCGTGTAGCAAAGGGTAAAAGCGCTGATTTTCTTGGATGTGTTTTGAATTTCGCGCATTAATATTTATCCTGTACAGGATAGTGACGCGTCATAGCAAACAGGTCAATCTTCCAAGAAATATGACATGTACAGACAACGCACCATGATGATAATGCTGGTTACAGCCATTTTCTTCTTTTCTCACAATGTTTTCAAAAGGCTTCTTCCTCAAAGTCGTTAAAACTAAGCATTAGGAGGTAAATGGTTAAGTTTTTGAAATCGAATAAAAACTATAAACACCTAGTTTATGTGAATCTGCCATTTCCAATGACAAACCTTGACCAGCTCGAAAAGTTCAAGTGTAGCTCAAGATTAAGTCGGTTGTTAAAAAAGTGGCGATTATGGATCCAAAATTATGTGATGTCTTGATTGATATCATTCATCACGGAGATGCATTAAGCCCCCTTTTGTCAGAGCATGGCTCAAATGGAAAATTACATCAATGACAAACCAAACAGGAGATTCAATAGAGGAAATGATTAGGATCAATATTTACCAAACATTCTAACACGCATTCTTAGACCAATTCTAAGTGAGTCATGCTCTGGCAAAAAAGAGTTTAATGCATATCTGTGATGCAGGATATTAAGTAAATCATCACATAATTATGAATCCATAAAATCTATGTTGTCTAAAAACTGATCGAATCATAAAGTAAACTAGTTCTTTGCCATGCAGAAAATTGACCAATAACAAAAAGTTTCTACCCAGGTCAGCCTGCGCAGTCCACGGAAACCCCTTTCCACAGAGCATGGCTGAAATCTAGAAATATCACAGGGTTTTTTTTTTTCTGAACCATTTGATTCAGCCAATCAGAATTTGCGTTACTTTCAAAATTAGAAAACTCTCGATAATCAGAATAAGAATGCAGTTTTAAATGGTTGGTGATCTACTTCTAGAGGATCGAGTTGTTAGAAAAATTGAGTTGAGCATTACGGCTTTTTTGTCGCTCTCCGTGTAGTTACAGGCACATAGTTTCTTGCCCTTGGCGCTTGCGCTAGTGGAAGCACCCTGGGTACATTGGATCAGAGCCCCAAGAACCAGCACCGAAACCTGCAATAGAAGAAAAAGAAAGAAACTTTAGTTCAGTAAATAAAGCCAGTGAGTAACGGTACCAAAGAGACTATTTCGCGAGTCATTAAAATTAATGAAGTTCGCGAGAGTGACAAAATAGGGAACTGAATTCGCCACGAAAATGTCTGTATCAACTTATTTGCGAACTTTTCTGGCAACCGCTAAGAATTCAGAGAAAAATCCGATAACCTAATAGCTTCATCGTCCAGCAGCCCACTTTTGCAAAAAAAAAAAAAACAGAAACAGAAAAAACATAAATTAGACGTATGACAAGTTTCTACCCTTTATTTCATGCTTTTCGGTAGTTTATCGAGAAAAAAAGATGAAATATGGTTTGATATTTCATGGTTACAAACAGTAAAAAAATATCGATTATATTTTTTAACTCTTCAATTTAAGGCGGAAACAGTATTAGTTGTACGATCAGGTGGCAGGGGACTTGGAAACTTGTTCACGGCTGTGGTGAATAATGTCGCCACCTCGCCTTCGGCTCGGGGCGACATGATTCACCACAGCCGTGAACAAGTTTCCAAATCCCCTGCCACCTGACCGTGCAACGAATTTATTATACTGCAAAGTGTTACCATTCTAACTTGTGTTTAGCGAATTTTACCTTTTTTTTTTTTGGTTTCAAAAATTGAGTACGCTGACGAAGTAGAATTTCCCTTATGAGTGCCCCATTTCAATGAAAACTGACGTCACTGGGAACTGACGTCACTGAAACCTTGGTAAAACGTGCAGTTTGGTGCATAATCTTGATGTTAATCTTGATCGACGCCGCCATTTTGGATGTTGTGTTGAAAGTGTAGTCATGTATACGGGGTTCCCAAAAGGAAAACTGCTTTTACGTTGGTTTTGCCAGTGTACATGATATATATGTTCAGGGCATATTATCCAATCAGATCATGAGAAATTTCTTTGCAGTATAATAATAGTTCCTGTGCACTAGTTACCTTGGTAAACAGCGCGTGCCATTCAACCAGATGGATTTATGACGTAATTAACCATACATTTCTCGCGCTTTACGCAATATTGTAATACGTTTTTTATGCGCAGGGGGTACGCCACGGGAATTACTGAAAATAACTGTACTGGATTTTGTAAGTCCCCACCCCCCCCCCTCACAAAAAAAAGGGGTTGGAGGCATTAAATAAAAAGAATATTTGTGCTTTTCGGTGAAAGATCGAAATTTATTTCATCTCGTGAACATGTGAACATCATCGGTATTATTTTCACTGGTGGCTGCACCATTCGTGAAAATATTACCGATGATGTTCACTCGATGAAATAAAGTTCGATCTTTCACCAAAAAAACAAATGTCTTCTACATCTTCAAGAGTTTCTCTTGTTACCATCGTCAGCTAAAGAGTTAACAGTTAACGTTGAAGCCCCGACCCATAGAGAGGGTGCCAATGGCATGGACGAATTCGTAAAGATTTCACGTCGGCAAAATTCTTTTTCGATATCCAGAGGTTTCTGAAAGGAATATACTCATTCTGTTTCTAATAGTAAGTATAGCTTAGTCTAAACATTTTTTTTTTTTTATCTCACATCTTCCCTATTTTTCTATTTTCAGTATGATATAGGCATTACAAATTTTCTTATCTTATACACAATTGAGAAAGGTTTCGTGACGTCTAGGATTACTATGTGACGTCATTTGTTAAAGGAAAAATGTTTCTGTCCGCTATTTTCTAAAAATATGTCCAACACATATCGGTCAATCGAACAGTCCAAACTAATTACCTTAGTTAAGCTAGGGTCAGTCTTTCTTAGATTTAAAGTTATGTAGTTACTAGTATTAGACTATGTCGGATTCTGTGGAACTACATTTGTCATGAACGTACAACTTTGCCAAAGTAATGAGTAAGTCTCATTCATAGATATTTAGGTTTTTTTCATAGATCTAAACATTATAGATTTACGTATAATTCTTAAGATACGGTTATATCTTAAAAAGAACGTGAAAATGTCTCACTATCTTCCGCTAGATGGCATTCTTCAAATACACATTTATCTGATATGGGCAGTCTTGGTACAGAACCGGACAACTTTTCTAAACGACAACCGTTACTTTGAATTTCAAATTAAAATAAACATTTGCTCAATAAAACGCTACCTGGTGCGATTCATTCAGCTATGATCAGCTAGCATGTAACCTATGCACCGGCCATTTATTAAAACAGCCCCTACAGGCTTTGGTATTCAGCTTCGGTATAAGCCCTACTTTTCCCCTGTATATGAGATGGGTGATGCGTCATAGCAGTCTAGTCGAATTTTCGAAGAATATGACATGCGCAGGCAACGGAAATAGTCTGGCTTTTATAATCAAAATTAATATTTCTAAACTTGTCAAGTAAAAAAAGTGTTAATAAGCTTCCCAAAGGCTTGCGTTGTAACTCTTTTCCAGGCTCGTTTCATAAAATTTTATTGCAAACACTAACTTTTGTCAGATCCTACATATACGAGCTCGTACACACATGTATATCCGTTGTGGAAAAGTTCTTACAACGAGTATTACTCACTCTCTGGACGCTTCCTGGAAGCCTTAACCAGTACTTGCGCCGTAATGTGGGTACTTCAAAAGATTGACCCGGCTCATCACGAGATATAAACAGTTGGAGCAAACGGCTGAAATAAGAAGTTTGGGACTAGACCATTCATGCTTTTAAAACTGAAAACAAGCATTTAATATTTGCATTTGTCGTACTGGTTAGCCAACAAAAAATGTCAATACTTTGATAGAAGTTGTGTTTTTTTTTTTTCCACGAAAGTATGGACTCTCACAGAAAGCTGTTTGACAGTGACTTGCAACTTTGCAGCAAGACTGCGTAATTCGAAAGACAATCTTTTTAAATATTGTAGATCTATGTATAAAAGAAAATATATCTCAATTCATACCTGCGTTTATATTTGACTTTACGTGTATACAGCAAAGTTATATCCTCGTGTAAAATTCAACTTTTCGTGTATGTAACAAGGCCTGCTGACAATATAAATTTAGAATACTGCAACAATTCTTTATATAAAAGATGATTTATATATAACTTTCAAGTAACACAACAGCAACAGCTACTGAGTAAGTAAAAAAAGAAACGGTGACGATGAACAGTTGTCAAAAATAGAAAGGTTTCAAACCATGAAAAAGGTACGGTTCAAATGATTAAATCTGCACATCAGCCGAAGAAATCATGATCTGTGAAAGTTGAAAGAAAAGGAAATACAAATTAAGAATAATAGTAAATGTGACACTCACCAATATGAACGTCTTCTCCATTCTTGCTTGCTTCTGTTGGTACAGGTATGCCAAAGAAGTGACAGAATGCGCACTGTTGGCCGTGAGGGCGGACTTTAAATACATCCCAAACCTGCGACATCTGGCGGGCACGTGGAGATTAGATCATGTGAGGGTCACTGCACATTGATCTTTCCGATCCTAGATTGAATTCTTCACATTCGTCTGGCAGGTCTCGTACCCTTTTGTAACCCTATACCAAGAATCCCTTATATTAACGGCACCGAGGGAGAAGGCTTTTGAAAACATTGTGGGAAAAGAAGAAAATGCTGGTAACCAGCATTTTCTTCTTTTCCCACAATGTTTTCTACCCTTTCAGAAACAAATGTCATTACTTGAGTCACACTTAATTCGTCGTTTTGAACGGCTTTGAGTTTGGATGAGTCTAAAATTTTATCGTTTGGTAAGTTAACTGATTATAAAACGACAGAATTATAAAAACTTTCATATTGAAAGTATTTGCAGACGACAAAACATTAAGGCCCAAACAATGAGATTTGCTTATGTCATCGATTGAAAACATGGTGGGAAAAGGAGAAAATGCTGGTTACCAGCATTTTCTCCTTTTCCCACTATGTTTTCAAAGCCTTCTTCGACAGGGTCATTAAAATTCAGGATCGTCTGGTAAAGAGTAAACTCTGTATCGGTCGACAACATTTTTAGACCAGTCTATATTGGAAGCTTTTGCGGATGACAAATTAGATATGGCGTAAATGGTACAATTCGTCTTTTAAAGAGTGGAAACATTGCTAGAAAAAAGAAACACTGTTTATAAGCGTCGTCACCTTTTGCTATGATGTTTCAAATGTCCGTCTAATTTATGATTTGTCGTAAAAAAAAAAACACTGGGTCGTTTAGTAAAGAGTCAAAAGCTCATTGGAAAAAAATCCGATTAATGCCGACGGAGAGCGATGTTCTTGCATTATTTTACCATCTTGTTTCCATCCCTTTTGCCTTATCAAGAGCATATTAGGAAATACGAGTAACTGGGCCGCTGCATACAGTGACAGTTACACTTTAAAATGCTGGTGTATAAGCAAACTTTAGTTTGTAAATCTGATATGATTGGTGCTTAAAAAGTATTGCCTAAAATTCCCGACAATAACTTTCTTACTCACGCTGTACCCCGGGTTTCAGGAATGCAACACTATGGCTCAATTTGGTTGCCTTAAATTCATACAGCTAGAGAATATGGCCTGCAACACGCGAAAAGGGACATTCGGACATTTGCGTGAAGTGTCGTCTCAGATCAGCCTGCGCAGTCCGCGCGGGCTAATCCGAAACGACACTTTCCGTTTTTATGTAATTTTCTGTTTTGCACAAGTCTACTGTAGCACGAAATCTTATGTAGTCGTAAAGTGCCGTCTCGGATTAGCCTGCGCAGTCCCGAGACGACTTTACGCAAATGTCCGAATGCCCTTTTTGGCGTGTTGCAGGCCGTATAGTATTCGGCAAACACGGTACGCTTCTTTGCCGAAAATAGATCGCTTTTTTTCCGCTCTTAAATTCGTAGGTCATCACTTAAAAAGAAGGATGAATCACAACATTCTATCAAAATCATTCTACATACTTTTCCGTTGACAAACGTGTTGTAAGTTCATTTTTTTTTAAAGTTTATTTAACATGGTTTATCAACTCCGTTGGCAACTTGTACCTCCATATTTATAGATCTGTAAATAACTTTACTGTTGTTGTCGTTGATAATCGGTTTTATGGGCACTGCCATGTTTCAAATCATGTGACTGACAGTATTTCGGAATGAAGAACTTCCTTGATACGGATGACAGTTAGAGGTATTTACGAAATCGGCCGAGTTGTGACGATTGATTGTATCGGTAATAATTATGTACTTGTACAAGGGGGTCAAGTTTAGACTAGACATGTCCAAGAACAACCGCACGTGACCAGCGCTGCATCGGGGATCGAAATCTTGGCCCTTATATATCAACCATTCTTAATTGCATTCTTAGTCGAATTATCAAAATTTCCTTTTTAATTTTATAGAATACAAGTTCTGATTGGTCAAATCAAATCGGGTTTAACCAATGAGAAATTGTGTTACTTTCCGAATCCAGAAATAAACTAAAAATGGTTGGTTATTTGCCGGATTGTACTACTTTTTATTTCCTGTTGTATTACTGTTAA
The DNA here is from genome assembly GCA_946811185.2 of Hippopus hippopus. NCBI lineage: Eukaryota > Metazoa > Mollusca > Bivalvia > Cardiida > Cardiidae > Hippopus > Hippopus hippopus. The sequence continues at coordinate 36,140,068 of OX328109.1, read as the reverse complement.
ATAAAATGTTTTTGAACAAGGTAATGGTTGGTGAAAATAGTCGCAGGATTTTCTGATAGTCCTGTACTAAAGAATCTCGAGTTTAAACGACCTTGAGAAAGAAAACTTTCAAAAAAAAAATGTGGAAAATGAGAAAAAGCTAGTTGCTAGCAATTTCTCTTTTTCCTCACAATGTTTTCAACCCATTCTGATAAAAACCGCACATGAGTGACATTTAAGTTATCGTCTGCAGAAACTTCCAATTTACCAATTTACACCAGTCTCAAACTCTCAAAGGTGAAGACTTAACAGCCGAGCCACGAAGGAAAACTTTTTTTGTAGTGCCTGACTATTGATAAAGATTTACATCGACATAGCCTGGCTTCCAGTCCGATCATTTTTCCTTTTAAATAGTTTGGAGTTACTTTGTCAAAAATGGAATGATAAAAAATTATTAGCGCCTAGACCTAGTCTAGCATCGACTTTTACTGGCTAACTCTCATACTCATTCATAAATCTTCGATACTTTGTGAAAACGGCCTGAAACGGCCTTCGGTTGGCAAAAAAATTGGTACCATTCACGCCGATAGGGTCTGACGTAAGTCTATATTTGAGATAGAATTTTATTGAATGAAAATCTAGCTTTGTAGTATTGCTGAATCATGAGCTAGGGACCTTGTAAATACGATGCAGTGAATGGGAAAAATGAGTACAACGCGGTGAGAAAAGATACTCAGTAGATGAGCCATGCTCTGTTTACAGGGGATTTAATGCCTTTGCAAAAAGTATCGACCCAGGTCAGCCTGCTGACCTGCTTTGAAACTTTTTTTGCCATTGGTCTGCCCTCCCCCCCCCCCCCCCAAAAAAAATGTCTACCTCCAATTCAATTTCGAGATCTTATTAGGAAAATTGATATGGAAATGATATGTGTAAATATACTGGATTATCTACATTTATTTATGGTTCGTTGATAATATGTTAATGTTAATACTATTATCTGTACTTAGAGTTGTTAGGTGAAATAATCTTATGGAAATCTTTTACCGCTCTTGTACTTTTTTGTGATAAATCAATAAATCCGGGAAACAACACGAGAAAAACAGACACTTTGATTCCTACAGGGCATATTTACTAACCGTCCTTGATTGTATTCTTAGTCAAATTGTAGATTTTAAAAAGTAATGCAATTTCTGATTACCCAAACCATAATTGTGGTATCACCAACCAAAAATCGCGATACTTCCGAAATTAGAAAACTCTCAAGAATTAGACTTAAAATATTATAAACTCCTTACCACACAATTCGGACTTTTAACGACCCTTGGAAATAAGCCTTTTGAAAACGTTGTGGAAAAAGGAGAAAATGCTGGTAACCAGCATTTTCTCCTTTTCCCACAATGTTTTCTACTCTATAAAAGAAAGATTGCACCATTTTAGCCACATTGACATTGTCGTCTGCAAATGCTTTCAATTTGGACAAGGCTAATATTTTGTCGTCTGGTAAAGGGTAACCGCTAGGCTGCTAAGTGCGACTCGGGGTGCTTTTGCGGACAGTGTAGATTAAGATCAGATCAAAACGTGCAGACAGAGAGAGGTCTCTTTTCAATGACACAACCATCAGCTTTTTTGCATTTATCTATGGATGTTTGGACGGTAATTAATGATTCAGTATGCACTAAAAACGATAATCCAACATGCTTCATTGCTTTGTTCTGTTGTAAACAACAGGTGCGTGCTGTTATATGTGTGACAGCAGACAGAATTATAATAAGTATTGTATGTTTATTTGGATGGTGTTTTACGTCGCTTCCACCAGTATTTCAGTTATACAGGGTGTCCGGAAAGTAAGGCAACACTTTTGTACATTTATGATATGGCTTGAGTTTTTTAATTACGAGATAAAAATGTATATAAAACATGTAAATTTTGTGTGTGATAATTCCATTCAATTTTCATTACAGTGCATACTGTTATACAGATTTGAAATCATAACTACTTTTTTGTCACTGGCGTCATTTCTATTGATAAATGACCTTCTCTCACTTCCTGTTTTCTGAACATGGTTGTAAACAAAATGTGCGGTTTTGGACACATGAACAAATACACTGATTCACAGAGATAACGATGTACATTTAAGTGTGCTGTATGGTGTGCAATGTCATGTCACAGTGCTATTGGGCCATATGTCTTTATGTATCACAACGACAGCTCACTTATTCCACAAGCTCTAGCCATGGAGTTTTGCAGCGCCTTGTTCAAGAGAGTTATCGGAAAAAGCACAATCACAATTAGTATGGATCGAATCAAAAACTTCAGGATTATCAATACGTCTCCTTTACTGTAAATAGTTTCTCAAATGGGAATGGTGATTCTAGTCGAGAATAGTCTGTAACCCATCACCTGCTAACCAGCGTTTTCTCCTTTTCCCACATTTTTTTTTCTCTATCAAAAACAAATACAGTGCTTTCGTCAACTTGTGATTTGTGGTCATCAAATGCTTTTAATTTTGATGGGTCTAAAATGTTGTCGTTTGGTAAAAAGTTAAACCGTGTGTTAAGATTATGCCGTACGCGATGATGACGCTCAGCCGGCGGGCGGGGGATGGGGTTGGGGGTGGAGAGTAGGGGGAAGGGTCAAAAGGGGTGAGAGAGAAGGAGTGAAAAAAAAAAGATAGTCTTCATTCATTGAAATATAACCTCATTTACTGTTGAGTCAGACGTCACCTAATTAGTATTCACCTCTTGGAAATCGACAGCCGTACTGATTAGCCCTTTATCAGACGACAAAATGTTGGACTTGTCCAGAATTCAAAGCATTTGCAGACGACAAGTCAAAGATGGCTCAAATGATGAAACTTGCCTTTGAGTAGAAAACATTGTGGGAAAAGGAGAAAATGCTGGTTACCAGCATTTTCTACTTTTCCCACAATGTTTTCAAAAGCCCTCTGTTTCAGAGTCGTGAAATCTTAGGATTGTGTGAAAAGGTTATCTCTTTCACCGCAAAATAGATTTATTCGACTTTTTCCCAGGTCTAAAGGCAGTTTCCCTCTGCTATCGCGGATGGTTTTGCTCGTAGTCAAGCATTGGGTAGCGGACGGTGTGGATCAAAGATCAAACTACACGTGCAGTCTGATCTTGATCTACGTCTTCAGCAAAAAATGTCTAAGTCGCCATTGATAGTGAAAGATGGAACATCATATCCTATAAACCTCATTCCATAAGATAAGCCGATTGTACTCCTGGATTAGGACAGTCAGTCCACGCGTGCGTGACAATATCCTTGTAAAAAGCATGGTTTAGCTTCTATGACAAGATCAACAGGTTTTTGTTTCTAGCTATACATATTGGTGCAATGGTGTCAAGTCAGGGACGTGCCAACTTTAGAGAGACAGTGAGGGAGAGAGAGAGACACAGAGAGAGAGAGAGAGAGAGAGAGAGAGAGAGAGAGAAATTCTGATTTTATTATTTTTTTGTAATTAAGACCACTGGCCTAGAGTCAATGCCATACAAAATATCTACAAATTTGTTGCCCCTTAATTCAAGATGGATACTACAAACATGTTTTGTGTTTGTTCAAATAGAAACCTTTTCAGTTTTCAAATTTCATTAAATTAAGCCTATAGACAATAACCCATGTCATACATATTTTTCTACATTGTTGTAACTATACCCCCTTTTTTTTTCCAAAGGATGGACGATAAATAATATATTTGTTTAAAGCAATAAGTCCCTGTCTTCAAAGTTATTTGGATAATACAGTATGAGAAACCAGACAATTGTATCTTTTAAACAAGAGGGCCATGATGGCCCTGTATCGCTCCACTGGCTTTTTAACCCTTAACCACACAAATCGAAGTGTTAATGACCTTTAAAGAGAAAGCCTTTGAAAACATTGTGGGAAATGGCCAACATGTTGTTAGCCAGTATTTTCTCCTTTTCCACCAATGTTTTCTACCCTATCAAAGACAGTAATAACCATTTAAGCTACATTCAATTTGTCTTTTGCAATGGCTTTAAACTTGGTCCAGTCAAACAATTTGTCCTTTCTTAAAGAGTAAAATTAACGTATCATGCACTTAAATGGCATTGCAGAGACATACAGCATAAAAAGTCGGTATGGTAGTAAACTTACTTGGAAAACATAACCTCCCCCCTGCCCAACAAAAAAACAAAGTCATATCTTCCTAAGTGCAAAGATTATGCCAGTGAATACAAGCAGGTTTATTCACTGGCATGAAAGGTAACGTTCTGGAAAGAAAACTGAATGACAGAAACCTTACTTTAACTTTGATATTCCACTGATGAGAGCATAACTACTACCATCAAAATAAATCACTCTGCCGGCAACAGAACATGTCCTATCCAAAATACTTGAATATCAACATCAATCATGTATCAATGCAGCTTGATAATCAAGGGAGGTAAATAGTAACACACTTTATCTCTTATAACAGGAGTTATTTCCCTTGATTACTATTTAAATTAAAGTCACTATATATAAGCCCATGCTAAATTTGTGATCCCTGGCATGGAGCCAATTTTGACCCCAGGGCTATAATATGAGGAAACTTCTTAGAGGTCCATTAGATAAAGCTACATATGCTAAATTTGGTAGCCCTGGGCATTATGGTTTCAGACCTGAAGATTTTCAAAGATTTTCAATATTTTTCGCTTTTGTTGCCGTTGCAACCAGAGTTTTTGAAGGAATCAAATTCTTTCAAGGAATTCTGAAAAGGACCATGGCAGGATCATTTCTGTGAACTTTCATCAAATTTGGATGTTTAGTTTCAGAGAAGAAGATGTTTGAAATAAAAGTTAACGCACGCACAGACAGACGGACGGATGGTCGGATGGACGGACGGATGCACGACGGACACCGGGCCATGACATAAGCCCGCTGGCCTTCGGCAAGTGGAGCTAAAAAAATAGCTTTATTTCATGCTTTTCGGTAGGTTATCGAGAAATATCGGTGAAATATTTTTCGGTATTTCATGATTACGACCAGTGAAAATACCGATTTTTATATTCTAACTCTTCAATTGAGGGCGGAAACAGTTGTTCCCGCACTCTAGTTACCTAGGTAAAATGCGCGTGCCTCACAACCAGATGGAAATATGACGTAATTTACTTTACATTTCTCGCGCTTGATGTAATATTGTAATGCGTTGTTATGCGGAGGGGGTATGCCACGGGGAATAACCGAAAAAAACTGTACTGGATTTTGATTAAGTTCCCCACAGAAAGGGTTAAAAGCATGAAATAAATAGAATATTTGTTTGTTGTTTTTTTTTTTCGGTGAAAGATCGACATTTATTTCATCTCGTGAACATCATCAGTAATATTTTCACTCGTGGCTGCACCACTCGTGAAAATATTACTGATGATGTTCACTCCATGAAATAAATTTCGATCTTTCACGGTAAAAAACAAATATCCTTTATATACTCGTTTTCAGGCAGTTTTCAGCCAGTTTTTAACCCATTTCATCCTCATTTTATGACACTTTAGTCATTATTGTATCTTCTTGCCAAATGTTGCCCCTGATGGCTGTAAGATTGCACAGATTATGACGGATAGAAAATGCGTATCATGTTAGAGGCCTTCTAGTACACTCTCACAAAAATCAAGTCCTTCCTGTGAGGCTCAAACACGGGACACCCAGGTTACATGTCCTACACTTTAACAGAGAGCCTGGAAAGACCCCTGTGGTAAAGAGACAAAACCCTTAACCCTTTACCACACAACCCAGACTTCTCATGACCCTGAAATAGAAGGCTATTGAAATCATAGTAGGAAAAGGAGAAAATGCTGGTAGCCAGCATTTTCTCCTTTTCCCAGAATGTTTTCTACCCTATCAAAGGCAGAAATCATGACGGCAATATTTAATATTTCCTATCATAATAGCAATATTTAATTAGGCATCTGCAAATGTTATCAATTTGGTCCCGTCCAAAACTTTGCTGTTTGGTAAAAAGCAATTCATATTGACCATCATAGGATAATGATTTAATGTAAAAACATTATGGCAAAGGAGAAATTGCTTCTTCTGACGGGTCAAGAGATCAAGCATGACATTATTATACTAGTTTAAATATGACCATACATTATTGATATTCTTTATTGATCATGTGACATTCTGGTAAGCCCCTTGAAACATAAAATTCTGGCATAAAAACTAAAACCTATCTCAATACTTAACTCTTTACCACACGACAAAATTTTAGACAGATCCAAATCGGAAGCATTCCCAAAGGACAAAGTAAATGTGGCGCAAGCAATGGGATTTGTCTGTGAAAGATAAGAAAACATTGTGGCAAACGAAGAAAATGCTGGTTACCACCATTATTTTTCTTTTCCCGCAAAGTTTTCACGGCTTTCTTTTTCTGGGTCGTTAAAATCTTGGACTGTGTGGTAAAGGGTTAAAGCAGCTTCGTAACCTATTAACCCTTTACTGCACAAAGCCAACTTTTAACAACCCTGGGAAAGAAGCCTTTAGAAACATTGCAGGAAAAGGAGAAAATGCTGGAAATCAGTATTTTCTCCTTTTCCCACAATGTTTTCTACCCTATCAAAGAAAAGTTGCGCCATTTGAGCCATACTGAAATTGTCATCAGCATAATTATGCTCTCAATTTGGACAAAGTTAAAATTTGTTGTCTGGTAAAGGGTTAAGGAAACACATTTATTTGTTGATAATTTTTCAGCACTTGCCTAACTTAAATTAGTTATAAAACTTTTTTCTATGTCTTATTAAATTCTAAAAAATGAATATTCCTCTTTAACTATTTACCAAATAACAAAATCTTAGACTTGTCCGAACTGAAAGGATATGCAGACAACAAAATAAGTGTGTGACTCACAAATTGAAATTTATTCTGGGAAAGGCAGAAAACACTGTGGGCAGAGGAGAATATGCTGGTTACAAGCATTTTCTCATTTTCCCACAATTATTTCAAAAGCTTTCTTTCTCAGGGTTATTAAAAGTTGGGATAGTGTGGTATAGGGTTAACTCTTTATCAAATGACAAAAATCTGGAGTTGTCAAAATTGAAAGCATTGGCAGACGACAATTAAAGTGTTGCTGCAATTGTGAAATTTGGTTGTCACAGAGTAGGAAATATTGTGGGAAAAAGAGAAAATGCTGATTACCAGCATTTTCTCCTTTCTTCACAATGTTTTCAAAAGCTTTCTTTCTCAGGGTTGTTAAAAGTTTGGATTGTGTGGGAAAGGGTTAAAAAGTTGACACTCAATCTGAATCATCCACATTTCTATCTGACTTTTCCCGCTCAAACAGAACAACAAGTTCACAATGGTTGGTGTGTGGGAACAAATCTACTGGTACTGCTTTCACTGGTAAAAACCTCGAACCTTTAAGTCGCTTTGATGTTGGCCGCACCAAGCTGAAAGTCAAGAAGATAATCAACAAATTACTTTTAACACTTAGCCAAAGAATCCATAGAGTTCTAATGACCTTGAGATAGATGGCTTTCGAAAATATTGTGGGAAATGTAGAAAATGCTGGTTTTCTACCCTTTAACAATTTTCACCATTTGAGCCACATTTAATTTGTCGTCTGCACATGCTTTGGATTTGGTCGCCTTTGGCTCGGAGCGACATGATTCGCAACAGCCATGAACAAGTTTCCAAGTCCCCTGCCTCCTGACCGTACAATTAATAATGTTATGTGCATTACAAACTGAGCTATCATGGTACAGTAGAACATACATGTACAGCTGTGAAAGAAGAAAAAGTCACATACTCTGTCATGTTATTTAAAGATTTATTCACACTATGAGTGACATAGACAAGTCTGCATATACTTTCACAGTTTCTTATTGCCGGAGGATTCTGTGTCATATGTGCTATGCACTGAGCTGCCATGGGAAAGGTAAAATATTACATACAAATGTGAGAAAAAGAAAAAGTCACCTACTCTATCATGTTGTTTAAGGCTCCATTCACATTACAGGAGACATACACAAGTCTGTTAATACTGTGACAGTTTCTTATAGCCACTACAACACTGGAGTCTAAACAGAAACGAAAATTATATTCATAGATTTAAATTGAAATGATGACATAAGAACTTGACATGAGTTGCTTTTTTTTTTTTTAGAAAACTCCTACATAAAACGAGCACCGCATGCTGGTAAGAAACCATCAGCTGTGATTGCTGTGATTTTCAGTGAAAATTCTAAGTCGAAAAAGGGGCATAACTATGTCAAAAATACTTTTATGGTTACCTGCCCTTTTTGCATAGGTTCCCCTTTTGATAGTTAAAAACTTGTCAAAATTTTAAGGAACTCTCTTCAGGAATAATAGAGATATTACAAGATGTCAAAGTTTTTGCATGATGACGCCATGTCTATGACTATATCTTATGTTTTCTTCATTAACAGCCAAGCTAAAAAACAAGGGTTGCCTGCCCTGTGGACAGTTTACAACTATCCTGAGTTTGAAGTAAACATCTTCAGTAACAAGATACCTGAAAATGTCAAGAGCTTCTATCCGTGCCTAATGACACTGTGAGCTATGGTTTCATTTTCAACAGTATTTCCTATATATCTCCAAGTTGCCAATACACCTTTTCATAAATTCCTACTACCACATCAACCCACCATTATAAAATTTGAAACTCAAGATTGCTCAGTAAATGGTTAAGAGTGGCAATTTGAATATTTCTTGCTTATTTAGAGATTCTGCCAATATTTTTTTAACCCTTTACAAAACAATCCTGGGTTTCCACGACCCTGTAGAAGATGTCTTTTGAAAACATTGTGGGAAAAGGAGAAAATGCTGGTAAACAGCGTTTTCTCCTTTTCCCACAATGTTTTCTACCCAATCAAAGTAATATTGCACCATTTGGGCCACACTGAAATTGACGTCTGCAAATGCTTTCAATTTGGACAAGGCTAAAATTTTGTGGTCTGGTAAAGGGTTAAAGAGAAACTGTAGAGGGAATTCATGAAGCAAATATATCCAGGGCAAGTTCACTGACAAACCAGCTGATTCCATTCAGTTTGGGAATGGGGAATCAAAACGAAAAAAATACTTACGAAGTCCACTCCTAGGAGGATCAACAACGGCAACTACATCGGATGAGAAGCGTACTGTCTTTGTGATATCTTTCATCACATCTTCTGCCTTTGCACAGTGAAACTTGACATTTTCTAAACCTAAAGCCACAAAACAACAGCATTTAACTCTAGACTAGACAACAAAATTTTAGACTTGTCCAAATTGAGAACATTTGAGGACGAAAAGTTTGATTTGGCTAAAATGATCAATTTTGTCTTTAAGCTAAAAGAAAAAATTACAGGAATGGGAGAAAATGCTGGTTACCAGCATTTTCTCCTATTCCCACAATTTTGTCAAAATCCTCTTTCCTCATGGTCACTTACAAACAGGATTGTTTGGTAATGTGTTAACACATTATTGTATATGCTATTTCATGATCAATCAAATACTATCACAAATGATACCTGTAACCAGCACTTTCTCCTTTTCACACAGTGTTTTCATCCTATCACAGACAAATCTTACCATTAAATTAATATTTAGGTTGTTGTCTGCAAATGCTTTTGACTTGGACTTGTCTATAATTTTGTCATCTGGTAAAGAGTTGACAAGGAAAAGTTAACATATGGACAAATAGACTGTCCAAAACTATTCAATGACATAAGTTCTCATAGCCATCAGCTAGCAGGATTAAAGGCTCAATAGTGGCCAGATGTAAACAATTTTGTGTGTAAAAACAGATAAATTTTATTGTTCTGACAGTTACTGGAATCATGACTAACTATATTGTAACAGATGATCAGACTTATAATAAAACAATTGTTTTAACTCTTTCCTTGCTGTAGACGACACAAAAAGCTTTTGTGGACAGTTTAGATCAAGATCAGACTGCACAGTACATGCAGTCTGATCTCTTATCTGCACTGTCCACTTCCTTATTCTAGATTATGACCAAAGTGGTTATCTATCTTGCAGCAAAGGTGTATTAGTGGCCTCTGAAAAAGTGTGACTTATTTATTTAGTAGTGAAAGAGTTAATTAGTATGAATGACTACGATCTGTATTTTATGCACAGAAATGTTTACATTTAGCCACTCTTGGCCTTTAAAACTCATGCCAAGAAATTCAAGTCAAAGTCAATATTTCTAAAGGAAACAGTATTCAGAAACAAAGAAAAAATTAAGTGGAAATTGAAAGAAGGCTCCTACCATTTTTCTCAGCATTAAATTTAGCATCTTGTATTGCCTCAGAACACATTTCAATACCAATAACTTTCTCCACTGTCTGTAATAGAACAAAATGAGTTATCTTGCACCAGCAAATGCACCTATTCATTTTTTTCTGCAATTTTTTTACCTGTACTTTGCACAAAATTCTTCAAAAGCCACTGGCTACTTTAACCATTCTCAAAACAATGATCAGTGGTGAGAGAGAAATAATATCCTGTCGCAATAACTATCATCAATCCTCGGAAGAAATTTCCAGAGCTGGGGATTCCAACCAACTACCAATCTGGTTTCAAGTCCTGTATTCTAATGACTGTGCTACTGGGCTTCACTCTAGAACATTACATTCCTCAGAATGTGTATAATGATTGAACTGACTACAGAACAGAATACTTCCCAGTTTCAAATGTCAAAACTGTAATAGTAGTCGTAGCAGTCAGAGAGAAATGAATCCTGCTGCAAATACTATCATCAATCCTTGGAAATGATCCCACTGAGCTTGGGAATCGAAACCAGCAACCACACTGGTCACAAGTCCAAGAAGAGATTAAAAACACATGTTTTAGCCCTTGCAGCACATAACTTTGTCAATGCTAATAGTGCTGATCTAGATCAGACTGCACAGAACATGCAGTCCGATCTTTATCTACACTGTCTGCATCTTTACCAGAAATTGTCAAATACAGCTGGAACCCTTTACTACATAGTCCTGGGTTTTAATGGTCCTGCACAAAGAAGGCTTTTGAAAAAATTGTAAGAAAAGGAAAAAATGCTGGTAACCAGCATTTTCTCCTTTTTCCAAAATATTGTCAAAAGGCTTTTTATGTTGGGTTATTTATACCCAGGATTTTTTGGCAAAGGTTTAATCTAAATTCTGTTTCAAAAGGGTTTAATGCAATTTTCAAACATATTCCAATAATATCACAGCAGGAGTTTACATATTCATGTCTATGGTCTCTAACCCTTATAATTGTTTACCAATTATAATGAATGCTGTAGGTTACAAGTTACTGTACAAGGCTTCCATAAAAATTTCTGTCAAATAGTCTGATAACTAGAGAAGGCAAAAAAGACACAAAATTGCATAACAGACAGATGGATGGACAGAAGGAAAACCTGATCTTTCTCTCCTCACTCACCCACTCTCCTCCCCTTTCCCCCTCTAATTTTGTTGCAGGAGTATAAAAAGTCAGTCCTTTGCAGACGAAAATGAGCCACGCTCTGGCATGAGGGTTTTAATGCATATGTGTTGCTTCGTATCAAACAAGTCATCACATAATGAATCCATAAAACCCATTTAGTCTAACAACGACTACATACTTCAGTAAAATGGTCCTTGTACATGCGTAATATTTACAAATAACAAAAAGTTATGGACCGAAACTTTTCGCTATAGGTCAGTTTTCTGTACATCCAAGGACCATTCTACCTAGTGATTAAGTCGGTTTTGAAAAAAAAAGTGGCTGTTGTGGATTCAAAAGTATATGATGGCTTGCTTGGCATGATGGATTACGGAGAGGCATCGAGCACCTTTTTGCCAGAGAATGTCTCATATATATTATTGTATGTTTTTATAAGAAAATGTTTTCTTTCATGAAGTTATTGTAAATACGTTTAAATGTTGGTAAATACATTTATATCGTTTATATATTTAGAAATGAAACTAACACTGTCTACTAACAGCTTATGTAAGGTATGGTGGGGGATGACCATGACCCCCACGTACCTATTGACGTGGTAAAAAAAAAAAAAAAAAAAGTTTCAACTCATGTCAGCCTGTGTGGACTACGCAGGCTGACATGGGTCAATACTTTTCGCAGATGCATTTAACCTCTTTTCACAGAGCATGGCTCAAATGTTACAAGTTGAGGCTGGTGTATATATACCTTGGCTACTGTTAGCCCAATGGTGCCTGTACCACAACAGACATCCAACACTGTGGAAGATGGAGAAATATTGCACCACTCGGCCGCCTGCTTGTAGAGACCCTCGGCAGCTGAAGTGTTCACTGCAATGAACAAATCATTCAATTAGAGGTGAAGAGCTAAACATAGTCCGAGCATAAGTGAATTCAAGTATTCACCCTTTATTACACAACAAAATTTAAACTTGTCCAAATTATAAGCAACAAAAGAATCTGACTCAAATAAAGGGATTTGTCTTGTGAAAGGTTAGAAAATGTTGTGGGAAAAGGAGAAAATGCTGGTTACCAGCATTTTCTCCTTTTCCCATAATGTTGTCAAAATTCTTAAGGTTGTTAAAATTCTGGACTGTTTGTAATGGGTTAAACTTTCACCAAACAATTCTGTTTTTCAGCAACCCTTGAGAACAGGCCTTTGGAAAACAATGTGGGAAAAGGAGAAAATACTGGCAATTAACATCTCCCCCTTTTTCCCATGATTTTTTTTCCCTTTCAAAGACCAATCCCATCATTTCAGCTACATTCAATTTGTTGTCTGCAAATGCTTTCAATTTGGACATGTCTAAAACTGTGTTGTCTGGTAATGAGTAAATATGCTGGCCACTTGGGGATATATTGAAACTAGAGCTATCACTAAACATGATCATACCCCCCACCAGCTCCTCGTCACAAAACAGGTCTTTGTCACAGAATGCAGAATGGTTTAGTACAAAAGGAAGAGTTGAAAAAAGTTGAAGGATAGATAATTCCCCAACAAACTGCAGCAGGGTCATGGAAATTGCACATGCACAACTTCATATATATATATAAGAACACTGTGTGTAAATTTGAGTTCAGTACCTGAAAAACTGTCAGAGTATTTCGCCGGACAAATTTGTGTCTACGGACAGATGGACGGAGGGACGGACGGACAGACAGACAAACAGCCATGGCGATTCCACTATACTCCCCTCCACTTCGTTGTGGGTGTTATAACTATGTGGCTCTATACTAAAAGACAGCATTTTAAACTCTTCCCAATTGACAGCATTTGCAGACAAAAAACTGTATACGGCTAAAATCATGAGATTTGTCTTGGAAAGGACGAGAAAACATGGTGGGTAAAAAAAGAAAATGCTGGTAACCAGCATTTTCTTCTTTCCCCACCATGTTTTCAAAAGTCCTTCTTTCTCTGTGTCACGAAAAACATGCAATTGTTTGGTAAAGGGTAATAGCCTAAACTTTTAAATAAATTGGACCAAAAATGGGTTCAAAAACATTTTTTTCACTATTTAGCTACCATGTTTTCGAAAGCTTTTTTTCTCGCAGTGGTTAAAACACACAAACTCACAACTGTGTGGTAAAGGGTTCAAATGCCTTACCTTGAAAGAAAGCATTGGGTGAAATTCTAAATTCCATATCTAATAAGCGCTCTGTGATGGACTGGAATGAAAAATAAACAAAAGTCTATTCCTATAGCAAACAATCCTATGTGCTTATTGCATACAGGAATAAATAGTCCAAAAGGTTTTGAAAATATTGTGGAACAAGGAGAGAATACAGGTAACCAGCATTTTCTCCTCCCCAATAGTTTTCTTTATCTACAATAACTTTAAATATGGACATGCCCTTAATTTTGATACTGGTAAAGACACAGTAGTGTGTCATATAGTACAAATGAAATAATATTTGCAGTTAAATGACATGATTTAACAACAAAATTTTGGACTCGATCAAATTTAAAACATTTACAGATGACAAATAAATGGTAGCTCAAATGATTATTTCTGCCCTTGATAGGGTTGAAAACATTGTGGGAAATAAAGAAATTTGTTTTAACCAGCATTTTCTTCTTTTTCCTGAATGTTTTCAAAAGCCTTCTTCTTTGGAGTCGTTAAAATTCGGGACTGTGTGGTAAAGGGTCAACTGTTTACCACAAAATCCTGCATTTTAATGACCATGAAGAAGAGGCCTTTTGAAAACATTATGGAAAAGAAAAAAATGCAGGTAACCGACATATTCTCTTTCTCCCCACAATGTTTTCAAAGATAAATTCTGATGCTTGTGACACATTTAGATGTCGTCTGCAAATGCTTTCAACTTGAACAAGTCTGCTGTTTTGTTGTCTGGTAAGCAAAAATGGGGAAAAAGATAAATTAAGTTTAAAAATCATGAAATATAACTTAAAAAAGAACATTCACAGAAAATTCACTGAAAGGTGCTTGAAACTGAAGAAGCTGGGAGCCTCTTACCAAATCAACTATAATCATATTTTGGTATTCATACAAGGTCCTCTAGAAATATAAGGATATCAATCTTTACCCTGTTTAACCCTTTACCCGCAGAGTAAATCCCACCATTTGAGCCATATTTTATTTGTTGTCTGCAAGCCTCTTTAACTCTTTTCCACACAACAAAAATATAGACTTATCCAAATTAAAAGCATTTGCAAGGGACAGTTTCAGTATGGCTCATATGATGAAACTTGTCTTTGACTGAGGAGAAAACAATGTGGGAAAAGGAGAAAATGCTGGTTACCAGCATTTTCTCCTTTTCCCACAATGTTTTCAAAAGGCTGCTTCCTCAGGGTCGTTAAAAGTCGGGATTGTGTGGTAAAGGGTTAACTTGGATGAGCCTAAATTTTTGTCATTTGGTAAAAAGGTAAACGCTTTATCAAACAATCCCATTTTTTAACCACCCTGGAAAAAAAAGCTTTTGAAAACATTGTGGGGAATGGAGAAAATGTTGTTACCACATTCCCTCCTTTTCCCCTTTTCCAAAAACGTTTTCTGACCTACCAAAGGTAAATTCTATCATTTGAGACACAATTATATTATACTCTGTGATTGCTTTATTTGATGAGCCATACTCTGTGAATAGGAGGGTTTAATGCATCTACTTTACGTATAGATCCTGGTCAGGCTGCACAGTATGTATTTCATGGAAACATAACTTTATGATGACTTGCTTGGTGAAGTGCATCATGGAGATGTATTACCCCAACCCCCTTTTGCCAGAGCATGGCTCATATAGATGTGTCTCAAATTTTGTTATCTGGTAAAGTATTAACATATCGCCACTAGCAAATGCCATTTTTTTTGTCTTAACCCTTTACCAGACAATCCCTGGTTTTTACGACCCAGAGGAAAATGCCTTCTGAAAACATTGTGGGAAAAGGAGAAAATGCTGGTAACCAGCATTTTCTCCTTTTCCCACAATGTTTTCTACTCTTCTAAAGTCAAGTTTCAATTTTTGAGTCACGTTTATTTTGTTGTCTGCAAATGCTTTCAATTTGGACAAGTCTAGAATTCTGTTGTTTGGTAAAGAGTTAAACCAAATTTTTTTGAATACTGTAGGGAAAGGAGAAATTGTTTTTGATGAGCCTTTTTTCTCCTTTTTTCATATTATTTTTTAATGTATCCATCTATAATTTATAATGGCTATCAAAGTTCTATGAAGATGTTTTACATCTCAGAGTGCCTGTAACAGCTACAGTTACTTTTGGGAATGGCATAGATAAAAATCAGACTGCACAAAATGTAGAGTCTGACAACTGTTTTTTACCAAATTCTTTTTGCAAGTTTCTTTGAACCTTTGCCATTTTTTAACAACACTGAGGAAGAAGGCCTTTGAAAACATTGTGGAAAAAGTAGAAAATACTGGGTACCAATGTTATCTACCCTTTTCTAGACAAATCTCAAGATATGACTGTCATATTGGCTGTCAGTCAATGCTTACAATAGGATAAGCCTTAAATATTTTAGTCTGATAAAGAGTCAACTCTTTCCCAGATGAAAAATCTACAAACTTGTCAAAATTCAAAACAAATGCAGATGACAAATGAGGTGCTTCCAGGCAATGGGATTTGTCTTTGAAAGGGTTAAAAACATTTTGATTACCAGCATTTTTTTCCTTTCAGGGTCATCAAAACTCTTGATTGTTAGGTAAGCGGTTAAATTTTGATGTCTGGTTTCAGGCCTTACCTCATTTCCAAAGATAAGTTTGTAGGGAGAATCAGAAGGGGCACCTGTCATTCTGAAAAATACATGCTTCTGTTATCATTACTATATAAAGCAACATTTGCGCTTTTCTTTAAAAGCAATCATGGATTATCCATTCTTATTTTTTCATAATTTTTGGATAGTTAATCCTTCACCTTGCTGGTGCCTGTAGGCACATCTCATTGTCATGTATTTAAAAACAATGTGGCAAAATATGACAAAGCACAAATGAAACAGTGAACCATAGCCTGACCTTGATCTACACTGCAAGCTAAAGCACATTATAACAAGAGAACATTTTAGGAAAAGAACATGTTTTTGGCAACTAACAGTCAAGCTAAGAATACACAAATGATAGGGACCCTTACCAGTGGATCACTGCCTGATCTTGCTCTATACTGTAAGCAACAGCATGTCAAGTCATATCAGGCCTAATAAAGGTTAGTACTTCTTGATGCATTGACTACAGAATTATAAGGGAAATTGAAGGAAAATATAATCACTTGGTCTAAATCAATATTTTTCTTTAGCAAGCATAAGGAAACTGGAAAGTTAAATACAATGAATCTGTCAAAAAGGTGCAACTTTGGCCTCTAAATAACTGGATGATTATTTTGCATCCATATATGACAACACTGTCTGTACTTGAATATTATCCAGCATAACCAATTCGTGTTTATGATTATGTGAGATTTCCACAAGCCTTTGCAAAATTCTAAAACTGAATGTAAAATTATCTATAGAGGTTACATGTGTGTATCCTCTTAAAAAAACACCATCAATTTCTTTTTACCTTACACTTGTTTCTTTTATCTATTGATAATTTGATGACAGGTAAAGTACTGTACAATTAATTTCAGTAATAAAACATTTTTTCTAGTTTGGTGTAATTATAAAAAACTGAAGTAGTCTCTAAAACAAACCAGTAGAAGAAATGTTGGGACAAAACCATTTTCAATGGTACATGTGCTTCCATAATGAGATACATAGCCTATTAAGGTATTTTTAGATTTCATGCCAGAATTTTACGACGACTTCTGGAAATGTCACATGACCACTGGCATGTGTTGATTAAGTGGGAATGTATTCAGATTAGTATGATGACATCGTATCTGATCTCATAAAAATAAACGGAGTAACCAACTGCGAAACAATGATCTCGTTCTCTAAACACCAAAACTGCACCTCTTCACTGATTTTTAAGGTCCAAAGGCTTGCAGAGAAATACTTATCTAGTTCCAGTTATCATTATTTCTACTTGGAATTTGATTCACGACAAAATATCTGAATAGCTCCCTTTAACACTTTACCACACAATCCGAAGTTTTAATGGCACTGAAAAAGAAGGCATTTGAAAACAGTGTGGGAAAAGAAGAAAATGCTAAGGAGCAACATTTTGTCTTTTACCCATAATGTTTTCTACCCTATCGTAGATAGAAATTAGGACTGAGCCACATTTAATTTGTTGTTTGCAAATGCTTTCAATTTGGTCCAGCCCAAAGTTTTGTTGTCTGGTAAAGAGTTAAGTTGCCTCAGCCGGGTCAAGGTTCATAATTTACAATCTTCATGCTCTTTTCTCATCCCCTACAATTTACCTTTCAGAATGGACCCTAAAGTAACAACTTGTTATCCCACAAGCCTTCCCATCTCCTTCAGAAAAGTATTCACAAATCTTCTTCTGTTCCTGCAGTATGTCCTCCTGTAATGAATATAGCAAAATCAAAAGTAAAAAAAAAAACTGGGTCACAAACTACCTTGGTATGAAGGAAAAGTGTTTTATACATACCCTTAACCAGACAATGAAATTTTAGTCCTGTCCAAATTGAAAGCATTTACAGACGATAAATTCATTATTACTCAAAATATGAAATTTATCTTTCGAAAGGTAGAAAACTTAAACAATGTTTTCAAAAGCCTTCCTCCGCAGGATTATTACAAGTAGGCACCTTTTGGTAAAGAATAG
Source organism: Hippopus hippopus (assembly GCA_946811185.2). NCBI lineage: Eukaryota > Metazoa > Mollusca > Bivalvia > Cardiida > Cardiidae > Hippopus > Hippopus hippopus. The sequence goes on along the minus strand of OX328109.1, from coordinate 36,121,985 downwards.
CCGATACAATCAAGGAGCTATAGAAGTGTATGTATGAGGGGTGATAACTAGAGGCGCTTGAGCGCCTGTATCGCTCCACAGGCCTGATATTTCTATAATGGTGAAAGGAAGTTTTTAACAATTATCATTCAATCCTGCATTTTAGCTCACTGAAGAAACAATTTGGTAGACAACCACCATAGGAACTTACCTGCAAAACAACAATGAAATCCAATGAATAGTTTTAGAGAAGAAATTTTTCAAAGATTTTACTTTATACCATAAAAGGAAAATGAGTCTCCCATAAAAGCCATGTTTTTTGACAGATCATTTTTTTTTTAAGGAATTCTGTAAACCTGTATCTAAGGAACATTCCTGCAAAATAATAATGCTATCCAAATAGCGGTTTGGGAGGAGAAGATTTTTAAAGGTTTTTTTACTTTGGTTGCCATGGCAACCAGAATTCTTCATGAAACACAATTATTTGAAGGAATTTGAAAGAGGACCACCAAAGGAACATTCCTGTGAAATTCGGTAAAAATCCAGTCAATAGTTTCTGAGGAGAAGTTTTTTAAAGAAAAAGTTTACGGACGCACGCACGGACGAACGGACGAACGAACGGACGGACGCACGGACGGACGGACGCACGAAGGACACAACGCCATGACAATAGCTTGCTGGCCTTCGGCCAGTGGAGCTAAAAATGAACACAGAAATGGCTCATAACATTTTCTTAACTCTTTACCAAACAACTGAATTACACACTCATCACAATTCAAAGCTGCTGCAGACAACAATTAAATGTTGCTAGATTGATGAAACCTGACTCTAAAAGGGTAGAAAACATTGTTGGAAAAGGAGAAAATGATGGTTACCAGCATTTTCTCCTTTTCCCAAAATATTTTCAAAAGCCTTCTTCCCAACAGTTGCTAAAACTTTGGAATGTGTAGTAAAGGATTACACAGATTTTGTACAAAGGCATGATTACATTTTCTCAAAGTAAACTGCCCCCCAAATGCATGCACTTCCTTATTCCTATTTGAAAGGGTTTCAACATTATGGTAAAATTAGAAAATGCTGGTTAGCAGCATTTTTTCCTTTTCATTCAAAATTTTCCAATGCCTTCTTCAAGGTCAATAAAACATGGAAATGTTTGCCAAAGAGTAAAATGTTTATGTTTTACCTGTGAGAGAGACTGCGGGTGAAAATCGATCATGATCATGATGTGTCCCAGCCTCGTTGTTCGCACGGCAAGCTGTCTCCAATGACCTGTATGGTTCTCGGGGTTAAACTCCCTATAGCTACTCTGGGACAGGTACGTTTGAAAGCCCTGTGTAAGCAGGAAATGGTTTAACTCTTTACCACACAATCCTAACATTACATGACCCTTAGGAAGAGGCCTTTTGAAAACATCGTGGGAAAAGAAGAAAATGCTGGTAACCAGCATTTTCTCCTTTTCCCTCAATGTTTTCTACTCTATGAAAGATAAATTCCATATTTTCAGTTACATGTGATTTGTCGTCTGCAAATCCTTTCAATTTGGACAAGGCTAACATTTTGTAGTTTGGTAAAGATTTAAGCCCTATCCCTTTACCAAACAACCAAATTTCAAACTTGCCTGAATTGAGTGGTCTTGCAGACAACAAAATAATTGTGACTCAAAAATAAAGGAAATTAGCCTTCGGAAGGGTAGAAAACATTGCTGGTTACCAGCATTCTCTCCTTTTTCCTTAATGTTTACAAACCGCCTTTTCTTAAACGCCTGTCTTTAAAACTCGGGATTGTGTGTTAAAGTGTTAACCAGACCATAAATTTTGGAATTGTCAATATTGAAGGCAGCTTCAGACAATAATACGTGAACAAAGTGTAAATTATGTGGCAAAAGGAGAAATTGCTTGTTACCAGTATTTTCTACTGATTTCAAAACTGTAAGGCACAGAAAGTTTTGGGTAAGTGAGGCTGTGTCAATGTTTGACACATGTTGGCTAGAATAATTGCCCTTAGAATACAGAGTTGCAGAACTTATCATGCTATGGACGTCAAAATTTGCTTTGGTAGAGGTACCATTTGAAACCAAATGACTCTTTCCAAAACAACAAAATTTTTTACACCTACCAAAACGGAAAGAATTTGCAGACTGCTAATCAAAGTGGCTAAAATTGTGGGATTCATCTTTTAAAGGTTAGAAAGCTCTGTGGGAAAAGGAAATGCAAACTTGGTAACTTTCATCCCCCAACTTGTTTCCACAATGGTTTAAATATCCATTTTCCTAAGAATGCTTAAAACACAGGGTTTTGTAGTAAAGGGTTAAGTACTCAGCAAATTATGAAAATACACAGACAAAATTATAAATTGTGTTACCTTGACAACTGTTTTCATGGTATCAGAGAGAAAATTCACCTCTTCAGGTGACCCCACATAGACAGTGCCCTGGGAGTATTGACCAAATCTAAATCCAACGACGTTAGTCTGTCCATCTATACCAGGACCAATAGTAAACTCACACTTGTTTCTATAACCCTCAGTTTCAGGCTAAAAGAATAGGAAATCTTTGTGTACAATTCAAACACTTTTCTAAGGTTAATTGGTAGGTTATAAAAAACTTAGATTACATGTTACTTTTTGTGATAATCACAGCAACAGCTCACATATGTTTAATCCTTTACCACAAAATCCTACATTTCAACGACCCTGATCAAGAAGCATCTTAAAAATATTGTGGGCAAAGGAGAAAATGCTGGAAACCAGCATTTTCTTCTTTTCCCACAATGTTTTCTACCCTTACAACCCTATCAAAGTTTCCAGCATTTCCTTCTTTTCCCACAATGTTTTCTACCCTTACAACCCTATCAAAGTTTCCATCATTTGAGTCACATTGATATTATTGTCTTCTGCAAATGCTTTCAATTTGGACAGGTCTACTTCTTTATCTTTCGGTGAAGATTTATCACTGACTTTGTCAAGTGTAGTAGCTCAGTTTGCTAGTACAGGGCTAGCACGCGAAGGACATGAGGTTGAAAGCCGCCAGTAGCAAGGAAAAATTCAAATGGAAGGTAGTGGTATACAACAAATTAAGGATAGGTGCACTGGCTGCAGTTATATTTAAGAAATAGTGTTGAAAGCAATGAAAAACTGAAATAGGAGGAAATGGTAAACAACTGCCTTTCCAAAGGGACAGTTCAATATGATCTGCCATAGAACCAAACTTTTCTGATTACACACATAATAGGAGGTTAAAGGCTTTTGAAAATATTGTGGAAAAAGAAAAATAAGCCTGTGACTGCTAACCAGCATTTTCTCTTTTCCCTTTATTGTTTTCTGACCCTTCCAAAGACCAATCCCATCAATTGAGCCATATCAAATTTGTCGTCTGCATATGCTTTCAGTTTGGAAATGTCTAAAATTTTGTTGTCTTTTTAAAAGCAATGGAACTTAAAAACAAATATCATCTGATATGTTAACAAACAACAATGAAATAGAGGATAATAAACTGGTTGTGTGTGATATTGAAAATCTGTCATGGGTGTGATGCAGTTAAAAAAACAAGTCCGAAGGCCAAATTTTTTAACTGCATCAAACCCTGTTGGAGTTACAGATTTTTAATATCACACACAACCAGTTGATCATCGTATTTATTATATTCCTACTTCATCCTTTTTTATTCTAATAATTATCAAGAATGGTACAATATGAGCAATATAGGAAAAAAAGTACTTCCTGCAAACATTCTAAAACTATATCATCACTAGTGATTATACAATATTTATCATCACCAGTGGTGTTATTCACTGTGAAATCCTAGAAATTCACTAATAAGGATACAATAAAAGAACTTACAGACAGTTTTATCATCTGCAATTCACAAGGCATTCCACCAAATTCTCTTCTCCACTCGTGTAACTCCCTCCGTAGATCTGGACAGTTTTTCTCCATCTCTCTTAAGTACTTCTTCATAAAAGTTTTCATGTCCTCCTGCTTTTTCTGTAAAAGTAACCCAGGCTTGGAATATGAAAGTCCGTTTATTCTTCACCAAACAAAAAATTTATGGCCTTGTCAAAAATTCAGAGCATTTGCAAATGAAAAGAAATTCAACGTAGTCGAAGGGACATTATCTAGTCTTTACAGAAACTAAACTCTTGTATGAGAGTTATTTCCCTTGACCCTTTACTACACAAACCAGTATTTTAACGACTCCGAGGAAAAGCCTCAAGATATTGTTGGAAAAGGAGAAAATTCTGGTTACCAGCATTTTCTCATTTTTCAACAATGTTTTCTACCCTTTTAACCCATTGCATCACAATGCCAAGTTTTAATGACCCTCAGAAAGTAGGCTTTTGAAAACATTATTTGAAAAGGAGAAAATGCTGGTAGCCAGCATTTTCTCCTTTTCCCATAAGGTTTTCTTTCCTACCATATATAAATTTTAAGTTTTTTAGTCAAATTTATTTCAGAGCCTTAGCCCAGTATGGTGAAACTCAGGAAATATATCAATATGAGCACTGTCACCGTGGTATGACTGGAAATCTAGTTGTAAGCAACATAAAATACCATTCAATCAATTATATGTGGAACATCTTATCACACATCTTCAAATGCTTTTTAACTTGGACATGTTTGAAATTCTGTCGTTATGCAAAGAAACAAAATATACCTACAATTAACTGTTCATCATAGGACATTTTCCACAAAGGGGTCACAGAGTTCTTCAACCTACAAATAGAGAAAAAATGGCTTTATTTCAGCTTAATCTATTCCATAGCCTTGATAAAAAAATCTAGAATGCTAAAGAACCTGAGCAAGACAGCATATGAAAACTTTGTTAAAAAAAAAAGAGAAAATGCAGGCAACCAGCCTTTTCTCCTTTTTCCACAATGTGTTCAACCCTTTTAAAGATGACACACTCGTCATCTTACTTATTATCTTAGCCACATTTGATTTATCATCACTGCCAAACCACACAATTCTTGACTTGTCCAAATTTAAAACATTTGCAGACAACAAATAATAAGCAGCCTAAATGATGATTGTCATATTTAAATGGGTATAAAACATTGTGGAAAAAGGAAATAAGAGCACCGCATGTGGTTGCCAACGCTCTGCTGCAAGTGCTTGATTTTTAGTGAAAATTCTAAGCCTAATAAGAGGCATAACTTGTCAAAAATACTAAGTTACCTGCCCTTGTTGTATGAGTTCGCCTTTTGATGGGTAACAACTTGTCTAAGTTTGAAGTAAATATGTTCAGTAAAACCAGAGAAATTGCAAAATGTCAAAGTTTTCACGCAACAACGATGCAGACAACTCCTATGACAATAACTCATGGTTTTCTACAAAAACAGCTGAGCTAAAAATGCTGGTAATCAGAATTTTCTCATTTTCAAACAATGTTTTCAAAATGCCTCTGTTGAAACAACTGATTGTTTGGTAAAAGGATTAATACTGAAAGCATTTACAGACAACAAATGGTAACCAGCATTTTCCAAGACTATTCCTACCTTTCCAAAAGACTAATTTCATTTTATGAGCCACACATTTTTTTTGTCATCTGCAAATGCTTTCAATTTTGATAAGTGTAAAATTTTGTTGTTTGGTAAAGAATTAAACCGTTTTGTAAGTCTTATACATCAAAAGCAAAAGAAAAGTGTTTATTTGCACTAAAAATCTTAAACACACAAACCCCAGTTTTAACAATCCTGAAAAAGACAGCTTTTGAACACATTGTAGGAAAAGGGGAAAATGCTGGTAACCAGCATTTTCTCCTTTTCCCACAATGTTTTCTACCCTATCAAAGACAGAAATCATCATTAGAAGTACATTTATTTTGTCGTCTGCAAATGCTTTTAATAAGGACACGTCCAAAATTTTGCCGTCTGGTAAAGTGTTAATTTTACAAAACGACAGAATTTCAGGCTAGTCAAAATTGAAAGCATTTGCAAAAGACAAAACAAATGTGACTGGAAAATTGAAATTTGTTTTGGGAAGGGTAGAAAACATTGTGGGAAAAGGAGAAAATGCTGGTAACCAGCATTTTCTCCTTTTCCCACAATGTTTTCAAAAGGCGTCTTTCTCGGGGTCGCTAAAACTCGGGATTGTGTGGTAAAAGGTTAAGTCCTTTTCCCATTTCTAGTTTCACACATAAGCCCTGTACTGTTACCTTTCAGCAGGGCTGAGTCCATCATCTTCTTTAGCCTTTTTTCCATCCTTATCAAAGTCTGTAGAAAAAAGAAATAAATTACAAATTAAAATGACAATCTCTGTGAAAGGGGGACTTAATGCATCTACAAACTAGAGCTGTCACTGAATGTGACTTAATACCCCCGCCAGCGCTTTGACAGAAACAGGCAATTTTACAAAAAAATTTCTAAGTTCAAGGGGAGATTACCCTTGAATCATAGGGAGTAGATGATTGAAAACTGCGTCTTGCACAACTTCAGTATAAGATCAATGTATCAACAAACTTTCAATACAATAGCAGGAAACCTGTAGGAGGAGTTCGTGACACAAAATTACTAGTATTTTGTACACAGACGGACAGACAGACAGACACACAGACGGACAGACAGACAGGCTGATTCCAGTATACCCCCGAAAACATTCGTTTTGCAGGGGTATAAATAGTATTGACCAGGGTCAGCCTGCTTAGTCCACACAGGACAAAACCTTTCGCTAATGATCAATAATTTTCTGGATGTCAAAAGACCAGTGTATCTCATAATTCAGTTGGTTGGTATTGAATCAATGACTTCCTAAGGACTTCCTAAGTATCATGCATCACGGAGATGCACTAAGTCCCCTTTTCTTAGAGTATGGCTCGAATTAATGTGTTACTGACAGCCATTTGGTAGCAAGCACTTAAATTCATCCTCACCGGAAGTTAGCGTTTACAATGGCACAGTCTGGAGCATTGCATATGCAGTTTTCAATTTTTAACCCCTTAACACAAAATCCCCACTTTTAATGATAGGCCAGTCAATAAAGCAATAGACCTAGAAGTAATTGCAACAGAATTTTTAAGTTTACCCGTCGATAGTATTGAGTGATATGTGTTTACCCTATAAAATCCCCAAGTTTTGCTGTTGTAGTTTAAGAGAAATTAATGACCAAAGTTAACAATTTTGAACATTTTCGGAAATGGCCCAATTGTGCTACCGTACCACTAGAAATCGCTGATGTCACGCGCTTTTTAAAGTGACGTCACATAAAGTGTAATGGCGGTATCAATATACGATTATTAAACAGAGATGTAAACACATTGTTTTAGACGATTTAAAACTGCTTTAGGTAAGTTAAATTATTTGATACGTTTACATAAAAATTGCAAGCACACATTGAGACTATAATTATTTCAGTAATACTCGCCAATCTGCCAACAATAAACTTTTGATTATGTCAACATTGGCAATTTCTTTACGTCTACCTCATTGCATATTTCAACAGCTAAAATCGCCAGACTTGTTCAACTATGATTATACATCATTTTAACGTAATAAATTGAATTAGAATATTGTAATTTTGCGAATTTCCATCATGACAAAAAACCGGAAGCTGAGAAAATATGTACGAGATCTTACAAAAAATTTTTTCTACGGAAGCCCATACGGGACTTAATTTTGATAGATATTTAGTTAAATGCTATACTTTTTGTTAGGGGAAATACTTCTTATTCTTAATGTCATTTCAACATCCAAAAGTACTAATATCAACCGTCTCGGTTAATTTCAGGGTATTTACAAAGAGACCAGGCTTGCTCTCACCTTAATATACCACAAAAGAATGGTAGAGAATGAAAAACAAAACGTCTTAATCAGGTAAGTTTTTTTTTTTTTCACCGTGAAAATCACATAAGGGCAATAATTTGAACGATCTCTGTCTTTAAAAAGTAAAAATCTTTTATGTTGTCGTACATAATGGAACAATCATTTGTATTTTAGTGATCATTTAATATGTGGAGGCACCAATCCTAGTTGGATATAATTTGAAGGTTATTCATTTTGAAACTTTACCTGTAATCAATTTAAAAACATTTTTTCTCTTCCTGTAAATCTGCATAGTAATTGCAAAAAGTTTCCAGAAAGTTATTATCATCATTATTTTATTTCAGCACAATACCATGGCTTTTTTTATCTGTCTTACTGAGAAAAAGTGCTGGCAGGAAAAGGAGTGGAGTAGTCTACAGCAAGTAAGTTACATAAACAATTTTCACACAATAAAATCACTAATTTCAATTCCACTAAATATGAGAATGATGCCCAAAGGTGACGATTTTGAAGTTGTCATAGATTTTTTAAACAGTTATTTCAGCTTGAATATTAAAGTTGTCTATGTGAATAACCATGTTTATTTGTAATATTTACTGCTAGCTATTGTGTCCTGCATGGCTCATTGGTAAAGTGTATGACTCATGCCTGGTGCAGCTGGCTTCGAACTTCAACGGAATCACTTGTTTTTGCGTGGAGTCGTCTGATGGCAAGACATTTTAGAAACCCTAGCCTGGAACTGGTAAACCAAGGACATGGATTATGTGTAGTGTGAAAACGGCATCAATCAATCAATCAAACAACCAATTATTCAATCGATTGTTGTTTGCTATGAAGCATGACTTATTATCATACAAAATATATTACGTAATACAAAAAAAAAAGAAAAAAAAAACATTCCAGTGCTATTATGCAACAAATTATGTTGTTGTTGTTGGGTTTTTTTTTCAGTCCCATTATTGAAGACCAGATATGAAAAAGTGTGCATGCCTATCCCAATACATGATATGCTGATGTATGAAAGGTAAATATCGCATGTAAAAATGCATACAATTAATTGGTTAGATCTAGACAGGCGATAGATCCAAAAATAAATTAACGATAGGACACATAATTTACAATTACAAGCATATTAAAAGTTGTAAAATGGGCCTGGTTCCACTCTTACTGCCCATGTACTACATGTAATTTGCAAACATTCTTTATTTCATGCTTTTCGGTAGGATATCGAGAAATAGCAGTGAAAAAAAATTTCGATCTTACACTGGTACCACCAGTGAAAATACCGATATTCATATTCTTGTTGGCTTGGTAAATTGCGCGTGCCTAACAACCAGATGGGAAATATGACGTCATATACCTTACATTTCTCGCGCTTGACGTAATATTGTAATGCGTTGCTATACGGGAGGGGTACGCCACGGGGAATAACGGAAAAGAACTGTACTGGATTTTGATGAAGCTCCTCCTCGAAAGGGTTAAAAGCATGAAATAAATAGAATATTTGTCTTTTTCGGTGAAAGATCGAAGTTTATTTCATCTCGCGAACACCATCGGTAATATTTTCACTCGTGGCTTTGCCACTCATGAAAACATTACCGATGGCGTCCACTCGATGAAATATATTTCGATCTTTCACCGAAAAAGACAAATATCCTCTATTTCCTTACCACATACTTAAGTGGTTACTACGTCAAAAATAAAAATTCAAATGTTCAGCCATGCAATACTGTTTTATTTCAGATGGATTCCAAGTTACTGTGTCCACTTTGCAAAGAGCCCATAGGCACCGACAGACCTTCTGTTCAAGTTGGGGAAAAGGGATGCAAAACGATTAGATCTGCTAATGAACATAATCCAGCTAAATTGACAATAAATGCAGGAGAGTTAGTTCACATTTCATGTCGTAAAAAATTTACTCGGTCAGTGAACGATAAAAAAAATTCAGTATGTTCAAACGATAAACACAAGATTCTTTTGCGTTCTGAAGCACCAAACTTTGATTTTAAGTCACGATGTTTATTTTGTGGAGTTTTGGCCAAATGTTGTTTATCGAGCAAAAAGAGATCTTTTGACACATACCCTGTTAGAAGTTTAGAATTTCAACGTACTGTTATAAACCACTGTATTCAAAGGGGTGATCAGTGGGCAGATGATGTGAGAAGGCGTTTAAACCATATTTTTGATTTACCAGCTGCTGATGCAATTTATCACCAGCAGTGCAGTGTTAATTTCAGGACAGGGAAAGGAATTCCTAAAGCATACCAAACAGCAAAATGTGTCACACCTACAATGAAAAGTCCTGGCCGACCACAGGATAAGGAACAGACTGAAGCTTTTGTAAAAGTCATGCAATTTCTTGAACTTACAACCAGTGAAACTCTCACGGTTAATGATTTGGTCTCAGAAATGTTTAAAGTGTGTGGTGACAAGGCATACAGCACAAAACATATGAAGACAAAAATTATTGAACATTTTGGTGATAATGTGGTCATTAGCAGTATTGACGGCAGACGTGACATTGTTACTTTAAAATCAAATGCAGCTTCGATAATACATTCATTTTATACAGAATCACAGGGACAATCTGATGAAGAAAAGAAAGCTAAAATATTAGAAACTGCTGCAAAATTGCTTCAAGATGACATTAGTTCAATGAAGATATCAAGAGATTACTACCCCGATTTCAATGACATATCTTCGAAGGAAAAGAATATTTCCTTTTTACCAAACAGCCTGCAATTGTTTCTTGAAGTTGTTGTAGGTCAGGCAAACGATATTAAGGTTGCTTCTATTGGTCAGAGTATCATCCAGTCCTGTCGTCCAAGAAGTGTCATTGCTCCGCTTCAACTTGGTCTTGGGGTTCAACTTCACCATCACTTTGGTTCAAGATTTTTGATTGATCACCTTAATAGCCTTGGATTCTGCTGCTCATATAGCGAAGTCCAAAAGTATGAATGTAATGCTGCAGAAGCCTTATCTACCAACATTCCTTGCCAGGACAAAAATGACCCGTTTTTGCAGTTTGTTGCGGATAATGTGGACCACAACACTGGAACCATAGACGGACATGACACATTTCATGGTATGGGTATAATAGCTTCATCAACACCAGGATCTGAGGTTGCATTATGTGTGCCAAGACAAGATGTTTCTATAGATAAGCTTACCGAAAGAGGCACAATCTCTGTGAAGTACTTTGTGCCCTCCATCGAGACTCATGAAGCAGCTGTTTTCAATGATCTCCCCGAAATTACATCATGTCGACAATTGCAGAGGCCATTAGATATGTTTTGTAAGATAATATGGCCTCTTCGTTCACATCGACCAAGTTGGTCTGGTTTTATGCAGACATTTGACCTGAATAGTGACACATTTCAGAAGAAGTCAACTGTAACTTTCTTACCTATGATTAATCTCAACCCTAGTGATGTCAATTGCGTATATACGACACTTGACTTTGTATGTGAACAAGCCAAGAAATATAGGAAAACGCCAGTGTTGACATTCGATCAGCCACTTTTTCAGAAAGCTACTGATATAATTGCATCAGAAAGCCCAAAAAGTCAACTGAAGAAAACAGTTCTCCGTCTCGGGGCGTTTCACACGGAAATGAGTTTTCTTGGATGCATTGGTCAACTTATGTGTGGGTCAGGATTAAAAGAATTATTACAAACAGTCTACGCATGGAATTCAGTGACACATATGCTGTCTGGGAAAGCGGTACAACGTGCGCTTAGAGGACATATGCTAGTTGACAATGCACTAACAGTTCTTTTAATGGAAAGTGCTGTTCTGGACAAGTCTGATTGTTACGTTCCATCTTGCTCAAAAGAAGTCGCATGCTTTGACCAGGATAGTTCAAATGATGACCAGTTCCTAGCAAACTTTTTCCAAAACGATGATTTACAAAAGCTGGCAGTTTTGTATGATGACCTTGATCAGGGAACTAAATCTGCGGACGAAATTAACACAAATGAAAGTTTACAAAACCTCATACATCTCTGTGAAGAAGAAAGGCTAAAGCTATCTACCAATCGCACAGCGTGTCTATGGTTTCAGTACATGGATATGGTATCATTGATCCAGAGATTCATTCGAGCTGAACGAACTGGTGACTGGCTCTTGCATTTAGATAGTTTGCAAAAGATGCTTCCATTCTTTGCTTCATCTGGTCACAATCTCTACCTGAAAAGCGCCTATATCTACTTGCAAAACATGTTGTGTTTACATGATACAAACCCTGAAGTTTACAATGCTTTCAAAACTGGGCAACATGTGATACGACGGAGTGAGCATAACTGGGCTGGACTATCAACGGACCTTGTTATAGAGCAAGTCTTGATGCGATCATTAAAGGCTACAGGAGGACTAACAAGAGGTAGGGGTCTATCAGACATACAAAGAACTAAATGGTTACTTTCGATGCCCATTTGTCTGCAAATGAACTCAGCCATGCAGGACTTTAGCCAAACTGTGTACAAAACCAGTGAGCAACACAAGGAAACGGCAAAGGCAAGGGTCTCCAGAGACTCCAAAGATTTGAATACTATGCTGTCATTTCTTCGAGAAAGAAACCCTTTTGACAAAACAGACACTAAATTAAGGAATATTGAAAGTGGTGTGGCTGCCGAAGAGTCTGCAAACACAGATTGTGCTTTGGCTATTGGGGAATCTATAGTGCGAGGAATGAATGGAACACTTCAAAAAAGTTTTACCTTCAAACGTTCACTACAAGCAGTACCTATCAACGAGAAGTCACTCGTGAAATTGGATGGGGAAGGCCTCCAAATAGATACACAACTTTTGTTCCAGCGTCTTACAACTGCTGCTGAGAGGTACACTGAGAACATATATTCGGTTTTTCAATATGAGCTATCAAGTATTCCATCTTCTCTTTTCGACAACAGTGGTCTACCAAGGGCAGCTCAAAAAGGTACCTTAGCCGATGCATTGTGGAAACAATGCAAATTTGATGCGTGTTTACAGGTAAAAAACGACCCTTCACACGAGATTATCATTGACGGAGGATGTCTTATTCACCGACTTCCTTGGAAGACAGGGCAGACATTCAATGACATCTGTTTAAGTTACTATCATTATTTAAAACAGAAATACAAAAACCACATCACAGTTGTTTTTGATGGCTACACGCATGGCCCTGATACCAAAGACGTGACTCACTTTCGCCGGACAAAGGGAAAAATAGGAACACATGTAAAGTTTTCCTTTGATACACCTCTCCGTATGAAAAAAGATGCGTTTCTTAATAACCCAGAAAATAAGCAGAAGTTTATTGATATGCTTGGCGAGTGCCTAACAAGTGCAGGCGTCGATGTACTACATGCACAGGGGGATGCAGATTGCATGATAGTGCAAACCGTAATCAAACTTGCTGAGCGAAACACAACCATTTTAATTGGAGAAGACACCGATTTGTTGGTTCTTCTATTGTACCACTACTGTACGCTTGGTTCCATCCAAATTCAGTTCAAATCAGATTCAAGATCTGCAGGGAAGGATGCGAAGTTGTGGGACATAGGCAAAGCACGGTCATCTTTAGGGGATATGCTCTGTAAGTACTTACCTTTACTTCATGCACTAACGGGTTGTGATACCACATCCAGGATTTTTGGAATTGGAAAACCTGCAGCTCTTAAACTTTTCCAGAAAAGGCCCTCGTTCCGCAAACTGTGTGAGGATTTCCTTGCATCCACTAGCCTAAGTTCTGTACGGAGATACGGCCAATCTCTGATTTCAGCTTTATATGAGGGATCAGACTCTGAGACTTTGGATGAATTGCGCTATAAAAGATTCACATCTAAAGTAATATCAAGCTGCAGTTCAGTTCAAGTTCAATCCTTACCACCAACTTCGGATGCAGCAGCATTTCATAGCCTCAGAGTATTTTACCAAACTCAGTTATGGATGGGCAATACAAGCCTTAACCCTCTTGATTATGGGTGGCAGATTGTTAATGAAGTCCTTCTTCCAGTTAAAATGACCCTTCCACCAGCACCTGAAAAACTTCTACAAATAGTGAGATGTGGCTGTAAAACAGGCTGTGACTCGAAAAAATGTTCTTGTCGCAGACATGGTCTTGATTGTTCCAGCGCTTGCAAAGACTGTAGAGGGATTTCTTGTTCTAACTCCCAGACTCTCTACGATGTACAGGAGAACGTGGATGATGATGACATTTAGGATACGTAAAAACCTGAATAAGTATATATTTCAATTTCTTCTTTTACAATATCTTGTCAAACATTGTAAACCTCAGATCAGACTGCACATTCTGCGCAATCTGATCTTGATCTACACTGTCGCGCTTAGAAACCTAGGGGTTAAGAACTACTTTAAACGATAATTTATGAATGTCATTTTTACGCCACATTGTTAACGTTTGTATTTTTTGACTAGATTCTATTTGACCTCTAAATAAGTAGGGATCATCTGCATTCCATGGTACATTTAAGTACCATATATGTGTAGCCGGGTACAGGTATTTGGTGAAATATCGCGGCTTGACCGGGGTTCGAACCCAGGGCCTAAGGCATACCGTTCCTGCACTCTAACCAACTGAGCTTCTGAACCACATGTCGATTAACTAAATCTCCAATGATCCGAAAATATAAAAATCACGACTCGACCGGGATTCGAACCCAGGGCCTCATGAATATCGTTCCTGCACTCTAACCAACTGAACTACCGAACCGATACTGCCGCACGATATATCACCAAATACCTGTACCCGGCTACATATGAAAAACCTCCGTTAAACCTGTGGCTAGTTATCATTAGGACAAGGTGTAAGCGGGACCGATCCATTACATTGTTGAAAGTCACCGTGACCTTGACCTTTGACCAATTGATCCGAAAATCGGTAGGGATCATCTACATTCATACATACATGTATGTCATAAACTGCATTACCGAAAAACACTTACATGCAAAAGTGGCAATATTATAAAGAGTGATCATGCATTGATAGGTTTTCGAGGATAAAAGTCAGTGGGTGGGGTAATTTTACATACAATTTTAGGGATTTTATGAACTGTATAATAATAAAAAGGACCTTCAATTGATTCAAAGAGCATGGTTTGCCTTCTTTGTCATAAGTATTGTGAAAAGATTAACTAAATCTCCAATGTTTTAATAAATCTCGCTTTATGGTCAAATAATAATGTTTCTTGTAATTTTGTTGAATCTAAGACCCCACTATTCTTTGGACGTCTATTTTTCAAAAAGTGCAACTGCAAAAGTTCGGGACTTTTTATGGATACTTGTACATACATAGTAGTAACAGAAAAACAGAGTTTCAAAACTGTTGCAATTACTTCTAGGTTGACCCCCAAAATAGGGTAGATTGACTGGCCTATGACCCTGAAAGAGAAGGCTTTTGAATACATTGTGGAAAAGGAGAAAATGCTTGTAACTAGCATTGTCTTCTTTTGCCACAACATTTGCTACCCTGTCAAAGATAAATTTTGTCATCTGAGCCACCTTTAACTTGTTGTCTTCAAATGCTTTCAATTTGCACAAATCTAAAACTTCATCATGTGGGAAAAGAGTTAATAGAGCAGACAGATATTTATCTATACACTGTATGTGCATTGCCAAAAAAGGTCAGAGTTCAAGGACAGATAACTATTCAAAGCCTTTAGGCAAACATCCAAAGATTGCATACTGCACATCAACAGTTTCTGGCTTTACCCTTTACCACACAATCCCGAGTTTTAACGACCCTGAAAGGGTAGCCTGTTGAAAACATTGTGGGAAAAGGAGAAAATGCTGGTAACCAACATTTTCTCCTTTTCCCACAATGTTTTCTACCCTATCAAATACAAAAACCACCATTTAAGTTGTATTAAACCACCATTTAAGGTGTATTTAAGTTTCATCTGCAAAAGCTTTCAATTTTGTCTTGTTCGAAATCTTTTCGTTTGGTTAAGGGTTAACTCTTTACCAAATGATCCTGTGTTTTATCAACCTTCAGGGATAAGGCTTTGAAAAACATTATTGTAACCAGCATTTTCTCCTTTTCCCACAAAGGTGTCTACCCTTTCATTCACAAATTTCATCGTCTCAGCCACTTTTATTTTGTTGTCTGCAAGTGCTTTCAAACAGGCCGAAATTTCTGATTTCAGATAGCATTAAATTTTGCAGACAACAAATTAAATGCAGCACATAAATGATTTCTCTCTTTGATAGGGTAGAAAACACTGTGGGAAAGGAGAAAATGCTGGTGACCAGTATTTTCTCTTTTTCCCACAATGTTTTCAAATGCCTTCTCCACCAGGGTTGTTTAAAAACAGAATTATGTGGTAAGGAGTAGACTTCAAATATTCTTCATACCTGATTGATTCTGCTCCAGTTTACGCTTTCTCATCAAAGGATCAGCAGCAGGTCTAGCAGTCTTTTAAAAAAACAAAAGATATAACGTAAGCATACTATGTACACTCTTACAAGTATGAGCCATGCTCTGGCAAAAGGGGGTTTAATGCATCTCCATGGTGCATGATACAAAGCGGGTCATCATGTAATAATGGATCTTTAAAATTCATTCTGTCTAACAACCAACTAAATCATGAGGTAGACTGGTCCTTTGATATTCAGAAAATTGATCAATGGCAACATGATTCATTCCTCTACCAAACCTGATCATTGTTTCAACAATGGTTATGTGGAAAAAGCACCCAGTAGTTTGAAAAGAATATTAAGAACTGGTAAAAGAAAATCCAATACCCATGAATATACACGCACTGACATAAATGTTAAGTAATTAAACACTTGAAAAACAAGCAAACAAAACTGAGCTTTGGCAAGAGGGGTTGAATGCATCTCTGTGATGCACGATATCAAGCAAGTCAACATAAAATTCTGGATTCATAAAATCCCTAATGTATAACAGCTGACTGAATCGTAAGGTCCACTGGCTTTTGACTTCCAGAAAACAAACCAATGGCAAAAAGTTTTGACCCAGGTCAGCCTGCGCGGACTGTGCAGGCCGACTTGAGTCGATACCTTTTGCAAATGCATTAACCTCCTTTTCATAGAGAATGGCTTAAATAAAAAAAGTCACTAAACAGGCAATCAATAAATCAGCATCACTAAAAAGTTTCCTCACCACTGCCTTCAGTTCACGACCTTTCCATCTGTATCCATCTATAGTCTTTAATGCCGACTCTCTGTCTTCTTCGTTCCTGAAAATCAGTGAAAAATCAAGATGTTCACAATGAAAATATGCCCCACTCCCCTTTCACAAAATGTTTTTTCCATAAGCAGTTTATCCTTTAAGCTGCTAAATTAACTAAACTAAAGATTTCCAGCCAATAGTAAAACAAATACATAAGAATTTGAAAATTTTGCATGTCTGAGAAATCTCACCGTTTCGGACAGCCTAGATCCAAGATCACACTGCATGTTCTGTGCAGTCTGATCTTGATCAACAGCCCACAAAGTTGCGCTTAGAAGCTTAAGTGTTTTAAGTTCAATTTAGTTGACATTTAACCTCACTCTGACCTTGGGCCCTAATCTACAGAGCAAAGCCGAGCCCCGGTAGCTCAGTCGGTAGCATACAGGACTTTAGAATGGGGGGTTGCCAGTTTGATCCTTGGCTCGGCCAATTTCTCTCCGAGAATTGATGATAATCATTGTGACAGGATTCATTCCTCTCTTACCGCTGACTACTTTTTCCAGGATGGTCATGTGGGAAAGCAGCCAGTGGCTTGGAAAGAATATTGTACAAAGAACTGGTAAAAGAAGCCCCAGTAAAGTATGGATTGATGCACTGTCTGCGGCCATATAACTGAAATAATGTTGAAAGCAGTGTTAAACATCATACAATCAATCAATCAACACCTACAAAGCCAGGTGGCTCGATTGGTAATATTCCGGGCTTGCATATTTATGGGTCCCTGGGTCAATTCCCCAACTGGAAGAAATTCTTTACAGGGACTGGTTTTGGTAATGTTCTGGGCTTGCATATTAACTCTTTACCTAACGACAAAATTTTAGACTAGTCCAGACCGAGAGCATTTGCAGACGACAAAATAAAAGTGAATCAAAAATTGGAATATGTTTTGGGAAGGGTAGAAAACATTGTGGGAAAAGGAGAAAATGCTGTTTACAAGCATTTTCTCCTTTTCCCACAATGCTTTCAAAATGCTTCTTTCTCAGGGTCGTTAAAGTCGGGACTGTGTGGTAAAGGGTTAATGGGTCCCTGGGTCAATTTCCCAGCTGGAAGAAATTCTTTACAGGGATTGATTTCAGTCATTGCGACAGGAATCTCTCCTATCTTCCCACTGAAAATTGCTTCAAAGATTTTTTCGGGAAGCAAAGTAGCATTAGCTTGGAAAGAATTTTCTCTGTAGTACTGGTAAACAAAACTCAAGGAAAGCATTGATGGGTGTACTGGCCCCCACAATAGAACCGTAATAATGTTGAGAACAGTGTTCAATACCTCAGTCCTCTACTACACTATCCTGTATTTTAACAACCCTAAGAAATCAAAGTGTTGAGAACGCTGTAGTGGTATGTGTCAGGGAAGCCATTGTGTGGAATTAATAATTTGAAAGAAAAAGAGAAATATTATTAAAATATTGGCTTGAAAGTCAACCTACACAGTAAATGAATACCTTTTTTGGTTGAAGGGAGAGTACTCATGACAAAGTAGGATTTTTTGTGTATTGGTGGTCTCCCTTTGATCATTAGGAGGAGTCAGGAGTCACGTCCCTTGACAGTAGGATGCATGATGGATGGAGAGAGAAACCATGTGAATATATCGAAAAAAATTAAGTTTGCACCTGAAAACTATGATTTTGAAAAGTCTTTGGTCGTTAACATTTAATTCCCAACATTACAATCAGTTATTTCGATCTATAAATATTCATGCCCAATCAAATGGAGTAGCACGCAATCATTGGATGAACAAGCCATGGGACGAACTGGTTTTGGAACGAAAAAGCCCAGGACCAAGTGATCGGTAGACAAATCTTATACCATTGCGCCAGAAGAAAGCTATGAGCGAGTGAAGTTATTTTCAATCAAAAATTAGTATTTCCACAACCGATGGCCTCACCCAGTGTATTTTAACATGCCATTTCCAATTACATATCTGAGTGCTACCTAGAAACTCATTTGCCTGAGAAAAATTGAGTTTAATTGGGTTTATTTCCTTCGGCTTTGCACAAAATACGATACATGGTCTTCAAAATTCAATATTGAACTCATAGTGGTATTGTCTTCGACAAATACCACAAAAATGCTATAGAAAATATTGTAGAAAATGGAGAAAATGCTGATAACCTGCATTTTCTTCTTTTTCCATAATGTTTTCTACCCAGTCACTGAAATATCCCATCCAATCGCCTGAGGCACATCTAACTTGTCAACTGCAAATACTTCCAGTTATGACAAGTCAAAAGTTTTGTTCTAGCATGAAGATATAACAAGAGCATCGCATGCAAGTGCCAAAGCTTAGCTGCAATTGTTTGATTCTCAGTGAAGTTCTTAAGTTGAAAAAAAGGCATAACTGTGTCAAAAATACTTTGATGGTTATCTGCCCTAGTTGTATGGGTTCCTCTTTTGATAGTTAATAACTTTTCTTTTTATTTTGAAGTAAGTACCTTCTGTAATGACAGAGATATCATAAAATATCACTGTGTAGAACTACAGAAGTTCAACTCTTTACCACACAAACACAACTTTTAATGACCCCTGCTGGTAACTAGCATTTTCTCCTTTTTCCCTCAATGTTTTCTACCCTATCAACGACAGAGGTCATCTTTTGAGATACATTTCAATTTAGTTGAGTTTAAAATGTTGTCATGTGGTAAAGAGTTAAAATCAATGGCACAATGATTGTGACATACTTTGTCTTCTATAACCTAGTCAAGATATAAAGGGTAAAACTTTTCAAAAACAAGCCCCTGTGGTTTAGTTGTTAGAATGTCTTACCTGAACGTAACAAAGCAAATCTCTTTCCAAATTTTGAGTTTGACAGGCTTTAGGTCCAGTTGTATAAGCCGTTTCTTGAATTCCTACAAAATGTATCCTTCTATCAAAGTTTGGGCTATTATAAATTCATGATAAAGAATCAACAGAAATGCAATAAACATAACAGCCAGGTATAGTGTGACAAAGCCATAATGGTTAACTCTTTACCACAGGAAGAAATGCAAGACTCATTTGCATTAAAGCACTTGCAGATGACAAACCAAATGTGGCCAAAATGATAAACTTGTACTTGACAGGGTATAAAATATTGTGGGAAAAGGAGAAAATGCTGGTAACTAGCATTTTCTCCTTTTCCCACAATGTTTTCAAAAGTCTTCTTCCTCGGGGTCGTTAAAAGTCTGGACTGTGTGATTAAAAAGTTAAATACTTCTAAAGGCAAGTAAAATACTGTTTGCCATAGGCAATTGTATTCATTTCTAAAAAATCAATCTGAAACCATAACTCTCATTATATTTTTTCTCTGTCTGAAAGAAATTAACTTAAAAGCATTTGCATGCTAAAATTAAAACCATGTTGGAAATTAATAGTCAGAATTTTCCCTAAAAGAGTATAAAACAATGTGCAGGAAGGAGAACCTGCTGTTCATCAGCATTTCCTCTTTTTCAAGTGTTTTTAAATGCATCCTTCCCCAGGACTATGCAACCTTTGAATGATTTTACACCATGGTAAAAATGAATTTTAACAGGGTTTTCCCTCAGCATTAAAAATTGGGTGTCATTGTGACCCCTTGTCTCTTTAGTTAAGGGTCATTTCTTAAAACTTTGCGGGTCAAAATAAATGGGTCTCTTCATTTTCAGCACAGATTACAATACATTTCACATTTAAACTCCAACCAAGCAAAGTCTATAAGCTTTATCTGAAGGAAAGCTCAACTTCAATTTTCGACAGAGGATACGTTTACATCCGAATCTCTGATTGACGTTGCATGATCTGCAGCTGTAGGAAGCAGACAATAGGAAAGAATGGTACAGTTTACATCGTTGTGACATTTTTTCCTCGCGAATAGAACAGACTGGTAATGTGTACTTTTATCTACTAGAAGTTGGGTAAAATAAGCTGTATGTTATAGAGAACCCAACTAAGGCTTTGACTGGGCCCGTAATTACTCTAATAATGCCTAAACCAGTCTAATTCCATAAATAAATTACCGGAAAACCACTTTTAACTAAAATAAACCCTGTACTTAAAAAAGGAACACAGTTTGTCTGATGCTGTCAAAGCAAGCGACTTGGATTATTAACAATTTATTCAATTTCCTAGATGACTTAGAATTTGGAAAGTTGCATCACGGATGTTATTTATTTTGGGAGTCATTTGAAAAATAGCGTCATTGACGCAGGATATGTGCTTCATGGTAACCCTGATTTAATTAAAAAAAAAAAAAACTTACAGCAAATCCAAACTTTTTAGGCAAGTTGGTAACAGATATTTTGAATATTTCGGATGTGAAACCTTCCCTCTTGGTATAGTTGTACTCATCTGGTTCAGCCTTGCTGTCATCTCCCTTCTCTCCATGTAGTCTGTCATTTCCATTATCATTATCAGCTTCTACAGTCCTTTCATCTTTGATCACTTTATTATCGAGAACTGGCTTGGGTTCAACATCATCCTGTGCATCATTACTTGAAGTGAAGTTTTCTTCTTGTGTTGCCATGTAGCCGTCAGTATCTTCGAGTTCTGTTGTTAACTGAATAGGAGATAAAAGCAGTTTAACAATTTTTCTCGTAAAAAGTGCGAAAGTTTTGATCAGAGGATATCATGCGGCCTCAACAGAATGATGTCATAGAATGAAACATGCGCGAAAACCTATGGCAAACACAATAGAATTAAGAAACATTATCGCCTATGTATTTGAAACCACGATTTAGACAAATAAACGTCTGAAAGAATCATCAATTCAATTTAGTATGACAGGAAAGTGAGCTTACCAAGAATTTCCTTATACAATATCAACCAGTAGAGGCAAACCGAAATTGAAAGTTTGCTTCCTGCCAATATTTTAGGAAAGACAACTCGCCCCAAAGACAACTCGCCCCCCACAAAAAAAAAAAAACTCGCCCCAAGACAACTCGTCCCAAACTGAAGACAACTCGCCCCACACCGAAGACAACTTGCCCCAAATTTATGAAAATATAGACCAGGTCACAGACTTCGAAGAATCTCGACCAACTTTAAAAAAAAATGTCCAAAATCTAGCAAAATTCACGTCCCGTACATTAAAATTCGGTATGAATTTATTACAAACTCATGAAAATAACCACGTTTCAACATGGGCATTGAATTATACACAAAGGTAATTATTTACAATCAAGAGGCGTAATTTAAACGGCTTGTCGATCTGTATATATGTATATATCTACCAGACAAAAGCAACCACGAAAGACTTATTTTCGTATTTTCTTCGGGATATTTCATAAATTACACAAATCCGGCCCCTATGCTAAATCCTTTATTTCGTGGAAAACACCGTGGAAACTATTTCTAAATGAAAGTGTGTGGTTTAAGTTGTCCAAAAGTAAAAATAAAGAAATTTCGATATAACTTAAGAATGACTCCTGTGAGTTAGCGAGGCGGAGGGGTCAGAATGACGAAATGCATGCCATGTGTGTAAAAGAACAAAAGATACAGGGTTGGCCATTTTTAAGTTTTATTACAGCAAAATAGCAATGCAGTGTTTATTTAAGTGACTAAAGATCTATACGGAAGTATTGTTTTTAAATTGTTTCCAGACGCAGGCTAGATTATCGCGTCTTCGTTAATGTATTAATTAACTAGTTACTATATCAGCTCATTTTTTTTTTTTTTTTTTTCTTTTTCATAATTCATCGTTATTTTGAAGAGTGGATGGATTACAGTCTTCGAGGATGGAATCCAAGAGGTCTGCGTTTACTGATGGTATATTTCCAAGCTTCATCTCTATCAAAATCGTCAGTGTACATTAAATCTTTCGCTGTTTTGCGCACACTTTTATATACTGAATCCTGTTGAATGACATTAAACCACATCACCCGACTAGTTAAGTTATGAACCAACACCTTCTGGTAAATGGGTCTTAGATCTTCATAGGCCCGGTAACGAGCCTCTCTTTCATATTTTTTGTATGAGACTATCCACGGGTCATAGTCAGTCGCGTTTGTCTTCAGCATCATTTTCATTCATCTCTTTGAATGACTGCTTATCCATATCCACAAACTGGTCCGTATCAGAATCTTGATCCCTCTGGTGAGTATTTCTTTGATGGCATAACTTGTTGTCCCTACGTTTAAATTTTTTATCAAATACATTGCACACGACGTACATGTCTTTGTTTAATGGGGCGGGGAGGGGGGAGAAGAAGGAGGAGTCAACAAAATGTGAACATTTACATCCCAGATTGTCTATAAACGAGACTTGTCGCCTTTGTCGAAATTGCTTGTCAAAGCGTTCATCATGTCTTTGTAGTTTTGCCGTAGTCTGTGAATCTCCTTCCTCTCGTTTTCTCTTTTGGGTCTGCTCTTTCGTGGTGTGCTCTAAAATGACAGCTCGCCAGCGTAATTCACTCTTGGCTTGTTCGACGGTCCTTTCTACAGGTGTGCCAGGCTTTATAGTTATCGAGTTGGTATTTGTCCGCTGGCCTGCTTTTCAAAAAAAAAAAAAGAAAAAACTCCTCCATTTTTTCAGGATCAAGTACATATTTCATCATTTTTATAAGGCTGCTGACTTAATTCAAATGACAACAAAGACTCCCGTGAAAGACGTATACCATATGAGTCGACGTTGACTCCCCACAGTCACTCGTCATTAACTTCCTGACACCCCAAAAAACTCCTTTTGCCTCCACCAATACTTGACAATCATTGCATTCACTCCTCACAAGGCAAAAAGGCCAGGGAGTTAGAATTGACAGAGAGGAGACAAAATGAGTTTTCGGAGGCATCAGGGGGTAAGTGTTGAGAGAGGGAGAAGAGAAAATGAGTTTTCAGAGGCATCAGAGAGTTGGTGTGGACTGAGAGAGGAGGCAAAAAGAGTTTTAGGAGGCATCAGGGAGCAAATGAAGAGAGATGGTGAAGGAGCAAATGAAGAGAGATGGTGGAGGCAAAATGAGTTTATGGAAGCATCAGGGAGTACGTGGGCCGATATATCTCAAATTTTGGGGCGGTTTGTCTTCTGAAGTGGGGCGAGTTGTCTTGGGTCGAGCTTTTTGTGGGGCGAGTTGTCTTTGGGCGAGTTGTCTTTGGGGCGTTGTCCCGCACTCTATTTGTAGGGGAGAGAACTCTTCCGCGATATTGTTGTTGTTGTTGTTTCTGCTCGGGTTGTTGAGACAAAATCTAACAAAATATGTACCGGAAAGAGCAATATAAGCACAAAGCGGACTCTGTAGAAGAAATGAAAGGCAAACGAAGAAACCAAGAGATTTGTAAACAAAGTTGATCTCACTTTTATTTAATAATTAAGGAAATTTGTGATTCGTACTCGAGTCAGCTCGTATTTCATTCTACCACGAAAATAACACCGGAGCCGAGAGATAGCATAATCCCCCAACTTGGAGACAGTTACTTGGAAGGAAGAAATTAAGCCCTGAAAAAGGACTAAATCAATTCATAGGATGGGACGGAATCAGACTTATAACCGGATCAGGATGACGACCACCTTCAGTCTGAAGACTTGCTCCAATGCTATTTTTGTGATTGGTTTCCGCTAGCCTTCAGAGCAGCCCTTCTTTCCTACTATCTGGAAAACTCAAAATCTTACCGGTCATTTTTCAGTCAGCAGAATGTGTCTTTAATCTGCTTGTCAGCTATGAAAATGGACATGAATCGATAGATAAATGATTTAACTTCATGTTGACACCAAGTTAAATGCAAGGTTCTCGTTCATATTTTTGTTATTTACCATTTATTTGACATAAATACATCTGGCTAATTTGTAAACAAACACACATTATAATTTCAGTTAAGTGCGCATGCGTGGTCAATTTGAATTGAAAAAATGATGTTTTGTGATCGGCAATTTAAGTGATAAATACGAATCCTCATAAATGAAATACATCCAGTACTTTAAGTTTTCCATTTTATGCCCACGCTAATAACACAGAAGCCAATAAATTGTAAAAAAAAAAAGAAGTTTAATGTACCGGAAGTGACTTCTGAATCATGTGCAGTACATGTCAAGCCTAGTTTTGATTTCCAGGGAAGTAGGTCAACGGATATTTCCATTCCGAAATAATGGAATTATAAGGTGATAACACTGTCATTTTTTAATTATTTCGGTGTTTTTTGTAAAGATTAATCATTAATCTATCAATTAAGGACCTTATTGTTCACTGACAAAGAAAAGATTGACGCATATGGCCATTTGAAACGATGCCGGTATTTTAAGTATTTTAATTTTTCACTCCAGATGGGTCGTAAGAGCGCTTGCTGTGGGGGCTAGCAGAGAAACAATCACAAAAATAACATCGGAGCTAGTCCCCGAATCAGGGGTAGATGATGACATTTCGGGCCATAACAATTTTGGCTCATTACAATTTCGGCCCCTGAAAAATTCAGCCAAATGTAAAGCCCAAACTATCACTTTCATCTGGACCTCTGATAAAATGGAGGGGAATACATTTGTGGTGTTACTGTGATATGTATTACTTCCTGAATTCTCATGAAAAAGAATCCTAAATATTGAGACCTGGAATTTTAAAATTCTTGTTTGCCCTTACAAAACCTTTGTACATTAAAATATCATTTGAAAACATATGCTCCATTACTAAATCTTTATTTGAATAAAGTTATGGTAAGTTTATGAGTATGGAAGTTCTGCTGTAGTGTGATGACACTAATCCTCCCCTACCTAATGTTCAGTGCAGCTGTTTTGTTTGGCAAACTGCAGAAAGTCTAAGACCAATGGCTACAACAATGTCATAACAACAAATAACCAACACTCAGACTGATAGCCAGATAGGCAGGAGCATACAAGCTGACAGACAAACATCCAAGGAAATACTCTAGTGTCGTTTCAATTGGTATACAAACTATCCGCCAAAATTGTAATGGGCCAAAATTGTAATGGAACAAATTGTTTTAAGCCAAAATGTCCATGATGGTTGCAGTGCTTTATACAGTGCGTAAAATTTGTTGGCCGTTGTTCCATGATTTATTTGTTAAAAAGTATTTGAAATTATGATGCACGATAACAATAGATCCATTAACACTCTACATAAAGTGGATTCAATCCTAAAATAACTGGTGAAGACTGGTCACCATGAAATCTTGGTCCCATTGAAGAGGACTCTAACCTATTTTGTCTTTTCCTGTGGTATGCATGTTCTTTAACTCTTTACCAAACAACAACATTTTAGACTTGTCCAAATAACGACAAAATAAATGGAACTCAAAAATTGAAATTTATTTTGGGAAGGGTAGAAAATATTGTGGGAAAAGGAGAAAATGCTGGTTACCAGCATTTTCTCCTTTTCCCACAATGTTTTTAAAAGTCTTCTTTCTCAGGGTCGTGAAAACCCGGGATTGTTTGGAAAAGGGTTAACCCTTTACCACACAGCAAAATTTCTGACTGGTCCACATTAAGGAAATTCACAGAAGACGATTCACATGTTTTTATATGATAATACTTGTTCTTGAACAGGTAGAAAACATTGTGGGAAAAGGAGAAAATGCTGGTTACCAGCATTTTCTCCTTTTCCCATAATGTTTTCAAAAGGCCATTTTCTCAGGGTCATTAAAAGTAGGGATTGTGCAGTTAGGGTTAGTTCTGATCCGGTGCATTCTAGTCAGATCTCGTAAATTAACGCAACAATATTGAGTAATGAGCCTTAACTACACAACAAAATTTTAGTTTTCTCTTCATAAACCCTTTCACAAACGGCAAATTTTGGACCGGACCAAATTGAAAGCATTTTGCAGATGACAAATTAACAGTTGCTAAAAAGATGATTTTTCTATATGATAGGGTAGAAAACATTGTGGGAAAAGGAGAAAATGCTGGTTACCAGCATTTTCTCCTTTTCCCACAATGTTTTCAAAAGGCTTCTATTCCTGACCCGTAAAAACCAGGGATTGTTTGGGAAAGGGTTAAATTGTATTTGCAGCGTAAATGGCTGGATTTGTCTTTGAAAGGCTTGAAAATATTATGGGAAAAGGAGGAAATGCTAGTCATTTCTCCACAATTTTTTTCAAAAGCCTTATGATTGATCAAGTATATTATTGTTTTTGGTGAAAGTTCCAACTAGGTAAGTGGAAAACGGAAGGCAATGAGAAATCCTTCTGCCAAAATTGCAGACAGTGTATATTTAGCTCAGATAGTACAAGACTGGTAGTCTTGTCTTTGATCTACATTGCCAGAATTCTTGCAGGAAGCTTGAAAGAAACCTTTTGAAAACATTGTGGCAAAAGAAGAAAATACTGGTAACTAGAATTTCCTCCTTTTTTCTCTCTGTTTTCTACCTTTCCAAAGGCAAATCACATCATTTGATTAACATCGAATTTGTCATCTGCAAATATTTTCAATTTGGACAAGTCTAAAATCTTGACTTATATCAATTTGAGCAATAGATTACCTCGTTACATGATCAATCCTTTGTTTTTAGGAACATTCTAGGAAGATTGCATTTGAAAGCATTGTGAAAAAAGATGAAAATATTGAAAACAGCATCACTTTCTTTTCTCAAAAAGGACGTTTCTTATTATTGTCTCAATTGACCCATTTGATTTGCCATTTGCAAATGCTTTCAATATGGACAAGATTTAATTTTTTCATGCTGCAGACTTTATAAACAGATAGGTTTTATTCAATTTTTCAGCTCTTAGGAAAGACAAGCGAGACAAACTCATTCAAGCTAAACGATTTAGACACTCTGAAGATCTTGATGAAGATGCAGCCCACAGTTTTACCACTGAACAAGTAAAGTTCTATACATACATACATAAAACTAGGAACATTTGCAGACAAAAACTCTCTACTGATAATGGCTCTAACAATAAAATAAGTAGAAAACATTGTGGGAAAAGAAGAAAATGCTGGCAACCAGCATTTTTTCCTTTTCCCACAAGGTTCTCTACCTCTTCAGAGAATGTCATCTTTTGAGTCATTTATTTGCAGTCTCAAGTACTCTCAGTTTGGACCAGTGAAAAATTTGGTAGTTTGGTAAAGAGTTAACCCATTGGATTCAAAAAGCGTCATTTAAATCACCACAATGCTAATGACATATTCTGTTTTCGAGACCACACTGAAAGGAGAATCTTCCCCTTTGTCAATGTTTCACACTTATTCAACTAACTAAACCTTCATTCACATTGATTTCTAACTTTTTACCACGCAATCTCCTGTATTAACTGCCATGAAGAAAAAAGCATTTGAAAACATCTTGAAAAATTCTTCTGTAAATTTTATGGTATAAATGAACTGAAAAAGAGCAATTATATTTGTGCTTAAATCAGATCCGTCGAAAAACATGGCCGTGGTGGAAGGGGGGTGGGGGCTCTTGGTGTCCAGCGGTGTCAACAATTCTTTAAACATCTTCTCCTCCTACACTGCTTGGCCGATTTGGACCAAACTTGGCTGGAATGTTCCTTGGGAGGTCCTCTTTTAAAATTGTTCACAGAATTTGATTTTATCAAAAACTCTGGTTGCCAGGCAACCAAATGGAATTTTTCAAAAAATTCTTGAAAAAAATCTTCTCCTCTGAAACCGCTGGTCAGATTTTGAAATAATTTCACAGATATGTTCCTTGGGTGACCATTTTCAAAACTTGTTCACGAAATTTTGATCCGTCGAAAAACATGGCCGTGGTAGAATGGGGGGGCTATTGGCGTCCAGCGGTGTCAACAATTCTATAAAAATCTTCTCCTCTGAAACTGGTGGTCAGATTTTGAAATAATTTCACAGATACGTTCCTTGGGTGACCCTCTCCAAAAATTGTTCGCGAAATTTTGATCCGTCAAAAAACATGGCCATGGTGGAGGGGGGGAGGGCTCTTGGCGTCCAGCGGTGTCAACAATTCTTTAAACATCTTCTCCTCCTACACCGCTTGGCCAATTTGGACCAAACTTGGCTGGAATGTTCCTTGGGAGGTGCTATTTAAAAATTGTTCACAGAATTTGATTTCATAAAAAATTCTGGTTGCCATGGCAACCAAATGGAATTTTTCAAGAAATTCTTTAAAAATCTTTCCCTCTGAAACCGATGGTCAGATTTTGAAATAATTTCACAGATATGTTCCTTGGGTGACCCTTTTCAAAAATTGTTCGTGAAATTTTGATCCGTCGAAAAACATGGCTGTGGTGGAAAGAGGGGGGCTCTTGGCGTCCAGCGGTGTCAACAATTCTATAAAAATCTTCTCCTCTAAAACTGGTGGTCAGATTTTGAAATAATTTCACAGATATGTTCCTTGGGTGACCCTTTTCAAACATTGTTCGCGAAATTTTGATCTGTCGAAAAACATGGCCGTGGTGGATGGGGGGGGGCTCTTGGCGTCCAGCAGTGTCAACAATTCTTTAAACATCTTCTTCTCCTACATCGCTTTGCCAGTTTGGACCAAACTTGGCTGGAATGTTCCTTGGGAGGTCCTCTTTAAAAGTTGTTCACAGAATTTGATTTTATCAAAAACTCTGGTTGCCATGGCAACCAAGTGGAATTTTCAAGAAATTCTTTAAAAATCTTCTTCCCTGAAACTGCTGGTCAGATTTTGAAATAATTTCACAGATATGTTCCTTGGGTGACCCTTTTCAAAAATTGTTCGCGGAATTCTGATCCGTCGAAAAACATGGCTGTTGTGGAGGGGGGGGGCTCTTGGCGTCCAGCAGTGTCAACAATTCTATAAAAATCTTCTCCTCTGAAACTGGTGGTCAGATTTGAAATAATTTCACAGATATGTTCCTTGGGTGACCCTCTTCAAAAAGTGGTCGCGAAATTTTGATCCGTAGAAAAACATGGCCATGGTGGAGCGTAGTGGGCTCTTGGCATCCAGCGGTGTCAACAATTCTTTAAACATCTTCTCCTCCTACACCGCTTAGCGGATTTGGACCAAACTTGGCTGGAATGTTCCTTGGGAGGTCCTCTTCAAAAATTATTCGCGAAATTTTGATCCGTCGAAATACATGGCTCTTGTGGAAGGGGGGGGCTCTTGGTGTCCTGCGGTGTCAACAATTCTTTAAACATCTTCTCCTCCTACACCGCTTGGCCAATTCGGACCAAACTTGGCTGGAATGTTCCTTGGGAGGTCCTCTTTAAAAACTGTTCACAGAATTTGATTTTATCAAAAAGTCTTGTTGCTCTGGTAACCAAATGGAATTTTCCAAGAAATTCTTTAAAAATCTTCTCTGAAACCGCTGGTCAGATTTTGAAATAATTTCACAGATATGTTACTTGGGCGACCCTTTTCAAAAACTGTTAACAAAATTTTGATCCGTCGAAAAACATGGCTGTGGTAGAAGGGGGGGGCCTCTTGGCGTCCAGCGTTGGTAACAATTCTATAACAATTTTCTCCTCTGAAACTGGTGATCAGATTTTGAAATAATTTCACAGATATGTTCCTTGGGTGACCCTTTCCAAAAACTGTTCGCGAAATTTTGATCCATCGAAAAACATGGCCATGGTGGAGGGGGGGAGGGCTCTTGGCGTCCAGCGGTGTCAAATATTCTTTAAACAACTCCTCCAACACCGCTTGGCCGATTTTGACCAAACTTGGCTGGAATGTTCCTTGGGAGGTCGTCTTGAAATAATGTTCACAGAATTTGATTTCATCAAAAATTCTGGTTGCCATGGTAACCAAATGGAATTTTTCAAGAAATTCTTTAAAAATCTTCTCCTCTGAAACCGCTGGTCAGATTTTGAAATAATTTCACAGATATGTTCCTTGGGTGACCCTTTTCAAAATCTGTTCGCAAAATTTTGATCCGTCCAAAAACATGGCCGTGGTGGAGGGGGGGGGGCCTCTTGGCATCCAGTGGTGTCAACAATTCTATAAAAATCTTCTCCTCTGAAACTGGTGGTCAGATTTTGAAATAATTTCACAGATATGTTCCTTGGGTGACCCTTTTCCAAAGTTGTTCGCGAAATTCTGATCCGTCGAAAAACATGGCCATTGTGGATGGGGGGGGCTCTTGGCGTCCAGCGGTGTCAACAATTCTTTAAACATCTTCTTCTCCTACACCGCTTGGCCAATTTGGACCAAACTTGGCTGGAATGTTCCTTGGGAAGTCCTCTTTAAAAGTTGTTCACAGAATTTGATTTTATCAAAAACTCTGGTTGCCATGGCAACCAAATGGAATTTTCAAGAAATTCTTTAAAAATCTTAGTCTCTGAAACTGCTGGTCAGATTTTAAAATAATTTCACAGATATGTTCCTTGGGTGACCCTTTTCAAACATTGTTCACAAAATTCTGATCCGTCAAAAAACATGGCCGTGGTAGAAGTGGGGGCTCTTGGCGTCCAGCAGTGTCAACAATTCTATAAAAATCTTCTCCTCTGAAACTGGTGGTCAGATTTTGAAATAATTTCACAGATATGTTCCTTGGGTGACCCTCTTCAAAAATTGGTCTCAAAATTTTGATACGTCGAAAAACATGGCCATGGTGGAGGGTGGGGGGGCTCTTGGCATCCAGCGGTGTCAACAATTCTTTAAACATCTTCTCCTCCTACACCGCTCGGCTGATTTGGACCAAACTTGGCTGGAATGTTCCTTGGGAGGTCCTCTTTAAAAATTGTTCACAGAATTTGATTTTATCAAAAACTCTTGTTGCCATGGCAACCAAATGGAATTTTCCAAGAAATTCTTTACAAATCTTCTTCTCTGAAACCGCTGGTCAGATTTTGAAATAATTTCACAGATATGTTCCTTGGGTGACCCTTCTCAAACATTGTTCACGAAATTTTGATCCGTCGAAAACCAAGGCCTCGGTAGAAGGGGGGTCTCTTGGCGTCCAGCGGTGTCAACAATTCTATAAAAATCTCCTCCTCTGAAACTGGTGGTCAGATTTTGTAATAATTTCACAGATATGTTCCTTGGGTGACCCTTTCTAAAAACTGTTCGCGAAATTTTTATCCATCGAAAAACATGGCCATGGTGGAGGGGGGGAGGGCTCTTGGCGTCCAGCAATGTCAACAATTCTTTAAACATCTTCTCCTCCTACACCACTTTGCCGATTTGGACCAAACTTGGCTGGAATGTTCCTTGGGAGGTCGTCTTGAAATAATGTTCACAGAATTTGATTTCATCAAAAATTCTGGTTGCCATGGTAACCAAATGGAATTTTTCAAGAAATTCTTTAAAAATCTTCTCCTCTGAAACCGCTTGTCAGATTTTAAAATAATTTCACAGATATGTTCCTTGGGTGACCCTTTTCAAAACTTGTTCGCGAAATTCTGATCCGTCAAAAAACATGGCTGTTGTGGAGGGGGGGGGGCTCTTGGCGTCCAGCAGTGTCAACAATTCTTTAAACATCTTCTCCTCCTACACCGCTTGGCGGATTTGGACCAAACTTGGCTGGAATGTTCCTTGAGAAGTCCTCTTTAAAAAGTGTTCACAGAATTTGATTTTATCAAAAACTCTGGTTGCCATGGCAACCAAATGGAATTTTCAAGAAATTCTTTAAAAATCTTCTCCTCTGAAACCGCTGGTCAGATTTTGAAATAATTTCACAGATATGTTCCTTGGGTGACCCTTTTCAAAATCTGTTCGCGAAATTCTGATCCGTCGAAAAACATGGCCGTGGTGGAGGGGGAGGCCTCTTGGCGTCCAGTGGTGTCAACAATTCTATAAAAATCTTCTCCTCTGAAACTGGTGGTCAGATTTTGAAATAATTTCACAGATATGTTCCTTGGGTGACCCTTTTCCAAAGTTGTTCGCGGAATTTTTATCCGTCGAAAAACATGGCCATGGTGGATGGGGGGGGCTCTTGGTGTCCAGCGGTGTCAACAATTCTTTAAACATCTTCTTCTCCTACACCGCTTGGCCAATTTGGACCAAACTTGGCTGGAATGTTCCTTGGGAAGTCCTCTTTAAAAGTTGTTCACAGAATTTGATTTTATCAAAAACTCTGGTTGCCATGGCAACCAAATGGAATTTCAAGAAATTCTTTAAAAATCTTAGTCTCTGAAACCGCTGGTCAGATTTTAAAATAATTTCACAGATATGTTCCTTGGGTGACCCTTTTCAAACATTGTTCACAAAATTCTGATCCGTCAAAAAACATGGCCGTGGTAGAAGTGGGGGCTCTTGGCGTCCAGCAGTGTCAACAATTCTATAAAAATCTTCTCCTCTGAAACTGGTGGTCAGATTTTGAAATAATTTCACAGATATGTTCCTTGGGTGACCCTCTTCAAAAATTGTTCGCGAAATTTTGATCCGTCGAAAAACATGGCCATGGTGGAGGGTGGGGGGGCTCTTGGCGTCCAGCGGTGTCAACAATTCTTTAAACATCTTCTCCTCCTACACCGCACGGCCGATTTGGACCAAACTTGGCTGGAATGTTCCTTGGGAGGCCCTCTTTAAAAATTGTTCACAGAATTTGATTTTATCAAAAACTCTTGTTGCCATGGCAACCAAATGGAATTTTCCAAGAAATTCTTTACAAATCTTCTTCTCTGAAACCGCTGGTCAGATTTTGAAATAATTTCACAGATATGTTCCTTGGGTGACCCTTCTCAAACATTGTTCACGAAATTTTGATCCGTCGAAAACCAAGGCCTCGGTAGAAGGGGGGTCTCTTGGCGTCCAGCGGTGTCAACAATTCTATAAAAATCTCCTCCTCTGAAACTGGTGGTCAGATTTTGTAATAATTTCACAGATATGTTCCTTGGGTGACCCTCTCCAAAAACTGTTCGCGAAATTTTTATCCGTCGAAAAACATGGCCATGGTGGAGGGGGGGAGGGCTCTTGGTGTCCAGCGGTGTCAACAATTCTTTAAACATCTTCTCCTCCTACACCACTTTGCCGATTTGGACCAAACTTGGCTGGAATGTTCCTTGGGAGGTCGCCTTGAAATAATGTTCACAGAATTTGATTTCATCAAAAATTCTGGTTGCCATGGTAACCAAATGGAATTTTTCAAGAAATTCTTTAAAAATCTTCTCCTCTGAAACCGCTTGTCAGATTTTAAAATAATTTCACAGATATGTTCCTTGGGTGACTCTTTTCAAAACTTGTTCGCGAAATTCTGATCCGTCAAAAAACATGGCTGTTGTGGAGGGGGGGGCTCTTGGCGTCCAGCAGTGTCAACAATTCTTTAAACATCTTCTCCTCCTACACCGCTTGGCGGATTTGGACCAAACTTGGCTGTAATGTTCCTTGAGAGGTCCTCTTTAAAAAGTGTTCACAGAATTTGATTTTATCAAAAACTCTGGTTGCCATGGCAACCAAATGGAATTTTCAAGAAATTCTTTAAAAATCTTCTCCTCTGAAACTGCTGGTCAGATTTTGAAATAATTTCACAGATATGTTCCTTGGGTGACCCTTTTCAAAAATTGTTTGCGAAATTCTGATCCGTCGAAAAACATGGCTGTTGTTTGGGGGGGGGCTCTTGGCGTCCAGCAGTGTCAACAATTCTATAAAAATCTTCTCCTCTGAAACTGGTGGTCAGATTTTGAAATAATTTCACAGATATGTTCCTTGCGTGATCCTCTTCAAAATTTGTTCGCGAAATTTTGATCCGTCGAAAAACATGGCCGTGGTGGAGGGGGGCTCTTGGCGTCCAGCGGTGTCAACAATTCTTTAAACATCTTCTCCTCCTACACCGCGTAGCGGATTTGGACCAAACTTGGCTGGAATGTTCCTTGAGAGGTCCTCTTTAAAAACTGTTCACAGAATTTGATTTCATCAAAAACTCTGGTTGCCATGGCAACCAAATGGAATTTTCCAAGAAATTCTTTAAAAATCTTCTCCTCTGAAACCGCTGGTCAGATTTTGAAATAATTTCACAAATATGTTCCTTGGGTGACCCTTTTTAAAAACTGTTTGCAAAATTTTGATCCGTTGAAAAACATGACCGTGGTGGAGGGAGGGGGCTCTTGGCGTCCAGCGGTGTCAACAATTCTATAAAAATCTTCTCCTCTGAAAGCGCTGGTCAGATTTTGAAATAATTTCACAGATATGTTCCTTGAATGACCCTTTTCAAAAACTGTTCGCAAAATTTTGATCCGTCGAAAAACATGGCCGTGGTGGAGGGGGGGGGCTCTTGGCGTCCAGCGGTGTCAACAATTCTTTAAACATCTTCTCCTCCTACACCGCTAGGCCGATTTGGACCAAACTTGGCTGGAATGTTCCTTGGGAGGTCCTCTTGAAATATTGTTCACAGAATTTGATTTCATCAAAAACTCTGGTTGCCATGGCAACCAAATTGAATTTTCCAAGAAATTCTTTTAATATCTTCTCTGAAGAAACCGCTGGTCAGATTTTGAAATAATTTCACAGATATGTTCCTTGGGTGACCCTTTTTAAAAATTGTTTGCAAAATTTTGATCTGTTAAAAAGCATGGCTGTTGTGGAAGGGGGGCTCTTGGCGTGCAGCTGTGTCAACAATTCTCTGAAACTGGTGGTCAGATTTTGAAATAATTTCACAGATATGTTCCTTGGGTAGCCCTTTTTAAAGTTTGTTTGTGTAATTTTGATCCGTCGAAAAACATGGCCTGGGTGGGGATGGGCATCTTTGCACTGTATGGACCTAAAGAAATTCTTTGTAATTCTTCTTCTCCTAAACCACTTGTCAGATTTTGAAATAATTTCACAGAAATGTTCCTTAGGTGCCCCTTTTGAAAATTTATTCGCAAAATTTTGTTCTGTCAAGAAACATGGCTGTGGTGGGTGGAAGCTATTTGCTCTCTGAGGACATGAAGAAATTCTTAAAAATTTTGTCTTCTCTGAAACCACTATTCAGATTTTGAAGTTATGAAATGATCCTTATATTATACCACTTATTTAGCTTAGCTGTTTTCAAAGAAAACATCGTGGTATTGACATAGCCCTGTTGGCATCATCTGCATTGTTGTTGTTGTGCAAAAACTTTGACATTTTGTTATGTCTCGGCTTTCACTCAACACGTGTGCTTAAAACTCGGAATAATTGTTCACTAGTAAAAAGCAACCCATACAACAAGGGCAGTTAACTCCAAAATTGTTTTGTCCAAATTATGCCCCTTTTGCGATTTGGAATTTTATTTTACTATCCAGCAAGGTTCCAACAGCCAATCATTGGCACTCTCATGAGGTGCTCTTGTTCAACTTAATATTTTTAGCCACTATCGGGCATGTGCTCTTGTTCAAGATAAGGTCTTTGGGTGACCTATCCTAAAATTTATTTGCAGAATTCTGATTCGTCAGAAACATGGCTGTGGTGATGATTGTAGGGGTGGTGACAGATTTTGAAATGATTTTTACAGGTGACCTTTTTATAATTGCTTGGCAAAATACTGATTTTGTTTCCAAAATTTCAATACTTTAAAAAAAGTTGGTTATGGTCCTCTCAAAAATTCAGGTGAGCGATCCAGGGCCATCTTGGCCCTCTTGTTCATAATTATCAACTTCTTGACTGAGATTGCCAGAGTTACGCATGCCTTACTGTTATGATTTTTTATCAAACAACAAAATTTTATACCAGTCCAAGTGGAAAGCATTTGCAGACAACAAATTAAATATGACTCAAATGATTGAAAGTGTGTTTCAAAGGATAGATAACATTGTGGGAAAAGGAGAAAAATGCTGTAAAGAGCCTGAAGAAATAGTTATTTGAAAACCTTGTGGGAAATGGAGAAAATGCTGGTTACCAGCATTTTCTTCTTTTCCCAAAAGGTTTTCTTCACTTTCACAGACAACTAGCATCATTTCAGCTACATTGAATATGTTGTCTGCAAATGCTTTCAATTTGGACTGTTCTAAAATTTTGTCATTTGTAAAGAGTTAAATAAATCAAATGGGCATGTAAGAGCATGTATAAAAGGTGCAGATATTCAATTTCAAGGATACTTTTTTGCAAGAATATCTGGTAAAGAAGTCAACAGTGTAGATCCAAGATCATACTGCATGTTCTGTGCAGTGTGATCTTGCACTACACTGTCTGCATAAGCAATTAAATTTAGGTTCAGGTGTAATCTATAACCTTTTACAAAAAACAGGTGACTAGCCTTACAAAACAGTTACAACATGGAAGCACAAACAAGCTAAAGGATTTACAGACATTGCGACAAGCATGCTCAAAGGGATCTGCTTATATAGAGGCATTTTTCAAGTAAGAGGTCTATTTTGTTTGCTGTTATTTTTGTATATGAGCCATGCCTTGGCAAAATGGAGTTGACTGCATCTTTGTGATGCAGGGGTAAAAGTTTTCCGTATTGTGACGGAATTCCGTATTTTCAGGGGCCGACCAGGTCATTTTTCCAAATCGTTTAAATCTGAGGAGAATTTTTTTTTTTGGGGGGGGGGGGGGAGGGGGGTACCCCTTTATCTCGTATCTATTGCAAGTCAATAGATTTCCAGATGCCGTATCAATAAAATTTATTGCCCCACTGCATTTCCTTTGTCAGGGGCTGATCTCGGTCACTAATGTCTCCCGTCAAACGCACTCGCCCTAAAAACAATGAAATTCAAAGAATTTTGTAATTTCGGGGATAATTTGCACCGAAATGTTTACAGTCACTCACTCTTGCTTAGGGTTTCCCGATTCTAAATATAGATGCTGAACCAGAACGTTTTAAGGTTATTGTATGATGTTATATTGTTCGTGTCCAAAATGTTGCGGCTGTGTTTTGATCGGTTTGCCGACTTTAACATTTTTGCCGGTAGGATTGTAAAACAATAAAGCATTAACAAAGCCCTTCGTTTTAGGGGACAAATATTGGCAGCAATTTGATTATTTGCTAGCCAAAGATGGCTCAGTTTAAATTATCTTTGTTCTTTTCAATAACAAATGGATGTCAGAGCTGGGGATCGGCAACTATCTTCCGAAGTTGACAGTACGTGCTACTCAAATGCCGAAGCGACCGAAAAAGGGGGAAAAGTTTCATTCATACACTGTAGTCCGATTTGTAGTGGTGGGCCAATGATTGACTATAGTCGAAAGTCAGTTGGTTTTGGCTTCCGATTGCGATTAGCTCTTGAGAAATCCCGGAATCGATTGCAGTTGGTACCGAAGCTTGCTTGGTCGTGAAACGCGAATACTGGTTTGTAGCGCTTGGTTTTGTGACTAATATTAATCAGACTCTAGGATTCAATATAGTGATAACAAACACGAAAATTGGCCGGAAAAATGAGAAAGAAGTTTTTGTCCATGGATGTTTTGTCAAAACTCGACAACTCGGCAAGTTTCTTATTTGATCCCTGAGACCGGGTTTTGACGCTTGGAAATTTGAAATGACATGTCTTTGACGCTGAAAAATATTTGCTTAATTGTCAATCTGACGCATGAAATTATCGTCAAGAGCTTCATATAACCTAGGTTGTGCGCATCCGGCAGAAATATGGGCTAAACACGATCAGTATAAAATGTGAAGGACACGCGCGTGATCTAATGAAGCAGGCGAGTCATTTACGAGAACGTAATAACGGTGTTAATCCCCTGATCTAGTTAATCCCCTGATCTAGTGTAAAGTGACAGAATTTAAAGTTACCTGCTATTCAAAATGACTACCTGATGACAAATCATGTGGTAATACTTCTCCAGAAATTAATTGACACGAAAAATTGATCGCCAAAAAAAACGTGAAAACCCATGACACTACCATGATCAGCGTGGCATCGTCCGATCAGAGGGACTTCAAACTATCTTCTCATCTTTAATAATGAATTTAAACAGTGAATATACACAAATCTCTGAATAAAACAATAAGTGGAATCTAAAATTCTGTCATGAGTGAAAAAATTGTTGTTTTATGAAATGAAAATAAAGATCTAAAGCGGGGGGGGGGGGGGGTCCGTCTGCAAATGCTTGAAATATGTCTGAATTTTTTTTAACTGGTTTGGAAATTAAAATTTAAAGATCAAAATAAATGATATTAAATAAAGTAAAAAAAATTTAAAGTACAAAACACCACATCTTTATAAACTTAATATGTAGACAAATTGTCAAAGAATTTAAAGCAAAAAAGCATTCTCATTTCAATGGAGAAACCGATTGTACAACCAATAGCTAGTTGGTTTGCTCTTCCGGTTACAAAGTGATAATCATTTTTGCATTTAAACTGATTGCCCCACACTGCCGATTTGATAGATTTTTTACAGGAATTGGACCAGTTCCATGGTATATCACTTACCTGCTTGTTTTAGCAAACATTAGAATTGATTTTGCCAAAAATGTTTGCACATTTTAGGAAAGGTTCTTAAAGTGTTTGAAGAGCTTTTAACAGTGAACATGTAGATCTATCTATAAAATCTTGTTTGTGCATGTCACATGAAAACAGTCTATCTTTTGATAGGCTCTCATTAAAACTTGATACTTTTATGAAATTAATATGTAGTTTAGATCTGAACCCCCATCCTTGTTTGTGTACCC
The DNA here is from genome assembly GCA_946811185.2 of Hippopus hippopus. Taxonomy (NCBI): domain Eukaryota; kingdom Metazoa; phylum Mollusca; class Bivalvia; order Cardiida; family Cardiidae; genus Hippopus; species Hippopus hippopus. The sequence continues at coordinate 36,082,775 of OX328109.1, read as the reverse complement.
CAAACTCCAGTTACCGAAGGGTACTTTAACCTCAAGCTAGAAAATGCACAGCACACTCTGTCACATTCTCCCTGATAAATTAGCCATTCTTAAAGAGAGTGTTGTTTTCCTATTTGACAGATTTGATTTTATTCTTTTGACAGAAATTTAGCACCAGTGATTGCATTTTAATGAATCAAATATTAAATACTAGATATGTCCTTTTCTCATACTTGTACTTTCAAATACAAAACTGATGTAGGGCTAATCTGATTAGGTCCTGTGTACAAAATGGAGATAAAAGAGGACAAAAATAACATGGATGCTAAAAACTTTGAGATTTTCTTAGGTTTTAGCATATCATATCTTTCATTCGTTTCAAGATTTTTTCAACTTTAAAATGCTAAAACTGGATCTCATTAGAGGAATTTGATGCTTATAAAATAGCTAAATCTCAGGAGCTTCCGGGGGCCTCTGGCCCCCTGGACCCACCGGGGGCCCTAGCGGCCCCCAGGCCCCCAGCTCAATTTTCAGTATTTTCAGATTTTTTAACTTTTACCCCTGGTGATGTATTATAACAGACAAATCATTGCACTGTTATGGACCTATAAAATTCTTTTTGTCAAACAGCCAACTGAATCAATAGGTAGACTGCTCCTTGGACTTGCAGAAAATTGACATATTGACAAATTAGCAAAAAGTTTCAACCTGTGTCAGCCTGTGCAGACTGTGCAGGCTAAGATGGATCATTCCTTTTAGCAGATGCATTAAATCCTTTTTTTCACAGAGCATAACTCATATTTTTATTTTTTAGCTAGTTTTACTTCAATTAAAAAAAAAAATTACTGTCTTTTATTCTCAATATTGTTGAAGAATAAGAAGGATTCAAATATTGCAATTTCAAGGGCACATTTGGCTAGAATTTGTCAGAAAGACTGGAGCCTGATCTTGATCATGCTGTATCAAAAGGACCATACCTCTTTACAAGAAAACAAAATTTTAAACTTACCCAAATTGAAAGCATTTGCAGACAACAAATTACTGGTAAATCTGGCTGCTATGGTGGCATTTGTCTTTGAAATGATTGAAAATATTGTGGGAAAAAGAGAAAATGATGGCTGTTAGAATTTTTTCCACTTCCATTGATGTTTTCGAACAACTTTTTTCTCAAGGTCATTCACATAATGTTGTTGAGTATTGAGTTATGTTTTCTAGGGTAGATAACTCCTTGCCATGCCTAGTGGGACTGTTAACTGGTCACGATACAGAACTACAGTATGAGGCAGCCTGGTGTTTAACGAATATTTCAGCGGGTACTCAAGACCATGCTCTGTCTATCGTGAAATCAGCAGCACCGTATTTGATCACGTTTTTAAGTTCTAGCAGCCATATATTACAGGTAATACACACCTTTTAACAGACAATCCAGTGCTTTATCAACCCTGAGGAAGAAGCCTTATGAAAACATTGTGGGTAAAGGAGAAAATGCTGGTAACCAGCATTTTCCCCTTTTCCCACGATGTTTTCCATCCTTTCTAAGACAAATTCAAAATTTTGTCCAAAATCACTGTGTCATCTGCAAATGTTTTCAATTTGGACAAGTCTAAATATTTGTGGTTTGGTAAAGAGTTAAACCATATTTTATATCATCCTCGGTGACCAGTTTCGATTCATTCTGTAATCGCCCCCGGGTTATTTTGCTGGCGTTTCTTCATTCTCATGAATTAATCATGAAGCATTTTGATTGGTGTTTTTCTTTGAGAAAATTTAAATAATTTTTATCACAAATATGCCGTCAATTCTATTTAAAATCATACACAAAGATCGATAGTGTCGTCCTAGTATTGCAGAATGGCATATCTCACAGGAGACAAGCACGCCAATGGCCGCCATATTTGCTGACAACCTCGGGTTTCTTCCAGGGTTATTTTTAGTAACGGAAGAAATGCAATTATCCTCTCTACAAGAGAGTATCATTTTGTTATCGATCTTTCGATTGGCTATTAGGGTACTTCCCGACCATATGAATTTTCATAAGAAATGGCGATTTGCTAGTCATTTCCCAGGGGTGATGCATGGAGAGTAACGTAATGCTTCAAACCTGGGTTCCGAGGATGATTTTATATGTACACGTATATTTTTGAAGTCCTACCTGCTTTACTTGAACCTAGGCAAATGAATATTTAGAGTACACTTGTCAAAGGCCAGTTATAATTGGGAATAACAGAATTGAAAAGCAGACATATTTTTCAAGAAAATGAACATTTAAATCAAAAACTCTTCACCTGTGAATTTCATAATTCTTTTATATAGTACCAAAAGGTTTATGAACAAAAAGTTATCATTAATACAGAAAACATTGTGAAACAAGGATCACTTACTTCTAATAAACAGAAGCACCTTTTTTGATGATATTTAAAATGACTGTTAACCGCATGGACAGATAATATCATGTTTGCATACTAATGGATTAATCAACTATTTTACGCATCGTGTTAGTGCCACTCTTATTTAAAGACCTTCTAATGTTACCATATTGTTTTCAAATGTGCTTTACTGCAAGATAAAAATATCATCTATAGGAAGGATAGTAATAAAAGAAAATAAGGATTGCTGCTGATTTCTTGTTTTATAGAATTAACCCTTTACCACACCATGCCAACTTTTAACAAACCTGGAAAAGGCCTATAGAAAATGTTGGGAGAAAAGGAGAAAATGCTGGTTACCAACCATGTAACCAGCATTTTCTCCTTTGCACACTATGTTTCTGACCAATGTATGAATGACAAATTTCATGTTTTGAGTAACATTTGATTTGACATTTGCACATGCTTTCAATTTGGACAAGTCTAAAATTTTGTCTTTTGATAAAGAGTTAATAAATTAATTTAACCGTTTTTTTCCCCGCTATTTCACCCACAGGACCAGTGTGCCTGGGCACTTGGCAACTTAGCAGGGGATGGCCCTGAATGTAGAGAACTCCTGTGTAAACAAGGAATCATTGTTCCACTTGTCAGACTGTTACAGGTAAAAGTAAATAGTATATAAAAGTTGGTATGGAATGTTCATCAGTCTATTTGTATTGTAATGTTTTCTGTAATAACTATATACTTTTTATCGAAAGAAAATTTAACCTTGTACTAAACGATCCGGTGTTTTAACAGCCTTGAGGTTGAAGGCTTTTGAAAACATTGTGGGAAAAGGAGAAAATGCTGGTAACCAGCATTTTCTCTTTTCCCACAATGTTTTGTATCCTTTGAAAGACAAATCCTGTTTTAATTGTAAAATAAGTAAAATCATAGGTAAAGGTAGTTTCATATCTTTGAATGAATTTTATGATAGGCCTGTGACCTAGTATTATCTACATGTAATAAATTTTATTGTATTGTATGTCAGTAGACAGAATTTCGTGTCCTCTTCTCCTCTTGCAGCTTTTAATCAATTTGGCTCAAATTTTATTGAAAGCCTTCCTAGCAAAGGAACTTGTATACTTGCAATTTGCATTGTGGTTGGTCAACTATTACAGGAACTACGAGCCTTTGAAGTTTTTCCCTGATCTAGTCACAAGGCAACTGATTAGGGGGCATGGATCAGCTTGAGAAACTTCTAGTTTTCTCTAAATTTCTTTGGGTTTGAGCTTGTATAAGCAGTAAGTGCTCAACATACCCCAAGAAAACAAAGCCTTTTAATCCTCTGCTGAACGGTCTTGTGTGTAAACGACCTTGAGGGAGAAAACTTGAAAACAATGGGAGAAGATGCAGTAACCTGCATTTTTCCACATTATTTTGCACACTTTCAAAGACTAATTCATCATTTGATTCATATTTGATTTTTCTTGCCTGCATGTACTTGCATATACTTTTAACTTGAACAGATTATTATCAGATGAGAAAAATTTACATTTTTGTGTATGGAAAGCTTTTGCAGTTAGCAATTCAAAATATGGCTTAAATGATGGAGTTTGCCTATAAAAGTCAGAAACAATTGTGGAAAAACATGAAAGTGCTGGTCACCAGCGTTTTCTCATTTCTCCACAGTGTTTTCAAAAGAGCTTCCCATATTGCTTAATTGTTTGATGAAGGATGTGCACGTCATCTGATGGTATTTCCTTTGCTATCATTACCCATCACCAGGCAATCTGGAGATTTCAAGATTCTGAGGAAAAAGGCTTTTGAAAACATCATGGAAAAAGGAAATATACTGGTAACCAGCATTTTCTGCTTTTCCCGCAATGTTTTCTACCCTTTCAAAAAGACATCTTCCATCATTTGAGCAACACTGAATTTGTCGTCTGCAAGTGGGTTGAATATGGACCAGTCTAAAATATTGTTCTTTTGTTTAGACTTGAAAAATTTTGATGTTTGGTAAAGAACTCCCTACCAAAAGACGAAATTTTAGACTCGTCCAAAATGGAAGCAGTTGCAGACGACAAATTAGGTATGATTCAAATGATGAATTTTGCCTTTGGTCAAGTGGAAAATTTGGCCTTTGGTCAAGTGGAAAACACTGTAGGAAAAGGAGAAAATTCTGGTTACCAGCATTTTCTCCTTTTCCCACAATGTTTCAAAATCCTTCCTACTCAGGGTCATTAAAACTCAGAATTGTGTGGTAAAGGGTTAAAAGGCTCAGTACAAGCAGAGAAGTTTTTAGCGTAATCTTGATCTCATGAATATTTCAGTCACCAGTACCAGCTGTCGTACAGTCCTCTGCCTTTGCTCTGTCAAATATTGCGAGAGAATCAACTGAAATTACAAAGTAAGTTTACTCAACAATTTTTGAATGCCTAGGTTCTCCTGTATTAAGTTAAACAGTAACTCTTGAGTTTAATTTTAATTTGGATACATCTCTTATAAGTCAATAGAGTCAAGAGCTAGCATTGCCACACAGTCCTTCAAATGACCCTGGGGGATGCTTAGAAAATATGGTGGAAAAAGGAAAAAATGCTGCTAATCTAAATTTTCCCCTTTTCCCACAATCTTTAGCATCCTGGTCAAACACAAATTCAAGCATTTTGAGCAAATTTAAGTTGTTGTACACAAATGCTTTCAAGTTGGACAGGTCTAAAATTTTGTAGTGTGGTAGAAAGTTAAACTGATGAGTAAAAAAAAAAAAACATTGTAACTTCACTCAATTGACATACTTTGAGTGATTTAACGTTTTAGCTCTATCAGTGGAGATGTTTAGGTGGGCAAGACACAAATCATGGATGTCTGCAGATAAGCATTGAAAATTTATTTCCCTTAGACTCAGGCATTTATTGCATGTCAGTTTGAACACCTTTCTCGTATTAAAGCTGTTGACAAGGTAATTAGTCACTTTCTCTGACCTTTCTAAGTTTATACTCAAGTAGACATAATAGTTTAAAATCTTTTTGCAAAATTTGTCGGATTCAAAAAAGAACTGAATGCTCATCACAGACTTTTGAATGATGATTTTATCATTAGATAAATACAGTATGAAGAAAGCTTTTTAAAGCAGTGTCAGAAAAGGAGATTTTTTTTTTCATTTGTTCACAATGTTTTTTAACTTTGCAAAGAAAAATTACATTACTTTGGCTACATTTAATTTGTTGTCTGCAAATGCTTTTCATTTGTACACATCTTTAATAAGTCAATAGAGTCAAGAATATACATAACACTACCTGCAGGTAGTTTTTTTTCATCTTGACAGAAGATTTGATAACATTCTGGCAAGCAATTTCTCCTTTTTCCAATATGTTCTTACAGTTTTTCAACTTATTAGCTCACCTGAGCACAAAGTGCTCAAGGTGAGCTTTTGTGATGGTGCTGTGTCCGTCGTCCGTCGTGCATCGTCAACTTTTACCTTGTGTACGCTCTAGAGGCCACATTTTCAGTCCAATACTCATGAAACTTGGTCAGCATGTTTGTCTTGATGATATCTCGGACGACTTCGAAAATGGGTCATGTCAGGTCAAAAACTAGGTCACTAGGTCAGATCTTAGAAAAATCTTGTGTACGCTCTAGAGGCCACATTTTCAATCCAAAACTCTTGAAAGTTGGTCAGAATGTTTTTCTTGATGATATCTCAGACGACTTTGAGAAGGGGTCATGTCAGGTCAAAAACTAGGTCACTAGGTCAAATCTTTGAAAAACCTTGTGTACGCTCTAGAGGCCACATTTTCAATCCAAAACTCTTGAAAGTTGGTCAGAATGTTTGTCTTGATGATATTCCTATCGAGTTTGAAAATAGGTCATGTCGGGTCAAAAACTAGGTCACTAGGTCAAATCTTAGAAAAACCTTGTGCAATCTCTAGAGGCCATATTTTTAGTTCAATACTCTTGAAACTTGGTCAGAATGTGATGATTTTTTGGACGAGTTTGCAAATGGGTCATGTCAGGTAAAAAACTAGGTCACTGTTTAAATCTTATGAAAACCTTGTGTACCCTCTAGAGGCCACATTTTCAGTCAAATACTCATTAAAATTGGTCAGAAGGTTTGTTATAATGATATCTTGAATGAGTATGAATATGTGTCACATCAGGTCAAAAACTAGGTTACAAGGTGAAATCTTTAAAATAACTTGTGTAGCTTTAGAGTCATCATTTTCTGTCCAGTACTTATGAAAATTAGTCAGAATGGTTTTCTTGATCAATATGATGAAATTGAAAATGGGTCACATTGGTTTAAAAACTAGGTCGCCATGTCAAATCTTGGAAAAACCTTACACTCTAGAGGCCACATTTTCTGTCCAGTACTTATAAAAAGTAGTCAGAATCTTTGTTTTGATAATATCTACAAAGGGAAAATGAGATGTGTTTGGCTAATAAGTAGGTCACTGGGAGAAATTCTAGAAAAAGCTTGTGTACAAGCTAGAGGCCAAATTTTCAGCCCAATAATTATGAAAGCTTGATAGAATGTTTGTCATAATATCTTGAAAGAGACTGAAAATGGGTCATGTTTGGTCAAAAGACTCAGGTGAGCGACTTCAGGGCCATCATGGCCCTCTTTATTATTTTTTTTTTAACTAAACTTTAATTCATGCTTATTTTTGATAATTTACAAGGATGTTGCCAAATTCATTTGCTGCAAATTTGTTTTAGGTGATAATTTTCAACAAATATCTTTTACATTTAACTCTGTACCAAAGGCCATAGTTTCTTGAAAGCATTAGCAGATGACAGAATAAATGCAGCTCAAAACATGATTTATGTCTTTGAAATGGTTTAAAAAGGAATAAGTGCTGGCTACCAGCATTTTCTTCTCTTATCTCATTGTTTTCAAAAGCCATCAATTTAAGGATCATTAAATGTGGGACTATTTGCCAAAGGGTTGAATACCCTAAGTTGTTTATAATGATAATGTTCTCGACTACCAGGGTAATAAATAGAGGATATTTGTTTTTTTACGGTGAAAGATCGAAATTTATTTCATCTCGTGAACATCATTGGTAATATTTTCACGAGTGGTGCAGCCACAAGTGAAAATATTACCGATGATGTTCACCAGATGAAAAAAAATTTGATCTTCCACCGAAAAAAAACAAATATTCTATTTATTTTATACTTTTAACCCTTTCTGGGGGAAACTTAATCAAAATCCAGTACAGTTCTTTTCGGTTATTCCCCTTGGCGTACCCCCTCTGCATAGCAACGCATTACAATATTACGTCAAGCGCAAGAGATGCAAGGAAAATTATGTCATATATCCAGCTGGTTGTGAGGCAGGCGCATTTTACCTAGGTAACTAGTGCACGAGAACAACTGTTTCCACCTTCAATTGAAGAGTTAGAGTATAAAAATCAGTATTTTCACTGGTTGTAACCATGAAATATCGAAAAATATTTCACCGATATTTTCTCGATAACCTACCGGAAAGCATGAAATAAAAATTGTTTCAGTTCTTGATACATTTTAATCAGACAACAGTGATTTGGACCTATTCATAAGGGAAACATTTGTAGATGACAAATCAATTGTGAAAAATAAAAGGATGTTATTAAAATGGTACAAACATTGTAGCAAAAGGAGAAAATAATGTGGGGTTGAAACAGGATGATTTTGAGAAAAATTTGAAACACCAAACAAGCATAGACAGAGAGTAAAGTCAAATTAAGTAGCCCTGTAGGATGAGTATTTTTGTTTTCATTTTACAGTGAAATAGTGAAAGCAGGTGTCATAGACAGTTTACCGCAGTATCTACACTTAAAGCCAGACAATCGGAATATTCTGGCAGAGATTTCTTGGATATTGACTTACCTTACTACAAGGTACGTGAAATTGATAGCTTTAATTAAACCTGTAAGGGCCATAAGAGATATCTGGGCAGTGTATCACATTGCTCAAGATCAGACTGCACAGAATGTGCCATCTGATCTTTGATATATACCATTTTTGTCAAGTGTATTAGATAAAGTTATTTTGGGGATTCAATGGAGTTTATTTGCAGCCATAGAATAGGGGTTAACTTAATGTACCGGTAATTGGTGCTGAAACAGTTAATATTGCAAATTAACACCTTCTGATGAAATTTTTCTTGAGTAAGCCACTTTTGTAAACATTGTAGGAAAATGACTTGTCAGCAGAAATTTTGACCTACCTTATATCAAGGATTGTTAAATTGATGGAATCAAAGTACCTTAACTCTTTACCAAACAACAAAATTTTAAACTCGCCCAAATTCAAAGCATTTGCAGTTGGCAAATCAAAAGTGGCACAACTAATGGAGAAAACATAATTGTGAGAAAAGGAGAAAATGCTGGTTACCAGCATTTTCTCCTATTCCCACTATGTTTTCAAAAGCCCTCATCCACAGGGTCATTAAAACTTGGTATCATGTGGTAGAGTTAAACCCTCGAAAAACTTATTACGACTTCCAGGCATTTTTTTCCCTCTTGCAGCTGACCACCATTGAAAGCATTGTGGCTAAAGAAGCAATTGCTTATCATCCATAGTATGCAAAGGAGAAAATGCTAGTTTTACAATAAATACAATTAGTTTGAGGTAGTAGACTGAAAAAAATACACCATTTTACATTGGTTATTTCATTTTGTTAGTCCATCAATTGGCCAGATCACCAAACTGTTGCTGGACAATAGACAATGTTGTGACCTTTGTTCTTCAAAGTTTCTATAGGAATTTAACTTCAAGAGGAATTATCTCTGTCAAAGATCAAGGTCCCTATACACAACAACTAATGTTGTGGAGATCAATAAGTAAAAATGAAGGTCATTGTAGGGTCACATATTAATGTTGTTGTAGTCATCGTATTCATTGACAAGGCATTACTGAATATTCATAATTATTTAAAATAGAAACTGTTTTTCTTCTAGTGGTGAACATGTTCCAGCATTGATAAATCAGGGTGCTCTTTCTTCCATAGTTACTATCCTTGTCAAACTGGTGTCTGAAGAGAAACATGATGCACAGGTAGGCTATTGCAGACTTTGACAAATTTTCTCCTTTTCACACAATGTTTTCTACCTTTTCATAGACAAACTGAATTATTTGAGCCACATTTATTTTTTGACTGTATATTTACTTGGACAAGTCTGAAAATTTTCAACTGGTTACGAGTTAGCACTGAAACAGTACTTTTTTTCTTTAATTAAGACAAATATTTGAAGGAAAAGAAAAAAGACTATCTTAACTGTAAAAGAAAACATTGTGGAGAAAGAAGCAGTCATTCCTGGACTTTCTTTTACCTGTATGTCATACAACACCTTTTTCAAGGCTCTGGCTGCTTTTCCAAATAAACATGGAAATAAAACAATGTTCATTGGTTAGAGAGGACTGAATCCTGTTGCAATGGTTGTCATCAGTCCTCAAAAAGAACTAAGCAAAGCTGGGATTGCAGTCCCTGGACCTTTATGCTTGTCATTCACTTTATGTGACGTCTTCTTAATGTTTCAAAACTTTGCCATGTTTAACTCTTTACCACATGACAAAAATGTAGACTTGTCCAAATTGAAAGCATTTGCAGACGACAAAATAAATGTAGCTAAAATGATGATTTCTGTCTTTGATAGGGTAGAAAACATTGTGGGTAAAGGAGAAAATGCTGGTTACCAGCATTTTCTCTTTTTCTCAAAATGTTTTCAAAAGCCTTTTTCTCACAATATTTTCAAAAGCCTTTTTCTCCAGGGTGGTTAAAACTCGGGATTGTGTGGTAAAGGGTTAAAAACCCTATGGATCTATGGAAAAGTCTTTCGAAAATACTGTGGGAAAAGGAGAAAATGCTGATGCCAGCATTTTTCTCCTTTTCCCACCATCATGTCGGCTGCCATTTAAGTTTTCATCTGCAGATTCTCTCAATTTGTGCAAGTCTAGAATAATGTCGTCTGGTAAAGGGATATGAAGATCATGTTTAAGTTTATTTATAGATTACAATTTATGCAATCTACATATGAACCATGCTCTGTGAAAAGGAGGCTTAATGCATCTGTGAAAAGTATCGACCCAGGTCAGCCTGCGCAGGCTGACCTGGGCCGAAACTTTTCGCTATTAGTCAATTTTCTGTTTGTCAAAGGACAAGCTACCTCATGATTAAGTCGGTTACTGAAAAAAGTGGCTCCTATGGACCCATAATTATGCGATGACTTGGGCTAGTATCCTGCATAACGGAGATGCATGAAGCCCCCTATTGCCAGAGCGCGGCTCATATCTATTTTTACAATTTATGCAATTCATGTATTTATTTTACAATTTGTTTATAGATTGTCACACCCCTTCTTCGATGTCTTGGTAATATATGCAGTGGTCCTGATGAATATTCATTATTGGCATGTGAGAATCCACGATTGTTACACACAGTGGGGCAATATCTGAACTCTCCTATAAGACATATTGTTAAGGAGTCATTATGGGTGTTTTCAAATTTAGCAGGTATGGCATACATGAGTCATGCTTTGTCAGAAGGGGGTATCTTTAAAAAGTATCTACTCTTGCAGATGGAAGCAAATACAATCTTCAGTTACTCCAACATATTCATTCCGCATAACTGTCACAGACAACTAAAAAATGGTACAGACTACCACACCAGGCAAGCAATACCAGTACCACTCCAATACTTTTCTGTAACCTTATACATGAACAGTGATTGTTGTGTGCTTTTTACCTGGACAAAGACAGCGAGTGAAACATTGTGGTCAGTGGAGAAAAATGGCAGAAACCTGCTTTTTCACCTTTTCCAACAAAGCTTCTTCCCCTCTAACTCTTTACAAAACAAGCAAATAATAGACATGTCCAAATTGAAAGCATTTGCAGGCAACAGCTTAGATATAGTAAGTTTAAAAGATGGACTTTGTCCTTGATAGATTAGAAAACATTTGGGGGGAAAAGGAGAAAATGCTGGTTACCAGCATTTTCTCCTTTTCCCGCAATGTTTTCAAAAGCCTTTTCTTTCAGGGTCGTTAAAAGTTGGGAATGTGTGGTAAAGGGTTAAGATGAACCCAGTTACTCAAGCAACATTTAATTTTTTGTTTGAAGATTCTTTCAAATTTGAAAAGTCCACATTTTGTTGTATGGTAAAAAATTAACTCTTTACCAAATGACCTATTGATGTACTTAATCCTTTTCACATGGAAAAGAAATTTAGATTTGTCTACGTTGGTGGAATTTAGAGATCAGAATTCAATGTTTTTCAAAAGATTTTAATTGTCCTTGATTAATGAGAAAACATTGTGTGAAAAGGAGAAAATGCTGATTACCAGCATTTTCTCCTTATCCCACAAGGTTTTCAAAAGACTTCTTCCTCAGGGTTGTTAAAATTCGGGATTTTGTGGTAAAGAGATAAACATTGAAAAGGTAACTTAAAATCAATTAAAGATACTGCTCATTTTGATCTTTGCTAGTTGCAAAGGCAACTATAGTTTTGAAAGGCTCTTCAAGGGTTATATAACCTGAGAGGGGGCATTAATTTATTACAGAAATATTTCATTCACATTTCTACATTGTCATATTTTCCAGGTGTACCGAGTATAGCAACATCAATTGTTTACAGTCCACTGTTGGTTCAAGTTATAGATAAACTGAATGGAATTTTTGAAATACAGCATGAGGTAGTCCTCTCATTTGTTCTTTACTAACTGATTACATTTCAGTGGAGCTCTGGCCAAAGGGGGTTTAATGCATCTGCAAAATGTATAGACCCAGGTCAGCCTGTGCAGTCGGCGCAGGGCAGAAAACATAATGGTAAAAGGAGAAAATGCTGGTTTTCTTTCTTTTCAAAGACAAATTCCAGCATTTGGGCCAAATTTAATTTTTTTTTGTCTGCAAATGCTTTCAAAATGGACAAGTCTAACATTTTGTCATCTTGAATTAAACTAACTTCAAGGATGCTAAGGGCAGCCTCAAGAGCTTTGACCAATAGTATAGACTAAGATGATACTGCAAAAAACTTGAATCTGATCATTGATTCCATACTGTCCAATATTTATAGGGATACTCCAGTCAAAACAGCTTCAAAATTGCTTTACCTTGGGTTTTTTCTACTGTTGTAAAAAATACATATTTCATTTATGATCTATTAGCTAATTGAAACAGTGAAAAAAAAAATACCGATTTCATTTCTTTACTGTACCATAAGGCAATATTTTGGACTTATTCAAAGCCTTTGCAGATGGCATATTAAATGTGGTTCAAATGATAAAAATTGTCCAAAGGTTAGAAAAAATTGAGGGAAAAGGAGATAATGCTGATTACCAGCATTTTCTCCATTTCCCACAATGTTTTTAAAAGCCTTCTTCCTCATTGTGTGATAAAGATTAAAAGCCTATTTCTCAGGTAATGCTATCAACCAGCTTTGTCATCAGTTGGACAGAAAGATTTTCATTTTTTTTTTACCTTTTTTCAGGCTCTGTATGTACTAAACAACATAGCCTGTCATGGCTCGGAGGCATGCGACTGTTTACTGGAGAAGAAAGTTTTACAGAATGCAATACCTATCCTGAAATCTCCGGATGTAGAGCTTTTAAACTTAAGTCTAGCACTATGTGAGACTATTCTTCGACTTACAGAAGCGGTACGATATGGTTTGGTTTAGAATGTTGGCTGTTGAAAGAAATGAACTGAGCCATGCTCTGTCAAAAGGGGGCTTAATGCAACTGCAAAAAGTATTCACCCATGTCTGACTGCACAGTCCACGCAGGCTGGCACAGTCCACGCAGGCTGATGTGGGTCGAAACTCTTTGCTATTTGTAAATGTTCTGCATGTCCCAAGGCCATTCTATCTGTTGCACAGTTGGTAAAGTACAAGACTTGTAACCGGGGGTCGCTGGTTCCAAACCAAGCAAATTTCTTTCCGAGGATGATGATAGTCATTTTAACAGGATTCATTTGTCTCTCAACACTGATCATTGCATGGTTATTTGAGAAAGCAGCCAGTGGCTTTGGAAGAATATTGTAGGAAGTACTAAAAGACTATTGTGGGAAGTATAGAAAAATCAAGGAAAGCACGGATAGGTATACTAGCCACCATGATATAAATGAAATAATGTCTAAAATGGTGTTAACCACCAAACTAACAAACAACTTTTATCTTCAGGGTTACCACATATTTGAGTCATCAGAGGGAGTGGCTAGACTGGAGGGATTAGAATACCATAGCAACACTAGTATAGCTGCAAAGGCCAATGAGCTTTTAGACACATATTTTCTTATCAACACAGAAGAGGTATTACCATGTTTTTTTTTTTTTTTTTATCCAAAGACCATGTACATAGGAATCTCAGAGAAATTTTTCAAGGACAGGGAATTTTAATCAGTGTCATGTGACTCTTATTACTACTGCCACTTTGGAAAATTTTGCAAGAAAGGAAGAAAATGTTAGTATTTAAACCATGGTTGTCTCATTTTCCCAGTGTTTTTCTTATATACATTTTAGTGATGGATATCCATAACATGGGATTGGACAAAGGATGTTTTTTACTTTTTATCGTTATTTATTTGTAGATGTGATCCTACTCACAGGATATTTGGACCCTTTACAAAAAAAAAAAAAAAAAAAAAAAAAAAAAAAATGTTCCAACAACCCTGAGGAAAAAGGGCATATAAAAATGTTGTAGGAAAAGCGATTACCAGGTTTTCCACCTTTCTCCTCAATATTTTCTACCCGTTCACACGTTAATCCCATCATATGAGCCACATTTATTATATGCAATATGCATTTATCATATTCAGTTTGGACAAGCCCAAATTTTGCTGTTTCATAAAGAGTTAAACTTCAAAATTGTAGACTCCTTCATATTAGAAGCAGCTGCAGACGACATATTGAATGTTGCTTAAAGTAAGGCATTTCCCTCTGGAAGAGTAGAAAAAATTGTGGAAAAAGGAGAAAATGCTGGTATCCAGCATTTTCTCTTTTTCTCATAATGTTTTCAAAAGGCTTCTTTTGCCCAGGGTCATTTGAACACTACTGATCATCTTTTTTTTTTTTCCTATTGACACAGGGAGATGACTGACATCTTTTGCAACACTAAATGGTCTTTTACACAAGATGGCTTACTCCCAGAGTCACCCAGTGGTGGGCCAGAGTTTCAACTCAACAAATGTTCAAGATATCGGCAATACAAGTGAAATTGTCAATATTTGTTTTACAAAAATATTTGCCACTTTGGCAAGTTTATGTTTTGTCTGTTTGGTTTTATGGCCAGTTTCAATGGTACATTGTATTTCGGACTGAAATCAGAACTGCTGGTTTATTTGTTTGTATAGTGTACATTGATTGATTGTACGGTGTTTAATGCCATTTTCAGTATCATTTCAGTTAATTTGCAATGGCCAGTGCACCTATCTATGCTTTCCTGGACTTTCTTATACCCCAGTACTCCTCAAAATATTCTTTCCAAGCCACTGGCTGCTTTCTCTCATAACCATCGTCGAAACAATGGTCAAGGGTGAGTGAGGTATGAATCCTGTTGCAGTGACTATCAAGCTGTGGAAAGTAATTGGCCGAGCCAAGGATCAAACCATCAACCCCATTCTCAAGTCCTGTACGCTGCCAACTGAGCTACCTGGGCTAGGCGTATAGTGTTCAACACAATTTTCACACATTGTAAGCTTGACTGGTTTCTAAGGAAAAAGTAAGGTATTTTCATAGCCTTGTCATGCAAAATCTTTGGTAATTTCCCTTATCTCTGTTATAAATGAAGGCAATTTCTTCAGACTTGAACTAGATGTGTACTATCAAAAGGGAAACCAGAATATCAGAAGGGCAGGTGACTCTCAAATTATTTTAGAGTTTCAACTAAGAATTTTCACTGAAGAAGCACCCAAAGCCAAGCCTTGGCACCTGCAAGGGGTGCTCTTCTTCCAGTTGTATCATAGCAGCCAATGCCCCTATCCTTCCTATAGGTTTTTTAATATCAGTACTTCTCACAATATCCTTCCCAAGCAATTGGCAGTTTTCCCACCTAACCATAATGGAAACAATGATCAGCAGTAAAAATGGAATGAATTCCGACACATCTCTGAAAGAAACTGGTTGAGCGATTTAAACCAGTGATTTCTTGGTTTCAGAACCTCTGGATTACTAATCCAACTTAGCTCTTAACCAGACAGCAAAAACTTAGACTTGTCCAAGTTGAAAGCATTTGCAGACAACAAATTAAGTGTGGTTCAAACAGTAGAATTTGTCTATGAAAGGGTAGAAAACATTGTTGGAAAAGAATTTTCCGACAATGTTTTTAATGTTTTCAAAATCCCTCTTCCTCAGGGGTTCTAAATCTCTGAGCATGTAGTAAATCGTTAAACTACTGAGACAGTCAGCCCTTTTCAGGGATTAAAGAACAAAAAGAACAATATTTTTTATGCTTTAATTCTCCCACTTTAACAAATATATATAACCTGAATTTGAGACATTTATTTCAACCTTTAGAATGTCTATCACTACTTTATTAGTAGATAAATATAGCAAAAGGTGCAGTCTAACCTTTGATCTTTACTGTTAGCTACGGTAGGACATGCCTTTAAAATGGCTTGATATTACATGTACAAGCTTATGGATGTTTTTCTTGACTGAAAATGTCAACATTTTTCAGTTATTGACAAATGCTCTCAAGGTAAACTTTTGAACTGCTAAATTTAAATTTTTCTCCCTATCTGAAATAAGACCACACTTCTGCATTACCAAGGCTGTTTTGACTAGAATTTCCAACATTTTATCTGACATTAATGATCAAGGATCAGGCTGCATTTTCTGTGCAGTCTGATCCTAATCTATAATGTCTATACAATGTCAAAAAATTTCTCTTGGGAGAGTATTGGCAATCTTCGAAAGGTTAAATATTTAATCAAGTAATTATATAAATCAACCATAACTAGAATAAAAATAAAAATGCAATAATACAAGCAAAGACTTGTTTTTTATTTCTTGTTTTCTAGTACTCTCAAAACGAGAACCACATGAATTAGCCATATGACTGAAATATCATTGAAAGTGGAATAAAACAAACAGCTAATCCTGCACCTTAACCAAAACAATTCAGTGTTTTTTCAACAACTGAGGTATATGTCTTTTGAAAACATTTTGGGAAAATGAGAAAATGCTGTTTACCAGCATTTTCTCCTTTCCCCAGCATGTTTTGTAGCCTTTCAATCACAAATCCCATCATACAAGTCATATTCTTCAATTTGTTATCTGTAAATGTTTTCAATAATAATGGACAAAACTAACATTTTGTATATTAAATTTGTCATCCACACATGCTTTCAATTTGGACAAGTCTAACATTTTGTTGTCTGGTGAAGAGTTAATCCAGGCGTAATAGAACCTTTTACTATTTACCAGATGAAAGAATTTGCAGATAAACATGTGGCTCAAATCAGAAGACTGGTCTTTGATAGTAAAGAAAATGAGTAGCAGCTTTTTCTCCCATTTCCCACAATGTTTTCAATAGCTTTCTTAGGGTCTTCAAAATTCTAAGTTTGTGTGGTAATTGGTTAAAATTAAGAAGAACAATTATTTGTTTTCAAAAAAAAAAACAAAAAAAATACTTGTAAAATGTTAGATTTGTGCAGTAGTTTGGTTGGCTCTCCACAAGGCTAGAAAATTTTAGGCTCGTCCATATTGAAAGGATTTTGCAGTCGACAAATATGGCTCAAATGATGGGATTAACTTGTGATAGGGTATAAAAAATTGTAGGAAAATGAGAAAATGCTGGTTACCAGCATTTTCTCCTTTTCCCTACAAAGTTTTCAAAAGTCTTCTCCATCAAGGTCGTTAAACCTCAGGATTGCGCTGTAAAGGGTTACAGACGGTGAAGAAATGGCATAGTAAATGCACTTTTCTGGATTTGTACACCATACAACAAGACATACTTGCAGATTATATCTGATAAAATGGTAATATTCATAATTTAAAGACACTAACTCATCTTAACAATATCCATAGAACATTATAAAATAACAATACAACAGAGAAAATGTAAAACTGACGAAATTTATACAGATCAAAAGGATGAAAAAAAAATTAAAATTAGTAAACCAGTCAAAAATAGGAAACAGTCAACAAAGAAAATTAGAAAAAAGTATGAGAGAAAAAGTATAAAAAGAAGTAGGTAGACACCCTAAATTGGATTGTGAAAGATTCAGCAGTTTTTAGACAATAATAATATATCTATATCCATTATAATTTGATACTAACATGAACAAAATTCAGACGGATAGGACCTGAATTTTAAGAAACTGTAGATTTCTGTGGACATTGTATTGCTAACAGCTCTGTGTGCTGCTCTAATTCTTAATTCTAGGTCTAATAATCTGTCTGGCTAACTTGTTTTGTCTCTACCTATAAGATAGGTGGTCTTTGAATTAAGAAATGAATGCAGAAATATAGGAGAGAACAAAAAGATTGAAAAACATGGACAAATCACTGACTGAAGAAATACCTTTATCAGAAAACAAAATTTGTTACTAATCCAATTTGAAAGCATCACAGACAACAAAATTCATTGTGGCTCAAAGTTGGAAGTTGTCTCCACAAAGATCTAAAAAGAACATGCTAGAGGATAATATTGCTTACTCTCATTTCCTTTCTCCACATTGTTTTCAACAGCTTTTTTGTCAGGGATGTTAAACATTGGATTGTTTAGTGAAAGATTAAAAAATAAAATGGAGCCCTTGTGGTCAGTCGTGCACACATGATTAGTGATCAGCAATAGTGAGTTTGAATTCCAGCTTGGAATTTCTGCTAAGGTTTATGAAGGACATTTTTAGGTGCATTCAGCTCTGAACACTATTTAGACTCAGCTCTGATCACTATTTATACTATGTGTAGTGGGTCCTATCTTGGAAACAGTGCTCCACGTAGAACGTATTATTTCTTTACCACATGACAAAATTTTAGACTCATCCATTTTTTGTAGTGTTTATACAGACAACAATTTCATTATGGGTCTACTGAGCAAATTTGTCTTTGAAATATTAGAAAACAGTGTTTGTAGAAGCTTTCCTTCTCAGGGTTGTTAAAACTGTGGATTGTATGTTAGAGAGTAAAAGGCACATTAGATGTCTATGGAAAGCTGCAACAGCTTTAACCCTTTCCCAAACAACAAATTTTAGACCCTTCCAAACTGAGAGTATCTGCACACGGCAAAATTTAAAAGTGGTACAAATGAACTGAAGTTCTTTTACAGAGTAGAAAATATTGTGGGAAAAGGAGAAAATGCTGGTTACCAACATTTTCTCCTTTTTCCTCAATGTTTTCAAAAGGCCTCTTCTACAGGGTCATGAAAACCCGGGATTGTTTGGTAAAGGGTTAAAAAATAAAAATGCAACAGACTATGGAACATTGAGAAAATGCATACTATAAACAATAACCTTTTTTTTCCTGCATGTGCTAAAATTAGAACCATGATCTACTGAACAAATGATGCAGCAGTACTATTCAAAAATACAGTTTACTTTGAACGAAACTACTGAGGTCCCCTATTTCACAATCATACTTAACAACATTCTTTGTCTAGTTCTCAAAAATTTTCTAAATTTCAAAGTTACACAATTTCAGATTGGCTTAGCCAGTCAAAAAATTCTGTTACTCATAAAATCAAGAGTAGGACAACGAATGCAATTTGGAACTATTAGTGAATACAGGCCAGGCCAAGATATCATGTCCACCAATCATTCTAAAATCTAATTACGCCATCTCATTGGCTGAAATGTTGTATCAGCTAATCCGTAGCAAGCTTTGGATTTTAGGATTAGAGCAAACTTAGAATGTTGGTGAATTTGGCCCCATTACTTATACTAAATAAATTTTAAAGGCATGTATATAAGGACATATTGCTTAATTTATAAAGATTCCTCATTTAGGCCAGGTTGCCAGGCACACTTTCAGATCCTTATGCAGGCATTGTAGACCAAGATCAGACTGCACAAAAAGTGCATTCTAATTTTGGATCTACATCATTTGCTATGAAATATTCTGACAAAAATTAGCCTTGGACATTTTTTCTAAAGCCATCATCTTCCAGGGCATCAACAGTCTGATTTATTTGAAAATGGGTAAAAAAATAACTCTAAATGTCGATGATGTCTCCAGATTTTTCAGCCATTTCAACAGCAGCAGCAGCTAGAGAGGTAGTAGTAGCAGTGGACATTGTGGTGTTAGAAATGGTTTGAACAACATGCCGAATCTGCTGAACTTGATCTTCCAGAGAACTAAAAAATATGGACAATACACATTGATATTATTCCATGCCTATGGTATCATACGGCCTGCAACATGCGAAAAGGGGCATTTGGACATTTGCGTAAAGTGTCATCCTGGATTAGCCTGCGCAGTCCGCGCAGGCTAATCCGAAACAACACTTTCCATTTTAATGTAATTTTCTGTTTCGAGCAAGTCTTCTGTAGCACAAAATCTAATGTAGTAGTAAAGTGCCGTCTCGGATTAGCCTGCGCGGACTGCGCAGGCTGATCCGAGATGACAATTTACACAAATGTCCGAATGCCCTTTTTCGTCTGTTGCAAGCCATATAGTTTCTGCTGTAGACTTACAAATAATGTGTGACAATTGGTGCTTCAAAAGTCAGTTTTGCTAGTTTAACCCTTTACCACAAGACAAAATTTTAGACTCGTCCAAATTGAAAACATTTGTAGAGGATGAATTAAACATGACTCAGATGATGAGATCCGTTTTTGACAAAGTAAAAAACATAGTGGGAAAAGGAGAAAATGCTGGTTACCAGCATTTTTTCCTTTTCCTATATGGCCATTCTCAATAAGGAGGAAAAAGCCATGTTTTGTCCAATACAAGAGCCATTTTGGCTTACATATTTTCATTTTTAGGGTTTATTGATAACTACATACAATTTACAACATTTGAATAAGGTATTGTCTATTTATAACACAATACATGGTAATATGGTAATTATTTTGGTTTTATACCTGTAAAATTCAAATTTCTGTTACTGTCGCCGCCATAAAACTTAAAATTTAATGGCATTTTCTAATAATAAAATCACATCCTAACTATCAAAAATAATGCTGTATATTACCACTGATGTGTCTACTTAAAATACTGGGCACCTGTCACTCACACAAACCAAAGAATGTAAATATTCTGTTGATGGAATGCTTGTCCCTAGAATTTTTAATATGAGAAATTTCCGTTACCACATACCTCACATGTTAGGATACACAAAACAGGTTTGCTACATGTGACTTTTTACCTTTAATTGTAAGTATGTGAACTTCATATACCATAAAGGAAATAATACTAAGTGATGTCTGTGCAGCTTCGGCAATATTAACTATCAAAGACAAAGGGTGGTCATTTTGGCTATGCAAACATAAAATTTTTGTTACCATCAGCTATGTAATGCTTTAAAAGTGGGAATTCCAGTTATATAAATAGACAAACAGTACACTAAAAATTGTTATAGGTAGCATTTGCAAAGTGTGTGTTCATTTTCTTGTCAATATCAGCATATGTGATGAAAGTAAAACTTCCGTTACTAAAATTTCCGTTACCAAAATCCCTAAATACCTGCTTTGGAGATACAATATTTACATTATATCATGGTGAGATTTCATTTTATAACATATTAACATCACCAAGATGTTTTAGTTCTGTAGATATCATATGCAAACTAATTTGAAAATACATGTACGAGAATACTTGTGGATACTGAGGCCATTTGTACTCAAGCACATTCATGAAACTAACTTAACGGGACTGGATATAAGAATTACTTTTGCTTGTAACAGGCCCAAGCAGATTTAATAAAACCAGCGCCAACAATGAATTACAAATTGCAAGCTGTTTATAGTCGTGTTAATGTAGTAATCTTTCCGTGACCTGGAGGTAACGGAAATTTTTAAGATAATGCCGGTGTGAAATAGGACGCATTGCCTCATATTTTGTGGTATTTGAGGCCAAGTTTTTTTGTTTTGATTTAATGTTACTCTCTGATAAACTGTTACACCTATGCAAAAGTGGTTTTTATATAAAATACTTTAGCGAAAACCCCACTTTTCCATACTGAGATATGCATCCCTTGTTTAAAGGCATTCATATTCAAAAATAAAAGTACTGGGAGTACAACTTAACTTTTTTCCTAGTAATCAAATAAAAAAAGGTGCTAAGTAATCAGTATTTTGTATCAAGATAAGAATTTGGTTTGCCACATATGTTGCATTCAATTTCGGTAACAGAAACTAGCTTTGGTAACGGAAATTTTGATTTTTTCAGGAACAAAATGGGGTGAAAATCAAGGGCAGAAGTCCAACAGCGTGTTGTGTTGATTGAATGCGTTTTATGTAAGAAAGGTATGCCGATACCAATAAGTGACTGGCTTTATGCTCATATAGGCTGATTGAAAGCTTATAAATAGTGGCATTAAATATTAGTACATCATTTGATTGAACACTTGATATACGAGGGATTTACAAGGAAACCTGCACTGAAATACCACTATCAAATGACACATGTTATTGTTATTTTGCTTCAATCGAGTTTTGTGCGTGGAAATGCGTTGAATAGCACTACTGAATGCTTTTGTAGAGTTTTCATGTTTCATGAAATATCCGTTACCAAAGCAACTACATTTTCTGATAGGACTTATCTTCGCAGAGTGCGCTAAATTTGTTTGAAAATTAAAGCAACATACACAGTATATTCTGAATTTGATTTAAGAGTGTCAGAATTTGATTTAAACTTCAATCTATCAAGTTAGAATATCTTAAATGTAACAATATCTCTAATTATTCGGTGATAAAAAAAGTTTCAGATAAAAGTATAAAAAGACTAGAAGTTTGCTAGGCTATGCAAGTAGATTGGTTGATATTTCACTGAGAAACACCATTTCTATAGGTAAGTATGTACCAGTGGAACAGAACCTAAATATCAATGTGTGCAATGGTCTGCTTAGTACTTACCATTTGATTTCAAACTCATAGGTATTCACATAACGGATATTCAATTTTTCATCCATTTTGTGAGACCAGTGTCATTAGATAATCATTCATAACTTTGTAACCATCAAAGCTATGCATTCAAAATTTCAGATTTAAGATCCTGAATGCATTCCTCTCATTAAAAACAACATGGCATATGTATTTGACAAAGTCGGATTTTTGACATGTTTACAGCTGTCGTGTTCCTACTTATTGAGAATGGCTTTATAATGTTTTCAAAACCTTCTAGGGTGGTTAAAACTCGAAGTTGTGTCATATAAGGATGATCATGGTACCTCCATGTTTCTGTCGATGTTTCTATGGTGTTTGTGTGAACTTCCATTTGCTGTTGTAGACCAGCAATCTCTGACCTCAGGTTTAACAAACAGTTCTGTAGATTGTCCAATGGTCTATAAAGAAAAAACACACACACACAAAGCCCTTGAGTATATTGTAGATCTATATTATATTGTTTATTGGCTGTCCATCAATTTCCAAACAAGCATTTTTTGTTACATGTATACAACTAATTACACTAATTTTTGCTTGACCATTTTGCTCTTTTTTCCCTTTGATAGTCATAAAATACATGCTATAACATGTCTACCTAGAGCTCCTGTGACCTATTCAAAGTATAGACTGTGGCAATCTAAACAACATTGTACCAGGAATATCAAAGAATTATTTGTGCGATGTTTAACTGAAGCAGGCCCAGAAGTACAAGATGAGAAGATATCTTAACCCTTTCAGCCCATCGGAAGAAAACAGGGGCTTGTTTAGTCAAGCCCATTTACTAAATAAAAGATAAAGTATCTTTGTGAGTTTCAAAGAATTTCATTTTCTGCTGCCAAAAGAGGTCAAATTTGTACCAGTCATGTTCTGGGAAAGTGAGGGTTTAATGCATCTGCTATAATGCATCTGCCATGTCACCCTGCGCAGTAAGCACAAGCTGACCTGGGTTAAAACTTTTTTGCTTTTTGTTAATTTTCATCATGTGCAAGGACCATGCTACTTCATGATTCAGTCTACTGTTACACAAAAAGGGGGTTTAATGCATCTCCGTGATGCATGATACTAAGCAAGTCATCTCATGATTATGGATCAATAAAATCCATTAATTTAACAACCAGCTGAATCTGGAGGTAGAATGGCCCTTCCACATGTAGAAAATTTAGAAATAGCAGTAAGTTTTCGCACAGGTCAGCCTGTGCAGGCTGACCGGGGTTGATCCTTTATGCAGATACGTTAAACCGCCTTTTCACAGAGCATGACTCATATATCTCTAGATTTTCCAAAAAAAAAAAGACATACTTGCTCTCCAAAGCTTTCACAGTAGTATCTTGCAACAGTCTCTCCATATCTTCTATATCAAATGGTAGAGGAGGTAGTTCTGCATCACCACTGTTTGTTACTCCTGACAGTGCTGACAACTTTTGTGACATCTATAATAAATACAGAGGACAGTTGTGATATCTCATACAAATCACAGATAACATCTGTAACACTCATGTCAACTGTGACATCTTTGTACAAATTTGAACGGTAAATACATGTATACATATAAAAAAAAAAAAACAGATTTCAGCTAATGCTTTACCTCTTTGAAGTCAATGTTTAAAACAGATAATTAACATAAAGTAACAGTATAACAGCAGATTTCCACATTACCTTGTCAAATAATATTCACGCTGTACAAGCACTTACAGCTGCCACTATCCCAGGATTTCTTGAATATAAGGTCAAAACTGACCCCTGAACCACAGACCTAAAAAGCTAATTCTGCAAGATACACCAAATATGTCCACCATACCTTGTGATGTTGCACCGATGCTTTCAAAGCACTTCTCAGTTCTACAACTTTGGATTGCTGTACTTGTTTGTCTTGTTTCATTAGAGATACTTCACCCTTCAAACTTTCTACCTCAATATTCTTCTCCTGTAACGAGTGAAATATTTAGTATGAGTTACACTCTGTGAAAAGGTGTTATATTATATTTCATGTGTCTATTTTTAGAAATGTTCTGGGTAAAGGAATGTCGTAATTTAAGATGGGGGGAATTATTTCCCCGTCACAGTGAATATTTTCCTCCTGCCGAAAATCTGGAACTACTTTTTTAAATTTTTTAAGTTTTTAAAGTGGCATTTGTTGACAAAATAATCAGAGGAAATATAATATATAATTTATTTCATCAGCTTGTGGTTAATATGGGGAAATATTTGCCTCAAAAGGGAAAGGTCCGCGAAAATAACTCGTGCCTTACGGCACTCGTAATTTTCGCATACGGCACGAGTTATTTTCGCGGACCTTTCCCTTTTGAGGCAAATATTTCCCCATATTAACCACAAGCTGATGAAATAAACTCTATTTAATGTATCTACAAAAGGTATCGACCAGGCTGTATGGTTCGTGCAGGCTGTCCTCAGTCAAAACCTTATGCTATAGATAAACTGTCTGCATGACATAGACCATTCCACCTCAAGATTCAGTCTCTTTTTACAAAATAGATCCCAATTTTGGACAACTTGCTTGGTATAATTCACTAAAAAGATGCATTGAACCTCCTTTTTCAACCATTATGTACACAAAGGAACATGATTATTGGAGAAATGTATGGATTTTACTTGTTATGTCTCTTTTAATACATGAAATTATATCTCTTCACGTTTTGTACCTTGTCAAAGAGAAATCCCATCATTTGAACAACTATTAATTCTTTCTCTGCAAATGCTTTCAAGTCAAAAATTTTGCAGCCTGGTATAGGGTTAATGACATTTTTATTTATATTTCAGATAAATCACACATAGTGGCCAGTGCTCCTATCCATGTGGTCCTTTACCTCCCTATCACTGCTATGTATAAGATTCTGTCCGAGTCACTGGATACTTTCTGACTCAAACAAAGTCAAAACAGTGTCAGGCAACAAGAGAAGAATATATGAGCCAAGCTCTGGCAAAAGGGGATTAAATGCATCTCCGTGATACATTATACTAACCAAGTTGTCACATAATTACAGATCCACAAAATCCAGTTTAATAATCGACAGGATCTTGAGATAAAATGGTCCTTTGACATGCAGAAAATTTACAAATAGCAAAGTGTTGACTCATGTCAGCCTGCGCTGATTGCACAGGTTGATATGGATGGATACTTTTTGCAGACGCATTAAGCCCCCTTTTCACAGAACATGTCTCATTATTTCCAAGGACAGCATGTGGCTTGGGTACGGGTTAAGATTCACATCCAAGAGAATACCTGTCAACCGAGGTACCTGGTCCTGTTTTGTAAGTTTTCACAATATAATATCTTGAGCCAAGCCAATGTTTTCAGGACAATGTTTTACTACCATTTCATAGACAAATCACAAAATTTGAGGCACTTTTAATCTTTGTTCTGTAAATGCAATTTGGAAGAGTCTAAAATTCTTCTTTATGCTAAAAGGCTTAACTGACTTACAGTAACAGTGGATATTATCGCAGATCTAAAATTTCGCAAATTACCACAAACTGACCTTACAAGTGATTTAATTTTAGCTACAAGTGCAATATACATTCTTACATGTAATACCAACTTATTATTCAATTTAATAAACCTCAATTTTTACTTTATTGAAACATTTTTAATTGGCAGTATTAACTGCCACTAGAATGGTATTCTGGTTGACTTTGATAAAACAAGAGGGCCAAGATGGCCCTGGATCGCTCACCTGAATTTTTGAGAGGACCATAGCCAATTTTTTTTGAGGTATTGAAACTTTGGAAACAAAATCATTATTTTGCCATGCAATTTTGAAAAGGTCACCTGTAAAAGTCGTTTCAAAATCTGTCACCACCCCTACAATCATCACCACAGCAATGATTTTGATGAATCAGAATTCTGCAAATAAGTTTTTGGATAGATCACCCAAGGACAATTTCTTGAAGAAGAGCACATGCTCGATAGTGACTTAAAAATATATGTCTAACAAGAGCACCACATGCAGGTGCCAACAATTGGCTGTTGTTTTTCAACGGATAAAAATTTCTCTAACATTTTTTGAAAAGGGTCACCCTAGGAACATTTCTGTGAAATTATTTCAAAATCTGACCAGCCGTTCCAGAGAAGAAGAATTAAGAAATTCCTCTTCATGTCCCTATAGTGCAAATAGCCCCCACCACCAGAGCCATCTTTCTTCACAGATCACAATTTTGCGAGCAATTTTTGAAAAAAGTCACCCAAGGAACATTTCTGTGAAATTATTTCAAAATCTGACCAGCGGTTACAGAGAAGAAGAATTTTTAAGAATTTCTTCATGTCCGTATCATGTAAATAACCAACAGACATCAGAGCCATGTTTCTTGATGGATCAAAATTTCCTGAACAATTTGCGAAAAGGGACACCCAAGGAACATTTCTGTGAAATTATTTCAAAATCTGATCAGCCGTTTCAGAGAAGAATAATTTTTAAGATTTTCTTCATGGCCGTATAGTGCAAGCCCCCCCCCCATCAGAGCCATGTTTCTTGACGGATCAAAATTTTGCAAACAATTTTTGAAAAGGGTCACCAAAGGAACATTTCTGAGAAATTATTTTAAAACTTGACCAGAGATTTCAGAGAAGAAGAATTTTTAAGAATTTCTTCATTTCCGTGTAGTGCAAGTAGCCCCAAGTCACCAGAGCCATGTTTCTTTACGGATCAAAATTTTGCAAACAGTTTTTGAAAAGGGTCACCCAAGGAACATCTCTGTGAAATTATTTCAAAATCTGATCAGCCGTTTCAGAGAAGAAGAATTTTTAAGAATTTCTTCATTTCCGTATAGTGCAAGTAGCCCCCAGTCACCAGAACCATGTTTCTTGACAGATCAAAATTTCACGAACACTTTTTGAAAAGGGTCAAAGAACATCTCTGTGAAATTATTTCAAAATCTGACCAGCCATTTCAGAGAAGAAGAACTTTTGAGAATTTCTTCATATCCGTATAGTGCAAGTAGCCCCCAGTCACCAAAGCCATCTTTCTCGACGGATCAAAATTTTGCGAACAATTTTTGAAAAGGGTCACCCAAGGAACATCTCTGTGAAATTATTTCAAAATCTGATAAGCGGTTTCAGAGGAGAAGATTTTTGAAGAATTCTTAAAAAATTCCATTAGGTTGCCATGGCAACCAGAGTTTTTAATGAAATCAAATTCTTTGAACAATTTTTAAAGAGGACCTCCCAAGGAACATTCCAGACAAGTTTGGTCCAAATTGGCCCAGTGGTTTAGGAGGAGATGATGTTTAAAGAATTGTTGACGACGCACGACGGACACCAGGTGATCCTAAAAGCTCCCCTTGAGCTGAGCTAAAAAGGGACTCATTGATGTCGACTAGGGTCCTAGTCAATCAATCCCACACAACCCAGTGTCTAGATAAAATATACCTTAATGTAGCTTAGATTTATACAGGCAGGTATCTTTGTGATTTTTACAATACAAGAAAACCACGAAGATTTCCACAGCGCAAACATTTCCAGTTTTACGGTACACGTATATTGGCCACAGATGCACAACATACCTTAAGTAAATGCTTCATGTTATCTATTTCCGTCTGCTGTCTTTGTTCTGCTACTTCTATCTGCTGCTGGGCTGCTCCTAGTTCAGCTATTTTCGACTGAATCTGCCATTCCAAGCTCTGAAATTAAATTCCCGATAACCTAATATGAAATTTTTCAATTGTCTCTACAGCCACAATACATTTGATATTATTTGTTTCTAGAGTTTGTCTTTACTGTCTGCAAAGTGTTAAAAAGATTGTTCTCTAGGGTAAAAGTTTACAGCATTACCATGAAAAAGGTTGAAAGAATTGGTAAAAAAAACATTTTGGCGGAGGTAAAATGCTGGTTTTCAGCATTTTTTTTCTTTTCAAAAATTGTTTTCAAAAGCCTACGCCCTATGGGTCTAATAACATTGGATTATAGAGTAAAGAATTTTAACTCTTTACCACACGATCAAATTTAAGACTTGACAAAATTTGAAAGCTATTGCAGACAACAATATCAAAGGTGACACAAAATATGCTGGTCACCAGCATTTTCTCCTTTTCCCTCCATGTTTTCAAAAGCCTCTTTCAAAGGGTGCTTTTTAACCTTTTATCAAACAACCCCGAGTTTTAACGACCCTTAGAAAATAGGCTTTTAAAAACATAATGGGAAAAGGAGAAAATGCCAATAACCAGCATTTTCTCAGATATCCCCAAAATGTTTTCTCCCCTACAAAGACAAATCCCATTGTTTTAGCCACATCTAATTTGTCGTCTGCAAATACTTTCAATTTGGACAAGTCAAAAACTTTGTTGTGTGGTAAAGGGTTAAGTTTAGATTATATAGTACAGGGTTAAGACCTTCTATGTCTTACCCTTATATGTTCTTGAATAACTGGCTCCCTGCCTTCAGTATCCCTTATTTTCTGCTGCAAACTCTCAAGTTCTCTCTGCAAGGACTTATTCTCGTTTTCAACAGTTTGGGACAGACTTTGCTGACTCAACAGGTTTTGTTTCTGTGTTTCTAGCTCAGCATTTATAACAGCAACCTCCTGAATTCTTTGTTCAAGATCAGATTTTAGCTGGTCCTGCTCGGTCTTTAAACTTTCATTCTGTCGCCTCAATTTCTTGTTTTCTGTTATCTTTTGTCCAACCTACAGTGAAAGGATAATGCTTTCATTACCAAATCCAAGATACACGACAAGTAATATTGTAAATACATCCATTCAAGTCAAAATGTTCAATTTTTTGACAATTGACTAATCTTATTATAAAGAATCTTTCGTCACTGAAAATTCTCAAAGGACAAATCCTAGCTACCTTGCTTGTCAAATTGTACAATAAATAGTAAGTAAAACCGTAGACATCTTGCACATACGAAAAAAAAATGTGTAAATCGCTAGCAATTAGCAAATCTAACTGGACAAATCAAATTGTACAAATGTTTGATGAATGGCAAAGCAAACAGTGTTACATGAACATTTATCAGGAAAAAAACACAATTCTTTCCCCTCAGCTTAATGCCATGCCCTTCAGCCATCACTTGCGGTGGGATAAAGGATGTATGTTCCTTTTGCTGTAAACCTAACACAAAATACTCAAATGATGGAATTAGTCACTGAAAGGCGAGAAAAAAATGAGGGAGCAGAAAAGGTTGGCTATCAGCATTTCTTCCTTTTCCTTCCATGTTTTCAAAGCCAGCTTCCTTAAAGTCATAACAACATTGCACTGCATGTAGAGATTTAAATCATTAATAACCTGTTTTTTAATATCTCTCTGTCCATCTTTCTCTTTCTGTAAACTCTCCTCCAGAGTTTGCACTCTTTTGATACTTTCATGATTCTCTGCGTCTTTTTCCCTCAGCACCTGCTCTAACTTAGACTGCATTTCAAGGAGAACTGACTCCCTACCAGCCAGAGCATCTTCCAGTTGAACAACATGTTCTTTGAGTGTTGTGTTGCTCTGTTTTAGCCCTGATAAAGAACAATACAAAGATGTCACATGATAGACACAGATTATAGAGATTTTTAAGCTAATTATAACTTTATATATATTATTGGAAGACAATGCCCTTTTGTTTGGAAACCGAGTACTTTTATAAAGGTGCTATACTAATATCAATTCCCTACAGAAATATTTTCCATTGTGATTTTACAAGATAGCTCACCAAAACAACCTTGAAACAGCAACAGTTGAGTTTCTCCAACTTTGGGACAATGTCCATTTTTGTAGTTTTTTTACCACTGCAAAGTTAACAAGTAATTGACAAAAAAAAATGAGCCATGCTCTGGAAAAAAAGGGGCTTAATGCATCTCTGCATCATACCAAGCAAGTCATCATACAATTATGTATCCATGATATCCATTTAGTCTAACAACTGACTGAAATATGAGGTAAAATGGTCCTTCTATATGAAATTTACGAATAGCAAGAAGTTTTAACTCATGTCAGGCTGCAAGAACTGCGCAGGCTGACATGGGTCTGTAATTTTTGCAGATGCATTAAGCCCCCTTTTCATAGAGCATGGCTCACATTCTCTTACCTTCCAATCTTCCCCTTTCTTTCTCTAGTTCAATCAGAAGTTGTTGGTTGTTTTCTGAGGTTGCAGTTTGTTCATTCTGAATTTCCAACGCTTTCTGTAACTCAAGTTCTAAGGCAGAAAACTGTTGTTGATACTGCGTAAGCTCTAATTCCCTGGCGTGTTGAAGCTCTATAAACTTGGCCTCTACATCCTGTTTTTCAAATCGGACGGTCTGTAACTCCGAGGCTACTTTCTATGAAAACACCAGAAAAAGTATGTGGTCTTTTTTTTTTGTTGACTCTTGTCAAATTTATAAAAAGTTAACCCTTTACCAAATGACAAAATTCAAGACATGTCCAAATTGAAAGCACATGCAGGTGACAAATTTGATATGCCTCGAACATTGAAATTTGTCTTTGGAAGGGTAGAAAACATTGAGGGGAAAGGAGAAAATACTGGTTACCAGTATTTTCTCCTTTGCTCACTATGTTTCAAAAGCATTCTTCCTACAGATCATTAAAACTCCGGATTATGTGGTAAAGGGTTAAATCATATGGCTTGATAATGAAGTATTTGTCAGGTTTTACTAGTTCCTAATGAAATACCTGTACACATTATATGAATCAAACAAATACAAATTATATAAATAAATATTAGCAACAATGTCAGAAATACTAAAACACTGGTTTCAAAGGTAACAAGTGCACTGCATGTGGGTGCCAACACTCGGCTGCAGTTGCTTGATTTTCATTGAAATTTCTGAGTCAAAAAAGGGCATGACTGTGTCAAAAATACTTTGATGGCTACTTGCCCTTGTTGTATAGGTTTCCTTTTGGATAGTTAACAGCTTGTTCAAGTTTGAAGTAAATATCTTCAGTAATAAGAGAGATAATATAAAATGACACAGTTTTTGCTAGGTGATGCAGACAATGCCATGGCTGCAACAATACCTCTATATTTTCTTTTCGAAAACAGCCAAACTAAAACTTGATCATCTGTATGTCTATATATCGGTCATTTATTTTGATTTTATTTAGAGATAATAATGAGTGTGGTAGAAAAAGAGGAACAAGCATAAAAATTTTGGCAAATAAAAAAGAGAACTTTCTAAATTTGAAAACAACGCAACTTCTGATTATAAGCCAATCAAAAGTTGTCTTACTTTCAATCTTAAATTAGACCAAAATTAAATAAAGAATGGTTGGTGAATAAAGGCCCTGATTGCCTGATACAGAAAGTCTCAGCCAATAAGATGGCTATTCAGGGATAAAAACAACTGTGATATTGCTCTTGTAAAGGTTTCTATTCTAGACTGAAAGTCTGTGTTAGGTTAATTTGGTGCTTTAACTTTTAACAAGATGACAACATTTTACACTCATCCATATTGCTAGCAATTTCAAGCTACAAATGTACCTAAAATGATGGGGTCTGTTCTTGACAGGATAGAAAATATTGAGAAAAAGGAGGATATGCTGGTGACCAGCATTTTCTCCTTTTCCCACAGTATTTTCAAAAGCCATCTTCCACATGGTCTATTAAACACCTTGTTTCATAAACGGTTCAAGGTTTACGAAATTGTACGCAGGGTTTTTCATGATGCACAAATCCTGCGTCAGTGACGTGATTTTAACTCCAATGACCCCCGAAATAAATAATAGTGCGCCAGCAGTGACGCAACTTTCCAGAATCTAAATCATCTAGGAAACTGAATAAATCGTCATTAATCCAAGTATGTTCTTGCTTCAATATCGGAAGAACACCGTTCTGTTTTTAACTACAAGGTTTATTTTCGATAAAAGTGGTTTTCCAGTAATTTATTAATTGAACATGAAAAGACCCATTTGTTTTGACACCCAAATTAAAGAAATGACCCTCACGTAAAGAGGCAAAGGGTCACAATGACCCCCCCGCCCCCATTTTTAACGCATAGGGAAAACCCTGTGTTAGTGAATTTGGCCCAAAGACCCCTGGACAAGACAAAAAGATTAACATACCTGTAACTCTGCATCAATCTGATCACGTTGTTCCAGCATACTAAACTCATATTTTCTGTGAACCATTGTAAGTTCTGTTTCCAACTTCTCCTTTTCTGCAGCAAGTTCTCTCAGCTTCCCAGAAAGTATTTCGATATTTTCATCGAAGGTTTTTTGCCTTTGCACCAGCTCATCTTTCACAGAGTTAAGATCTTGACTTAGTTTTGCATTTTTGGCTTTCTGTTTAAGTACATCTTTCTTTGAATCTTTCTCAATTACTTCCATTCTCTTCTTCAGTTCCTCACATTCTTGACTCACTTGATTGTATTTCTCCTCCTCAATAGCACCAGTTTTCTGAACACTTTCAACTTGAATCTGAGATTCAAGCTTATCCTTTAATGATTCCACCTTATCTCTGGTTGCGCTTAATTCAGAATCAAGAAATTCCTTCTCTTTCAATGCAATGTCGTGTGC
Organism: Hippopus hippopus; assembly: GCA_946811185.2. Taxonomy (NCBI): domain Eukaryota; kingdom Metazoa; phylum Mollusca; class Bivalvia; order Cardiida; family Cardiidae; genus Hippopus; species Hippopus hippopus. Next base: position 36,049,983 of record OX328109.1, on the reverse strand, counting down.
ATTTTCTAAAGCAGATATTTTTTCGTTTAAAATCACAATTTCACTTTCCAACTTGATCCTCTGACCTTGGATTTCATTCACCTGCTGTGATTTATTTTCATTTTCTTGTTTTGAATGCTCAACAAGTCGTCTTTCATTTTCGAGATCTTTTCTCAACTTAATGACTTCATCTTCAGATGTTCTGTTCTTGGCTTTAATATCTCCCACTTCTTGTGATTTACTGTTCAGCTCCTGTCTCATGAGTTTAAAACTGGACTCCACTTTTCCCATGTCACTTTTCAGGCCATCAAGTACTTGATCCACAGATTCTTTCTCCTGCAAGGCAGATTTCAGAGCTATCTCAGCAGCCGCTTTCTCCTCTTTTAGCTTCATGATCTCAGCATCTTTGTCAATTACACTGTTCTGGAAGGCCTTAAGCCTTTCTTCAACATCAAGTAAATTGTTTTTCAGATCTTCTATCAATCCTTCCTTTTCTGTAACAACCTCTTGTGAAAATGTCAGTTTTTTCATCAATTCGATGTTTTCATTTTCTAACTTTGTAATTTGTGTTTGCTTCTTCTTTAAATCAGTTTGTGCTTTATCAAGTTGATTTTCAAGATCTGATGTCATTTGCATGAGCAAAGAAATTCTGCTTTTTTCATCTTCAGCAGTTTGTATTTTTGTATTAAAGGACTTTTCGAGGTACGATCTCTCCCTCTGGATTTCCTGAAAAGCTGCCTCTCTATCCATCATGTCACTGTTAATAGCCTCCAAATGTTTGGCCAGTAACTCTTTCTCCTTTAGAGCCTTAGTTTGGATTTCAGAACACTGATTTCTCAGTTTTGTGTTTTCACTCTTCAGTCTTTCAATGATACTAGAATGTGATATGGCTTGGGCTTGAAGTGTGGTCAATTCTCTCTGAAGCTCTGATCTTGCTTTAGTTGCAATTTCTAGCTGTTCTTGATACCAGTCTTTTGTATTCTTCAAGGAAGTCAGATCACTTTTAGCTGCCCTACATTCATTATCAGCCTCTATTTTTGTCTGCATTGAGACTTGCACTTCAACATAAAGTTCAGCTACTTTATTCTTCAAGGCTTGGATTGTCATCTCCTTACTCTTCAACTCATCTTTGATCTCTTTCATTCTCAGATTTAGTTTATCACAAGAATCTTGTGTTTGACTTAGTTCCTCCTGAATATTTCTACCCTCTTCAGATTTTTCCTCCAGCTGTTTTTGAAGATCACCCACAGTATTTTCCAGAGACACTCTCAGTTGTCTCAGTCCCTCCAGATCTGCCTTCATCATGTCTTTTTCTGGATCATTTCTATTCACTTTCTGGCTCATCAGCTTTAGTTTCAGAGATGCAACTTGTGCCTGAAGCTCTGCTCTTTCTTGTAAAGTGGCTTGAGATTCAATTGTAAGCATTTCAAGCTGACCCTCAAGTTTTGCCTTTTCTCTCAAAATTTCAGCAATGTCATCATTATGTTTTGCTGGATCACTGTGTGTTTCTCTGTTTGTTAGGTTGGATTTCACTGTACTCTCTCGTTCCTTTATCAAATTTGGTCTTATCTGAAACAATGGTCCAGGTTTTGGAATGACAATACTCGGTTTGCTTGTTACTAATGGGGTATTCGTGTTAGGAGACATCAAAGTTTGTTCACTTGGGGAGAAGATTCCACTGTCTGTCACAAATGACTGAAAACCTGGCATGCTGTCTGTGGGCGTCTTCTGCTCACTTACATTTAGAGGTCTAAATGATGTTTCCTTGACAGGAGGAGAGAAACTTCTGTCTGACTTTTTTGGCCCTGGTGGCATGATGTCATCAAGTCTAAGTGGTTTGAAAGGGGGAAGAGATTTAAGAAAACTCTCTGTTGCATTTTCATTTAAACTTTCAAGTTCACTATTAGTACTTGCAACACTTTGATTGTCATCTTGCATGGCACTGAGTTGGCCAGCCGATGGTGAACTTTCACCAAACTGTCCATCTGTTACTGGATATGCTGTATGGATTTCTCTCATTGCGCTGAACTGTTGTTTTGTTGATTCTGTTGGAGGGGGGTAATTCTGTGTTGTCTTTTGAATTAACTCCCTTGCAGCCTGTATGTCTGGTACCCTGGGTGGTGGAGGAAGGTTTAAAGGAGTGCTAGACTGGTTCCCTGCAGGATGCACTGTTACTGTTGGACTAGCAGAACCTAACTGGTGTGTCTGCAAAAGTTGAGACTGTACCAGATGAACAAAGAAAAAGATAACTGCCCAAACAATGGGACTTGTCTTTGAAAATATATATATAAAAAAAAATAAAATACATAAAGAAAATTCTGGTGCATAGATGTTTTTCCCTTTTCTTATCATTTTTTAAAGAGCTACCTTCCTCAGAGTCCAGAAAAGACCAGATAGTTTAGTGCAGGTTTTATGCATCCTATCAACAACATTTCTTAATAATTCTTTACCAGATGACAGAATTTTAGACATGTTCAGACTGCAAGCATTTTTAGACAATACATTAGATATGGCTAAGATGAAACTGCTGAAAACAATGAGGAAAAATAGTATTTTCTCTTTTTCCAACAATGTTTTCAAAAGCCTTCTTCTTCAGAATTTTTGAAGCCAAGGATTGTCTGCTCCAGTATCTCAGTGGTAAAGTGCAATGGCAGTTTTCTAAAGGTTCCAAGTTTAAGTCTGGCTTGGTTTAACTCTATACCAAACAACAAATTTTAGACTCAACACTGAAAACATCTGCAGACAACAAATTCAAATGTGATACAAATGAATCAAAGGTCTTTGACAGAATAGAAAATGTGGGAAGAGAAAATGGTATCCACATTTTCTCCTTTTTCCACAATGTTTTCGAAAGCCTTCCTTCTTCAGGACCATTAAAACAAGGGATTGTTTGGTACAGGGTTAACTATTTACCAAATGACAAAATTTTGAACTCCACCAAATTGAAAGCATTTGCAGCTGACAAGTTAAATGTTACTTAAATGGTGATTTCTGTATTTAATAGGGTAGAAAACACTTTGAGAAAAAAGATAAAATGCTGGAAAATGCTGACTACCAGCATTTTCATCTTTTATGCCCCATTTTTCAAAAGGCTTATTCCTCGGGGTTGTTAAAACTGGGGATTGTGAGGTAAAAGGTTCGATACTTTCACAGGATTGTGTAAATTCACTGTGAAAGGTTTGAAGAATTTTGCACAGGACTCCAGAAAAATCTGTGACAACCATGGATTCTCCTTTTCTCACAATGTTTTTCACCATTTCAAAGACAGAAATAATCTTTTGAGCAACATTAAATTTGTCTTCTACAAATGCTTTTTACTTGAAAAAGTCTACAGTTTTATGGAAAGGTAAAAAGTTAATACATGAATACACAGAGCAATTTCTTCCTTTGCTATAATCTTTCAAAACCGAGCCACTGCAAAGCTGATAAAAGTGTCTATAAGTGGTAGTGTGTTAAAACCTTTTCAAATCTGGCACTGTTTTCTAAAAATCAAGTTAAAAATTATGTTATCAAATGCTACCTCTGTTAACCCCGATGTCACTGATGGTGTAGGGGTAAGCCCCATCTTTATCTTCCGCTCTGCTTCCTGTACAATCTTTGCTACAACATCTGGAGTCACAGGAGATATGTGAGGATTACCTGGAAATATATAATCAAACTACTATTTACTCTCTACCAGTTTACAAAATTTTGGACTTGTCCAAATTGGAAGCATTTGCAAATGACAAATTAAATGCTACTCAAAACATAAAATGATTCTTTATTCATTAAATGATGTTTCTCAAAGAATAGACAACATTGTGGGAAAATTACAAAATACTGGCTATCCATAATTTTTCCTTTTCCCACAATATTTTCAAAAGCCTTCTCCCCCAGGGTCATTAATCATTGGATTATTTGGTTCAGTTTATTCACTGAATTGTGTTTTATGTTGCTTTTCTTGTTATTTCAGTCATATCACGTCGACAACTCACATATTCATGAACAAATATCCAGGATTTCACCAGCACTCGGCTTGAGCTCTAAGGTGTCTTGTCCAAGGACACTCTCACCAACACAGTGCTTCAGGTCAGGCTCAAAACTGGGGCTTCAAAGGTTGCCAATCCCACACTTTACCACTGAGCCCCTCAGGACCCCTTGTTTGGTAGGGAGTTCAGCAAGCAACTAAGCAATAATAAAGAAAGTGCAGCAAAAGGCACATGCTTAACTTAATAACTCCTTTTTGGAAACTGAAACATTGGCTGCTTAACCCTTTACTACACAACAAAATTTTGAATCCAAAGCAGCTGCAGACTACAAATTAAATATGAATCAAATTGTGGAAGTTATCTCTGACAGGGTAGGAAAATATTGTGGGAAAAGGAGACCAGCTTTATCTCGTTTTCCCACAATATTTTCAAAAGCCTCTCAGGGTTGTCAAAACGGGGGATGGTTTTGAAAAGCGTCATTAAGAACAAATAGTGAATTTTTTATCACTAGTAAAGCATAAAACAAATAAAGAAACATAATTACTGATCACAGATTGTTGTAGGTGTAGAGCGTCTGCCACTGATTCAAAGGGCTCATCTTTGTTTGCAACTGTCTCTTCTTGTGATTGACTCTCTGCCATTTTACTTGCACTGTGAAGGTATTTTCCTCTCTCAAACTTTTTAGATGCTGAGGTATTTGCTGATATCTATAAATTTATAATTACCTCAAATTAGTGAAGAAAACTTGGTGCAGAAAAAAACTTATTTTTTTTTTTTGTTTCTTTGGTGCTTTACACCGCTATAAACATTACTTCAGCCACATAACAGAGGCTGTTCACTTAGTCATACATATATTTAGTAAGTTTCCACAAGTACTAGGCTTACAACAGTAAGTCAGTCATATGACTGTGTCAAATAATTTATCAAGCCTTTCCCTAATAACAAATTTTAGACCCTTCCAAATTCAAAGCATTTGCAGATGACAAATATGAAACTGGTACAAAGGAACTAATGTTTTTGGACAGGGCAGAAAACATTATGGGTAAAGGAAAATACTGGTTAGCCTTTTCCTTTATCTGCAGTGTTTTCAAAAACCTTCTTTAACCCTTTACCACACAATCCCGACTTTTAACGACCCTAAAAGATAAAGCCTTCGAAAACATTGTGGGAAAAGGAGAAAATGCTGGTAACCAGCATTTTCTCCTTTTCCCACAATGTTTTCTATCCTATCAAAGAAAAAGTGCACCATTTGAGTTACAGTGAAATTGTCGTCTGCAAATGCTTTCAATTTGGACAAGGCTGAAATTTTGTCATCTGGCAAAGGGTGAAGGGTAGTTAAAACATGGATTTGTTTGGTAAAAGGTTACGCACTGAGCAAATGATTGAAATGTACATAGCTTAGGCACAATTCACATCAGAAAATCTGTGATAGGTATGTAAATTCAGTATGTAAAGGGTATCACACGGATGAGCTTGATTTGATGCAAGGTAGATTTTCTTTAATCTTTAAAGAGCCTTTAACAGCATTAGTTGTCTTTGCAGCCAGTGTAGATTTAGATCAGACTGCACGAAATGTGAAGTTCTGATCTTTGATCAACACTGTTGGCTTTGTTACATAAGGAGAAATTCAGAGAGTAAGCAGCTAAAATCTATTGTCCCACTACCTGCAATAAAGTCTTGATGTCAAAATCAGCGATGACAGATTTTGGTATTTCCTGACTGTCTGACCGTGTGAGCAGATGTGTGATTTGCGCTGGCGTTGATGGAATCTCTGACCACACGGACTGATTGTACACGTGTGTGACCTTCACCTGACTCGGCTGGGCGTACACGTGGTGTGGTTGTCTCTGTGTTCCGTAGTCTGTAAAAGATAATGCAGATCAAAATGAGAAGAAGTATAATGATGGGTGGATTCAAAATGATGAAAGAAAAGGAAATGCCTGTAGCAAAGTGAGAAACAAAAGTTCAAATAGCTTATGCAAGAAATGAGAAATGCTACTGTATTGTTCATGCATGACAAATAATGACATAAATGATTTTCAGACTTATCCTATTGTCTAAATTCCTAACAAAGTTATCCTCTTTCTATTCTTTTTTTCTTATAGCAAATAACTTTTGAAAATGTTATAATTTAGAAATGGAGCATATATTTGAAAGAAGGTTTTTCTCCTTTTGCCACAATGTCTTTACAAGTATTCATGTACTGAACCTAGATTCATGCGACTGACCATATTTCACACATATATTTGAGCCATGCTCTGTAAAAAGGGGGCTTACTGCATCTGCAAACAGTATCAACCAATGTCAGCCTGTGCAGTCTGCCCAGGCTGACATGGGTCGAAATTTTTAGCTATTGGGAAATTTTCTGTATGGCAAAGGACCATTCTACCTCCAGATCCATTTGATTGTTAGACTACATGGATTTTATGGATCCATAATTTTATGATGACGTGCTTGGTACAATACATTGAGGAGATGCATCAAACTCCCTATTGCCAAAGCATGGCTCATTTCTAAAGTTAGCTTATAGAAATTTATTGCAGGTGATAATGGGTTAAACATGACATAATAACATTATCTCAACTGTATTTCATCACCAACAGAACATGTCAAACTCAGACAATAAAATCTGTGACTCCTGAGTTGGAAGTTAAGCCACACTCTGTGAAAAGTAGGTTTAATGCATCTGCAAAAAGAATCGACACAGGCCAGCCTGTGCAGTCAATTTTCTGTATGTAAAAGGACCGTTCTACCTCATGATTCAGCTGATAAATGGACAAAATGGATTTAATGAATCCATAATTATGTGATGACTTGCTTGGTGTTATGTATCACAGAGATGCACTAAGCTCCCCTCACAAGAGCAAGGCTCATCTACAGGAAACAAACCAAATGGGTCTGTCTATGAAAGGGTACAAAACAGTGAAACAAATGTTATCTGAAAATACTCTATTTAGCACTTTGTCATTATTTCTAATTCCAGTGGCTAATTTTCACGGACTAATCAGATTTGTTCAATATATTCATCTTGGTATAAAAATTTCCCTGGTGGAAAGAGAAAAATGTGTCAGCCTCCAAATTTTTAACTTTATTACTCGCTTACCATTTCTTCTGTTCAATATGCAAAGATTTCATTCTTTACCAAATGCCAAAATTTTAGCCTTGCCCAAATTAAGAGCATTAGGCAGAGAACAATTTAAATGTGGGTCACATGATGGATTTTGTCTTTGATAGAGTAGAAAACATGGTGGGAAAAGGAAAAAATGCTAGATACCAGCATTTTCTCCTTTTCCCACAATGTTTTCAAACGGCTTCCTTCAATTGGTAAAACTCATGATTGTGTGTTTTAAGGTTAAGACAAAGTACCTGAGAACACCATGAAAGTGAATATTTTCCATTCTAGTTTAAAAATATGTGTAAAATACAAGTGACTGTGTATCGTATGATCGTTGGATACCATGTCTTATAACACAGTAAATCATCAAGCATTAGGTTTAAAAGAAAAAAAAGTTTGTGATGTAGAACTATGCGAAAAGTAAGCCAAACAACTTTTAAAACCACTTTAAAATCATTTTCTTATTGATTGAGCTATAAATAGGGATACTAGAATTCCAGATTTTTTTAGAAGACAAAATGAAGGAAGCCTCCCCAGAATATCAGGTAGACAGATTGTTTTCACCTTGCTCTAGAGTTTGCTGAAGAAAAATCCACTCAGGTATCGTCTTCTTATTTTCTAAAGGTTTAAATGGTATCTCAACATCAGAATAAAGATCTTTAATCAATCTACTAATTGTCCCTTTGAAGTCTGTTTCAACTATCTCTTCACATGGAGTACGAGCACTCTTTTCTGCTGGTAAATGTAACAGTCCAACATTGCTCTGAGCTTGACAAACACTTGTGTTTATCGGGGCAGGGTTGCTCGAGGATACAATTGTGTGGAAAGGGATCGGCAAAAAAGGCTGGGAGGAATTCTTAGCCAAGCTGTTTTTGTGCATACCTACACCAAGGAAAGTAAAATAAAAGTGAAGCAAAAATCCCAACTAAACAAAGATACGTGTACATAATCTCTTAACTAAATGATACAATTTTGGACTTGTCTAAATCTGAAGCATTTGCAAACAACAAATCAAATGTTATTCAAACTGTTGGATTTTTACCTGAAGAAAACACAAAACATAGTGGGAAATGGAAAAAATGCTGGCTACCAGCATTTTCTCCATTTCCAACAATGATTTTGAAAGATCTTCTCCGGAATGTTTGGTAAAGAGTTAGTTTAAATATATCTATTTGTAAGCAATAATAAAAGGATTGGGAAGCAAGCTAACTAAAGCTTAAAAAGTCCCTCTCCTTAACTCATTACCAAACGACAAAATTTTAGGTTTGTCCAAATCGAAAGCATTTGCAGACGACAAAATAAATGTGACTGAAAATTTGAAATTTGTGTTGTGAAGGGTAGAAAACATTGTGGGAAAAGGAGAAAATGCCGGTTACCAGCATTTTATCCTTTTCCAACAATGTTTTCTAAAGGCTTCTTTCTCAGGGTCGTCAAAAGTAGGGATTGTGTGGTAATGGGTTAACCCTTTACCGAACAATCCCTAGTTTTAATGGCCCTGAGAAAGAAAGTCTTTCAAAACACATTGTGGGAAAAGGAGTAAATCTTGTTACTCGCAATAGTTTCTATCTTTCCAACGACAAGTTCCACATTTTGAGCCACATTTAATGTGTCATCTACAAATGAGCCGTGCTCTGTGAAAAGGGGGCTTAATGCATCTGCGAAAAGTATCCACCCAGGCCAGCCTGCGCAGCCTGACCTGGGCCGAAACTTTTCGCTATTGGTCAATTTTCTGTTTGTCAAAGGACCAATCTACCTCATGATTGAGTCGGTTATTGAAAAAAGTGGCTCCTTTGGATACATAATTATGTGATGATTTGGGCTAGTATCATATATAACGGAGATGCATTAAGCCCTCTTTTGCCAGAGCACAGCTCAAATGCTTTCAATGTGGGCAAATCTGAAATTTTGTTGTCTGGTTAAGACCTGAGAGTGAAAATTCAACCTGCTTTAAGCAGCAATCCACTGAATAAAATACAACAATACTCTTTAGACAAGTTGCTACATGCAGGTTGTTGCTGGGTACAAGTGGTTGATAATATAACGGGTTAACTATAGGTAAAACTGTGTAGAAGTGTAAAGTCAACAGAGACACAGAACACATGCATGTAGATAAACTCCCAAATCAATCAATTCAACTCTATCAAATAAAAAAAACTTTTGATTCTTCCAAATTGGAAGAATTTGCAAATGACAAAGTAATTGTGGTTAAAATCAAGGAGTTTCTCTTTTATAGGATAGAAAACATCGTGACCAGCATTTTCTCCTTTTCTTGCAATGTTTTCAAAAGCTGCCTTTCTCAGGGTTATCACAAATTGAGACTGATTGTTTCACAATGTTCTCAAAAGCTGCCATTCTCAGAATGATCAAATGAAACTGATTTGGAAAGGGTTTTATAAACCTTTATAAAATGTTACCCCAATCTTACAACCTTGAAGAAAGAGATAAAGAGATTGCTGAAAACACTTAGGGAAAAGGAGGAAATGCTGATAGCCACTGAGCTTGTGCAAAAAAAAATAAGAAGCAAAACATGCAGGAGGGAGTTTAAGTCTATCCTTACCACAAAAAAACATACAAACTTTGCTTTTTCAAATCACTGCCGCAAAATTAACATTATTTGCATTCTTCTTGTCATAAAATCAAAAGTAAAAAAATTATGACAAGGTCTTTGCAAAAAGTATGAATTTTATGACATCATTATGGTAATGTCAAATCTGATATAAGTTCACCAAAGTATGATGCATAGATCACTTGATATAATTAACCCTTTAAGGCACAATGCCAACTTTTAACGACCCTGAGAAAGAAGCCTTTTGAAAACATTGTGGGAAAAGGAGAAAATGCTGGTAACCAGCATTATCTCCTTTTCCCACAATGCTTTCTATCCTATAAAAGAAAAATTGCACCGTTTGAGCCACACTGAAACCATCATCTGCAAAGGTTTTCAATTTGAATAAGTCCAAAATTTTGTCGTTTGGTAAAGAGTTCAATACATAAGCACACAGAGAAAGCCATTTACCTTAGCATTTCAAATATCTACCACCCCTTTAATCAGTGCAGAGTATCAAAGCAAAAGCCATGTGATATCCCAGAGTGATTCTTGTGTACATGCTGTAGGTTTATTGGTGTAAAAATTTAGCTTCAAAGTATTTTGGGGTTCAATGAGTACTATTTCCTTTTTTTCCAATACAACCTATGTCATTGAGACAATATAAACAGGTACCCACAACATATATTTCAGGCATAAAAATAATGTTTACATAATGTTATCATACCAAGCATATTTGCACCTTTGGTTGTAGAACATGAATCCACTAACATGCAAAAGAGTTTTGTGCCCAAATCCACCTAATGCAAGCTGTACTGTGTGTCAGAATCTACTTACATGCAAAATGTATAGAGTCTGATACTTGGTCTACGTTCGGTTTCTTTCCAGTGGTGGAGTCCAAGAGAGCCGAGTCATAAGATATCACATTGCTGAAAGAGTCTAAGTTTTCATCCTGTAACAAAAAAAACATCTAATTCTTAACTCTATCACACGACAAAATTTTTGACCGGTCCAAATTGAAAACATTTGCAGGTGATAAAACAAATGTGACTCAAATACTGAAATTTGTTTTGGGAAGGGTAGAAAACATTATGAGAAAAGGAGAAAATGCTGCTTACCAGCATTTTATCCTATACCCATAATGTTTTCAGAAGCTTCTTTATCAAGGTTGTTAAAAGTCCGGATTATATGGTAAAGTGTTAACTGAACTCTTTACCATACAATATCCAGTTTTTACAACCCTTTGTACAGAAGCTTTTGAAATTGAGAGAAAAGGAGAAAATGCTAAGTATCAGCATTTTTTCCTCTTCCCACAATGTTTTCTACTTGTTCTAGGACAAATTCCATCATTTGAACTAAATTTTACACTAAACACACAATCCCAAGTTTCATCAACCCTGGGGAAGAAGGTTTTTGAAAACAATAAGGGAAAAGGAGAAAATGCTGGTAACCAGCTTTTTTTTCCATCTTTTAAAGGACAAATTGCATTATTTGAACAATATTTATCATCTGCATCTTTTATGAATCTCTAAAATTTGTCGCTTGGTGAAGAGTCAAGGTCAAAAGAATTAAAAAAATAATTTAATAATGAAAGTTCTAGCTCTTTACCACACAATCCCGAGTTTCAACGACCCTTAAGAAGAGGGCTTTTGAAAACATTGTGGGAAAAGGAGAAAATGCTGGTAACCAGCATTGTCTCCTTTTCCCACAATGTTTTCTACCCTATCAAAGACACAATTCATCATTTGAGTTACATTTCATTCATTTGTCGTCTGCAAATACTTTCAATTTGGACTGGTCTAAATTTTGTCATGTGGGAAGGAGATGGGATCACACAAACCTGCAAATTTTCTTCTTTGAATGTAACTTGATGAAGTTTCAGATCATAGGGCTCCATCAACAACACCCTTCACCTTTGAACATCATTGGAAAGACTGTAAAATGAGATAACAAAATATCTATTAACCCTTACCTCTGATACGGATACAATCGCTAAAATGACATCAGAGCTACCCTCCAATATGGGTGTAATTCACCTTAGAGTGCTGGAAACACCCCTTAGACATTTTTAGTCTATGAATAAAACTGATAAGCAAACTTTTAAGGTTGCTTTTGTCTTTAATGTTTTAGGAAAGCATGAGAGAATGAGAAATTCCCTCCTTTTCCCACAATCTTTAATAATAACATGCTTTTCCAGTGTTTCGTTTTTGACTCAATGGTTTCTTTGCTGACACACTAAAATTCGTCATGTGTGTCTTTTTTGACGCAACCAAAAAATATCAGTTCAATCAAAACAATACTTTATAATGCACACCATGACGTCCAGCCAAAATACTAAGGGGCAAAACAAGGTTGGTATATGCAGAGAGAAGATTTCATATGCCATGATTATTTATATTGAGAGTTTATGATAGGGCGCCCAGTGTCTGAAACTTCTGAAACTTATTAATACTTACCAATAAATATCTGCCTGTACAGAATAAAAAAAAGGATTAAAGAACACAAATTGCTATCAAATGACTTCTTTCTGACACAGTCAAACATTTGAAGCTCTGTTTAGTATAAATAACTAGGTATAGAATAACTATAGGAGGGTCACTTTGTTGCCTTACTTTAAATGTGTACAGACTGTGTATTCCAGACGTTTTCCAAAATAGAATAGCACATAAACCGAAAAAGAAAAACAGAAAGGACACGAAGACTATTTTGCTGTCCTTTCCACATGTAAACACCTCAGAAACATGAAAAAAGAAAAATCAACAAACGCAACAAATATCCGGGTCTTGCCAGACTAAGTTCCAGCACAGTCATAGGGAAAGGTCCAAAAACATGAATTTAAGTAGCTTTGAAAAGGCATTTAAAAAAGTGACCCTCAAGTTTTTTATAAGAATTAGAAATAAGGGTCACATATGACCCTCAAAAATTTGAAGCTGGCTGAAACGCCGCTTTTCTTTTGGTCCTGTAAACATTGGATTGCTTTGCAAAGGTAAATCAGAGCACAAACTTAATAAAAATAAACCACAAGCTTTGAATCTAAATCATCTTGTTCATTGACAAACAGTTGTTTTTTAATTGCTGAAGCCTTTATAACACGATTTTGTGATTTAACAAGCTGGGGGGAAAAAAAAGCTTTTTAAAATACTCAATTTACTAAATGGGAAAATGAGAAATTGCCAGTGGTAACCACCATTTTGAAATGTGTACAAAACGTGTTCTACCCTTGACTATCATATTTTCGTATAGGAAGACTAATGACTGTATATGGTATTACCTGAAAGAGAAAGCTAAAATCAACAAGAAATGACAGAATCCAAAAATGTTGGCAGACGATGCTTTCCAAATTATTATTATGTTGCTTACATATGACTTTTATTTAGGTAAACTTAAAGCAAGAATATGAAATTCACTTTTTGTTACATTTTTGTCAGTCAGATCGTTTGGAAGATATTTAACTGCATGCTATAACTTGAAAATGACAGACCTGTCGTCTCATTTTTTGTGTGTATTCGTGTCTGTTAGAGAGTTGGTACTCGAATTTGCAAACACGCATTGCTCGATTCTAGGTGGAAAGCAGAAAACCAATTAACTTATATTCGCCGCAAACTGGTACGCGAGATTTTAAATACGTACCGATTACTGTTCACTACTTTTTTTATCGCTCACTATTAAACGTGTCGCGTCTAAAATGCTTTAGTCTTAAACAGAGACTTTGCTCAAAAGAAAGATCGAAACGGTCAGGGTTTTGTTAATAAAATATGGGGGACAACCCATTTCAGGCCATGCAGGCTGACATGGATCGATACTTCCTACTTTTTGTAAATTTTCTAGACAAAACGAATTTTACGCATCCATAATTACGCTATGACTTGTTTGGTTTCATGCATCAGGGAGATGCATTACGCTCCCGTTTAGCCGTTTATACCTATTCTCTGATAGCTTAATATTAAAAAGAAAAAAAAATCGAAGGATTATATCGAGAATGCCTTTGTCACTTCACAGTATAAATTAAATATTGTGGGCAAATCACAACTTGAGTTCTGTTGGTAGACGGTAAGAACAAGGAGTGACTTCCTCTTGCGGACAGTGTAGGACAAGACCAGACTACACAGAACATGCAGTGTGATCTTAAATCTTCACCATCAGCTTGCAATTTAAACACCCTTGAAATTATATGTGTGAGCGTTGGGAATGTCTTTATTTACTTAGTATATTAGTCTCGATTCGGAGTCATTCGCCACAGCTCAGCCGAATCCGTAACTAGGCTACATCTTAAGGCCAATTTACATGATTTGTTTTACAAATGTTTTGCAACATCAGTGCTAGATCATACCGTGTAAACCCTTTTTTAATGGGGGATTTGCTAGCAAAATTGTAAAGCAGAGAAAATAGGACTTGCTCTATTTTCACTGCTTTTACACAAAGTCTGGACCGGTATGTCATCTTCACTAAATTATTTCCGTACTTTTAAATGGCTTAATCTAAGTTTAACTGCAATTTACTACTCCATCATTTGCTTTGGCAGAGCGAGCCTAGAAGTCATATGAACTAATGACTGGTATTTCATATGCCATTCTTATAGGCATAGATCACCAGTAACTGTTTACCAGACGACCAGAATTTTAGAAGTGTCGAGACTTGAAGCATTTGCAGAACCAAATGCAGTTTCTCAAACGACGGGATTAGTCATAGAAATGAATGAATTGGTACAAAACGTGGAATGAAATGGAAGAAAATACTAAGATGCCTAAAGGAAAACGTACGGGTTACTGGCACTTTCTTCTATTCTCACAATGTTTCGAGAAATCTTCTTCCTCACTCGTTTTGATACATACGGCTGTCTGATAAAGGGTCAAAAAGGTTTATGAAAATTGCCCAGAAAATCTGACGGAAGAAATCCGGATGGTTGGTTGGACCTCTGCTATGCATGTCATCTCATAAAAGTATACAAGATATGTGAAATACTTCTAAAATTTGACTGGTCGCCTCTGGGTACAGAGACGATCAAGACAAAACCAGTTGAAATCTCCGCACAGGTTTTGTGCGCAAGTTTGAACTCTCACAATTTCACAAATAGAGCACAAAATTAGAATTTGAACCTACCTGTTGCTTGTGTATTCAATAACCCTTCGTTTGAAGTATGAATATTTTCAATTTAAACCCTGAACATAAAAAACAGTTCATTTCATCTGTTACTCGAGTTGTTTACGTTCCCGAAAACATACAAAACTGCCGCCACACACGATAAATTTCGTCAGCTTTTTTCCGAGATTCACGTTATAAACAACTTCTACATGCTTTTAAAGGCCCAGTAAAGGCCAAAATATCGAAGCAGGTATCATAATACATTTAAATTTAAATCATACCATTTAAAAGTATGAAAAATATTGTGAAGATGACAGTCTGTTATCCAGTGGTTAGGCCATATGTTAGTCGCTGGTAGAAAAAATAATTTTAAAATCAGACAAAAAAGCAAACAAAAGACACAGCTACCTGTTAGGTTTTAGCCTAGTTTTGAAATCAATTTCTCTGTCAGCAACTAACATTTTCCAAGGAGCGACCGTACAATGATGTCCAGATTGTCATCTTCACAATAATTTCTATACTTTTGAATGATACAGGGATCCTATATATACGATCCCTGAATGGTATGATATAAATTCAAATGCATTTAAACTCCCGCTTTCTTTACTTTTGGGCTTTATTGTTACTTCAAGGTGATGAAAGGTTGCACTAATTTGTCTTTGGTCATGTTTGTTACTAAAAGTTAATTGCATTTCGCTGCAATACAGATTAAACCGACGAAACTTTAGCAATCTTCCTGTACTTAGCCATAAGACCTAGGGCTACTAAATTTTGCATGTGGCTTTATCTAGTGGACCTCTACCAAGAGGGCCCAAATTATAGCCTTGGGGTCAAATTTGACCCCGCTCCGGGGGTCAGAAGTTTTACATGGGCTTATATAGAGAAAACTTTAGAAATCTCCCTGTACCTAGCCATTAGGTCTATGGCTACCAAATGTTGCATGTGGCTTTATTTAGTGGGCCTCTACCAAGAGTACTCAAATTATAGCCCTGGGGTCAAAATTGGCCCCGCCCCCGGGGTCACAAGTTTTACATGGGCTTATATAGAGAAAACTTTAGAAATCTCCCTGTACTTAGCCATAAAGCCTAGGGCTATTACATGCATGTGGCTTTATCTAGTGGACCTCTACTAAGATTGCCCAAATTATAGCCTTAGGATCGAATTTGATCTAACCTCGGGGGTCAGAAGTTTTACATGGGCTTACATAGTGAAAACTTTAGAAATCTTCTTGTTACTAACCATAAGACTTAGGAATACCAATTTTAGCCCTGTTTTAGGGGTCTCACGTTCAAAACCAGTTGGCCTATTACTGTAATGTTTGGCGAGTAGGGCATTTTTTTTTTTTTTTTTTTTCTTATTAGTCAGTGGAGCGATACAGGGCCATCATGCCCCTCTTGTTATCAAAACGCTATAGAGTAAATACTTACGAATTGTTTCACATGTACCTAAACTCTTTAGATATCATTTTTATTTCTGTTGTCTATGTAACGAAACTCTTTAGAGTTACTTATTTCTGTTGCCCATGTGCCTAAACGCTTTTGGGAGCATTACTTCTGTTGTGATGTACCTAAAATCGTAAGAGTTTATAATTACTGTTGTGTATGTACTTAAACGCTTTTGAGTAAACTGTTACTGTTGTCTATATACCTAAACTCTTTAAGGCTCATTCTTACTGTTATGAATGTACCTAAACGCCTTGGAGTACGTAATAACTATTTTCTAGATGCCTAAACTCTTTGGAGATTGTTATAACTGTTCTCTCTATACCTTTACTCTTTAAAGTAAATGAGTACTGCTGTCTATGTAAATGAACAAAATCTTTAGAGTTCATTATTCCTGTTGTCCATGTATCTAAACTCTTAAGAATTCATCATTACTGTTGTCTATGTACCTAAAGGCTTTAGGACACCATTTCTTTTTCATTTGGGCTAAAACTATTTAGATATTACTCATACCGGTATTGTTGTCCCTGTACCTTAACTCTTTTAAGTCAAGTGTAAAAGTTGTCTATATACCTAAACTATACAGAGTTCCGGAAAGCTGTTGTGTATGTACTCAAACTCTTTGGAGTTAATAGGTAATGTTGACCTGAATGCTTTAGAGTCTATTTTCTGGTATTGTCTGTGTAACTTAAATCTTAAGAGTCTATGTATCTTATCTCTTTAGAGTCTTCATCACTGTTGTCTATATACCTAATATCTTCAGAGTCTTCATCGCTGTTATCTATGTACCTAATCACTTTAGAGTCACCATCTCTGTTGTCAATTGACCTAATATCTTTAGAGTCTTCATCACTGTTCTTTGTGTACCTAATTTCTTTATAGTTCCCATTTCTGTTCTCTCTGGACCTAATCTTTTTAGAGTCATCATCACTGTTGTGTATGTACCTAATCTCTTTAGAGCCCTGATTTCTGTTGTGTATGTACCTAATCTCTTTAGAGTCATCATCGCTGTTGTCTAGGTACCTAATCTCTTTAAATTCATCATTTCTGTTGTCTATGTACCTAATCTCTTTAAAGTTTTCATCACTGTTGTCTGTGTAGCTAATTTCTTTAGAGATCTTATTTCTGTTGTCTCTGTACATAATCTCTTTAGAGTCTTCATCACTGTTGTGCATGTACCTAATCTCTTTAGAGTCATCATCGCTGTTGTCTAGGTACCTAATCTCTTTAGAATCATCATCTCTGTTGTCTATGTACATAATCTCTTTAGAGTCCTCATCTCTGATGTCTATGTACCTAATATCTTTAGAGTCTTCATCACTGTTGTTTGTGTACCTAATTCCCATAGAGTTCCCATTTCTGTTGTCTCTGTACCTATATCTCTTTAGAGTCATCATCACTGTTGTGTATGTACCTAATCTCGTTAGAGCCCTGATTTCTGTTGTGTATGTAACTAATATCTTTAGAGTCATCATCGCTGTTGTCTAGGTACCTAATCACTTTAAATTCATCATTTCTGTTGTCTATGTACCTAATCTCTTTAGAGTCCTCATTTCTGTTGTCTATGTACCTAATCTCTTTAGAGTCCTCATTTCTGTTGTCTATGTACCTAATCTCTTTAGAGTCTTCATCACTGTTGTCTGTGTAGCTAACCTCTTTAGAGTCCTCGTTTCTGTTGTCTATGTATCTGATCTCTTTAGAGTCTTCATCACTGTTGTCTTCTCACCCAATCTCTTTACAGTTTTTATTTCTGTTGTGTATGTACCTAATCTCTTTAGAGTAACCATCACTGTTATGTATGTACCTAATCTCTTTAGAGTCCTCATTTCTGTTGGCTATGTATCTGATCTCTTTACAGTCTTCATCACTGTTGTCTTCTCACCTAATCTCTTTAGAGTTTTCATTTCTGTTGTGTATGTACCTAATCTCTTTAGAGTCCGCATGTCTGTTGTCTATGTACCTAATCCCTTTAGAGTCTTCATCACTGTTGTCTATGTACCTAATCCCTTTAGAGTCTTCATCACTGTTGTCTGTGTACCTAATTTCTTTAGAGTTATCATCACTGTTGTCTATGTACCTAATCTCTTTAGATTCTTCATCTCTGTTGTCTTTCTTCATAATCTCTTTAGAGTCTTCATTTTTGTTGTCTATATACCTAATCTCTTTAGAGTCCTGTTGTAAATGTACCTAATCTCTTTAGAGTCCTGATTTCTGTTGTGTATGTAACTAATCTCTTTAGAGTCCTCTTCTCTGTTGTCTACGTAACTAATCTCTTTAGAGTCTTCATTACTGTTGTCTATGTATGTGATCTCTTTAGAGTATTCATCACTGTTGTCTATTTACCTCATCATTTCTGTTGTGTATGTACCTAATCTCTTTAGAGTCCTCATTTCTGTTGTCGATGTACCTAATATATTTAGAGTCTTCAACACTGTTGCCATGATTTCGGTTGTCTATGTACATTATCTCTTTTGAGTTCGCATTTCTGTTGTCTCTGTACCTTATCTTTTTAGAGTCTTCATCACTGTTGTGTATGTACCTTATCTCTTTAGAGTCCCCATTTCTGTTTTCTATGAACCTAATCTCTTTAGAGTCCTCATTTTTGTTGTCTCTGTACCTAATCTCTTTAGAGTCATCATCACTGTTGTCTATGTACCTTATCTTTTTATGGTCATCATTTCTGTTGTCTATGTACCTAATCTCTTTAGAATCTTTATCACTGTTGTCTTTCCACCTAGTCTCTTTAGACTCTTCATCACTGTTGTCTGTGTAGCTAACCTCTTTAGAGTCCTGATTTCTGTTGTGTATGTACCTAATCTCTTTAGAGTTCTGATTTCTGTTGTGTACGTAGCTTATCTCTGTAGAGTCTTCATCACTGTTGTCTCTGTACCTAATCTCCATAGAGTCTTCATCAATGTTGTGTATGTACCTTATCTCTTTAGAGTCTTCATCACTGTTGTCTGTGTACCTAATTTCTTTAGAGTTCTCATTTCTATTCTCTCTGTACCTAATCTCTTAGAGTCTCCATCACTGTTGTTTATGTACTTAATCTCTTAAGAGTCATCATCACTGTTGTCTATGTACCTAATCTTTTCAGAGTCTTCATCACTGTTGTGTATGTACCTAATCCCTATAGAGTCTTCATCACTGTTGTCTATGTACCTAATCTCTTTAGAGTCATCATTTCTGTTGTCTCCTTATCTCATTAAGAGTCCTTATCACTCTTATCTAAGTACCATATCTCTTTTGAGTCCCCATTTCTGTTGTCTTTGTACCTAATATCTTTAGAGGGCCTTGCCAACTTGATGCTTTGAATGGTGCTGAAAAAATTGATTGTACGAGTATTTGACGGATGGTGAAGAAAATGAATGTGGGATCAGAATTTAAAGCGTCTGTTGAACATATTTCGGTTAAAAACATCTCAATATCAATTAAGTTTTAGACGTTTAATGTTGACGCTGTTAAAAGGGAAACATATGCATTTCTACTTTAAACCTGTTATTGTTTATATACCAAAATGCTTCAGAGTTCATTACTGCTTTCTAGGTACCTTAACACGCTGGAATACATTATTGCTGCTTTCTATGTACTAACCACATACAAACAGACAAAGAAGTGGTCATATGCTCTTTCATCGCAAAAACAGACGGTCTGACCAATATAATGTCAAGTATATTAACTCAGCCCTTTTCAAAAGAAGTTGGCCGTAGAAGACACTAATAAAAAAATCTGCCTCCGAAAGGTCCCAGGCTTTAGCGCAAAGATATAAATATTGGCATAAAGTAGTTCGAAATAATATCAAGAAAGCTGTTGTGTATGTTCCCAAACTCTTTGGAGTTTATAGGTAATGTTGTCCTGAATGCTTTAAAGTCTATTTTCTAGTATTGTCTATATAACTTAACTCTTAAGAGTCTATGTACCTTATCTCTTTAGAGTTTTCATCACTGTTGTCTATGTACCTAATCTCTTTAGAGTCTTCATCAGTTGTTTTTTCACCTGATATCTTTAGAGTCTTCATTTCTATTGTCTATGTACCTAATCTCTTTAGCGTCTTTATCACTGTTGTGTACATGTATGTATCTAATATCTTCAGAGTCTTCATCACTGTTGTCTATGTATCTAATCGCTTTAGAGTTCACATTTCTGTTGTCTCTTTACCTAATCTTTTTAGAGTCTTCATCACTGTTGTGTACAAGCCTTATCTCTTAAGAGTCCTCATTTCTGTTGTCTATGTACCGAATCTCTTAAGAGTCATCATTTCTGTTGTCTCTGTACCTAATCTCTTTGGAGTCTTTATCACTGTTGTGTATGCACCTAATCTCTTTAGAGTCCTCATTTCTGTTGTCTTTGTACCTAACCTCTTCAGAGTCACCATTACTGTTGTCTTTTCACCTGATATTTTTAGAGTCTTCATTTCTATTGTCTATGTACCTAATCTCTTTAGAGTCTTCATCACTGTTGTGTATGTTCCTAATCTCTTTAGAGTCCTCATTTCTGTTCTTTATGTACCTAATATCTTAAAAGTCTTCATCACTGTAATCTTTTCACCTGATATCTTTAGAGTCTTCATTTCTGTTGTCTATGTACCTAATCGCTTTAGAGTCTTCATCACTGATGTGTATGTACCTAATCTCTTGAAAGTCCTCATTTCTGTTCTTTATGTACCATATATCTTAAGAGTCTTCATCACTGTTGTTTTTTCACCTAATATCTTTAGAGTCTTCACCACTGTTGTCTGTGTATCTAATCTCTTTAGAGTTCTCATGTCTGTTGTCTCTTTACCTAATCTTTTTAGAGTCTTCATCACTGTTGTGTATAAACCTCATCTCTTTAGAGTCCTCATTTCTGTTGTCTTTGTACCTAATCTCTTTAGAGTCATCATTTCTGTTGTCTATGTACATGTACCTAATCTCTTTAGAGTCTTCATCACTGTTGTGTATGTACCTAATCTCTTTAGAGTCCTCATCACTGTTGTCTATGTACCTTATCTCTTCAGAGTCCTCATTTCTATTCTTTATGTACCTAATCTCTTTAAAGTCTTTATCACTGTAGTCTATGTACCTAATCTCTTTAGAGTCATTATTTCTGTTGTCTATGTACCTAATCTCTTTAGAGTCCTCATTTCTGTTGTCTATGTACCTAATCTCTTTAGAGTCTTCATCACTGTTGTCTGTATCCCTAATATCTTTAGAGTTCTCATTTCTGTTGTCTCTGTACCTAATCTCTTTAGAGTCATCATTTCTGTTACAAATGTACTTAATTTCTTTAGCGTCTTCATCACTGTTGACTTTTCACCTGATCTCTTTAGAGTCTTCATTTCTGTTGTCTATGTACATAATCTTTTTAGAGTCCTGATTTCTGTTGTATGTACCTAATCTCTGTAGAGTCTTCGTCGCTGTTGGCTATGTACCTTACGTCTTTAGAGTCATCATTTCTGTTGTCTATGTACCCAAATTCTTTAGAGTTCTCATTTCTGTTGTCTATGAACAGAATCTCTTTAGAGTTCTCATTTCTGTTGTGTATGTACCTAATCTCTTTAGAGTCTTCATCACTGTTGTGTATGTACCTAATCCCTTTAGAGGGTTCATCACTGTTGTCTATGTACCCAATCTCTTTAGAGTCATCATTTCTGTTGTCTCCTAATCTCTTTACGAGTCTATATCACTCTTATCTAAGTACCTAATCTCTCTTTCAAGAGTCTTCATTTCTGTTGTCTATGTACCTAATCTCTTTAGAGGGCTTTGCCAACTTAACGCTTTCAGTGGTGCTGAAAAAAATTGATTGTATGAGTATTTGACGGATGGCAAAGTAAATGAATGTGGGATCAGAATTTAAAGCGTCTGTTGAACATATTTCGGTTAAAAACATCTCAATATCAATTAAGTTTTAGCCTTTTAATGTTGTCGCTGTCAAAAGGGAAACATATGCATTTCTACTTTAAACCTGCTATTATTTATAATTATACCGAAACGCTTCAGAGTTCATACTGCTTTCTAGGTACCTTAACACGTTGGAATACATTATTACTGCTTTCTATGTACTCACCACATACGAACAGCGAACAGACAAAGTATGCTCTTTCATCATAAAAAAAAGACGGGCTGACAAACATAATTTCAAGTATATTAACTCAGCCCTTTTCAAAAGAAGTTGGCCGTAGAAGACACTAATAAATTACCGGTAATCTACTTCCGAAAGGTCCCGGGCTCTAGCGCAAATTAGCATAAAGTAGTTCTAAATAATATCAAGATTATCGCCGTTTTCTTCATAATTTACAGCCATCCAAGAAAACATTTCTATTTGAATTTTGATTTGCAGGTCTTCTATACAATACATATTTCTACATATTCCAAAATACCCATTTTGTTATAGTGTACGCGAGCTCTTTAATAGAGTCCGTTGTCTGCGCCGAAGTATCTGTAGAATGCCATCTAGCGGGAGATAATGCTTTAGAGTCTATACCGGGACAGCGTACTCAAACTCTTTCGAGTTTTAGTTCAACCGAAATAGACTGAGAAACCTAAAAGTGAAAGCAAAAATGTCTGTGGAAACCGTACCAAAAGATCTAAGAAACCTAAGATGTTGTCTCCTTTGTTCTCTAGTGAAGGTAAACCTTAACATTTAATATTCACCCGCAATACGAACATATATCGACCCTGACATACAAGTTCTTGAAAACAGGCAACTGTAAGTAATTTCGGATAAATTTAGAATTTCGGATGGACCTTCTTCTACGACTCAGAACTACTTGATTTTCGCTGAGGACAGAGGAAGTGACCGTTAAAGCGGAATTAGCTTGTTGTTGATAGACATGGGTACTCTCTAGTAAAAAACATGAGGAATGCAAAGAAAAATGGGTCCAATTTTGACCCAAGTATCGCCAAAAAATATTCTCAATAATGAGACGATACGGTGATTTTTTTTTTTTATATTTGGACATTTATTGTGCACCGTACTGTCTCAAGTCCATGGTTAATTTTCCAGTAGCAAAGATAGAGCGCTATACTGACTTCCTGTTTTGTTGGTTCAATCTGTATTGCAGCGAAATACAATTAACTGTTAGTAACAAACATGACATGTTATTAAACCTTTCATTACCGTAAGAGCTTGTAGAAGTCATTTATATCATGTATATCTTGGGAAAAAAAAAACTGACGAAATCTACCGTGTGTGGCAGCCATTTTGTGTGTTTTCGGGAACGTAAATTACTTGCGTAACAGATGAAATGAACTTTTTTTTTTTTCTTCTCATGTTTAGCGTTTAAACTGAAAATATTTGTATTTCAGACAAAGGATTATTGAATACACAAACAACAGGTATCCTCGGATGCCCAAACTGTGCCCCTCTAAGCGTTATGAATAATATTAATCTTCCAAAACTTGATAAACTGAAACATTAACTGCATGTCAACAAACAACAGCCATTTATTCAATGTGTGCCTAACTCCGCCCTCTGGAGTGATGTAACAAATTCTCCAAAGTCTCGAAAAGTAAGGCCAACTTATCAATGTTATGTTTTTTTTTAAAGGAATGTAACTTCAACATTGAGCTGTTTTAACCCTTTACCACACGGCAAAATTTAAGACCTATCCAAATTGAAAACATTTGCAGAAGACAATTTCATAGTGGCTCAAATGATGCAACTTTTCTTTGATAGGGTAGAAAACTTTGTGGGAAAAGGAAAAAATGCTGGTTACCAGCATTTTCTCCTTTTCCCACAATGTTTTCAAAAGGCCTCTTCTTCAGGGGTGTTAAAAGGCGTCATTGTGTGGTAAAGGGTTAAAATAAATAACTGCAAGAATTCATCATTATTTTCATGTGATCCGCTAGTTCCAGTAGTGTCAATAAAGGTGGTTTACCAGTGGTTACAGTATAAGGATGCACCTTTCTTGGTAACCTGTACCTGAGAGTTGTGCGAGGTACATTAATTTTTAGCAGCCCTTTTAATTGGCATATTCTTCTCTACAATTTCTTGTTAAGCTTTCTGAAGTGCAACATGGGAATATTGTTTATTTATTTTTCTGATCTTTCATGAGTTGGGCTTAAATTAAAATGGAGAAAGCAAATATCAGTTAAGGACCGTGGGACCAAAACCTATCTATAAAGATATGCTTGGCCTCACAGAAATTTGTTTTGTCGAGTGATTTTCATTCATAAAATGTAAGCATTTGCAGACGAAGCATTTCAGATGTGTTTACATTCATATTTCATGGCTTTAGAGGTGATTTTTGACGAAAAAAATTTGCATTACGAAAATACACAGAAAAAGAGTAAGTAGATATAAAAATCGAGATAAATATCTGCTTATATCTCAATTTGGGTTGAAAACCATTGGAATGTATTTACTATGATGTAGTAAAAACTTTTCTCAATGTCAGTTACATGCACTCTGAAACATCGAGAGATTTCAACGAAAACAAGAAAGGTGGCACAGTTAGGACAGGGGCGCAGTTAGGGCATCCGACGATATATATAAATCTTAGTTTTGTGCTCTATTTGTGAAATTATCATAATTTCACAAATAGAGCACAAAACTAGGATTTATGAGAGTTCAATCTTGCGCATGGAATCTGTGCAGAGATTTCAACTGATTTTGTCTTGATCATCTCAGTACCCAGAGGTGACCAGTCAAAAAACAATGAAAAGCAGGTCATATAAATATCTGCCAACATAAACACTTATATATCTCATCTAACAATTCACAGCATGCCTAGGACAGTGTGGCACAGATAAAACACATGTCCTACTGTATAGTATTAACACAACATGGACTTTGCAAATTTTTGTTTTTCTTGTTCATGTTTTTCTGGTGTTCAATGCATCAGTGTGGTAGCCTTAAAAAACAATGCAGTGTTGCCTGAATTTCCCCTCATATACTCAGAGCACTGAGGATGGATTTTTGTTTTTGCACATTCATAATCTTACAGGCTGCATCGTTGATAATTTTTTTCATTTTATGTGAGGGAACAAGATGGTTCCCTGACAAGACAGCTTCCCAAACACCAGTTTCTTCGGACAGTTGCCAGACAGATTTGAAGGCAGTTCCCTGAAATTTTGAAGACAGTTCCCCGACACTTCAGTTCTTTTTCGATTGTCAATTACCATGGGTAAAAATGGGTTGATGAAGGATTTTATGGATAAATAGTGTTTTGTGAATAATTGAAACGTTTGTATCTGTGATTGACAAGTGCATTTGGTCAGCTTGAGATTGCCTGTAATTTTTAATCGGTCGGCTTGAGCCGGACAATTAGAGAGACCACAAATTTCGAAATCCCGTCTGCTGAGGGCAAACTGATGTAACCGCAATTCATAACAGCATTCACATTACAACGCTTAACAAACCTGTCGTGACCTTATTATGTTTACTACTTTCAGTTTGAGCACAAGAATAAGTAAACAGTCCTAGTAAGGAGGCGTCAAGTAATCCCGTTGTCAACTTTTCATTTATGCAATAAACGGCGATTACAGCTTGTTTAGCAATGAATTTTGTAACATTACCAACATAATCGAAATGTCTAGGGAACAGAAATTGAAAAACTTGCAGCAGTTTACTTTCAAAACAGTTATCAGAAATGGGTTCAGTGATGATGAGTAATTTATGAATGAAACGAGAGCGAATCAAGTGAATCGCATGATGTAAACACATTTTGTAGTCGTCTACTGTCTATCTTATTCAGCAAACTTTGAGTGGGTCGTTGATCACCTATATACCTAGTTACGGGATTGGCCGAGTTGTGACGAGTGTTGTCGGTATATGTTGCAGGTGTTGAAAAGTTCATGGGTCATCTAGGGTTGGAGCAAGATAAAAGATAAAATCGCTACAGAAGGGAGTTTGTAAGGAATATTGCTTTAAAGAATGTAAGAATTTAGATTGTACTGCTTTAGAGCAAAGTGATGTGAATGCAACTCGTAACGGGGGCACGTTTAAAATAATGACTGGCTGTGGGTTGTTTGACGCTAATGAGGCAAAAAGGTGTGAAGCTGTGAGGGAAAGGGATGTAAAGTTGTGTAAGGGTTATGACCTCTAACTTCTCAGTAGCGGAGAGGTCATTACGTAAGCATTTTCACAATGGACTGGCGATCCCACACCTGCAGCTTAACTATTCAGACTGTCCATTCACAATACTGACAAGCATATGAGGGCTGTTCGATATGTAATGTGTATTGTACCACAGCGCGATAACGCTTTGCACGATTTCGTGGATGATGATATGCTTGAATAGCTCTATTTAATACCTTTCCAACGGTATAAACACGAGCCTTCAGCTCCACATAGTTTTAAGCTTATAGTCATTTCAATAGAGCTAGTCGTTGACAACTGTTGTAAAAATGGTTGGGAAATGGATTAAGAATATTGAAGAAATTAGAGCTTATATAAAAGTTCACACAAAACTCGGTCATTCGGTAATGCAGATTTTTACTGAATTGGGGGAAGTTTATGGGTCTGATAAGGTATCTTATGAGACAGTTTGTAGTTGGAGAAAGAAATTTCTGACTGGCACAGAGTCCGTCAAAGATGCAGCAAAATCTGGCCGACCTGTGACTTTAACAGGCAAGGCAAATGTCTCAAAAGTCAGGGAAAAAATTGAAGGTGTTGGCATATCGCTTTCGCGGGTGCATTTCATGTTGAAGCGTATTTTGAAAGTACAAAAGATTTCTGCCAGATGGATACCTCATATATTGACAGATGACCAAAAACGGGTACGAGTACAAACCGCTAAGCAATTGCTCAAAATGTTTCCCAAATTCAATCAAAGACAATTTGCAAACATTGTTACTGGTGACAAAACATGGGTTCACTATTTCGAACCAGTAAGAAAAATTGGAAACATAATATGGCTAACTAAACACGGTAGAAGGCCTGTAGTTGCCAAAAGAAGCACAAGCACAAAGAAGGTTCTTTATTGCATATTCTTCTCATGTGATGGTATAGTCGTACAAATTCCGGTGCCGAAGGGCAAAAGTGTTACAGGTCGGTATTACCGAGATGTTATACTAAAAAAGGTCAAGAAATATTATCTTAAACGACGCCCTGTGTCAGGATTTAGGCATGTTCGTCTACTTCATGATAATGCTCCATCACATACATCTGAGCTTGTGAAGCAATTTTTGAAGTCGGAGAAGGTTACTGTCTTGCTACACCCACCATACTCTCCAGATCTAGCCAATTGCGACTTTTTCCTTTTTCCAAAACTTAAAAAGTTCTTATCTGGTCGTCGTTACAAGTCCCGACAAGCCCTTGGCTCAGCCATCAGTCAGTGCCTCAGAGGTCTACCTAAATCAGCGTACCGTGACGCATTTCAAAAATGGATTCAGAGATTGAAATTATGTATTTCAAACCGCGGAGAATACTTTGAAGGGATGTAATGTTCATTTCACTATTTGAGTCGAATGCTTTTGAGATATCGTACAATACACATTACATATCGAACAACCCTCGTATATACCTAATTACGCATCTTTCAGCGTCAGATGTGTTAATTTTTTATAGCCTCTTACAGACACGGCACTTCCATTTTGTATAGTCACTGATGTGTTTCTCCTTGATGAGCTTAGACGGGAATCAGTCTGCTGACCCTTGACAAAACAATCCTGTGGGGCTTTGGAAATATGGTTGGAAAGAGAGAAAATGCTTGTAACAAGCGTTATGTCTTTTTCTAACAGCATTTTCTTCACCATATGAAAGTTTTCGAAAAAAAAAATTTTGTCATTTGGTTGACTTAAATAGAGTATTTTCTCTATGTCTAAATCAATGGACCAGGGAAAAGTTTAGGAGCATGTTATTTTTTCCATGTTTTTTTCTTAGAGGGCTAAGCATAACTTATGTTGCCTTTACGGAGAGTCCAGATTCAGACTAGACTGTATAGAACATGCATTCTCATCCTTTCCACAAGGTCCTGTTTTACAGATAAAGAGCACAAGGTTTACTGTAGTGTTGCTCCTCGCTTATTAGAATGAAACAAATACATGACCTGTATTGTTCAAGGTTAAGAAAAGTTGCTTTTGCAGACAATGAAAGATCAAGATTAGACTGTCCTTTGAGTGCAGTGCAGATCAATATTATACACGTAGATTTTGACAAGTCTAACATTTTTTTGCTTGGTGAAGAGTTGATGGTTACATAGTTACCAGTATTAGCTACATTCTTTGGAAGTACAGTAGGGAAATTTGGCAAGCAGACGTTTTGACCTGGGTGATTCTGCCCAGGACGATTTAGCCAGCCAAAATATTAGGTAGGACAATTTATCTAGATAAATATGATGGCTTGTTAAACATGGAGAATTGGATAGCCCACTAGCGTCCAAAAATAAACGATTCAGGAGGGAAAATGCAAACACATTTTATACGATTTATTCATACTATTTTAAAGTATGGATATTATTAAAAGTCTGATAATGTGTTACAGTACGGTCTGTTTATGTTCCAATCATCGGTAGAAAGTGAGTCTTAAAACTAGAATTAAAGTTACCAAAGTTGCTAAAGAATATTAAATTTTATGTTTGTGTATGTGTGCTTGTGTGTGTTTTCTTTTTTATTCTTTAATGAAAGGCTGGTAGGTACTGATAATCTTGTTAGAGTGACATCTAAAGCTTGATACATGTAATAGATATTGCTGATTAGAATCCCGTATCTTTTCCCTCTATTGCTGACGGCTGGCAAATATCTACTTAAAACATTCGGTTAAACTACTAACTGGTAAAAGATAGGTTAAAAAAAAGTTCCAAGGTGGCTCAGTTGTATGGTGTGGATTCGAGACCTGTATTTTTCTTTGGCGTGTCATCTGGTAGGATGCCTCAGAGCCCTTGCCTAGTATGAGGGAAATCCATGACATACATGAAAAGCAGACTGTCGCCACGATATGACTGAAATAATGATGAAAGCCGCCAAAAATACAAAACAGCCAATTAATCAACTATTTCATTACTGAATTACGATAATTTTCACGTAGTCCTTTGCAAGAATAAGAATGGATTTCTTAATCCAGTATAAAAGGCAATATAATATGGGGTTCTTACTCCCATTTTATCCCTGCTTCGAAACCTTCAAGGGAAAATCAATGTATGTGCCTGAGAGGGTCCTTAATTGGCAAAAAAATATTCTATTCGATTCTACACAGTTCAAACAACTACCAGTTGATTTGTGATTTTCAAAACTGATTATTCAGTCTTGACCGATTACAGTGCTGACAGCACTTTGATTTATGATTGCCACTACACCTTGCATACATTACAGCCGAGCCCCGGTAGCTCAGTTGGTAGCGTGCAGGACTTGAGAACACGGGGTCCAGGGTTCGATCCCTGACTACAACCCCTGGCTCGGCCAATTTCTTTCCGAGGATTGATGATAGTCACTGCGACACGATTCATTCCTCTTCCACCGCTGACCATTGTTTCGACGATGATTATGTGGGAAAGCAGCCTGTGGCTTGGAAAGAAAATTGTGGGCAGTCCAGTAAAAAAGACTCCAGGAAAGCATGGATAGGTGCACTGGCCGCTGCGATATAACTGAAATAATGTTGAAAACGGCGTTAAACACGATACAATTAATCAACCAATCAATCATACACTACAATATATTAGTATGTAAAACAGGGGGATAATGGGCACAGTGTGCAAGGTAAACAGAAAAAATATTTCACTCAGGTGAGGCCCCCCCCCCCCCCCCCCTTTCTCGCTCTCTCCAATGTTATTCTAAAACACATGAAGAGATACATGCATATAAAATACAAATTATCATAAGAATTCAAAGAATTATCTCCAAGTACTCCTGAAACAATATGAGAGATGTCTATGGTACAATCTGGTAAAAATAATCTTTGGAACAATTAAAGACAATAAATCTGATAATTTTTTCCTTATTCAGTAAATCCAGATAGTTTTCCTTATTCATATCCTGCATGTAGAACTATTAACAATTATCTAATGGTTAACCTGTAAGGAATGACGATAGATAAAAACTGTTTGGTTGAGAAAGAACAGAATTGTATTTAAGTTCAAATTGGACAGTCAATGCAGTCAACCTTTTCAGTTGACTAGCAATAATGTCTTTTGAATTATGATCAAATAAAAAAGGACATTGTTTATACAGGAGGGCCATGATGGCCTGAAGTTGCTCACTTGAGCCTTTTGACGAAATATGAACCATTATCAATCTCTTCCCAGATACTATGAGAAACATTCTAATAAGCTTTCATAAGTATTAGCTGAAAATTTGGCCTTTAGCATGTACTCAAGCTTTTTCTAGAATTTATCTCAATGACCTACTTTTTAGCCTAATTTAGTCCATTTTCCCATTGTAGATATTATCAAAACAAAGATGTAGATATTATCAAAACAAATACCTGACCACCCTTCATGAGTATTGGACAGAAAATGAGGCCTTTAGAGTGTTACTTTGTACACAATGCTTTTCAAAGATTTGACCTGGCAACCTACTTTTTGACCCAATGTGACCCATTTTCAGTCTCATCTTATTCACCATCAAGAAAACCATTCTGACTAATTTTTATAAGTATTGGACAGAAAATGTTGCCTCTAGAGTGTACACAAGCTACTGTAAAGATTTGACCTTGTGACCTAGCTTTTGACCTGATGTGACCCATTTTCAATTTCATATTAGATATCATCAAGACAAACAATGGCCCTCTTGTTTTTTTAGCTCACCTGAGCACAAAGTGCTCAAGGTGAGCTTTTGTGATCATGCTGTATCCGTTGTGCATCGTGCGTCGTCAACTTTTACCTTGTGTACACTCTAGAAGCCACATTTTCTGTCCAATACTCGTGAAACTTGGTGAGAATGTTTGTCTTGATGATATCTCAGACAAGTTTGAAAATGGGTCATGTCAAGTCAAAAACTAGGTCACTAGGTCAAATCTTAGAAAAACCTTGTGTACACCCTAGAAGCCACATTTTGTGTCCAAAACTCTTGAAAGTTGGTCAAAATGTTTGTCTTGATGATACCTGAAATGAGTTTGAAAATGGGTCATGTCAGATCAAAAAAATAGGTCACTAGGTTATATCTAGAAGCCACATTTTCTGTCCAAAACTCTTGAAAGTTGGTCAGAATGTTTGTCTTGATGATACCTCAGATGAGTTTGAAAATAGGTCATGTTGGGTCAAAAACTAGGTCACTAGGTCAAATCTTAGAAAAACCTTGTGTAAGCTCTAGAAGTCACATTTTCTGTCCAAAACTCTTGAAAGGTGGTCAGAATGTTTGTCTTGATGATACCTCAGATGAGTTTGAAAATGGGTCATGTAGGGTTAAAAGCTAGGTCAATAGGTCAAATCTTAGAAAAACCTTGTGTACGCTCTAGAGGCCACATTTTCAGTCCAAAACTCCTGAAAATTGGTCAGAATGTTTGTCTTGATGATTTCTCGGACGAGTTTGAAAATGGGTAATGTCAGGTTAATAACTAGGTCACTAGGTCAAATCTTAGAAAAACCTTGTGTATGCTCTAGAGGCCTTATTTTCTGTCTAAAATTGTTGAAAGTTAGTCAGAATGTTTGCCTTGCTTTTATCTCAGATGACTTAAAAAATGGGTCATGTTAGGGCGAAAACTAGGTCACTATGTTATATCTTCGAAAAACCTTGTGTAGGCTGTAGAGGCCACATTTTCAGTCCAAAATTCTTAAAAGTTGGTCAGAATATTTGTCTTGATTACATCTTGGATTAGTTTGAAAATGGGTCATGTCGGGTCAAAATCTAGGTCACTAGGTCAAATCTTAGAAAAACCTTGTATACACTCTAGAGGCCACATTTTCAACTGTATACTCATGAAACTTGGTCAGAATGTTTGTCTTGATGATTTCTTGGACCAGTTTGCAAGTGGATCATTTCGGGTCAATAACTAGGTCACTGAGTCAAATCTTCAGAAAACCTTTTTCAGTCAAATACTCAGGTAAATCTTGGTAGAATGTTTGTCATAATATCTCAAGAGATTGAAAGCGGGTCATGTTTGGTCAAAAGACTCAGGTGAGCGACTTCAGGGCCATCATGGCCCTCTTGTTTTTGCATAGTATGTGTCGCTGTTAATTTTTCAAGTTGGTCAAGGAAAGTGCAATAATTGTTGGATACACAGGTATTAATTTTCTTATTTCAAATTTCCATGACCATGAGTAAATTACATACTGTCTCAAAATGTTAGGATGAAGCCTGAAGTGATAAAGCATTTCCATTATGGTTCTTTGAGTATTTTTTCACCACATGTAGGTAAACACTGCACTTTCACTTTCAAACCATACCAGAAGAGATTTCAAGTGGTTTTCATGCAATTATTTTTTGTTGTTTTATAAACAGCTACGCTCAGTACATTTAAAAAATACAACACTAGTTTAACTTGAAAATCAGCCGGAAAATAACAAATTTAGATCAAATTTACCTTTAATGTAATTCATTGTTATTCCATTGAGTGATTCACAAGGTTTCATTTGATTGCTTAAAGCTTTTCATATGGAAAATGGTACAAAAAAGTGCATTGCCGCAAATCAAAAAGTCACATGCAAATGCAAGGAGTGGTCATACTCGATGTTAATCATGTGACTTTTTGATTTTTGGTAAGAAACTTTTTTTGACAGAAAAATAACAAATGCTATGAGAGTGTGAATGTACATGCCATGACTATACATTTTTTTTGTTTTCTGTTTTTCACCCTCAGACATTTGAACAATTTGAGTTGGATGGCTGTGATAACTGTGATGAATACCTCCACATGAAGAACAACACAGACGCAGTGTATGACTGTACTAGCTCAAACTTTGATGGGTTTGTAGACCTTTTCTCTATGCTGTAGTATTGAGGAAGGAGAGAGAGAGAGAGAGAGAGAGAGAGAGGGTTCAAATGCAAGGTTATTTTACCTTCAAAAAAAAAAAACAAGAGAAAAGAAGTTCGCAAACAGATTGATTTTTTCTTTCCAAATATAAAATCATTACAGTGTTTCAGTTGTCTTAATACTATACACACTAACTTTAGATATACCAATAGCTTTTATCTTTTTACCTAATTATAAAATTTTGGACTGGACCAAGTTAAAAGCATTTGCAGAAAACAACATAAAATGTAGCTCGAATGATGATTTCTGCCTTTGATAGGGTAGTAAACAATGTGGGAAAAGGAGAAAATGCTGGTTACTAGCACTTGCTCCTTTTAGCATGGTTTTTCAAATGACATCTTCTTGAGGGTCATTAAGACTTGGGAATGTGTGGCAAAGGCTTTAAGCCTTTCCCAAACAAAACCTGGTTTTCACGACCCTGAGAAAGAAGCATTCTGAAAACATTGTGGGAAAAGGAGAAAATGCTGGTAACCAGCATTTTCTCCTTTTCCCACAATGTTTTCTTCCCTTCCCAAAACAAATTTCAATTTTTGAGTCACATTAATTTTGTCGTTTGCAAATGCTTCCAATTTGGACTAGTCTAAAATTATGTCGTTTGGTAAAGAGTTAAGGAGTGGATAAGGATTAACAAAGGAAAAGAAAGGAACCAATTATTTTATAAATTACCATATAGTCTTTTTTAGCTCACCTGAGTACAACATGCTCAAGGGGAGCTTTTAGGGGCACGCTGTGTCTGTCGTGCGTCGTCTGTCGTCCGGCGTCAACAATTCTTTAAACATCTTCTCCTCCTAAACCGCTTGGCCAATTTGGACCAAACTTGGCTGGAATGTTCCTTGGGAGGTCCTCTTTAAAAATTGTTCACAGAATTTGATTTCATCAAAAACACTGGTTGCCATGGCAACCAAATGGAACTTTTCAAGAAATTCTTTAAAAATCTTCTCCTCTGAAACCGCTTGTCAGATTTTAAATTAATTTCACAGATATGTTCCTTGGGTGACCCTTTTCAAAAAGTGTGGCGAAATTTTGATCCGTCGAAAAACATGGCTGTGGTGGAAGGGGGGGGGGGGGCTCTTGGCGGTGGAAAGGGGGGGGGGGGGGGCTCTTGGCGTCCATCGGTGTCAACAATTCTATAAAAATCTTCTCCTCTGAAACCGCTGGTCAGATTTTGAAATAATTTCACAGATATGTTCCTTGGGTGACCCTTTTCAAAAAGTGTGGCGAAATTTTGATCCGTCGAAAAACATGGCCGTGGTGGGAGGGGGGGCTCTTGGCTTCCAGCGGTGTCAACAGTTCTATAAAATTCTTCTCCTCTGAAACCGCTGGTCAGATTTTAAATAATTTCAAAGATGTGTTCCTTGGGTGACCCTTTTCAAAAAGTGTTCATGAAATTTTGATCCATCGAAAAAGAATGGCCGTGGTGGAGTGGGGGGGCTCTTGGCGTCCAGCGTTGTTAACAATTCTTTAAACATCTTCTCCTACACCGCTTGGCCGATTTGGACCAAACTTGGCTGCAATGTTCCTTGGGAGGTCCTCTTTTAAAAATTGTTCGCAGAATTTGATTTCATCAAAAACACTGGTTGCCATGGCAACTTAATGGAATTTGTCAAGAAATTCTTTAAAAATCTTTTCCTCTGAAACCGCTGGTCAGATTTTAAAATAATTTCACAGATATGTTCCTTGGGTGACCCTTTTTAAAACTTGTTCGCGAAATTTTGATCCGTCGAAAAACATGGCCGTGGTGGAGGGGGGGGGGGGGCTCTTGGCGTCCATCGGTGTCAACAATTCTATAAAAATCTTCTTCTCTGAAATCGCTGGTCAGATTTTGAAAAAATTTCACAGATATGTTCCTTGGGTGACCCTTTTCAAAAATTGTTCGCGAAATTTTGATCCGTCGAAAAACATGGCCGTTGTTGAGGGGGGGGGGGGGGCTCTTGGCATCCAGCGGTGTCAACAATTCTTTAAACATCTTCTCCTCCTACACCGCTTGGCCGATTTGGACCAAACTTGGCTGCAATGTTCCTTGGGAGGTCCTCTTTAAAAAGAGTTCACAGAATTTGATTTCAACAAAAACTCTGGTTGCCATGGCAACTAAATGGAATTTTTCAAGAAATTCTTTAAAAATCTTCTCCTCTGAAACCGCTGGTCAGATTTTGAAATAATTTCACAGATATGTTCCTTGGGTGACCCTTTTCAAAAATTGTTTGCGAAATTTTGATCTGTCGAAAAACATGGCCGTGGTGGAAGTGGGGGGGGTCTCTTGGCGTCCATCGGTGTCAACAATTCTATAAAAATCTTCTCCCCAGAAACCGCTGGTCAGATTTTGAAATAATTTCACAGATATGTTCCTTGGGTGACCCTTTTCAAAAATTGTTCGCGAAATTTTGATCCGTCGAAAAACATGGCCGTGGTGGGAGGGGGGAGCTCTTGGCGTCCATTGGTGTCAACAATTCTATAAAAATCTTCTCCTCTGAAACCGCTGGTCAGATTTTGAAATAATTTCACAGATATGTTCCTTGGGTGACCCTTTTCAAAAATTGTTCGCGAAATTTTGATCCGTTTAAAAACATGGCCATGGTGGAGGGGGGGGCTCTTGGCGTCCAGCGTTGTCAACAATTCTTTAAACATCTTCTCCTCCTACACCACTTGGCCAATTTGGACCAAACTTGGCTGGAACGTTCCTTGGGAGGTCCTCTTTAAAAATTGTTCACAGAATTTGATTTCATCAAAAACACTGGTTGCCATGGCAACTAAATGGAATTTTTCAAGAAATTCTTTAAAAATCTTCTCCTCTGAAACCGCTTGTCAGATTTTAAAATAATTTCACAGATATGTTCCTTGGGTGACCCTTTTCAAAAATTGTTCGCGAAATTTTGATCCGTCGAAAAACATGGCCGTGGTGGAAGTGGGGGGCTCTTGGCGTCCATCGGTGTCAACAATTCTATAAAAATCTTCTCCTCTGAAACCGCTGGTAAGATTTTGAAATAATTTCACAGATATGTTCCTTGGGTGACCCTTTTCAAAAATTGTTCGCGAAATTTTGATCCGTCGAAAAACATGGCCGTGGTGGAGGGGGGGGGCTCTTGGCGTCCAGCGGTGTCAACAATTCTTTAAACATCTTCTCCGCCTACACCGCTTGGCCGATTTGGAACAAACTTGGCTGGAATGTTCCTTGGGAGGTCCTCTTTAAAAACTGTTCACAGAATTTGATTTCAACAAAAACTCTGGTTGCCATTGCAACTAAATGGAATTTTTCAAGAAATTCTTTAAAAATCTTCTCCTCTGAAACCGCTGGTCAGATTTTGAAATAATTTCACAGATATGTTCTTTGGGTGACCCTTTTCAAAAACTGTTGGCAAAATTTTGATTCGTCGAAAAACATGGCTGTGGTGGAAGGGGGGGGCTCTTGGCGTCCATCGGTGTCAACAATTCTATAAAAATCTCCTCCTCTGAAACTGCTGGTCAGATTTTGAAATAATTTCACAGATATGTTCCTTGGGTGACCCTTTTCAAAAATTGTTCGTGAAATTTTGTTCCGTCGAAAAACATGGCCATGGTGGAGGGGGGGCTCTTGGCGACCAGCGGTGTCAACAATTCTTTAAACATCTTCTCCTCCTACACCGCTTGGCCGATTTGGACCAAACTTGGCTTGAATGTTCCTTGGGAGGTCCTCTTTAAAATTGTTCACAGAATTTGATTTCATCAAAAACTCTGGTTGCCATGGCAACCAAATGGAATTTTCCAAGAAATTCATTAAAATATCTTCTTCTCTGAAACCGCTGGTCAGATTTTGGAATAATTTCGCAGATATGTTCATTGGGTGACCCTTTTCAAAAATTGTTTGCGAAATTTTGATCCGTTTAAAAACATGGCCGTGGTGGAGGGGGGGGGCTCTTGGCGTCCAGCGGTGTCAACAATACTTTAAACATCTTCTCCTCCTAAATTGCTTGGCCGATTTGGACCCAACTTGGCTGGAATGTTCCTTGGGACGTCCCCTTTGAAAATTGTTCACAGAATTTGATTTCATCAAAAACTCTGGTTGCCATGGCAACCAAATGGAATTTTCCAAGAAATTCTTTGATAATCTTCTCTCCTGAAACCACTGGTCAGATTTTGAAATAATTTCATGGATATGTTCCTTGGGTAACCCTCTTTAAAGTTTGTTTGTGTAGTTTTGATCTGTCTAAAAACATGGCCTGGGTGGGGATGGGCATCTTTGCACTGTATGGACTTAAAGAAATTCTTTGAAATTCTTCTTCTCCTAAACCACTTGTCAGATTTAGAAATAATTTCACAGAAATGTTCCTTAGGTGCCCCTTTTGAAAATTATTCCCGAAATTTTGATCTGTCAAGAAACATGGCTGTGGTGGGTGGAAGCTATTTGCTCTCTGAGGACATGAAGAAATTCTTAAAAATTTTGTCTTCTCTGAAACCACTATTCAGATTTTGAAGTTATTTCACAGAAACAATCCTTATATTATACCCCTTATTTAGCTTAGCTGTTTTCAAAGAAAACGTCGAGGTATTGACATAGCCCTGTTGGCGTCATCTGCGTTGTTGTTGTTGTGCAAAAACTTCGACATTTTGTTATATCTCGGCTTCCACTCAACACATGTACTTAAAACTTGGAATAATTGTTCACTAGTAAAAAGCAACCCATACAACAAGGGCAGTTAACTCCAAAATTGTTTTGTCCAAATTATGCCCCTTTTGCAATTTGGAATTTTATTTTACTATCCGGCAAGGTTCCAACAGCCAATCATTGGCACTCTCATGAGGTGCTCTTGTTCAACTTAATATTTTTAGCCACTATCGGGCATGTGCTCTTGTTCAAGATAAGGTCTTTGGGTGACCTATCCTAAAATTTATTTGCAAAACTCTGATTCGTCAAAAACATGACTGTGGTGATGATTGTAGGGGTGGTGACAGATTTTGAAATGAATTTTACAGGTGACCTTTTTATAATTGCTTGGCAAAGTACTGATTTTGTTTCCAAAATTTCAATACTTTAAAAAAAGTTGGTTATGGTCCTCCCAAAAATTCAGGTGAGCGATCCATGGCCATCTTGGTGCTCTTGTTTTAACACCCCCGGGGGCATTACATTTTTCCGAAAGGGGAGAAATTAATAACTGTAAAACAACTTAGAATTTTCCAAGGATGACAATAAGAGTACCTTTCGGGTTTTAGTCCGTACCGACTGCGAAGTGATCGCAATTTGAGGAACCAGTGGTAATGCAGAATATCAATTTCATGATTTATTTGGACATTAAATAGCATTCATGATTAATGGGAGACATCAGGCTTTGGTACTTTCAATTTCTTAAAGTTTTTCCAAGTTAGCTGACAAATTTCGTGTTACTGGAAGCTTATGACATTATCAGAGACATTATGTTGGGATAGTCAGGTGTTAATGATATTGATTTGTGAAGTAATTAGGATTATGTCAATGCAGTAGGTGTATTCCTGCTGATTTACTTCAACTTTAGCAATAGATTGGCTGTCTGGTAAGCCTGTTTTTGGTTAGAAAAAAAGGTGGGGGGTGTTAATTAGAGGGGGAGCAATAATAAGATACGTTATATTACGATTAAACTTCCAAAACAGGTGCAGTTGGTTGTTACAAGTGATAACCACTATTGCTGCAATCTTTCAAAGCTATATACTGAGGGATGAGGGAAAACAGTTGTATTTGTACAATAATAGATTTACTCTTTACCACACAATCCCGAGTTTTAACGACCCTGAGCCCTGAAGAAAAAGCCTTTTGAAAACCTTGTGAGAAAGGGAGAAAATTCTGGTAACCCGCATTTTCTCCTTTTCCCACAATGTTTTCTACCCATTCAAAGACAAATTCAATCATTTGAGTCATGTTTGATTTGTCGTCTGCAAATGCTTTCAATTTGGATAAGTCTAAGATTTTGATGTTTGGTAAAGAGTTAATGGTCTATATCACTCTTTTTGTTCAGAATTTTTTATCACTCTTTTCTTTCAGAATTGTTGCTCAGATGGGACCAGAAGATAGCTGGGTAGCTAAATGGCAGAGAATAGGTCAGTTTAAAGATAGATCAATATGTAGTCTGCCTAGTCAAGCAATTCAACCTAATCAAGTAATTGGTCTAATAAAACTTTTCCTGCACAATTCCGAGTTTTAATGACCCTGAGAAAGGGGCCTTTTGAAAACTTTGTGGGAAAAGGAGAAAATGCTGGTAGCCAGCATTTTCTCCTTTTCCGAGTATGTTTTTTACTCCTTCAGAGGCTAATTTCATCATTTGAGTCACATTTAATCCTTTATTAAACTTTCCTGAGTTTTAATGAACGGTAAGGAGAAGACTTAGGAAACTTGAAAACATTGTGAAAAAAGGAGAATATGCTGGTACCCAGCATTTTCTCCTTTTCTCACAATGTTCTGTACACTTTCAAAGACAAATATCATTACTTGAGGCATATCTAATTTGTAGTCTACAAGTGCTTTCAATTTGGACAAATCTAAAATTTTGTCGTTTGGTAAATAGTTAATAAAATTATGTTGTCTGAAAATGCTAGCAACTTGGTAAAGTAAAAAATGTTCTCGTTTAGTAAAGAATTCATACATTACCACACAATCCTGAGTTTCAGTGCCCTGTTCGAGATTGAAAGTGTTGTGGGAAAATCCCTTTACAAATTCAGAAATTTGACTTTAATTCGTCTTTTGCAAGTGTTTTGAATAAGGCTGAGCCTAAAAATTTGCAGTGTGGTAAAAACAGAATAGTATGCTGTAGTAACTTTCCTAGTGCTTGCATTTTATTTGAGCAGTGTAAGAAAATTTGATATAGTGCAAGATCAATGGTCAACCAACATGTCAACATTGTTTACACAGCAAAAGGTAAATACAAGCACCAGGAAAGTTATTACTACATGTACATAATATTCCTTTATCATATACCTAAAACTTTCAATGACAACATTTTGCATTTTTTGACATTTTATTAAAAAATCAGCTAAATAAAACATTATTGTGAAGTTGCTAGTAACTTTGTTTCTATAAATGGCGAATGAATATTACTGCATAACACTTTGACCAATCATATCACAAATTAATACTTATTTGTTACATGTGTGAGATACCGATATATGGATACTTATTTGGAACCTAATTTCTCAGTGTGTAGATACAAGTTTTTTTTCTGTTGTGTATGTTATTTTATCCATGTGCAACCCATGTATTTTTTGAGGGAAAAATTACTGGTATATGATAAAAAGAGTAAAGTCTGTATATGGTATTGGCATCATAATGTCCTTTTACAGGCAGTGTAGAACAAGTTCAGACATACATTTTCTTGACCTACAGAGCATAAAATTAGTCAGTTGAATGAAAATGACATTTTTGGTCTTTTGAAAAGACCCAAATTTATGTATTACCAATTTTCGGACAGATCCAAGATCAGAACTGTCAGAAAATTATAGGTCAGACTATGCCTTTGGTGTGTTAAGCTGTAAAACCATTTCACAAAGACAACTATACATGAGAAAAGCGTTTTAAACGCTTTTCTCATGTATAGTTGTCTTTGTGGCCAGTGTAGATCAAGATCAGACTGCACAAAACATGCAGTCTGATCTTTGAACTACACTGTTTACTCTGATGAGACATTCTGCACAAATGCAACCTTGATACTGTTCTTACTTGGGTCTTATCTCAAAATTGAAAAGTGTCTGTTAGGTTTATTCAGCACTAATAAGTGAAATAATTGTCAGCTTTAGCTTCTGGACTGACAGATTGCTGAGCTCTATAGATATTTTTGTTTTGTGTATTATGGCATTTACACATTATTTCACCCATGTAGCAACTCCAGTTCCGTATTTCATTGTTGGCTCAGCTGTTTTCAAGGAAAACGTCGAGATATTGTCATAGCCCTGGTGTCATCGTCCTCTGCGTTTTGCAGAAACTTTGACATATTATATCACTGTGATTACTGAAGATTTTTACATCAAATTTGGACTATTATTTAACTATCAAATGGAGAAAACATACATCAGAGGCAGTTAACCATGGAAAAATTTTTGACACAGTTATGCCCCTGTTTTTAGAGTATCAAAAACTTTGATGTTTTATAATATTTCTGTCATTACTAGATATTTACTTCAAACTTGGATTAGTTATTAACTATCAAACAAGGTAATCAGGAAAATGTTTTTGACACACTAATGCCCCCTTTTCGACTCATTGAAAATCAAGCAACTATATCTAAGCGTTGACTCCACATGCAGTGCTCTTGTTTCTGGACTACATTACCTTTAGGCAACTAGCTCATGTTACTGAGCTCCCTTAGCATTGTGATAGATCACAACTATTAGTCTTGTCCATATTGGAAGCATTTGCAGACAACAAATTAGACGTGGCTTGGTAATGGAATTTGTCTTTGAAATGGTATGCTTTTTAAAACATTGTGGGAAGAAGAGAAACACTGCTAACCAGGATTTTCTCTGTTTCCCAAAATGTTTTCTGACCTATCAGTGAGCTTAAGCTCATTTGTACAGATTTTGAATTTGTCATCTGCACACGTTTTGAATTTGAAAGTGTCTAAAATTTGTCGTTTGGGAAAGGGTTAAATGTATGGCTATGACTTGAACCCGAAATTTGTATTTTCAGATCGCTTTGTAAAGGGATGTTATGCAATCTCGGTGACAGGAAGATTACCGCCAGGTATAATACGAGACTTAAAAAGGAAGGGTATTCCATACAGACCTAGAGATGTATCATTAAAGGCATAATACAGTGTTCAAGTGTCATGACCATTTGAGAAAAAGCGTTGAAAATGACCTCAATTGGAACACACTAATGGGGTGACCAGGACTTTTGTTTTTCGGCCATTCTTGAAGTATTTCTTGGTTGTATTCTCAAGAATCCTCAAAATTTAAAAATAATAATGCAAACTCTAATGGTTGAGCCAATCAGATCTTGTGTTACTTTCTTAACTCTTTAACAAAATTTTACACTAGTCAAAATTCAAAGCATTTGAAGACGACATAATGAATGTGACTCAAAACTTCAAATTTGATTTGGGAAGGGTAGAAAACATTGTGGGAACAGGAGAAAATGCCGGATACCGGCACTTTCTCCTTTTCCCACAATGTTTTCAAAAGTCAGGATTGTGTAGTAAAGGTTAATCTAAAATTTCATGAAAAATGCAGTTGGGATTGGTAGGTGAAATGGCCGCAGAGCTTTTACAGCTGGTGTAGATCAAGATCAGACTACATAGAATGTGCAGGCTGATCTTGGATCCTCATTGTCCTATAAGAAGAAATTTCTCTCAAAAATTGACTTTGGGACTGCAATGTTTTTGGTCAATACTATTGACTGGAAAATTTCATTTAACTTATTTAGAAGATTAGTTAGGGTTAATGTTTTACAGTGGATAATTTGATAAGTTATTCTTTAAAACCTGTGTTGTTGGTACTCATGTGAATTTTTTACAAAAGTTCATGTTCTTTGATAAACCCTTTACCACACAATCCAAAGATCTGGCAACCCTGAGAAAGAGTCACATATACATGTACTTTGTTGTCTACATATGCTTTCAATTAAGACAGGCCTAAAATTTTGCGTATGGTAGAGGCCTTAGTCATTACTGTACTAATATCTGTACGCCACTGCAGTTGAAAACTGCAAAACATTAAGGGAAAAATGGAGAAATGCTTGAAACAGGTTATTGTTCCTTTTCCATTAGTGTTTTCATACATATGAGAAATGTTTTGTTTTTTTTTTTTGTATCCTTCAAATATCTGTTCTTTTTGTAATTTGCAATTAACTCCTTACCAAACAACAACAATTCAGACTCATCCAAATTGAACCATTTGCAGGGAACATATTAAATAGGATTCAGATTTTGAGGTATGTCTTGGAAAGAGTAGAAAACATTGTGGGAAAAGGAGAAAATGTTGGTTAACAGCATTTTCTCATTTTCCTACAATGTTTTCAAAGGCCTCTCTTTCGGGGTTTTAAAATCTTGGGGTTGTCTAGTAAAGAG
This sequence comes from Hippopus hippopus, assembly GCA_946811185.2. Classification (NCBI taxonomy): domain Eukaryota; kingdom Metazoa; phylum Mollusca; class Bivalvia; order Cardiida; family Cardiidae; genus Hippopus; species Hippopus hippopus. The sequence goes on along the minus strand of OX328109.1, from coordinate 36,007,027 downwards.
TTAATTACTGTATATATGTAAAAAGATCTGTACAGTTATGTTAAAAAGTTATTATACAAATATAGCCCTTTTATGTCTTAACAGTTAATGTGGGAAAGCAGCCCACTGCCTCGGGAGATTGCTGTATGTAATTATGGCAAGGAAATACCAGACATTTGCCATGTTTCATCTTTCCATTGACTTTATGAAAATTTTTAACTCTTTACCAAACAAACAACAGTTTAGACTTGTCCAAATTCAAGCCATTTGCTGTCATTAAATCAAAGTTTACGCAAAACATGAACTTTGCCTTTCAGAGAGTAGAAAAACATTGTGGGAAAAGGAGAAAATGCTGGTTACCAGCATTTTTTCTTTTTTCCACAAAGTTTTCAAAAGCTAACTTGTACATGGTTGTTAAAACTCAGAATTTTTTGGTAAAGGGTTAATTTTTTCCACATGTCAATATTTTAGACTCATTCGTCTCATATGCATTTACAGATGACAACTTTGATGTTGCCCATATAGAGGGATTTGTCTTTAAAAGGATAGAAAGAATTGTGGGAGATAGAAAAAATGCTGGTAACCAGGATTTTATCCTTTTCTGTACAATATTTTCAAAAAGGCCTCGCTCTGACATCCCCTTCTAACCCTCGTGTCGTAAATCTTGATTGTTGGGTAAAGGGTTAAAAAAGTGTGACAGACACAGCATAAACATAGAAAACTGCTTTTTCATAAATATAGGAAATCAAGTTGGCTCAACCCTTGACCCTTTTTACAAAACAATCCCGGGTTTTCAAGAATTAGGAAAAGAAGGCTTTTGAAAACATAGTCGGAAAAGGAGAAAATGCTGGTAACCAGCATTTTCTCCTTTTCCCACAATGTTTTCTACCGTCCCAGAGAGCTTAAGTTCATTTGTACAAATTTTGAGTTTGCCATGTGCAGATGTTTTGAATACGAAAGAGTCTAAAATCTGTTATTCTGAAAAGGGTTAAACAACCTTTCGCAACTATAGTTGCCTTTGTGCCCAGTGTAGATTAAGTTCAGATTGCACAAAACATGCAGTCTGATCTATGATCTACACTGTCCATTTTAATGAAACACTACAGACCAAAGCAAATATGAAACTTCATCTATTCAGGTCTGATTTCTAGACTAAAAATGTCTATTTGGTTTATTCAGTGCTTTCACCCTTTACCACACAGTCCCAGCTTTTAAGGACCCTAAGACAGGAGGCTTTAGAAAATATTGTTGAAAAAGGAGAAAATGCTGGTAACCAGCATTTTCTCCTTTTCATACAATGTTTCCTATCCTATCAAAATGAGAAATAATCATTTCAGTAACGTTTAATTTGTCGTCTACAAATGCTTTCAATTTGGACAAGTCCAAAATTTAGTTGTTTGGTAAAGAGTTAAGGGTTAACTTGATAAACAAATATCTGATAATTGATAATTGTTCATATATGATAACAATCTAGCATGTGATGTGCAAAGTAGTTTTTACTGAAATGTAGATTATTCATGTAAAACCTGAATAAAACAACAAAACAACTCAACGATTTTGTATTAGTGCATCCAAACATTCAACTCTCTAACAAAGGACAATATTTTGGACTGGTCTAAATTGAACACATTCGCAGACGACAAAATAAGTGTACTCAAACAATGAAATTTGTTGTAGTGGAAGGGTTGAAATGTTGTGGGAAAAGGAGAAATTGCTGGTTACTAGGATTTTCTCCTTTTTCCACAGTGTTTTCAAAAACCTTTTGTCTCAGGGCATTAAATCTCTGGATTATGTGCTAAAAGATTAATTGACATCTTTTCATGCCCTTTAAGTTGACAGCTTTACAATAGAAAACATTATGGCAAAAAGAGGAAAGACTGATAATACTAACAATTCCTTGTCCAACAATACTTTTCACACTGTGATAAAACAATACAATATATCTTGCAACACGCGAAAAGGGGCATTCAGACATTTGCGTAAAGTGTCATCTCGGATCAGCCTGCGCAGTCTGCGCAGGCTAGTCCGAGACGGCACTTTACGACTACATTAGATTTTGTGCTACTGTAGAATTGCGCAAAACAGAAAATTACATAAAAATGGAAAGTGTCATTTCGGATTAATCAGCGCAGACTGCGCTGGCTGATTCGAGATGACACTTTAAGCAAAGGTTCGAATGCCCTTTTTCGCATGTTGCAGGCCATATTTGGGAATGTTTGGTAAAGTCATCTTGTGCAAATATTGGAGCCATGCTCTGGCAAAAGGGAGTTTAATGCATCTCCATGATGCACTATTCCTTACAATTCATCGCATAATTCTTGATCCATATAGTCATTCAGCTAAATTATGAGGTAGAGTGGTCCATGGACATGCAGCAAATTAACCAAAAGCAAAAAGTTTAGAAACAGGTCAGCCAGGATGGACTGCTCAGGCTGACTCTGGTGTTAATTTTTGGAGATGCATTAAACCCCCTTTTCACATGGCATGGCTCATGTTATCGAAGCTCTCTTGTGCAACCTGGCCGGATAGCTCAGTGGTTACCGTATCTGACTCGTGACCTGGAGGTTGCGGGTTTGATACCCAGTTGCAGCGAACTTTCTTTCCAGCGATTTTTTGCCTTTCACCTCTGATGCATGTAAGAAAAGTAGTCAGTGGTTTTGGAAAGAAAGTTGTGTTAGTACTGGTGTGAGAAAGCCAGGAAACACATGGGTGCGTCACTGACCACCGTGATATGACCTAAGCTGTTAAAATGGCATTAAACTCCAATACAAACCAAACCAAAACCTCTTGTGCAGTTTTGTTGCAGTAGGCTATGATTTATGTACGCTAGTAGTCTTTGGTTTCTGCTATACTTCATGTCACTCGGAGCGGTTTTACATTTAGCATTTTACACCAGCACTGTGTGAGACATTGGTGTAGGGATGGAGCATCGTTCTCTCTTATCAAGGATTTAGGGTTCGAATTTAGTGATGCCCGCTCAAGCTGCAGAACTACCCACATCACACGGCGAGTACTGGTTAAGGTTTCAAGGAAGCAATCACAGAGAGTGATTTATATAAACTGTAAAAACTTGTTTTACAATCAATATACAGCAGCTATGGTTAAAGCCTTACATCAGTCTCGTTGTTGAGCTAGCTTTAACACTGATGCAGTTTGGTGCATGTCTGTCCGTGATGTTTACAGTAGGTTAACATGCTATGTGTTTGGTGCTTGGATGGCTGACCAAGTCGCTGCATGTTACAGTTACCATCGGTTTTATTTGCAGAGTTGATTATCTAATAATTATTGTTAACAGACTTTTCAATAAAATTTCCATCTAACATCTAAACAGGAGCTAAATAACCTACATGCACATTGTATATTCTTTGGTTGCTGCCAGTTGTTTCAAGAACTATTACACAATGATTGATAACAACCTATTTCACCCTTTACCGCACAATGCTGACTTTTAACGACCCTGTGAAAGAAGCTTTTCGAAAACACTGTGGGAAAAGGAGAAAATGCTGGTAACCAGCATTTTCTCATTTTCCCACAATGTTTTCAACTCTATCAAAGAAAAATTGCATAATTTGAGCCACGTTAAAATTGTCGTCTGCAAATGCTTTCAATTTGGACAAGGCTAAAATTTTGTCGTCTGGTAAAGGGTTAACACTTTACCAAACAGTCCCATTTTTTAATGAACTTGACAAACAGGCTTCTGAAAACATTGTCAGACAAAGGGGTAAATAACAGTATTTTGTCCTTCTTGTCTTATTTCAAAGCCTAATTCCTATCGTTTGAGCAACATTTTATTTGTTGTCTGCAAATGCTATTACATGTAATTTGGACAAGTCTCAAGTTTTGTTTTAAAGAGTTAAAGATATTACAAGCTAGTATAAACTTCTATCTATGATTCATTTTCGAGAAAGAAACCTTTGCTAGCATCCAGAAACTCTTGGAATTTTTTCTTCACGTCTCTATGGATGGTATCACTGCCTGCAGTAATGGCCCTCATCTTGGAGGAATTCTCCAGAAATACTTTCATAGCACCGGGAACATCCGGTATATCTGCCTTCATTATTTCCCGTTTGAATTTCTCCTCGTCACTTAAAACTATCCTAGCATTGGTCTCGAGCTGGGGTGCTCTTGTTAAAATGTCCCGAATATGCCCACAAGCACTCTTGAAATGTTGCAGGCATCGTAAAAGTTTATCGGCGTCGCCATAGCAATGAGCACGGACGGTTTCCGGTTGGTATATTAGTTCTAAGTAATCTTTGGTTCTTCTTTGTAAAGTAATCTTTGAGTCATCCCCTGAATGAAATTAGGTTGAGATGAAAATTGGTACAGAAAAGTAAATGAAATAAATGAAAATAATTGGTACAGAAAAGTAGACAAATTTTCTTTTCAAATCTTTATAATGTATCGCGTAAAACAGGATCCGTGCTTGTATTCACCCAACATTTTGAAGAGTTTTTTTCTTTTTCCCGTGTGGAAATGAGGTAACGGGGGTTGTGTAAAGAGTCGCTTTCCCTATTTCACGCTATTGAAGACATTTATAAGATAACGATTGGAATAGGATCGGTATACTCGTAGACTGATTTTTTGGCGATATTTAGTCAATGAAGGTAAAATTTGAAACAGTATTGCAATTGAGAGGCACAAGTTTTTAAAGCGCAGTTGTATAAAGATGTCAAAATGGACGAGGAGAAAAGTCGACTTGCCAACAATATTCCTAATTCTGATTGCTGGTTATCACATACGCCCGACTTAAGCCGTCAATAATGAACCATGCTTTGTGAAAACGGGGCTTAATGCATCTGCAAAAAGTATCGAACCAGGTCAGCCTGCGCAATCCGCGCAGGTTGACCTAGGTCGACACTTTTTGCTATTGGTCAACTTTCTTCTCGTCAAAGGACAGTGTACCTCATGATTTAGTCAGTTCATATAAAAAAGGAGTTTATATGATGACTTGCTTGGTATCGTGCATCACGGAGATGCATTAATTCCACTCTTGCCATAGTATGGCTTAAATATTAAAAAAAATAAATACATTAATCTGCTAATAAAATACAATAAAATACTACTAATAGTCGTTTCTCTGATAATCAGTGAATACTCTATTACCTACAATAATGTTTTCTTCCCATCATTATGTAAATGCGATCGCTTCAATCACATTTATCTCGTAAGAAATGTCTGCAAATATTTTCATTGATGAGTCTAAAGTTTTGCCATTTGTATAGAATTAAGGGTGGTATAAGTACAGTTCGTGGGTTCTGGGTGGTCGAAATGTGCTTGCATGTCGGGAAATTTACAAATGGCTAAATGTTTGTCCATTTCTTACTGGTTAGAGCCTTGAACTTTGCAATTAGGATATTCTAGCACGATTCCCTCTCACGGAGACAGTCATATAGGACTTTTCTTGGACAGGGCACTACAAAACCCCAGCGTATTAATTTAGCGAAACCCTATAAAGGAATGAATACAGTGAGCAGTTGCAAATATTTAACTGAAACACTGCTTAACCCTTCATCGCGCAATGCCGACTTTTAACGACCCTGGGAAAGAAGCCTTTTGAAAATATTGTGGGAAAAGGAAAAAATGCAGGTAATCAGCATTTTCTCCTTTTCCCACAATATTTTTGATCCTGTCAAAGAAAAATTGCGCCGTTTAAGCAGCATTGAAATTGTCGTCTGCAAATGCTTTGATTTTGGACTAGGCTAAAATTCTGTCGTCTGGTATAGGGTTTAAGCGACGTAAATGTATTCAAACAAATGAAAGCAGGTTTACTGACCGCATCTCTGTCTCAGTATTCGAATACAGGACGCTAGGACCGGTATTCCGTGCGTTTCCTCGACAAACTGGGATTTAAACTGGTGGATATCTGTCTCTAGGTCTCGGAAACTTTCTACAATTTCATTATATAATTTTGAAATGTCCTGAAATTAGAAAATAAAGAAAAGTGACTCCGCTTTATTTTGCAGAGTACTTTCACTTACATTTTTATATTAATTTTCAAAGCTCTTCACAGCAAAAAGATACAAAAAAAAAACTTTTATTTGACTTTAAAGACGAATACATGTATAGTTATGTAAGTTAAATCACTGTGTAATAACTATTTAAGACAAACACGTGTTATCATTTTTCAAGGGACTATCCAAAACCTTTGGCGTCTGTCTGTCTGTCTGTCTCTCTTTCTCTCTCTCTCTCTTTCTCTCTCTCTCTCTGTCTGTCTCTCTGTGTCTGTCTCTCTCTCCTTGCCTTCTTTCTCTCTTTGCCTTCTGCTTGGTATATGGTATACCCTGTTTCATTAAAGTGAAATCGCATTTGGCTTTCTTTGTACTTTATTTGCATCGTCAATTTATGTCAGTCATATGTCACACAGCAAGATTTTAGATTGGTCGAAATTCAAACCATTTGCAGTTGACAACTTAAATGTTGCTCATATGACGAGATCTTTCTCTGAAGGGATCAAAGCGTTGTAGGAAAAGGAGAAAATGCAGGTTAATAGCAATTTCTCCCTTTCCTACAATGTTTTCAAGTCTTCTTGCTATGGGTCGTTGAAATACGAGACTGTGTGGTAAAGGGTTAGATCTGGTAGAAGCAGAGCTGATAAAACGGTTTCAAAGCAAAATGATGTCCTAATAGAAGTTAAGCCGCGATGTGACTTACCTTAAATGTTTTATCCACTGTTGGTATTGGAACATCCTTTAGCTGTACAGGACTTATTAACTCGATCGAGGTTTCTAAAATATACAGGTAGTTATATGGCCTGCAACACGCGAAATGGGACATTCGGACATTTGCGTAAAGTGTCGTCCCGGATCAGCCTGCGCAATCTGCGCAGGCTAATCCGAGACGATAGTAGTAAAGGAAGAGAGAATAGGGTACTACCTAGGGCCTGGGTAGTACCCTATTCTCTCTTCCCTGAGTGCCCTACATCACCATCCCTGACAAAAATGGGGCCCTATTTGCTGTCCCCGAAAGATTTTGTCCCTAGGCTCTCTTCCCTGAGAGGGATTTAGCATTCAAAATGGCGGCCGTTTGGACAGCAACCGCGGACAAAAATGCCCCAGGCTCCCGTCCCTGAGCGGAATTTTTTGCAAAAAAGGGAAAAGGGGGGGAGTTTTGCCTATTCTCTCTACCCTGAGAGGGATTTAGCATTCAAAGTGCAGGCCTTATGACTGACAGGCTGGGTAAAAAATGGCCAGATCACTGAGTTGGACTTAGTTTTTTCACCCTATGGATGATTTTTTCTCTTTCTAATTGCCTGACCATTGAGTTGGACTTAGACTTTTTCTGCATCTCTATGAATGATTTCTCTTTTCTAAAAGGAAATTTATCTTATATCACTGAGTTGGACTTAGTTTTTTCACCCTATGGATGATTTTTTCTCTTTCTAAATGCCTGGTCAGTGAGATGGACTTAGTTTTTTACCCTATGGATGATTTTCTCTCTTTCTAAAAGCCTGACCATTGAGTTGGACTTAGATTTTTTTGCACTATAAATGATTTCTAAATGTCTGAGCACTGAGTTGTACTTAGTTTTTTCTTCACCTATGTATGATTTTTTTCTCTTTCTAATTGCCTGACCATTGAGTTGGACTTAGACTTTTTTCTGCATCTCTATGAATGATTTCTCTTTTCTAAAAGGAAATTTATCCTATATCACTGAGTTGGTCTTAGCTTTTTTCCCCTATGAATGATTTTCTCTCTTTCTAAAAGCCTGATCACTGAGTTGGACTTAGTTTTTTTCTTCACCTATGTATGATTTTTTCTCTCTAAAAGGAATTTATCCCTATATCACTGAGTTGGACTTAGTTTTTTCACCCTATGAATGAATTTTCTTTCTAAATGTCTGGACCTTGAGTTGGACTTAGTCTTTTTTCTGCATCTATGAATGATTTTTTCTCTCTAAAAGGAATTTGTCCCTATATCACTGAGTTGGACTTAGACTTTTTTACCCTATGAATGAATTCTCTTTTCTAAATGCCTGGACATTGAGTTGAACATAGACTTTTTTTTACCCTATGAATGATTTTCTTTCTAAAAGCCTGATCACTGAGTTGGACTTAGTCTTTTTTCTACATCTCTATGGATGATTTCTCTAAAAGACTGAGCACTGGGTTGGACTTAGACTTTTTTCATTCTATGAATGATTTCTCTTTTCTAAAAGGAATTTGTCCCTATATCACTGAGTTGGACTTAGTCTTTTTCTGCAATTATGGATGATTTCTCTTTCTAAATGCCTGGACATTGAGTTGAACATAGACTTTTTTTACCCTATGAATGATTTCTTTCTAAAAGCCTGACCACTGAGTTGGACTTAGACTTTTTTCTTATCTATGAATGATTTTTTCTCTCTAAAAGGAATTTGTCCCTATATCAGTGAGTTGGACTTAGTTTTTTTCACCTATGAATGAATTCTCTTTTCTAATTGCCTAATCATTGAGTTGAACTTAGACTTTTTTACCCTATGATTGATTTTCTCTCTTTCTAAAAGCCTGACCATTGAGTTGGACTTAGTTTTTTCACCCTATGGATGATTTTTCTCTCTAAAAGACTGACCATTGAGTTGGACTTAGACTTTTTTCTGCATCTATGAATGATTTCTCTAAAAGACTGAGCGCTGAGTTGGACTTAGTCTTTTTTCTGCATCTATGAATGAATTCTCTTTTCTAATTGCCTAATCATTGAGTTGAACTTAGACTTTTTTACCCTATGAATGAATTCTCTTTTCTAAATGCCTAACCATTGAGTTGAACATAGACTTTTTTTACCCTATGAATGATTTTCTTTCTAAAAGCCTGACCACTGAGTTGGACTTAGTCTTTTTTCTGCATCTATGAATGATTTTTTCTCTCTAAAAGGAATTTGTCCCTATATCACTGAGTTGGACTTAGACTTTTTTCTACATCTATGAATGAATTCTCTTTTCTAAATGCCTAACCATTGAGTTGAACATAGACTTTTTTTTTACCCTATGAATGAATTCTCTTTTCTAAAAGGAATTTGTCCCTATATCACTGAGTTGGACTTAGTCTTTCTGATTTTTTTCTGCATCTATGAATGAATTTTCTCTCTAAAAGCCTGAGCACTGAGTTGGACTTAGACTTTTTCTGAGTTTTTTACTCTTCGGAGTGTAACTCTTCTAAAAGAAGTTTGACAATTTGAAGAAAGATAGAACTTTCATGGTAATGGTTAGTCCTGAAAAGGACTGTTGGGTTAGCTCTGAAAAGAGCTGTGACAATTTGAAGAAATGACAACTTGAAGATAGAACTTTCGTCTGACAGCTTGAAGATAGAACTTTCTTCTGATAGCTTGAAGGTAGAACTTTCGTCTGACAACTTGAAAATAGATCTTTCGTCTGTCCTCTTGAAGATAGAACTCGTGGTAGATGCTTAGTCCTGAAAAGGACTGTTGGGTTAGCTCTGAAGAGCTGTGACAATTTGAAGAAATGACAACTTGAAGATAGAACTTTCTTCTGATAGCTTGAAGGTAGAACTTTCGTCTGACAATTTGAAGAAATGACAATTTGAAGATAGAACTTTCGTCTGATAGCTTGAAGGTAGAACTTTCGTCTGACAATTTGAAGAAATGACAATTTGAAAAAAAGATAGAACTTACGTCTGACAACTTGAAGAAAGGTAGAACTTTCGTGGTAGATGGTTAGCCCTGAAAAGGGCTGTTAGGGTGTCCCTAAAAGGGACCTGGTTTTGGAGGTTGTGTTTTTTCGTCTCACGTTGTTTTTTTCCACTTCTAATGACAGCATCCGAAATTCGCTTGGCAAATGGGGCATGTTTCAACTCTTTTTTCTGATTACCATTGCTCCATTACCGAAAGTAATCTTCCTCCCAAATTCGATATCAACCAAAATGACATCCGGTGTTGTCTTTAAAAATAGTTGAACTAATCTTTCGCTGAGATCTTTGTATGGCTGTGTTATAGTTGTAGTTGTTTTTGTTCCTCCTCTCCTACGAAATGAGTGCTAAAAGCCTGAGCACTGAGTTGGACTTAGACTTTTTTCTGAGTTTTTTTTTACTCTCTGGAGTGTAACTCTTCTGAGAGAAAAGAAGATTGCCAATAGAAAATGTGTCATTTTTTGGCCGTTACCTAGCCTTTAATTGCAAATATCCTACATCACTGAGTTGGACTTAGACTTTTTTCTGAGTTTTTTACTCTTTGGAGTGTAACTCTTCTGAGAGAAAAGAAGATTGACAATAGAAAATGTGTCATTTTTTGGCCGTTACCTAGCCTTTAATTGCAAATATCCTACATCACTGAGTTGAACTTAGTTTTTCTGATTTTTTTCTGCATCTATGGATGAATTTTCTCTCTAAAAGTCTGAGCACTGAGTTGGACTTAGACTTTTTCTGAGTTTTTTTACTCTTCGGAGTGTAACTCTTCTAAAAGAAAGAAGTTTGACAATTTGAAGAAATGACAATTTGAAGATAGAACTTTCGTGGTAAATGGTTAGTCCTGAAAAGGACTGTTGGGTTAGCTCTGAAAAGAACTGTTGGGTTAGCCCTGAAAAGGGCTGTTTTGTTTTGGAGGCTGTGTTTTTTCATCTCACGTTGTTTTTTCCACTTCTAATGACAGCATCCGAAATTCGCTTGGCAAATGGGGCATGCTTCAACTCTTTTTCTGATTACCATTGCTCCATTACCGAACTAATCTTTCGCCGAGATCTTTGTATGGCTGTGTTATACGTTGTAGTTGGTTTTGTTCCTCCTCTCCTACGAAATGAGTGCTAAAAGCCTGAGCACTGAGTTGGACTTAGACTTTTTTCTGAGTTTTTTTTTACTCTCTGGAGTGTAACTCTTCTGAGAGAAAAGAAGATTGCCAATAGAAAATGTGTCATTTTTTGGCCGTTACCTAGCCTTTAATTGCAAATATCCTACATCACTGAGTTGGACTTAGACTTTTTTCTGAGTTTTTTACTCTTTGGAGTGTAACTCTTCTGAGAGAAAAGAAGATTGACAATAGAAAATGTGTCATTTTTTGGCCGTTACCTAGCCTTTAATTGCAAATATCCTACATCACTGAGTTGAACTTAGTTTTTCTGATTTTTTTCTGCATCTATGGATGAATTTTCTCTCTAAAAGTCTGAGCACTGAGTTGGACTTAGACTTTTTCTGAGTTTTTTTACTCTTCGGAGTGTAACTCTTCTAAAAGAAAGAAGTTTGACAATTTGAAGAAATGACAATTTGAAGATAGAACTTTCGTGGTAAATGGTTAGTCCTGAAAAGGACTGTTGGGTTAGCTCTGAAAAGAACTGTTGGGTTAGCCCTGAAAAGGGCTGTTTTGTTTTGGAGGCTGTGTTTTTTCATCTCACGTTGTTTTTTCCACTTCTAATGACAGCATCCGAAATTCGCTTGGCAAATGGGGCATGCTTCAACTCTTTTTCTGATTACCATTGCTCCATTACCGAACTAATCTTTCGCCGAGATCTTTGTATGGCTGTGTTATACGTTGTAGTTGGTTTTGTTCCTCCTCTCCTACGAAATGAGTGCTAAAAGCCTGAGCACTGAGTTGGACTTAGACTTTTTTCTGAGTTTTTTTTTACTCTCTGGAGTGTAACTCTTCTGAGAGAAAAGAAGATTGCCAATAGAAAATGTGTCATTTTTTGGCCGTTACCTAGCCTTTAATTGCAAATATCCTACATCACTGAGTTGGACTTAGACTTTTTTCTGAGTTTTTTACTCTTTGGAGTGTAACTCTTCTGAGAGAAAAGAAGATTGACAATAGAAAATGTGTCATTTTTTGGCCGTTACCTAGCCTTTAATTGCAAATATCCTACATCACTGAGTTGAACTTAGTTTTTCTGATTTTTTTCTGCATCTATGGATGAATTTTCTCTCTAAAAGTCTGAGCACTGAGTTGGACTTAGACTTTTTCTGAGTTTTTTTACTCTTCGGAGTGTAACTCTTCTAAAAGAAAGAAGTTTGACAATTTGAAGAAATGACAATTTGAAGATAGAACTTTCGTGGTAAATGGTTAGTCCTGAAAAGGACTGTTGGGTTAGCTCTGAAAAGAACTGTTGGGTTAGCCCTGAAAAGGGCTGTTTTGTTTTGGAGGCTGTGTTTTTTCGTCTCACGTTGTTTTTTCCACTTCTAATGACAGCATCCGAAATTCGCTTGGCAAATGGGGCATGCTTCAACTCTTTTTCTGATTACCATTGCTCCATTACCGAACTAATCTTTCGCCGAGATCTTTGTATGACTGTGTTATACGTTGTAGTTGGTTTTGTTCCTCCTCTCCTACGAAATGAGTGTTTAGTTGTAATAACTGTTGACCTGCATTTAGATATTCTTGGAGAGCCTCGCGTAGTTGATAATTTATCTCCTCCATATTGATACTGCTTCCGAATATTGATACTGCTTCCGAATATTGATACCGCTTTCGAAGTGTTCGTTCGCTGAGTGTCAAAAAATGATGAATGTATGGAAATAACGCTGGGTTTTATACGTTTAAGGAGGATTGAAATTTTTAAAGAGCGCGGACCTGACGGGAAACACCAGGATTGTACTGTGTGACACTGAGTTAGGAGTGGTAAAAACAGCATGAAACGCCGACGTGGGAAAAACATAGGAAAAAATGACGTCATGAGTCAATCAGTTCAATCCTCCTGTAAAGCTATAAAACCCAGCGATATTTTTACATAAAATCATATTTGTTCCAGTATGGTTCGAATTCTTGTCTACCCCCACTGCGCAAGCAGATGTCTGATAGAGTGAGGGAAATGTTTTGCCATACTTTTTTTACCCTTGTGTTTTGTTGATTTGCAAAAGAAACAGTTCTTTGTTACTCGTTTTTTTCTTCTTTTCGTTGTTTTGCTTTTTTCTCCTCTTTTAGATCCAAAGTTTGTTGTTTTCTTAGATTATCGTTTGTTGATATTTCTTTCTCTGCCTGTTCTGTTATTTTGCAGATTTTTGAATCGGTGATATCCGTTGCGTCGGACTGCATGTCTACGGTCTGATTTTCAACCGGTGATATTGTAGTCTGTAGTGAACTTGTTTTCCATGTATTTTCGTTGTAGAATGAATTTAGTGTCCCGACGAATTTCGTATGTTGGAGATCGACAACGTTGTAAAACGATGGTGAAATTTCGATGTCATGACTGTGTGGGTTCACGTAGACAAAAAAACAAATGTTCCTGTCTGATTTTCTTTTTTGGACAATTTCTGGACCAATGTCCTGCTTCGTTGCACGTAAAACAAATATTTGTTCTCTCACCATTCATCCGATATCGTTTGTCGAGCGTCGCTTGATCTAAAACTCTGTAGCTGATAGTACAGCGTATAGAGCTATTTATAAAAAAATACGCTTCACTACTAGACGCTGACGTAGTGTACCTCTACCCAATGGTCTATTTATAGCAACAGACGCTAACATATTGTGATTTAACCCCTTGTCACACTAAACGGCTTTTCCACTGAGTTGTCACGGTGTTGTTTAAGTTCCCAGACTGCCAAGAGATCGCAGGAAAAATGCGAAGCTCCCGTGGCCTATTATCGCGTTCCTGATGTTGATGAAAAAAAAAGCAAGAAGGAAATCAAGTACATTGATATCTGTTCTCTGTACCCTTATGTTTGTAAACACAAATCCTATCCTGTAGGTCAGCCAGAAATTTTGTCTGCTGAGAATATTGACATGAACAATATTCGACAATATGAGGGCTTAATCAAATGCAAAGTTTTGCCTCCAACTGATTTGTTTCACCCCGTTCTCCCAGTTCACTGTAACAACAAAATGATGTTTCCACTCTGTATGAAATGTGCAGAAGAAAGTTCAAGTATTTGTAGCCATGGTGAAGAAAAGAGGGCTTTGGTCGGAACTTGGGTTACTTTTGAATTATTCAAGGCTCTTGACTGCGGTTATCAATTACTGCAAAGTAAAAAAGTTAAAAGTAGAAAAAGTCAAAAGTCTCTCTTATATAGATCTAGATCTACATGCAGTGAGGAAATATTCCCGTAAAATGGTCTTTACAAGTGTGTGAACCAATAATTATTCCAAGTTATTTTTCTTGACATAAATTAACGAAAGTGTCAAGGAACTGTCTTTCTTTTGTTAAGGAAATCAGGGATATTCACCCTATTTCACATGTACAAATCTACGAAAGAAAAAAAATGCTTTCTACTTTTGACAACGCTCAAAATTCGAACTCACACCTTTTTTATATTAGTTAAGCGTATAGAGGTATTTATAAAAAAGCTTTACTAGACGCTGACGTAGTGTACCTCTGCCCAATGGTCTATTTATAGCAACAGACGCTAACATATTGTGATCTAAGCCCCTGTCACTCTAAACGGTGTTTCCACCGAGTTGACACGGTGTTGTTTAAGTTCACAGAGTACCAACAAAGGTTTTCGTTTTGATTTCTGAACAATAGATTGAAATGCTCGAATCAAAGTTTTTTTTGCCCAGAAGAAAAAATCCATTATTCAAATTGGCAATCATGACCAACTATGTTTTGCAAGAGCCGTTGTTGTGGGAATTTGCTACAGTGAACGTGAAAACACCGGGGCATGGAATAGAAAAATGGGATCGTATTAGTCGTTCAAACCGCCCTCTTCAAAAGACTGAAGCTGAGAAATTGTTGAATGAAGCTGGAGTTTCACCAACACAACCTGTAGGAATTGACGAATACAAAAAAATTCAAGCATTCTTGTATGAAAAAGGCTATGTCATTAAAGTTCATCAACAGCATTCAAAAGTGGAAAAAAATATTTGAACATCCAGAAGTGAAAACCAATAGTAAGATCATACATTTGTAGTTTCATCAAAACCATTATGACTACATCAAATCTATCAAAGGTTTTTTTTGTTGTGGATATTATTGTGAGTTCTGTGATGTGGGTTACTCTAACCGGGAAAGTCATGCTTGTTCAATTATCTGCAAAGGTTGTTACCGCAAAGGAAAATGTCCATCAGATTCAAAAGAATATGTTTGCAGTTATTACAGTAGACGATTTTTTAGTGCTGAATGCTTTGAAAATCACAGAATTGTTCAAGGTAGAGAAAAGAAATCCATTTGTGAATTAGTGAAACTCTGTTCAAAATGTGGTGTGCAATATCTTGTCAGAAAGAAAAATCATGTTTGCAAGGAAAGAAAAGGTGTCATATCTGTAAGAAAATTGTTAACTTTTTTTATCGATGCTATATTCAGCCTTACCAAAGTAAGTTGAACCATGACAGCGATGACGAGACGAGTTCTTCTGTAGTCAAAAAACCACAGTTTATTTTCTTTTGATTTTGAATGCAAACAAGACACAGGTGTACACATCCCGAATTATTGTATTGCACACAGAGCATGTGATGAATGTATCGATAAATCACTTGATTTTCATTGTTCTACATGCAGTGAATTTGAAGAGGGTAGGGAAGTTATTTTTCAAGGTGAAGAAACTTTGAGTCAATTTTTGCAAGTGGCTCTTTTCAAAACATCATAAAGGAGTCACGGCTATTGCCCATAATTTCAAAGGTTATGACGGTCAGTTCATTCTTGGCTATATTGTCAAAGTTGGGTTAAAACTTCCAAAATTGATCATGAATGGAAACAATATTATGAAGTTAGAACTGAATGGTGTACGTCTGGTTGATTCTTTCAATTTCATGAGCTTTGGTTTGGCAAAATTTCCAGCCATATTTGGTCTTCAAGAAAATAAAAAAGGTTACTTTCCTCACTGGGCAAATACAGATGAATTTTGGAGTTACATTGGACCTTACTTGGATATGTCTTATTACAAACCCGGGCATGGTAAAGAAGAGAGGGCTTTGCTCGGAACTTGCGTTACTTTTGAATTATTCAAGGTTCTTGACTGCGGTTATCGATTATTGCAAGTGTATGAAATTTGGCATTTCAATTCTGTGTCAGATCAGTTCTTTAAACGTTATGTGGACAATTTCTTTGAAAATTAAGCAAGAAACCTGTGGTTATCCAGATCGGTGTCAATCAGACTCAGAAAGAGCAATTGCACAAAGACATTACGGAATATGAAGCCAAATGTGAAACTCGTGGTGTTTGTGAATTTGAATTGTAAAAAATTTGTTATATACTGTTTTGCGAATAATTCATTGTAAATAATTCATTGCAAAAAAATATTTCAGTGTGAATTTTTTTTCATTGTTAAGAAATTTTTTTCAGTGTGATTTTTTCATTGTCAAGAATTTTTTTATGATGCTTTTGCAAAAAAAATGTTTCCTTGCGAATTTTTTTCATTGCCAAGAAATTTTTTTCATTGTCAAGAAATTTTTTTATGATGCTTTGCAAAAAAATGTTTCATTGTTTAGTTCTGTTCAGTAAATAAAAGTTCAATAAATAAAAGTTCAAAAACAATAGATCTCTTCATTCTGTTTTTGCCCCAAAGACTTGTTCTGTCTACATTTTTTTTCCATACACCGTCTCATAACTTTTTTGCTATATTAGCATGAAACGTAGCATGGAAAAAATGTATGGGCTTTCTGCCAGATCCGAGCTCTTTAAAAAATTTCAATCCACAGTAAACGTATAAAGCTCGACGTTATTTTCATACATTCACCATTTTTGGCTCTCAGCTAACGATCACTTCGAAAGCAGTATCAATATTCGGAAGCAGTATCAATATGGAGGAGATAAAATTATCAACTATGTGAGACTCTCCAAGAATATCTAAATGCAGGTCAATAGTTATTACAACTAAACACTCATTTCGTAGGAGAGGAGGAACAAAAACAACTACAACTATAACACAGCCATACAAAGATCTCAGCGAAAGATTAGTTCAACTATTTTTAAAGACAACACCGGATGTCATTTTGGTTGATATCGAATTTGGGAGGAAGATTACTTTCGGTAATGGAGCAATGGTAATCAGAAAAAAGAGTTGAAACATGCCCCATTTGCCAAGCGAATTTCGGATGCTGTCATTAGAAGTGGAAAAAAACAACGTGAGACGAAAAAACACAACCTCCAAAACCAGGTCCCTTTTAGGGACACCCTAACAGCCCTTTTCAGGGCTAACCATCTACCACGAAAGTTCTACCTTTCTTCAAATTGTCAGACGTAAGTTCTATCTTTTTTTCAAATTGTCATTTCTTCAAATTGTCAGACGAAAGTTCTACCTTCAAGCTATCAGACGAAAGTTCTATCTTCAAATTGTCATTTCTTCAAATTGTCAGACGAAAGTTCTACCTTCAAGCTATCAGAAGAAAGTTCTATCTTCAAGTTGTCATTTCTTCAAATTGTCACAGCTCTTTTCAGAGCTAACCCAACAGTCCTTTTCAGGACTAAGCATCTACCACGAGTTCTATCTTCAAGAGGACAGACGAAAGATCTATTTTCAAGTTGTCAGACGAAAGTTCTACCTTCAAGCTATCAGAAGAAAGTTCTATCTTCAAGCTGTCAGACGAAAGTTCTATCTTCAAGTTGTCATTTCTTCAAATTGTCACAGCTCTTTTCAGAGCTAACCCAACAGTCCTTTTCAGGACTAACCATTACCATGAAAGTTCTATCTTTCTTCAAATTGTCAAACTTCTTTTAGAAGAGTTACACTCCGAAGAGTAAAAAACTCAGAAAAAGTCTAAGTCCAACTCAGTGCTCAGGCTTTTAGAGAGAAAATTCATTCATAGATGCAGAAAAAAATCAGAAAGACTAAGTCCAACTCAGTGATATAGGGACAAATTCCTTTTAGAAAAGAGAATTCATTCATAGGGAAAAAAAAAGTCTATGTTCAACTCAATGGTTAGGCATTTAGAAAAGAGAATTCATTCATAGATGTAGAAAAAAGTCTAAGTCCAACTCAGTGATATAGGGACAAATTCCTTTTAGAGAGAAAAAATCATTCATAGATGCAGAAAAAAGACTAAGTCCAACTCAGTGGTCAGGCTTTTAGAAAGAAAATCATTCATAGGGTAAAAAAAGTCTATGTTCAACTCAATGGTTAGGCATTTAGAAAAGAGAATTCATTCATAGGGTAAAAAAGTCTAAGTTCAACTCAATGATTAGGCAATTAGAAAAGAGAATTCATTCATAGATGCAGAAAAAAGACTAAGTCCAACTCAGCGCTCAGTCTTTTAGAGAAATCATTCATAGATGCAGAAAAAAGTCTAAGTCCAACTCAATGGTCAGTCTTTTAGAGAGAAAAATCATCCATAGGGTGAAAAAACTAAGTCCAACTCAATGGTCAGGCTTTTAGAAAGAGAGAAAATCAATCATAGGGTAAAAAAGTCTAAGTTCAACTCAATGATTAGGCAATTAGAAAAGAGAATTCATTCATAGGTGAAAAAAACTAAGTCCAACTCACTGATATAGGGACAAATTCCTTTTAGAGAGAAAAAATCATTCATAGATAAGAAAAAAGTCTAAGTCCAACTCAGTGGTCAGGCTTTTAGAAAGAAATCATTCATAGGGTAAAAAAAGTCTATGTTCAACTCAATGTCCAGGCATTTAGAAAGAGAAATCATCCATAATTGCAGAAAAAGACTAAGTCCAACTCAGTGATATAGGGACAAATTCCTTTTAGAAAAGAGAAATCATTCATAGAATGAAAAAAGTCTAAGTCCAACCCAGTGCTCAGTCTTTTAGAGAAATCATCCATAGAGATGTAGAAAAAAGACTAAGTCCAACTCAGTGATCAGGCTTTTAGAAAGAAAATCATTCATAGGGTAAAAAAAAGTCTATGTTCAACTCAATGTCCAGGCATTTAGAAAAGAGAATTCATTCATAGGGTAAAAAAGTCTAAGTCCAACTCAGTGATATAGGGACAAATTCCTTTTAGAGAGAAAAAATCATTCATAGATGCAGAAAAAAGACTAAGTCCAACTCAAGGTCCAGACATTTAGAAAGAAAATTCATTCATAGGGTGAAAAAACTAAGTCCAACTCAGTGATATAGGGATAAATTCCTTTTAGAGAGAAAAAATCATACATAGGTGAAGAAAAAAACTAAGTCCAACTCAGTGATCAGGCTTTTAGAAAGAGAGAAAATCATTCATAGGGGAAAAAAGCTAAGACCAACTCAGTGATATAGGATAAATTTCCTTTTAGAAAAGAGAAATCATTCATAGAGATGCAGAAAAAAGTCTAAGTCCAACTCAATGGTCAGGCAATTAGAAAGAGAAAAAAATCATACATAGGTGAAGAAAAAACTAAGTACAACTCAGTGCTCAGACATTTAGAAATCATTTATAGTGCAAAAAAATCTAAGTCCAACTCAATGGTCAGGCTTTTAGAAAGAGAGAAAATCATCCATAGGGTAAAAAACTAAGTCCATCTCACTGACCAGGCATTTAGAAAGAGAAAAAATCATCCATAGGGTGAAAAAACTAAGTCCAACTCAGTGATATAAGATAAATTTCCTTTTAGAAAAGAGAAATCATTCATAGAGATGCAGAAAAAGTCTAAGTCCAACTCAATGGTCAGGCAATTAGAAAGAGAAAAAATCATCCATAGGGTGAAAAAACTAAGTCCAACTCAGTGATCTGGCCATTTTTTACCCAGCCTGTCAGTCATAAGGCCTGCACTTTGAATGCTAAATCCCTCTCAGGGTAGAGAGAATAGGCAAAACTCCCCCCCTTTTCCCTTTTTTGCAAAAAATTCCGCTCAGGGACGGGAGCCTGGGGCATTTTTGTCCGCGGTTGCTGTCCAAACGGCCGCCATTTTGAATGCTAAATCCCTCTCAGGGAAGAGAGCCTAGGGACAAAATCTTTCGGGGACAGCAAATAGGGCCCCATTTTTGTCAGGGATGGTGATGTAGGGCACTCAGGGAAGAGAGAATAGGGTACTACCCAGGCCCTAGGTAGTACCCTATTCTCTCTTCCTTTACTACTACTGACGATACTTTCCGATCGTGTGTGATTTTCTGTTTCACGCAAGTCTACTTTAGGACAAAATCTAATATTGCCGTAAAGTGCCGTCTCGGATTAGCCTGCGCGGACAGCGCAGGCTGATCCGAGACGACACTTTACGCAAATGTCCGAAAGCCCCTTTTCGCATGTTGCAGGCCATATAGTTTTAATGAACTGTACGTCTTAAAATATTTGTATCAGTCTATAAATCTTCCCAAATAAGAAAAGTTTAGACTGGTCCGAAATAAACGCATTCGCAGAGGAGAGATAAAAATTAAATTTGTTTCTGAAAGAGCAGAAAACGTTTTGGGAAAAGGAAAAAAAAAAAATGCTGGCCACGAGCATTTTCTTTGTTTTCCAAAATGTTTTCAAAATTCTTCTAACTCAGGGTCATTTACACTCGGAATTGTGAGGTAAAGGTTAGGGTTAACATGTTACGATCCAAAAGAAGGCTTTTGAAAAGAGAAAAGAAGAAAACGCTGGTACCCAGTATTTTATCCCTTTTCCTACAACGTTTTCAACTTTGTCAAAGAAATCACATACTTAAGCCAATTTAGTTTGTCGTCTGGAAATGTTTTCAGTACGAAAGAGTCTAAAACTTTTCAGTCTGGTAGAGATGAAACAGAATCAACATATCAGTGATTTCAGTCCTTTGATTTGAAATGCGATATCAAAGCACTGACAAGTCGGAAAATGTTGAGGTTGTATTTAAAAGTAAGTTTGGTTTACATGACAGTTTTGCGTTAAACACTGCTTTGAATAACATTTCAGGTTTTAAGACAGATGGACACATTCGCATAGTTTCGTAAACGCGAGTTTGGGACCGAGTACACATGATTCTAAAAAATGCTTTTACAGGGATTGTTTTATGCTCTTTGAATTGTTTATTTTCAGTCCGAAAAATTAAAGAGCTTGTTTTCAAAATGTCAATATTTTTCCCGGTAGCGGAGAGCGGTTGTACCTTCATCCCACCAGCATAATACGAAGCCAAATGAAGAAAAAAAAAGGCTTGCTACGCCCCTGATGCCATCAGTATATTACGATACACAAAGCCATGCATTCTTTGAGTTTTCATACCAGGACGAAGCTATTCTATTAAAGCCACTAAGATACACATGAAACCGTGAGTTCTAAATTTGATTGTGAGAAGGAAGTAGATCCGTCGCAGTTAGGCTACTGTCTTTAGACCATGACAACAGTTTTTAAACTCTCAATTACATAATCCTTTATCGAACGACAAATTTCTGGACTAGACGGAATTTAATTTGCACAAGAAAACATTAATGAAGCTCAAATGATAATTTCTGTCTTTGAAATGGTAAAAAACATTTTGAGAAAAGGAGAAAATGCTGGTTACCAGCATTTTCTCCTTTTCTCACAATTTTTTCGAAAGCTCTCTGCAGAGTTGTTTAAACTATCAATCATTCCCGTATTCTGACGAGCCGTTAAGCCCGGCTGTGCAGTCGGTAGCGCGCAGACCAGTAACCAGGGGAGTCGCTGGTTCGAATTTTCAGCTCGGCCAATTTCTTTCGGAGGACTGATGAAAGATTTTTTGACAGGATTTATTCCTCTATCACTGGTGATCACTGTTTCGACGACAATTTATGCTGGAAAGCAGCCAGTGGCATCGAAAGAATATTCTGCGAAGTACAGCTTTTAAAAACATCATTGGAAACAGAGAAAACGCGGATAATCAACCAACATAAGAGAATAGCGAAAAGTATTCACGGACAGACAAGCAGACAAACAGAGAAACAGAATGGTTTACCGAATCCTCGTGGCTCTATAGGGTTATGTTGTCTAGCGGACTGGGGCACTTGTGTCACGGGGGCTGGAGTGGGCTCAGATAACGTCCCCGTCCGAGCCCCTACCGGATTTGACCCAAGTAGTGGACGTTCTTCTTCCTTTAAAAGTTGAAACAAAATGAGCAGATTTCAAATAAGAAGAAATGTATGTTATTCTTTTTACCAAATTCGCGTTTCTTATCTAAAGCTAACGTTTTGGGCAATCATCTAAATTTTCGCAATGACACACATTAGGGTCAGTATGGATTTTAACCCTTTACCAAACAATCCCTGGTTTTTACGACCCTGAGATAGAAGCCTTTTGAAAACATTGTGGGAAAAGGAGAAAATGCTGGTAACCAGCATTTTCTCCTTTTCCCACAATGTTTTCTACCCTGCTTGAAAGAAATTTCAATTTTTGAGTTACGTTTATTTTGTCGTCTGCAAGTGCTTCCAATTTGGACCAGTCTAAATTTTGTCGTTTGGGAAAGGGTTAATAAAATGTCATTTTTTCTCCAACAACGTTTTTTAACCTTTGGTTATGGTGTGAAATTAAAAAATGGCATTTACATAGTAACGAGTATAACTTTAAGTGTAAAAACACGCTATGTTAAAATAATGTATACCTATTTTTCATAACCCTTTACCACACGGTCCAGTGGTTTAACGATCCTGACGAAGGGGGCGTTTGAAAACATGCTGGGAAAAAGGAAAAAATGCTACAGCATTTCCCCTTTCTCCACAATATTTTCTACCCTTTCAAACACAAGCTCTAGAGTGTGAGCCATATTAAATTTGTCGTCTGTAAATATTTTAAAGTTAGACAGTTCTAAACTTTGTCGTCTGGTAAAGAATTAAGACTGAATTCGAAACGGGAAAAAGATGTGCGAAGTTTTCATTTTCTGCGTTTAGTTGCATAAAACAGCAATTCTAAAACAGTATTTCAGTTATATCAGTCCACTTCCTCATGAAATTTCAGACAAAAAAAACCACAGATAGTCCGGCACGAACAACTCTCTTTTCAACCTTCTGGGCAGAGCGGTTTTGTTTTGGTAAGTAAGCGGAACAGCCGTGGTTTATTCAATGGAATATTATCTGCATCCGCGTTTTTACCTTAAGTATGGACTTGTTTTCCTTTGATTAGGAGTTGGTCATGTTAGAATCGAAATTTGCAAAAAGTATCGACCCAGGACAACCTGCTATTGATCAATTTTCTGCATGTCAAAGGACCAAGCTACCTCATGATTCAGCCAGTTGTCAGACAAAATGAATTTTATGTATCCATAATAAATTAATGACTAGCTTGGCATAATGCATGACAGAGATGCATTTAAACATCTTGCCAGAGCATGGCTCATTTAAAATTATAACAGCATGACATTCTCACACCCTACCCTGAAATTTTGGTAATTATTTATATCATAAACTCGAGCAAGGGTTACTGTAATAACTATAAAAATGGATCTGGCGTTTATGAAATGAGATTGCTCACAATTAACCATAAACATGGTCATGATGTTGATGAAATAAGAGTGCTCACAATTAACCATAAACGTGGTCATGATGTTGATGAAATGAGAGTGCTCATAATTAACCATTAACATGTTCCTGATGATGATGAAATGAGAATACTCACAATTAACCATGAACGTCGTATTGATGTTGATGAAATAGAAATACTCAAATTTGACATTGTAATCGAAACGGGAAGATAAAGTTATTAAGGTATTATGACTGTTGAATGCAATACACCTGAAAATCTATATAACCCTTTGTATCTAAAAAATTTATAAAAAATTGCACGAGAATAAAACCAGACATGTCGAGGAAATAATCAATGTCTACATAGTGTCAAATATGGTTCCAAATATGGTATGATGACTTACTCCGCCCGCAGAATACGTTAAATTAGTAGTCAATTTGATTGGTCAAATTATTACCATTTATTATTAGCCCGCCATACAGCAAACGAAGTTACTACTAATTAAACCAGTATTTGTTTTATCATTTTTGCCCCGCTTTCGAATAAAACTCAATAATTGCAATATTTCGTTGTTGGAAGTTGTTGGTACATAATAAAAAGAATATTACGTTGTTAACTTTCCTGGCGGTTGTTTTGCTTCTTGCTCGTAAAAAAATATGACTTTTCGCGTGACATTCGGTCTCGCACGATATGAAATTTTCTAACGCTACTCAAAGTAAATAAAAGCACCAGGAAAGTTGCTACAACATAATATTCTGTACGTCTACTTAACTGATTGATAACCCATTTAATGCCGAAATGATATTATTGACTGTCACTGGAATGAATTTCATTCAGCAGATTGGTAAAAGATGGAGATTTACAGAGAGACCAATGTGCAGACAAAGATCAGACCACAGATATCCACAGGTCAATAGCCTAAACGTCAATATCACAGTTTAATCTATTTAACAGACGTCAATATTTCAGATAGGTCTAACCATAAAGCAGGTGCAGAAGACAAATTAAGAATACCTCATAATGCTGGGATTTGTCTTTGAAAGGATACACTAGAGCTGTCACTGAATGTGACTTAATACCCCCGCCAGCGCTTTGACAGAAACAGGCAATTATTTGTACACAGACGGACACACGGACGGACAAACGGACGGACAAACGGACAGACAGGCTGATTCCAGTATACCCCCGAAAACATTCGTTTTGCGGGGGTATAAAAACATTGTGGGCAAGGCAGATTGCTGGTTACAAGCATTTTATTTTTCCACGATGTTTTCGAACTCCTTTTTCCCTAGGGTCGTGTACACACAGGATTTGTAAAGGGTAAAACTTTAATTTCAAAGTGACCCTTTTTTTTCGGAGGACGGGGCGGAGGAAAGCGGATTCATTTCAAAATTATTAGGAATTTTGTCATTCCCCTCCTGTAGTGACCAGTGAATATAGCACATGGCCAACATAAAAGTTCAAGATAGGTCGGGATGTTTGGGCCAAACTATCGAATTGCAGTGCTAATGTAGTTTGTTCGCATTTTTGTCCATGTACCACCTATGTCCACTCGATTAAAGTTACCGCCTACCTGCTTCTCTGGATACAGGTTATTTTAATATGCTTATAGAGTTAAATGTACCGAGTATAAGGAACTTTAAAGAAACACGTAGCCCTTATTAAATGTTTCCCTATTGAAGTTCCCCAGATCTGAAAATTTTACCGTCATATAGAAGCTAAAAAAAAAAAAATCTCAAGGAGATTCATACTTTGACAAGAAAACACTTCCATGTAGAACCCCCTCCCCCCTTTTTAACAACACTCGCAACTTACCTCTCCTCCGCAACAATTTCCCATAATTCCTTAATCATAAACTCACTCTAAATCACTGGCTGCTAACCGATTTAAAATCTTAAAATGTAATCTCAATTAGAATGATAAACAGGTAGTCACTGATAAATAGGTCCTGTATCTTTGTTCCTTGTCCCATACACTTTAAAATGATTTTAGGAAGATTGTCGAGCAGACACAATTTCCGATTGCAGACGATTTTCTTTCGTCTGGCAATCCTAAGACGACTGTTGAAAACATTGTGGCTAAAAGAGAAGTTGCTTGTTACTAGCAATTCCTCCTTTGCCACAAAGTTTTTTTTTTTATATTTAAATTCGAGTGCTAAACTTTAACTCATGTTTAATTATCCATATTTCAGTTTTACAAGGATGTATTGCTTTTTCAAAATTCGTTTGATGCAGACACTGTTTCAGAAAGTGATACATTACGTGTACGTGTTAAAATCCACTGAGTGCATAAAACCTCTCAACATGTAATTTCAGCTAGCATATTCGATCACACTGATAAATCGATGCTATATTTATTCCTTAACCTGCTTAGTAAGTTGTATGAACCTTTCAAGCCAATAGTTAAATCCCAAATTTTGCTTTTTCAAAGTTATTTTGGTGGCATAAATATCTCCTCATCGGACAGTGTTGATTCAATATCAGACTGCACGTTCTGTGTAATCTGATCTTGATCTACATTGTCCGCAAAAGGTCCTTGAGTCGCGCTTAGCAGCCTAAGGGTTAATATAGATCTAGTCGGATAGAACATTGAAAGGAGAAGGGTGTAAACTATAACTGATAATTAGTGCAAATATACATATGTGTAGATATGCAGTCACATGCCCCTGTCTAAATTTAGGCAACTTGACCTCTCAGATTAAATGCTGTGTTGAATTTCTAAAACGAAAGTAGAAAATCAGAGTACCCGAAGTATTAGCCCCTTAAGCTGCTAAGTGCGACTCAAGGACCTTTTTTGGACAGCGTAGATCAGGATCAGACTGCACAGAACGTGCAGTCTGATCTTAGATCTACACTGTCCGATAAGGAAATATTTTTCCTCAAAAAATAAGTTTGAAATAACGATATTCGGGTTTTTACCATAGGCTTGAAAGTTTTAATTAACTTATTCAGTGGGATAAGGGTTAATGTTTTTTTAGAGCGTTACATGTGTACGATTTGATGAAGTATGTACCGTTCCATTTGATAGCCTGTCAATTCTATCAGGCCCGAGGCCGGTACCGCAGTCGGTAACGTACATGACTTGAAACCAGGGTCGCTGGTTCGAGTCCCCAGTTGGTCACATTTCCTCCCGAGGATTGGTAGTAGTCTTGGCGGGCAGGATTCTTTTCCCTCTCGCCATTTATCACTGTTTAAACGGAGTTTATGTGGGAAAGCAGCCACATCCTTCTGATTTTCTGTATTTTTTATAGCAACTCTTTCTTTAAATTAACTTATTTGTAATTAGTAAGAATATGATCATGTAATAACCGTTAACCGAAATTTGGAGAACTTTATAAGCCTAGCTTCTGTTCTTATCCTTTTCTTCAGTATATTTGTCATATGATTGTATTGCCTTTTGTTTTATTCAACTTGTATCTTTTACTGATGAATAAAATATATTTAAAGCAGCCATTGGCTTGGGAGTTACATGTATTAATGCGAAGTCCTTGTAAGAAACTTCAGAAAAGCATGGATAGGTGCACTGGCTTCCACGATATGACTGAAATAATGTTGGAAACGGCGTTAAACACCAACCAACCAACAAGATAATTAACAGGTATTTAACGGGGCACTCACTATTCGAATAAGTGATTGTGGCGTGTTACGTGTCTATTTGTAAAATTAATCAATTTTTTTTTCTGATTTTTCTAGATTGTATTTGTACAAGCTTATGCTATATTTCATGTTATCATTTTTGTAAATGGTCCATGGCAAAATCTTATTTGCCGAATACCAAAATAAAGTCATTTGAGTTGAGTTTGAGTTGAGTTGTAAAACCGTAGTGCGAATCTCGCAAAAGAGACCCTTGTAACCTCACCGTGTCGTTGGACAAGGCCCTGCATAGTCCAAACATAGTAGGGATGAAACACAGCAAAGACAAGAGTTACAACTGCGATATGACTGAATTGTTGTTGAAAGCGGCGTAAAATATCATTCACACACAGCGAACGAATAGAAGTTTTAGTAATTACTGGAAAAAAAAGTGACTGTGTAGATTCAGGGAATGATTTTGCGATCCATTCCAAAATCAAGTGTAGTCAGTACAGCAATCGGCACAACTCTGCCAATTTCTTAACTGCATCCAACCTCGTCCATATAAAGGCAGTTTCCATTTAAAATACTTTCAGTCACATTTTTTTAACAAGAGGGCCACGATAGCCCTATCGCTCCATCAGCGTTTTGACCCTTTACCACACAAATCGACGTGTTAATGACCATGAAAGAGAAGGCTTTCGAAAATATTGTGGGAAAAGGACAACATGTTGTCAATCAGTATTTTCTCCTTTTCCCACAATGTTTCCTATCCTATCAAAGACAGAAATAGTCATTTAAGCTACCTTCAATTTGTCTTTTGCAATGGCTTTTAACTTGGTCAACAAAATTGTATTTGTAAAAAAAATTGTCATTTCTTAAAGAGTAAAATCAACGTATCATGCGCTTAATTGGCATTGACAGAGACATACAGCATTAAAAGTCTGTATGGTAATAAACTTCCTTGGAAAACATTACTTCCCCCCTGCCCAACAAAAAAAAAAGTAATATCTTTTTAAATGCAAAGATAGTGTCAGTGAATACAAGCAGGTTTATTCATTGGCATGACAGGTAAAATTCTGAAAAAAATAACTGAACGATAGAAACCTTAAATTAAACATTCCACTCATGTGAGCATAACTATTAGCATCAAAATAACTCATTCTCCCTGAACACAGAACATTTTCTATCCAAAAAAATTGAATACCAAACTCTAATGTATTTCTGCAGTTTGATGATCAAGGGAGGTAAATAGTAACAAAGTTTATCTCTTATAACAAGTTATTTCCCTTGATTGCTATTTTAAATTGAAGTCACTATATAAGCCCATGTTAAACTTGTGATCCCTGGGGCGGGACCAATTTTGACCCCAGGGCTATAATATGAAGAAACTTGTTAGAGGCCCATTAGATAAAGCTACATGCCAAATTTGGTAGCCCTAGGCCTTATGGTTTCAGACAAGAACTGAGATTTTCGAAGATTTTCAATATTTTTCAGTTTTGTTGCCATGGCAACCAGAGTTTTTGAAGGAATGAAATTCTTCGAATAAATTCTAAAAAGGACCATGGTAGGATCATTTCTGTGAAGTTTTATCAAATTTGGATGGGCAGTTTCAGAGAAAAAGATGTTTGGGAAAAAAAGTTAACGGACGCACGGACGCACGCACGACAGACAACGGGCCATGACATAAGCCGAAAGCCAGCGGAGATAAAAACATGTCGGCGCCCATGAAAATCATTGAGCAACAACAACAATAGCAACAGTGAAGTTATTTATAATAATCTATAGGTGATAATTGCCAATGAAATTGATAGATCACGATCTTGTTTATATTGTTGAGTGGTCAGTGATTTAAAATGATTTGATTATCTCTTCTTTTCAAAACCGAAACTTCAGAGAAGCATGGACAGGTACTGTAGCAGCCGTAATATGGCGGAAATACTGTTGACAAAGGCATTAAGACTACAGACAGACAGACAGACGGACGGACAAAATGACGGACAGACAGAAAGAAGGATTGACATACAGCTAGAAAACCAGACGGATAGACGGACATAAAGACAGACAGACAGACAAAAAGACAAAAGGACTAAAAGACCAAAAAGAGAAACGAGTTCAAACAAACCATGGTTTCACTGGAGCCGGAACGTGTCTCATAAAGTTTGTTACAAAAAATATCTGTTTAACATTTTTAATTGAAAACAGTTTTTGGAAAGAGAGCATCTGAAAAAAAGAAACAGAAAACACTAGAGATGTGCCAGAAAGTGACGTTATACCTCCGCCGAGTTATGACAGAGAGAAATAAATGGTCAAAACCTAATTTCCACTATCCATAATTATGTTTAAGTTCAAAGGGAGATCATTCTAACAACGCCTTTAATGTAGGTATCCAAAATAATGCGTCTTTCTAGTTAAAAGTAATAGAAAGTTTCAGTGGACAAAAAAAAAAAAACTCAAAAGACCTCGCGACATAAATTTACATAGGTGCTGCCTACAGGCAGGTAGGCAGGCAGGCAGACAGACAGACAGACAGACCCCTCCAGTATACCGATGAAAAGATTCGTTTTGCGTTGGAATAATTAGCATTGCAAAAGCTATGCCTACACGTGCCGGTTATAACTTATCATTTGTAATAACATTTCAAGTCTTATT
Organism: Hippopus hippopus; assembly: GCA_946811185.2. Taxonomy (NCBI): domain Eukaryota; kingdom Metazoa; phylum Mollusca; class Bivalvia; order Cardiida; family Cardiidae; genus Hippopus; species Hippopus hippopus. The sequence goes on along the minus strand of OX328109.1, from coordinate 35,977,753 downwards.
CTTAAGAGTTTTATAAATCTTATAAAGTTTAAAATAATGCAGTTTCTTTTATTTGGTTAAGCCAATCAGATATTGCATTATTTTCTGTATCTAGTTAAAAATAAGAGAACAATTTATAATGTTTGGGGAACATGGTCCCTGTATTTATTTAGTTTTGGTTTAACTTATTACCTTATGAAAGAAATTTTCTGCAGGTGATTTCTAAACCATATTTGTAAAACATGGAGTATTAAGATGTCCAAGAGTTGAATACATGGGCATAAATACAAGTGTCAAAAATAACCAGCATTTCCTCATTTCGCCGAAACGTTTTCAAAAGTGGTTTGTTGAAAAACGAAACGAGTTCTCTGGTTGATGTAATGTGTTCAGTGTTAACTCTTTCAGCACGAACTACATTTTCAACTCGATCTCTTTCGACAGGTGAAATACCGTACAATCAACTGAAACTCATATCAATTTTCATCTTATAGGCTTGACTAAACAAGCGGACGGTATAGATCAAAGATCAGACTGCACGTTCTGTGCAGTCTGATCTTGATCTATACCGTTCGCAAAAGCTCATATTTTTGCCTGTGGCACTGAACGGGTTAGGTCATGTTTACAGCAAGATTTATGGGAATATATGTACCATAACATTTTTTACGACTGTGTATTTGCATGCATGCTTTCATTACATTCTGAACGTTTTCAGTATCATTAACTTTTGTTAACATATTGCGTAACAGTTGGAAAGGTCCGATTCGATACGGATCTAAACGGTTTGAGATCAACAACCTTGCCTCTGCTTTGGAGTATTGTCCGAAAAGTTGTAGCCAGTAACCTTCATATTCCATTACAGTGGCATTTGTACCAATCGGAATGGTCTCGGCTTCCTTCCGCAATTTCTGTTCATCTTCATCATTGAAAGTTCTTTGTAGTACTATTGTTTTGCCGAATGAAAATACTTTTCGATAGCCAATATCGATGAATTCTCTGTCGTCTGGTATTATAACATAGTTATTTTCTCGATTCCTGATCAGATGTTTTAGTAAATATGGAGTATTTAGCAATGATATAAACTCAGAAATTCTCCAAAACAACGCCAAACTTTTAGGCTTGGAATCTCTGTAGAAGAAAGGTTGTTTTATATAAACTCGGTCTTTCAATGAATATTCATAAACGTCGAAATTGTTCAAAGCCATTACAGAGACATTTTTGTTTAAAATCGAATACCCGCCGAACATATAGAAGTCGAAATCAACATATACTCCCGTGACGTCATCACGCTGACGTAAAAAGTCAAGGCAGACATTTGTTTCCTCTGACCGGATATGTCCACCGTAAGACCATTTTGAAAGTTCTGCATCTCTAATATACAAAAATGTATAAATATGACTAGATACAAAAGTTGAAATAATAAAATAAGTGTAAAAGTTTCTGAAAAAGCCATTTTGATTAAGTAGTAATCTCAAAATAAAGTTAGAGAAACATATATATATACTCGAAAAGGACACATACATGACTATGACGGCGTTTTGAATAAACCGATATTCTTTATGACTTGATGAACTATATACGGTCAATATCAGAACTAAGATAAGTAGTGTGCTGTTCTGGAATGGAAATTTATCGAGTAATTTTGGTGACCGTAAAGAGAAAATAACATACAATACTAAAACGGCAATGACAATAGTCATAAAAGGTTCCATCTCCAAGAGTCTGTCCAGATAGTGTGATATTGGCGATGTACCAAACACTTCACCTGACCAATCGTGCCACACATTAAACTTAAACCACTGGATTGGGGAAATAAACCATTTACCATACATCACGCGGTCATCCACTCCTGCGATCAAAAGGCCTGTCACGAAACCGAAAATATAAGCTTTAAGTTCACAGAGTAAATGGATTAGGTTGAATAGAAAAGCTGGATGTAAAACAGTTATACAAAGTGTTGGTAGAATAACACTGTCAAGACGAATATAAATACAGAGAGCACAAAACAGGCCAAGAATGAAATTCCACAAGTCTTCAGACGACACTGGCTGTATCGTTTTTGCAAATCTACTGCGTACTTCTTCAGTCCTGCATCTATCGAAGTTATTTACCCTCTTGTGTCTTGAATGTAAATAAACTCCATTAATCTGTTCTTTGTAACCACCGATTCCGCCATTCGTGTGCCTTGTACCGGGATGTAAATTCTGATCCATTTTATCCTGCCTTACTCTGTGATGTAGATTTCCGTTTACGTCGCCATGTTGAATTTTTTCAAACAAGTTATGATATAATACAGAACCATTTTCAAGTATACGTTGGTTGTCTTTATTATACCCGTTCTCGTGTGGGGATTTTTGATAACCGTTGGTGTTAGCAAAGTCTGATTTAAATACCTTTGGATTTTCAGCTGTTTCATATAGGCCAGAAGTACTTCGTGTTTTAACATTTGACGCATTTTTATGGTTCGACTGTTGCCCTGTTTTTGATCTCGTTAGTGTTTTTATTAGCGGTATAAGTGTATAAAACAGAACTGGCGAAACAAAACTGTTGTTAAGAGTGTGGGTTCCGAACACATTCAGTGTCGTTGATGAAGAAACAAATATGGCCGCAAGAGTTGCAACATCATGTGACTGGTATAGCGCCATTGAGAATTCATAGACTGTAACTGGTAAGGTTGACGTCACGATTACATGGAATATTCTGATAACCTGAAAGTAAAAAAAAATTACATAAAGTCATTTTTGTCAGATTGTATGTTGTTTAGCACCTTTTTCACATTATATCGCTGCGGTCAGTGCACTTATCCATACTTCCAGGCATCAGTGCTTCACACAGTAGGCTTCCAAAGCTTTTAACTGTTTTCCCACATAACTATGGTCGAAACAATGATCAGCGGTGACAGAAGAATGAATCCTGTCGCGATGACCTTCATCAATACTCGGAAGGAAATTGGCCGAGCTGGGCATTCGAACCAATGACCCACTGTTCTAAAGTTCTGTGCGCTACTGGCTGCGCTACCAGGGGTCGGCATAAAGCTGTCATTTACCTGAGTAAATAATCTATTTACCCTTGAGTAACAATTAATGATCTGAAAATGATGGAACCTACCCAAAATAGAGCGCATGAAACATCGATTTACACTACAGTAAATCTACCATTTAAACCTTTCGTGTATTTTCAGTATAATAACAGGAAACGTGATTATTCTTTCCCGGGCTTGAAGAGAAGCGAAAATTATGTTTTGCCCGTGGACTAGTTCAGCTATTTAAAACCTAGTTGTTGGGGACAGTTTTCATTCGATTACAGCAAAACCGAAGGGGTAGAAACAGATGCACGAAAATCTGACAGGGTTTTATTTTAAGCAAGAAATATCAAAATAGAAATACGGCGTAAGAGATACTGGAATTTGAAAATTGAAACTCTTTTGTAGCTCAATATGTAGCAAAATAATGAAAAGTAACGTCACGAGCAATGACCTCTTTTTTTCTCACTGGTTTTCATTTTATCGAAAATAGTACTGGGTTGTTGGATAACGCTATGAAAATGTAAAAATTCCATATAGCACAAGAAAAGAATCATTCTCTACTATATAAGTGTGCTGTTGTATGAATCAAGACCCCGACGTACCCATTAGCGGTAGCAACGCTTGTTAATAGTGTTTTCATAAATGTGCGAGCACATATGGCATCAGGGGCCCGCCTAATAAACGTGTGCACATTTTTTACCAATCGCAAATCGCCATCTATTCAGTTTTTATAGTTACCAAGAAGTTTTTACTTAAAAAAAAAATACTTTTAGCAGGACGGGGACCATCTCTTACTAATCATGCAACGATCATATTTGCAAACGAAAAATGTTAATCATTAAAATTACAAGTAATGTGGGAAATGCAAAAATGGAAACTTTTTATGTAAATTGTCGCCACAAAACCTCATTATTAACCGGAGGGCTCTAAATTATTTCTGAAGATTAATGTACCATAAAACAATAATGATGGTTTGATTTTCCATAATTGATTTGCAACACTTACATAAAAATAGTAATAATAAACGAGCCGTACTCTAATAAAAAGGGGCTTAATGGATCCCCGTGAAGCATTTTACCAAGCAAGTCATCACACATTTATGGACAGATAAAATCCATTTTGTTCAAAACGGACTAAATCATGGGGTAAAATGGTCCTTGCACATGCAGAAAATCGATCCAAAGCAAATAGTTTCGATCCATGTCAGCCTGCGCTGACTGCGCAAGTTGACGCTATGATAATTGTCAAGCCTTGGTGAGACAATTATCAATTCTCACAACAAAGTTAGATACTTTTTATATACGACAACACTATGGACGTATTCTATATATCTTTAAACGTCAGATTTATTGGTGTTTTATTATTTCTAACAACGAGAAACGCAAATTTTGCAGCATATGCAGATAGTATAGATATGGATTTGCTGTAATAATGACGTCATGAATTATGATGACTACCTCATAAAACGTGACGTTTACCCACAGATGATTCGTTTATGTTCTATGAATATCCATGGTGTATCAAATAAAATATCACATCAATAGGTGTTATTACATGGATATTGGGATAGTTTAGATAATCATTCGTGATGAACGCGCATTTTGGGAAATGGTCGATTTGCAATCGGTATCGCCGTCTGTATTTATTACATCAGATATGACGTCATCACTCTGCTTTAGATACAAATTTTCGTAATCGACGTACGTTACTGATCATGTGACATTCCCAAAATTCTTTGCGAAGTTCTGACGCGAAATTTTAAAAATACAGAATGAATCAGCGTAGCCTTTCAGGAAATACCATTGAAAAATATTGTTTCTTTACTTTTACTTGTTTTCTTTGTTGATGGTTTGCCAGCTGTACACACATAGCCTTAATTATATTCAGTAATGAAATGATTAATGAATCAATTAAATGTAGTCTATCTAAGTTTGGTAAGATTATAAAATTTGAATAGCTCCTTTGAATAAATCCTTCTCCCTGTAAAATCCAATAAAATATGTCTGTAACTAGATCTACATGATAATTTCAAATTCTGTTTCACAATACCTATTTTGGTTTTATCAGAAAAATATCTGCTCAAAAACATTAAAGAAACAGACAAATTAGATCTAGATCTATTATATTTCAACAAAAAATATGCATATTTTCCTTAACCCTTCAGATCTACCAAAACTGTCTCTCTTTTAACAATTCTGAGAGAGGAGGCTTACGTAAACATTGTGAGAAAAGGAAGGACAAAATACTGGTAACGAGCATGTTACCGTTTTCCCTCTCTGTTTTCTACCTTTCAAGTCCCTTCATCTGAAAGATATTTACCTTGCAGTCTGCAAATTATTTCAGTATGGAAATCTTCAAATTTTGACGTTTTGGTAAATTGATAAATTACAAATAGGGTAGGTGCTCTTTACCCTTAGGCTGCTAAGCGCGACTCACCGACCTTTTGCGGACTGTGTAGATCAAGATCAGACTGCACAGAACGTGCAGTCTGATCTTAGATCTACACTGTCCGATAGGGAAATATCTTTTCCCCCAAAATACCTTTGAAATAGCAACATTTGGCTTTTTACTGTCGGCTTGAAAATTTCATTTCACTTACTTAGTAGGATAAGGGTTACAGCTTATTTCATGCTCAACTCAGCTGTGCATGAAAATTCGGAATTATACAGAGCTGATTTGACACACCTCACTGAGTAACTTTTTAGGTGTTCAAACTTCTTTATTTTCTTATGAAATCAAAGTTATTATTTTTCATTGTTGTACTTACAGAAGCAGTTATGAAACAGAATGTTTGAGCACAAACCAAGTCTAGTATGAACTCAAGTTTTTATGTGCATAAGCCCTGAACACTAGGTGCCGAGCCCTGGTAGTGCAGTCGGTAGCGTACAGGAATCAAGAACAGGGGGGTCGCTGGTTCGATACCCGGCTCGGCCAATTTCTTTCTAAGGACTGATGAGTCATCGCGACAGTCCTGATTCATTCCTCTCTCACCGCAGATCCTTGTTTCGACGATGGTTATCTAAGAAAGCAGCCAGTGTCTAGGACGGAATACTGTGCGGAGTAATGGTAAAAGAAACTCCAGGAAAGCATGTATAGGTGCATTGGCCGCCGCGATATAACTGAAATAATGTTGAAAACGGCGTTAAACACCATACAATCAATCAATCTGAACATTAGGTATGTGATATCGGAGTCTAATCCTAATTACACCTTCTTTGACGTGTTACAACAAGGCAGTTAATTCTTTAGCAAACAATAAGGTTCTAGATTACACCGAAACGAAAGCATTTGCCGGCGACAAATGTTACTAAAAATAGAAAAAGATTTTTCTGAAAAGTTGGGAAACACGGTGGGAAGAGGAGAAATGCTTTCAACCAGCATTTCCTGCTTTTCCCACAATGTGTTCAAGTGGATATTTTCTGAGGATCTTTAAAACCCAGTTTGTTTGGTAAATCTTAAATTAAATCAGGATCCTACTAAAGTATCGAGAGAGAGAGAGAGAGAGAGAGAGAGAGAGAGAGAGAGAGATATATATATATAAGGAAAATTCTATGCATTATCTCCCTTTAAATCACAACCTGAACATTACGTATCAGATATCGGAGTCTTACCACGATTACATCTTCTCTGACGAATGTCAAAATGCTATTAATGTCTCTTTATTGTCGGTTAATTCAGCACAGGGTATACATAATGTTTTATATGTATCAATTGAATGATAATGGAAAGCGAAATTTACAAGACTTAAAGATACACCTTTAGAGCCAGAGAGGAAAAACGCCGTTAAAACTGTAGTGTGTAAAATGATTCAGATATTGGTCAGCTATGTAAACATACATAAACACTCGTTAAAATGGTGTACTGGATAAAGAAAGTCAAGGTGTTTGTCCTTGATCTAAGACCGGAAACGACAACAGTACTTCCTCTGATGGCCCCAAGGCAATAAAGTGCATTTTCTATCATTCGTAAAATGTGCCACCTTGCAGGGGCAACATTTCGCATGAAGATACAAGAATGATAAAGTCTCATAAAGTAAAGTTGAAATAGGTTAAAAAATAATGGCTGAAATCTAGTAAAGATATATCTTTAAAGTCTTGTAGGAAAGTCTATTTTTTATTGGCCTGATATTGCGGTATTCCATTTGAACCAATGGAAATCTTTAGAACTACATCGGCCTTTGTCAAAAGGGACAAAGAAAAACAATCTGGGGGTCAAATTGCAGGCAAATTTAATTAATGCCAGTTAAAAGTGTGGATATCATTTTCAGTCTAAAATGTGTAACAGTACAGTCTTTCCAGTCGCCTAGAAAAAAATCTTAAAGTTTGAAACTTTATATTCTAGTTTTACAAGACTTGAAAGTTATACCTTGGAAATGGTAAAACGCCAAAAAATTCACATAGAGAAATTTGCCTCAGTTTACTTACGAGATACGGAGAAACATTGGGGATGAAATAGGCTGCAGCATATAGCACAGCTGCCAACAATTTGGGCAGTAAAAAAGAGCGGAGAGCGTACATCCCCCTGTTGACCTCCTCTGTCCGTAACTCTGACGTCACGTTGATTGTAGCAGAGCCAGGTGGCGGTAAGTATTCGTAAGGGCGGAATCCATAACCGTATACCTCGGAATGGGCGACTGAAAATAAATATTTAAACAACATGCCATTTAGGGTGAGATGTTCTGCACGACTCGGTCATGTTAACCCGTAGGCTGCCCGCCCAGAGCGACTCAAGGACTTTTTGAGGACAGTGTGGATCAAGATCAGAGTAAACATAATGTGCAGTCTGACCTTGGATCTACGCTGTCCGATAAAGAGATTTTTTCCTCAAAGAATATTTTTGAAAAAAAACAATATTTTGTTTTCTACTACCGGCTTCAAAGTTCCATTTCACTTGTTTAGCAGGTTAAGGGTTAAAAGGTGTGTAGGTGTTTTATCTCGTCTTTCGCTTTGAACAGAGATATTAGTCTACTTATTAGTTGTACGGTCAGGTGGCAGGGGACTTGGAAACTTGTTCACGGCTGTGGTGAATCATGTCGCCCCGAGCCAAAGGCCTTCGGCTCGGGGCGACATGATTCACCACAGCCGTGAACAAGTTTCCAAGTCCCCTGCCACCTGACATTACAACGAATTTATTATACTGCAAAGTTTTACCATTCCAACGTGTGTTAAGTGAAACTTACCTGTTTTTTTGGTTTCAAAAATTAAGTACGCTGACGAAGTAGAATTTCCCTTGTGAGTGCCCCAATTCAATGAAAACTGACGTCACTGGGAACTGACGTCACTGAAACCTTGGAAAAACGTGCAGTTTGGTGCATAATCTTGATGTTAATTTTGATCGACGCTGCCATTTTGGACGTTGTGTTGAAAGTGTAGTCATATATACGGGGCTCCCGAATGGGAAATTGCTTTTACGTTGGTTTTGCCAGTGTACATGATATATATATTCGGGGCATTTTATCCAATCAGATCACGAGAAATTTCTTTGCAGTATAATAATATCACTTGAACTCCCTTGTTTTCAATGTAACATGCCCTTCAAGAATTTTCCAATCTTAAACACGTTTGATATCACAATTGTGACGTTATTTTGACGTCATTTTTACGTATTTCATAGAAATACGTACAATGGGTTTTCGGATCTTACCGCGGGTGCATCTATAGATGGTTTTGCATCTTCTGATACATAAATACTAATCAATATCTACCGTAACCACCATATATGTCGACTGCAATAATTGTGTGGGCGACAGCAGTATAGGGGTAGCTCGTCAGCCCCGTCACACCAAAGGTTCCGAGTTCGAGTCCCGTGATAAGCGAGGCCAACTGATAAAACAACCCACATCACGGCGCGAATACTGGTTCAGGTTTCCAGGAAGCAATCATCGAGAGTGATTTATATAGATATGAAGAACCTGTTTCACTATCGATGTGAAATATTTAAGTTTGAATTAATAAATGTGTTTCTATAATGTTTTCTAAGAAGATATGCGTCGATTGCAAAAAAAGAGAAAATATATTAACGTTAATATTTTTTCTTAGAAAGATATGTGGCGCCAACTGATATTGATCTTTGAAAACCGCAGTATTCGATATGTTTTACTCGTACGACAAAAAATATATCCCGATTTTCGTGGAGATGTATACCTATATTTAGAAATAAAACGTACGTGACTCGTTTGAACGATACCAAGATTTTTGACTGTTTATGATTATTATTTCGTTACCTTAGTTGGCCTTTACTCATATTTTAATATTAGAAAAGATTTCTTGTCACAATCAAGTCGTCAGCTTTAGTCATACGTCGGATACGAGTGTGTATGTACACGAGAACGAAGCTATTCATATAAAAGAACTATACTGCTGCTACACATTCTTCAAAAGATAGATTCGCTCAAGGAAATCCTTCGATTTAACGAAAATATTGTAAAGAAACCAAAATTATCAATATCGCACAGTCGAAGCTCGTGTACTGGTGTAACGAAATAATGATAAAACGAATCCTATACTAAAAGGAAATGGTGACCCCAGTCCACTCTTCACAACTAGGCCGATTCAGTACCTTCATCTAACTTGATCACCGGATCATCCGAAGTTTGCCGAATGACCCAAGTCATGTTACGATCGAGGCTCCACTGACTTATAAAGCACAATAATGGGATAATGAAAGGGGGGGGGGGGAAAGGAAGAGAAAGGTGTCATCATTAAGCAGAAATCACATTCCTTAGTTACACCGGCAGGCAGAAATTGTATCTCGAACAATATCAACTCAATCTTTTTAAATGTAAAGGCTTGGGAAACTGAAAAAAAAAAAAATGAAATACAGTGAAATTGCCCTAGGGCCAATTTTATCTTTGGTCGACAAAACGATTCATAAAACATATATTACTAAGAAATATCATTTTAAACAAAAACCGAGACGCATTTTTCGTCCAGCCAAATGTTCATTATAACAACGTTTTCATTTTACCGATCGAATCGACTATGTAACTAAGTGTCGTAATTATGGGGTTTTCATACAACGACTGTTTCAATTACCGACCACGTCTGCCTACATCTATACTCGTTTTCAGCCAGTTTTCAGCCAGTTTTTAACCCATTTCATCCTTGTTTTATGAAACTGTAATGATTCTTGTAATCCAAATGCCAATTGTTGCCCCTAATGGCTGCAAGATGGCACAGATTACGACGGACAGGAGATGCATTTCATGTTTTGGAGGCCTTTAAAGCTATCACTGTTGTCATTTCCGGTTTTAAATGAGGACAAATCCTTTATCCTTTACACCATATATATTGGTAATTCATCTGTATTTACACAGATGAGCAGTTCTACACACTTTCAAGTTTCAACAGCGTTTTTTTTTCTCTCCAGCTGTACGAATGTATCTTTAACACAATGTATATCGAAGTAACGAGGTACGCCTTTTAAACTTAACCCTTTACCTAATGGCAAAATTTTAGAATCGCCCTAATTGAAAGCTATGCAGGAGACTAAATGATTGTGACGCAGAAATAAAGATTTTCCTTTGAAAGGGTAGAAACATTTGTTGGAAAAGGAGAAAATGCTAGGAGTATGCATTTTCTCCTTTCCCAACAATATTTCAGAAGTTATTTTCCTTACGGTCTTTAAAACTCGGGATTGTGTGGTAAAGAGTTAACCTACATGGAGGAAAGGGTTGAATGAAATATTTGATCAATTTGATAAGGGCAGTTACAAAACCCATACATCTGCCTATTCTCTTCCCGTCGCTTTCGAAATTTGATCTTTTCTCGTGGCAATATTTTGCGGATATAAAAAACCATATAAAAACGTACTTAAAAGGCTATATCCCTTCGGCAAATTTATTCGTTTCACACGAAATCAAAGTTCCTTTATGCTGCGTTGTTTGATCAATTACTAGGTCTAAATCAATCATGGGGTTTTAATGCAGTTTAATTTCATTTTCACGGCGGTCAAAAGGCGCCTGATTTTGTTCGTTTTCCAATGTCACATTTTCTTTGATATTTCCGTGTATGAATGTGTGTTCTAAAGCTTAACGTAAATAGACTGGAAGACAGACTGAAAAACAAATTGAGGGAATTGAAGAACAACAACAACAAAAAAAAAAACAGTTTGGCATACCTTTTTTTTCTAACGATAGGTCCTTAATGTGGTAATTTTATAGTCATGACATGTAAGTTCACGGTATATGTTGCTTCAAGACGGTAATCGGCATTTTTCCGTCATAACAAACATTGGTGCCTTTTAGCGGCTTGTCTGGCCTCTATTTTGAGGGTAAATACCTTGAATCAGACATTTCTTTCCCTCCCTTAGCCAACTCAGTTTAAACATATTTTATTCTACAGAAGTACAACATACATAAACAATACAATACAACTGATTAACAAATATAATACTACTGAAATGGATTGGAACGAAAGCAAAGCTGTTGAATTCCTCTCCAATTTCCGGTTAATGCATGTATAAAGTACAATATAACGAACAAGTCTAGAAGACACATAATCTTCAATTTCAACTTCAATTTCAAAAATAAAAGTTTAGAATGGAAGAAAAATATACCGGAAGTGAAAATGATGTAATCGGCACATACATGCTTAACACCATTTACCCCACCCTCTTAAAGCCCTCATAACATGCAGTTTTACAAACAAACAGACATGGTGACGTATATAGATCATCTCCTAGATCATGTGGCAACATTTTCAAATCATGTGATTACAAATTGGCGCCGAATATATCAAGTTGCACTGATTTTTGACGAATACCATTGACGTCACATGATTCAATTTCAAATTGGCAGCGGGACAGTGCGAAATCTGCTCTCGCTGATCTGTATCAGGAGTCTAGTTGGGGAACTTTAAGCCAACGACGGCACAGACACAAGCTTATTCTTTTTTCATAAAAATGTAAATGGTAGGCAATTCTTGGTCTTATAACCTACGTAGGCCAAACAATTTTTGAAGCATTGCTTGTAGAACTAGTTCGAATGGTACTTCAGTTTTTGCCATCTGTGATTAATCGTTCACTACCAGATGAAATTAAGAACTAGTAATCATTGTCATCCTTTAATACCATTTAGACAAACCTTGTCCACGAAGGCTTTATTCTTTTGAACGATAGGTAATGATAATCACACATGCCAGATTACGCAACAGATGCAGCTCTTTCAATGCATCTCTACTAAAAAATGTGGTACAATTCGCCACTCTGTAGATGCGGTAAGGATGATCCGACTGAATACTTCTTTTTGAAATGTCCTTTTTATTATGACCATTCTTTTTTGGGATAAAAATATTACTCTGTTTGATTGCCAAGAATATATTGCTGCCGTGCACACCTATAGTATATCAGGTGATAGTAGATTTACCTAGTAATACCTAATTTCTGAGTCTTCTTTGAATTAGTTGATTTTCTACCCAATGTATCTAGACCAACCATTATAGTTTTTTTTAACCCTTAGGCTGCTAAGCGCGACTCACTGACCTTTTGCGGACAGTGTAGATCAAAATCAGACTTCACAGAACGTGCAGTCTTTTCTTGGATCTAAACTGTCCGATAAGCTACCTTTGAAAAAGCAAAATTTAGGTTTTTACGGTCGGTTTGAAAGTTTAAAATCACTTTATTTAGCAGGATAAGGGTTAATTCTGACATACGATTTGGACCTTCCAAGCCTGGTTTGCTGACATCCTAATATCATAAAGGTTTTTTTTAGGGTCAGCAACCACTTGTTTTAACAGAAGTGATGGTCAAGCTGGAAGTTTATATCGCCATTGCACAGGCGTCTTCTACGTTCAACTGAAATCTTCAGAATTAAGGTATTACCATCCTAACGCTTCTAGTGCAACATGGAATAAAATCTCTTATTAGTTGATGAATAAGGATTTATACTGATATAATATTTTTGCACATTTCTAACCGACAAGAAATTCCTTTGATGTCTATCTTGAAATTATTTGTTGATACTTTTGTTAGTTTCCTGAAAAGGGAGGTAATTATTATCATCTCCCTTTGTAATGAGAATATAATGGTTTTAGATTTATAAATAATAATTCTAAGAAGGAAAAAAAAAGGAAAAAGTGGCTCGGTGAAAGTAGTAGAATAATACTCATTTTTAATTATAGCTAATTTTGTAGGATAATATAATAGTGGAAATTGCTGTTTCCCATTAGGAGGGAACTACCTAAACATACCACACCCTTCTTTTTTCTGTTGTTGTGTTTCTTCCCTCAACATTTTCTCTAAAATTAAGCTCCACTCTCTGTAATAATGGTGTGATCGTTTAATATCCGTATTCCGAAATTTGTGCGGGCGGTCCAAGTGTCAGTCGTTGGCAGAAAAATGAATATGAAAATCAGGTAAAAAGTAAACCAAATATAGAGCGACTTTGCAATTTTTGACCTACTTTTAAAATTCAGGTCACACAAGAATAAGTGATCTGCCACCGTGATATGACTGAAATATTGTTAAAAGCGGCGTTAACCACCACCCAATCAGTTCTTGATCGTTTCTTTCGAGTTAGTAGTAGAAAATTTGTGTTATTTCTCTAGGGTGTGAGAGTATATATGCCTTAAACCATAATTTTAAATACTGAGTTCGAAAAACCTTTGCAGACGACAAATATCTCCTTATCTGTCATTGTAGGTCATAGATCAGAAGGTAAGTGAAAGTATTGAAAGTTCTGTTAACCTTGAGGCTGCCAAGCGCGACTCACTGACCTTTTGCGGACAGTGTAGATCAAGATCAGACTGCACAGAACGTGCAGTCTGATCTTAATCTACACTGTCCGCAAAAGGTCAGTGAGTCGCGCTTAGCAGCAGCATCAGGGTTAACAGATATCCGGTAAAAAAATAGTATGCAGGCTATCTCAACGTAAAAAAGTAGCTTATAAAAACTGAACAAGATGAAGTTAGTTTTAGAAAGGTACGACATCGGGTGCTATTTTAGTCTATTGCTGCATAATAAACGAGTTTAAAATACACTTGCAACACTGATTTATCTTCGCTATTTGAAATACTGCATCGAGTTCATAAATATAAGGACATATTTATTGTTGGTCTTTAAATAATTTAAATGGAATCAAGGGATGGAAAGTTTGGAGTTGAAGCTCAGCTTTAATTCTTTCAATGGTATGATGATAAGAATCATTCTTCTTTTCGTTGAAGAGTTCCAGCTTGTATTTCGATTTATCATGAAATACTCTCTCATGAATGTGTCAAAATAGTTCCTGAATAATCTGGTATCTAACACGAAAAAAATCTTTCAGGTAAAAGATGACAAAACGCGCTAGACTATCTGTATGTCAGAATATGACAGACAATCCTGACAAAGTTTGCTGAACAAGCTATGTAAAAATGATAAATTTGGCTGCACAAACTATTTAAAATATTTCTGAAATAAGTTATTTTAAGCTACAACTTAATTACTTGAGCCAGTTTGCGGCTACAATGTTTTAAAATATCACATTTTAAATACATCCGACTTAATTATCATAGTCATAAATCACTATCTTCTACAAATTTAACAACTGTAACTATGTAAGTAATGTTTTACGGCCACACTGCTACATCCTGCATAGCTTCATACATCGCCAGTCCTATATGGCCTGCAACACGCGAAAAGGGACATTCAGACATTTGCGTAAAGTATCGTCTCGGATTAACCTGCGCAGTCCGCGCAGGCTAAATCCGAAACGACACTTTCCGTTTTTATGTAGTTTTCTGTTTTGCGCAAGTCTACTGTAGCACAAAATCTAATGTAGTCGTAAAGTGCCGTCTCGGAACAGCCTGCGCGGACTGCGCAGGCTGATCCGAGACGACACTTTACGCAAATATCCGAATGCCCCTTTTCGCATGTTGCAAGCCAATTATGTAAATTTTTCCATTAATATTACATTCCTAACTGTTGACGACTTGACTGCTGAAACCTCGTTTTTATAGGGTGTAAATGCTACTTTAACAACAACAACAGCAACAACAACAATCGCAAGAACAAAAACAACAACAAACTCCTTCTAAACATGGATTTAACTATGGCAGCAGATTGGGGATTTTGTCACTGAATTTAGTGATTCCGTTTCTATATTTAGACCTAATTTACAAGGTGTCAGTTCATTGGTAAAAATAGTCCATAAATTGTAATCATGGAATGAATGAAATACTTTTCTAATTATTTTCGAGTAGTGAGATTTTGCCAACTCAATGAATGTAATAGACATAGTCAAGGTATTGTTGGTAATCAGTCATGAGCCTCAAAGTGATAAGAGAAGATCGAAATGCTAAAGTGTTCAAAGTGTTACAATACTTTGGATGTTGATATACAACTTGTAAATTATCAGATGTATCAGTACGATGGTTACATTTCAGTTCTCTTAGTTCTGTACCAAGACGGTGTCATCGTATTTTGCCGGTCGGTTTCTTTACCTAAGACTATGCATTTGTTGCGACCTCTGGTGGCAGAAACTGTAAATCTCGATTACTTGAAAACTTAATTATTCAAACATACCAGTTATTTCGTAGGTTTTTTTTTTTCAATTCTTTTTATCCCCACAGACAGAATTGGGACTACACTTATTTCGAAAAGAATGTTACGAATGATATATGTAAGCCTTTTTTTGTGAAAAGAGGGTTTCATGCATCTGCAAAAAAATATCAACCAATGTTAGCCTGCACAGTCGGCGCAGGCTGACCTGGGTCGAAACTTTTTGCTCTTGGTCAATCATCTGCAATTATAAAGACTACTCTACTTCATGTCTGCCTCAGTCGGTTGTTAAACAAAATAGTTTTTATGGATCCATAATTGTGTGACGATATGCTTAGTAAATTGCCTGATGGAAATGCATAAAACCTTTTTACTCAAAGCAATGCTCATATGAATAATAATATTGAGCCATGCTCTAGCAAAAGGAGGGCTTAATGCATCTCCGGGATACAAGATACCAGCCCAAGTCATCACATAATTATGGATCCATAGGAGCCACTTTCTTAAATAATCGACTTCATCATGAGGTAGACTGGTCCTTTGACAAACAGAAAATTGGCCAATGGCGAAAAGTTTCGGCCCAGGTCAGCCTGCGCGGACTGCGCAGGCTGACCTGGAGCGATACTTTTCGCAGATGCATTAAGCCCCCTTTTCACAGAGCATAGCTCATATTCTTTATATCTCAATTTCCGTGGTGGGGAAAGTTGAAACTTATATCATAATATATTAGCACAAAGGAAGATTTAAAAACGAACGTTTTACACGGGTTCGAATATTATATTTCTATTACAATAGTTTTAATGATTCAGACAGTAATGTATTGCTTTACTTTCAGCGCAAAATACATCAAATCGACCTCTCTTCACGGCTGAAAATATATACCACTGAAACTTAAAAAGAATTTCTAACTTATATGCCTGACTAAACACTCTGACGGATGAGATTCAAGATCAGACTACACGACTGCACCTTCTGTGCAGTCTGATCTTGATCTTTGCCGTGCATAAATGCCTCCGTTTTCGCCTTTGACGCTGAAAGGGTAAATAAAAGCGTGACGTGCTAGTTAGTTGCTGCTCATTGAAAATGAAATTACGCGTACACATATTCCTTGGTGTATGAAACCACAGTGTTTAACGACTATGGGTGATGGACTATCCCTGACATAAAACTGGTGTAACAACAAACTCGGGTACTTTTCGGTATTTAACCCATATCCTGCCATTTAGGTGAAATGAAACCTTCTACCCGAAAGTAAAATATAAGGTTTTGCTATTTCATAGCTATCCTGGGGGTAAAGATTTCTCCTTATCGGACATTGTAGATCCAAGATCAGACTGCACGTTCTGTGCAGTCTGATCTTGGATCTACACTGTCTGCAAAGGACCAATGGGTCGTACTTAGCAGCCTAAGGGTTTATACGAACGTAGAATTATAACCAGATACTAGTATATAAATGTAGATATATTAAGTGCTATTAAATGAAAATATATATATAAAAAAATGCTACTAGAACATCTAGAACCAGTACATCTTGGCGATCGATTCATTTTTCTTCTTGCATGTGGTTGATTGATTAACTATATGTTGTTCAATGCCGCTGTCAATAATATTTGAGTCATATCACGGCGACAATTCACTTGTTCATATGTATCCTGGATTTTGAACGAGTACTAGGCTAGGCCTCTGAAGGACTCCAGGGTGCTCTCACGACGAACTCAGTGTCCCAGAATAGATCGAACTTGAGTCTTTGTTTTTTCACTATTACACCGTCCCCACTGGAAATTTCACGCATGGAAATGATGAAATTAAAAAAAAAAAACACGGTTCATTTCTCGAAAGCGCGATCAAAGTTGCTAGTTCACTTTTTTACAAAACATACATGTATGTTCATTCAAGCAGACAGGTCGAGTCATGTACACTATTTGAATTATTGCATGTTCGAGATATCGATAAGTTATGATAGTTTATTACAATACATAAAGAAACAATACAGTTCGCTATACATTTTGCATGGTTTACTAATACTGCGCCAATCACCAAATCTTTTTCGTGTATTATCCGCTTCTTGTAACTGACAGATTGAATGGAGATTAACCCCGCTCTCAATATTATTTCAGTTACATCACGCCGACAGCTCAGATATTCATGCATGTCATGGATTTCACCAGTGCTAGGCTGGGGGCAATGAAGTGTCATGCCCATGGACACTCTTGAAAAACCCAGTGCTTCCAGTGAGACTCGAAGCCCAGGTTACGAGTCCTACACTTTACCACTGATCTACGTCGTTTATTATCATAGAAATTACAGTACGTCTAGTCTTTTCCGAGTATTATTAATTTATTACAAGAGAAACAGGGCAGATCACAAGTGTTTTCCGTGTAGGATTTTTTTTTTGGTCACAATAGAAAGAGTGCAGTTCGCCGAGTCTTTCAGTACAATTATTAATACAGGATTCAGCCGTAACAAACGTGCATTCAATAGATACCAACAAAAATCGATGTGTTGCATTGTTAGTTTTTCTGTTATCATATAATATTTATAACGTCTTCAGCAATGGTTTGCCAAACAACCCCGTGACTGCGAACCAGGAGAATTATTTTGAAAACATTGTTGGAAAAGGAGAAGATGCTGGTAACCAGCATTTTCTCCTTTTCCAACGATGTTTTCTAACGTGAAACGTCATCATTTGAAATACGCTTAATTTGTCGTCGGCAAAAGCTGTCAACTTGGATAAATCAAACATTTTTTCGTCTGGGTGTGGGTTAATTTGCTATACAAAAGGTGATTATTGCTTTCTAAAGATCAATGACATTAATTGATTGAATGATGTGAACGCCGTCTTCAATATTATTTTAGTTATATCACGGTGGCCAGTGCACCTATCCTGAAGGGTTCTTTACCAGTACTTCCCACAATGTTCTACCGAAGCAAGAGGCTGCTTTCCCACCTAACCATCGTCGAACAACGATCAGCAGTGAGAGGGGAATGACTCCCGTCGAAATGATTATCGTCGATTCTTGGAAAAAAAAAATGGCTGAGCCGGGGATTTGAACCACTGTTCCCCTGGCTATAACTCCTGCACGTTACCTACAGCGCTACCTCCAAAATTTTACAACTAGTACAGAGTTTAAATATTTCGGATTACATAAATTATACATTAGAGGGCCCTTAACCCTCCTAAATGACACATTTTTGACTCTTTCTAAATCCAAAACATCTGTAGACGACAAATTTAGCTCTCTGAAACGGTAGAAAATATTGTGGGAAAAGGAGAAATGTCTATTGTGGGAAAAGCGGAAAATGCAGGTTACCTTTTTTTCTTAATGTCTTCGAGAGCATTCTTCCGCAGGGCCGCTAAACCTTGGGATTGTTTCGTTAACGCTTAAATTCCCCCGTGCTTAATGGGGTTGTACTTCATGATGTATTAGCAATTATAGCAAGGAAATAAGACAAATAGGCATATCAAACTCAACTTTGATGCATTAACTATTTAAAGCCTAATGACTGAATGTCAACTGAACCAGAAGAAATCTTTACGACACAAACACGATGTCACTGTTCTTGACAATTTTTGACAACATGTGAGTTAAAGTAGCGCAGTTATTTGTTTTTGATAAACTTTGCTCGTTATAACTTTATATATCAGTTGGTTTTTGCATGGTGTTAACGCCATTTTCAACATTTTACTCATATCACGGTGGTCATGCTTTCCTGGAGTTTCTTTACCAGTACTTTGCACAACATTTTTCCCAAGGCACTTGCTGCTTTCCTGCTATCGTCGAGCCAGTGATCAGCGGTAAGAGAGTAACGATTCCTTTCGCAATGACTATCACCAATACTCGGAGAAAAATTGGCCGAGCTGGATATTCGAACAAGCGAACCCCTGGTTTCAAGTCCTGCACGATACAGACTGCGCTACCGGGCTTGGCCCGTCAAATGAAGGTAAGTGAAAGTATTGAAAGTTCTGTTAACCTTGAGGCTGCCAAGCGCGACTCACTGACCTTTTGCGGACAGTGTAGATCAAGATCAGACTGCACAGAACGTGCAGTCTGATCTTGATCTACACTGTCCGATAATCAATGTTTTGAAAAAAAATTTCATTCACGAGAAAAAATTTAAAAAAGCCCCTTTAACAGGAATGTTGCTGAAGTCGTCTGCTGCAATTTCGTTTGAGGGAGGGGTGTGGGGGGAAATATCATAAATTAAAGTGTACAAGCAGACGACACTTAAATAAATAATGGTGCTCGACGTGACAGAACAAAATCAAACATTAGGCGTCAACCCGAGTTTTAAAGATCCAATGAAAGTAGGCTATGCATTTGAGAATATTGTTGGAAAAGCATTTTCTCCTTTTCCCACAATGATTTACTGGCCTTTAACTATTGATCAATTTTCTGTATGACAAAGGACCAGTCTATCTCTATGATTCAGTCGGTTGTTAGACAGAATGGATTTTATTGATCCACAATCATTTGATCACCTGCATGGTATAATGCATTACAGAGATGCATTAAGCCCCTCTTTGCTAGAGCATGGCTCAAATATAAGCTACTCGGCGTGAGAGAACAAAATTAAACAGTAGGCGTTAAATTATAAAGGATTTATTTGACTTGTTGACAGTCACGTATTTGTCAAAAGCCCATTTATTTAACACCCATCGAAAATGTCTTTTGATTCCTGACCAGACGACAGAATTTTAGACTTGACGAAACTGAAAGCACTTACAGACGACAAATTGAATATTTCTCCAAATCTAATATGTGTCTTTGGAAGTGTATAAAACATTTTATAAAATGAGAGAATCCTGGTTACAAGCATTTCGTCTTTATTTTTTACAGCATTCTTCTTCAGGGTATTTAAAACTCAGGTTTGTATGGTGATGGGTGAAGAAGTGTTAGAGGTGCATAATGTGTTTAAACAGGTTTTAAAAGGTCGATTGTGATCGCGAACTGAGATTTTCTATAGCCAAAATAAACAACGATACCCCACGAGATAAAGGCGAATGTTTATATTTAGGTTTTTTAGTTCAGCTGAGCACGAAGTGCTCAGGATGAGCTATTGTGATCACTCACCGTCCGTCGGCGTCCGTCGTCCGTCCGTCGTCCGTCCGTCCGTTCACATTTCTTTGTTTATACTCTAGCAACTACAAATATTAACCAATCAGCACCAAACTTGGTCAAAATATATATGACCATAAGATCTCGGATGAGTTCGATTATGGGTCTAATCGGACCAGAACAACTGGAGTTATTTGCCCTTGAATTAGAAAAATTGCTATATTTGACTTTGTTTACACTCTAGCATCTACAATTATTAACCAATCAGCACCAAACTTGGTCAAAATATATATGACCATAAGATCTCGGATGAGTTCGATTATGGGTCTAATCGGACTAGAAACTCTGGAGTTATTTGCCCTTGAATTAGAAAAATTGCTATATTTGACTTTGTTTACACTCTAGCATCTACAATTTTTAACCAATCAGCACCAAACTTGGTCAAAATATATATCATCATAAGATCTCTAATGAGTTCGATTATGGGTCTAATCGGACCAGTACAACTGGAGTTATTTGCCCTTGAATTAGAAAAATTGCTATATCTGACTTTGTTTACACTCTAGCATCTACAATTATTAACCAATTAGCACGAACCTTGGTCAAAATATATATGACCATAAGATCTCGGATGAGTTCGATTATGGGTGTAATCGGACCAGAACAACTGGAGTTATTTGCCCTTGAATTTGAAAAATTGCTATATTTGACTTTGTTTACACTCTAGCATCTACAATTTATAACCAATCAGCATCAAACTTGGTCAAAATACTTATGACTATAAGATCTCGGATGAGTTCAATTATGGGTCTAATCAGACCTGAACGACTGGAGTTTTTTGCCCTTGAATTAGAAAGTTCTTTAGAATAGTTCTTTGTCCGGAGCATAACTTTTTTATCTCCATTCCGATTGACTTGAAACTTGGCATTTGTAGTTGTTGCAATAATACGGAGTGCAGAACCATAACTCTACCTCGTACTGTCTATGAGTTATTTCCCTTTGAACGTCATTTTTACAGCATTTTCTGCTTGTCCGGAATATAACTTTGTCATCTCAAGCCTGAACATCTTCAAATTTGGTATGCATGATTGTTGTAAAATTACGGAGTGCAGTGCACAAGAACCATAACTCTTCCTAGCACGAATTTTGAGTTATTACCCTTTGAACCTCATTTTTATAGCATTTTTTCCTTGTCCAGAGCAAAACTTTGTCATCTTAAGTAGGAATGACTTGAAAAATGGTATGCTTATTTGTTGCAATAGTTGGAAGTGCAGTGCACAAGAATTGTAACTCTACCTCGTGCTGTCTTTGAGTTATTTCCCTTTGATCGGCATTTTTACAGCATTTATTGCTTGTCCGGAATATAACTTTGTCATCTCAAGTCAGAACGACTTCAAACTTGGTATGCATGTTTGTTGCAATATTACCGAGTACAGTGCGCAAGAACAATAACTCTACATAGCGCAGATTTTGAGTAATTCCACTTTGATCTTCATTTTTACAGTATTTCTTGCTTGTCCGGAACGGAACTGTGAAGTCTCAAGTCAAATTGACTTGAGACTTGGTAAACATGTTTGTTGCATTACCTGCCCTTTGCGATTATTATACCTCCTTGACAACTAGTGGTGGGAAGGGCTTATCTTGCGACAATTTGCCGCTCTTGTTTCATTATCATATGGCCTTGAACCTCGATATTTGGTATTTATCTTCATTGTAGACCTTTACTGCTTAGTACTCAGGTGAGCGATATAGGACCATCATGGTCCTCTTGTTTTATTCTTCTGCGGATACATTTGCGGGCTTGTTTAGGACACCAATATACTAGTATTGCAATCGTTAATCGATACCAGCGGCGCTTATACACACCTTCTTATGCACTGGCCAATGAGCCATTAATGTACAGTCTTCATGCATTTCAGACAAACCAACCGCTCCTTTTCCAACGATGATTGATTAACATATAATCTTGCAAAGTATATGCAAGTGAAAATGTCACTTTTCAACAATATATGAAATAATTAGGAAAAACTAGCAAATGCTGGCGTGGATACTTTTCACTATTTCTCTTTCATATTAAGTCGGGAAAAAAGACTTCAGTATTCAAATCCAGCATCTCTAATGCCCTCTGTCTCTTTTTGAAAGTTTTTTTTTTGTTTTCAGTTTTTTCTACTACTTCTTCTTCTTCTTCTTATTATTATTATCATTTCAATATAACGTATAGTTAAAAAAGTACATGAAAAGTAGTATTCTCTATCATATCCATTTGCTATGGTGTGAATAAGCCGTGTATCGATTAACCGTAGACATCCTTGTATATTGCTGTTCGAAATAAGCCCACAAATACATGTAGGTCCGCAGAATAAAGAAGTCCAAGTTTTTGACCGATCGCAAAGCACTATTAATTCATTTCAGACTGAAACCAAGAATTAGGTCAAAGGCCAGTTCATACAGCTTCGCGCCCCCCCCCCCCCACTTCAAAAGAAAAAAAAAACAGAAAATTTATTTTTGACCAAAAACATCTAAATATCCACCTTCGCAGTAGAACGAGAAATACCTCAGTCCTGAGTATTTAGATTATATGTTAGATAGGCCGTTGACACGATGTGATATGGGGTAACCCGATCAGCGCTGCCCTGACCGTAAAATTGTATCAATCATTGTTCGGTAGGCGTAACCGGGGACCGGGAAAATAGAAACTAATACCCATGGGAATGACCGTACTTGGGTGGTATCACGTCACAATTTAAAATCGTCAAACAGGACCTGATATATATAGGTCAGGTTCATGTTGGCTTTATAAGTGTTCTGGCGAGCACCTGCTATCTCCCTTGACCAGCCCGCATAGCTCAAGTGGTAGAGCGTAGGACTCGTACACGTCAAGTTTCGGGTTAGTTGAGGGTGTGGGTTCAATTCCCACGGCTGGCCATCTAAAATTACTAATAGTCTTTCGGATAAGATGTTAAACCAAAGTCCCGTGTGACGGTGCTAAACGCCCAGCACGTTAAAGAACCAGGCGTAACTTTGGATGGGTTTCGTTCTGTATCCTGCACTATCCCCCGTAACAATATTAACGGCCTTGGGGGGGGGGCGTCGCCCATATGGGCAACCGGTGGCGACGATAAATGAACGCAAATTAAATTCAATTCACCTGTTACCCAGTCAAATGGGAGACAGTGGTGTGACGGTAGATGGTCGACTTCTCACATCCGAGTTTCTAAGTTCGAATCCCGTGATATGAGGGATCAACCGTTCGAAAACGTCGTGGGAAAAGGAGAGGATGCCAGCAGACACTGTTTTCTACCCTTTCAAAGACAATTTCAAGTATTGTAGCCTTATTTACTTTGTTGTTAGGTGTTGAAATGTACTACACGGAATGTTTGCAGGTGACGCACCAGGATCAGACTGCACGTTCTGTTTAGTCTGATTTTGATTTTTATAGTGCACAAATTCACCTTTATGATGCGCTTAATACTTCAATGGCTAAGGTTTATCTAAGCCACTGTATCATAAATTAACCTGTCTTAGATCAAACTATCGTGAAATTATCAAGTACCAAAATTCACAATCAGATTTTTACACGTAGTAACTTTCGTTAAATGACCTTAAACCCCTTCCCCCCCCCCCCCCCCCCCCCCCCATGTTTTATAAACAGCATGATAATATGAACGAAATTTTTGTAGCAATATTTGTTTTCTCTTCTCACATCGTTTCTGTTCCTTTAGAATGTTTATCTTATTCCCAAAGCCACATTGATTTGTCGTCTGCAAGTGCTTTCAATATGGAACAGTCTAAAGACTTTGTCACCTGGTAAAAAGTTAATGACGAAGAAAAATTTGAAGCATGTCGTAAAGAAATTTATTGTCCCATTTTTTTGTTACCGTGATCGGTCATTAACCCTTAGGCTGCTAAGCGCGACTCACTGACCTTTTGCAGACAGTGTAGATCCAAGATCAGACTGCACAGAACGTGCAGTCTGATCTTGGATCTACACTGTCTGATAAGGAGATATTTTTCTCAAAAAAATAGATCTGAAGTAAGATTATTCGCGTTTTTTACTATCGGCTTGAAAGTTTGATTTAACTTATCAATTCATCTAGCAGGATAAATGTTAAACGTTTCGTGATATAAAATTAACCCAGTACTGTACAAACTGTATTTTTTACTAGGCGGCTAAATTCTACAATCCACATTGAAAGCATTTGCAAACGAAAAGTTACATATGGCTCAAATAATCGGATTTGTCTTTGACGCGGTGGAAAACATGTTTTCCCGCAATGTTTTAAAAAGCATTCTTCTCTTGGGTCGTTAAGTTATGGCACTGTATTGTGTAAGTCTTAAAACGATTGCATATCAAACAAGATAAAACATTATTCAAGGATACAAAATATATATATTTTTTTTAAACAAGATAAAAAAAAATGTTAGGAAGGAAGCATTTAAACGCAAGGGGGAAGTAATAAAGCTGTTATTTACAGTATTTAGGAAATCATAGTTAATCTTTGCAGCTGCAGAGAAAAACCCTGTTAAAACTTGAAAGTGTCTAGAATGGCTCAGATTTGTTATCATAGATAAATTTCCAATAAATATATGGTGTAAGGGATAAGAAAAAAAAAAACCACAAGGAATTTATCCTCATTTAAAAACCGGAAACCACAACAGCGATGTCTTGGGAGGCCTCCAAAACATGAAATGCGTTTTCTAGCTGTTGTAATCTTTGCAATCTTAAAGCCATCAGGGGCAATTTTTGGCATGAAGATACAAGACTGATGATAGTTTCATAAAATAAATATGAAATGGGTTAAAAACTGGCTGAAGACTGCCTGAAAACGCGTATAGATGTATCTGTTAATTCTAAATATAGACAACGATTAGGCTTACCTTCCATGGTTTGGTAGACCTCGTCCGGGTGTAGCACCCACCAGTTTGAAGGGCGGGACACATACCATATCCGGAATGTTAGAGTCGCCACAAACAGTAACCAATGGAAACGTTTTGGAAATTGATTATCAGTGTTGTTGTCTATATTCTGTTTTTTAGTTTTGATATCTTTCATTTTCGTAACGTCTTCTGTAACTGCACACGAATCTTGATCACAATTCTGCTTATTTTTCGTCACGTGACCGTTTACATAGTTGACGTGATTTGTGTGATTCCGGTTTCTTGGTGTACTTTTGGTAGCTGGTTTCATTTCCGGTTGTTCACTTCCGCTATGACGTCGAGACCCCTCTTCCGTTTTACTCTTAAACTTTTTCTTGCTCATGCTTACTGTTAAAGTATATTTAGATATCCTTCAATCATCTATATTGGAAATAGTCCACTGCAAATCTCTGTGGTTTAAGACCTGGTGAAAGAAAGAAAAAAAAAAACAGAATAATTATCATCAAATAAAGCGTGGCGTTACTGAACAGAGACGAATCATGCTTCGGAAAACTCTTCGTCCGTTTCCGTAGAGACTCGTTTAATGTGCAGAATATTTTCCATCGGTTCTTGTCCAGAATATTTTCAAAATAAAGCCTTCAGTAAGTTTAGTTTAAACATATCTTATTGCCATACATGTTTACATAAGCGATATATAAAACAGAATTTCATGAACATGGAATGATACATGCACATTGGCAAAGGGGTCTGACCACAAGTTCTCACAACTTGAGCTCGGCGATTCCCGTTCTCCAACTACATGTTTCAGAAATACAGTCTTATATTGTAACTAAGCCTTCGGTTAAGAAGTGAAATAGACATTTTGATGACTTACGTCCATAACTATCGAAATATTGGACATTTAATTAAGGAAGAATATCGGAACTGTGACAGTGAAGTATGAGATTGAGACTCTATTAGGTAAAAGCACGTGGCGAAACTCCCATGGCAATACCATCAGAGAATACCCTGTATAAACAGTGTTCTGCCAAAGTAAACATCCCGATGTATTATTTGAATTGAATTTAAAAAAAAAGTACAGTTATGACCAAAAAAGCGAAAATGCTTCCGTTTAAAATTCACCCTACTAGAAATCTTATGTGCATATTGTCCAACTTGTTTTAACTCCTATCCGCACAGTCCCGAGTTCTAAAGACTCTGAGAGAGAAAACTTGAAAACCTTGTGGGAAAAGGAGAAAATGCTGGCTACCAGCATTTTCTCCTTTTCCCACAATGTTTTCTCTTGGAAGGACAGTCCTCTACCCATTTGAACATTAATAAGTTTGTCGTCTGCAAGTTCTTCAGATTTGGACAAGTCAAGAATTCTTTCGTCTGGTCAAGAGTTATATTGCCTTCTTCATTTAACCTGATCCTGACCTTTATACTGAATATATAAGTTGGCATATAAATAGAACTCTGACTGCTATTCGGGAAGTTATATGTACGCTGGAAGGTACAGGTAAGCAATTTAATTCGTACATCTTCTGCGAAATATAATCGTGCCCATTCGGGACATATGCCGAAGAATGCTTCGTGCGATCCCGAGGAATAAAAAAGAGTCTTAATTTATGTAAATGATGTTGACCTGGGTCAGGTTAAATGAAGTAAGTAATTACATAGCAACTGTCTATTAGTCTATTGAACCATAGTCTTTCTTGGAACAATCCTGGGCAGAACACTGCATGAAACACATGGACCCAACCCAGCAGGTATCTCAATCGATTTTATAAGTATTTTTCCTTCTCTGTCAAGTACTTTAGATAGAGTATCCAAAAGTGAAGATCAGGTATTAAGTTATCGTCTGTGAAGTTCGATCTTGATCTACATTGTCCGGAATAAAAATACAATTTCCCCCAAAGTAAGAATAATTTAAATTCCACGTTAATGTAATCTGACGATAATTCGACACGATACACATAAAGTTAATATTTTACCAAAATTAGCCTGTTTTTACGACCGTTACGACCGCTGGGAGAAGAAGGCTCTGTCAAAACACTTTGGGAAAAGGAGAAAACGCTGGTAACCAGCATTTTCTCCTTTTCTCACACTGTTTTCTTTAGTTTAATAGCATCGTTTTCACCACATTTAATTTGTCGCCTTCAAATGCTTTTAAAGTGGACAGAGTAGATCAAGATCGAGATCAAACTGCAGTTTATGTGAAGTCTGGCTTTGAATAACACTCACAGTCCACAAAAACATACTTATGATGCAGCTTTCAATACGCAAAAAAACAAAACCAGTTTCCACAACTTATTCCACAGAAAACATAATAATGACGTTGCCTTTATCACATTAAAAGTTAATCTTTATCCTGCTAAATAAAGGAAATGAAACTTTCAAGGCGATAGTAATAATCCAAATATTGCTGTTTGAAAGGTATTTTAGGAGGAAATATATCTCCTTATCGGACAGCGTAGATCTAAGATCAGACTGCACGTTCTGTGCAGTCTGATCTTGATGTACGTTGTTCGCAAAAGGTCAGTGAGTCGCGCTTCGCAGCCTAAGGGTAAAGATTCCACAACAATGTAAACTGACAATACCTCAACATAAAACACGTCAAGCCGACACGACCAGCAGACACGAAACAACAGCGTTATCGACTTTTTGCCTTTATAGGCTCCTGTCCTGTCGTATTCAAAAAACACACTACCTGGTGGAAAGCAAAGGAAGTCGTATTATTGGATACCCTTATGTTTGGAAGTATGGTAGCCTTAATTGGCGAATGTTTAGCGAATTATCTGAATGGTCCTTGCGATGAAAGTTTCTGTCTTGTCAGTCATAAAACCCCCCTCCATGGTGGAAAACAGCGGCAGTGGTATCATGGGATACCCTTTTATTACATAACCTCCCTTGTTTTCAGTGTAATATACCCATTACGAATTTTCTTATCTTAAACACGTTTGATGTCACAATTGTGTGACGTCATTTTGAACGGTTTTATAGAGGTGTATGGGTTTTATGGATATTACCGCGAGTGCAACTATAGATCGTTTTGCGTCTTCCGGTCTATAATTTGTGAAATATCGTTATGTGACAAAAAGAATCTGACATCCGTAGGCGTTTGAGATAAAATTTTATTAAACTCGCCGGAGACTCGCTTAATAACATTTTCCTAGACTCGTTTAATAGAATTTTATCTCAAACGCCGACTCATGTCAGATCCAATATTATGTTTGGAAGTATGGAAGCCAGACGTGGTCACCAGTGTTTAAGTAAGAATTTGAAAGGTTCTTTTTACTCTTTACCAAATAGTCCCGTGTTATAACGACCTAGAGTTAAAAGGCTTTAAAAAACATTGTTGGGAAAGAGAAAAATGCTGATTACCAGCATTTCCTCTCACAAAACCCTATAATTTTGGCCATCAAATTGGTCGTATGCAAAATTGAACAGTCTATAGAAGATTTTTGTCCTCCGGTAAATAATTAAGCCACCTTTTTGTGTCCTTTTTCTTTGTGTCATTATTTCTGGGACAGGGGCTTTGCAGCGCTTTGCCAAATGACATTCCCACGTCACCAGGCAGGACCGCCAAATTACAAAGCCAGCTCTTTAAACAAACTAGTGAACCATGGAGGATATCCCATCTTTAGTTTAAGGGGTTGAAGTCGTGTTGTTGCCAGGGAATTCTGAAACATCTTGCGTCCGATTGTCTTTTTTATAGCTTTAAAATATTGACAGATGTTTGAGCTATTTTGACCACCTGAATGTTTGTTTAATCCATTACCAAACAAACCCGAGTTTCAACGACCAAGGTGAAAAAGACCTTTTGAAAACATTGTGGGAAAAGGAGAAAATGCTGTTTACCAGCATTTTCTCCTTTTCCCACAATGTTTTCTACTCTTTGAGGAATAAATCTGTTGAGACGGCTTTAATTTGACATCGGCAATTTGCTTACAAAATGGACAAGTCTAAAATTTTGTCGTTTAAGACTTTTGGGGGTTGACGTTGTTTTGTTACCAAGCTTTTTTTTTTTTAAACGAGCTGGTGCCCTGCGTGGCTCGGTAAGAAAGGTGTAGGAATCGTTATCTGGGGTCCCTGGACTCGATCCTCGCTCAAGGCGCTGGGTTCCTTGTGGGAGTGTCCTCGCAGACGACACTTTAGAGGTCTAGCCTCGTTCTGGTGATCGTTCTGGTCATCAGCGGCTAAACAGCTTTATAAATATTTTAAGTTTTTCCCAGGAACTTGCAAAACGCAACCTGGTTCGCATAATTTAGGTTGCATACCACTTTCAATGTTGAAAAACCCATCTGTCGTCATTTTGCGTCATGAGAAATTAATTTCTTTGGAAAATACTGTGGGAAAAAAAATGCTAGGATTCTAGCAATTTCTCTTTTTCCACAGTGTTTTCAAAGTTAAAGTGTATCGAAACCTTAATTCTGATTTTTGTCCACATTTTTTTACAAGATTGTTTTAAATTGGTCTGCTGCTAAGAACTTAATGAATTATTCTTTACTCTTTCCAAAACGACAAATTTTTGACATTTTCACTTTGGAAAGCGTTTGCAGACCATTAATTAAATCTGGCTTAACTGTTGGAACTTGTATTTGAAAGGGTAGAAAACATCATGGGAAAAGGAGAAAATTCTGGTTACCAGCATTTTCTTCTTTTCCCACGATGTTTTCAAAAGTATCTTTCAACAAGGTCGTAAAAACTCGGGATTGACTGGTAAAGGGTTTAAAAGCTTACATTAGAGTTTGACTCACGCACTGAAATAAAAACCAATATTTTTTAAATTGTGGTTGGCTAATTTGCATAATTCGACCGTGTTAATTTATTTGCGACATTTGTAATTTTCTCATCTGCTTCATTGAACTAATCCGTCTGTTCTTGTTAACCTCCGACTTCTCCTCGAGACCTTTACTAGTTTTTTTTTTTCACTTCAACTTTTCCCTGGCTACCAGGGTCTGTATTTACCTACCATTCTTGAGAACATTCCTTGTCTTATTCTTCAAGATTTTCAAAATTTGAAAGTAACACAAATTCTGATTGGCTAAACCAAATGGTTTAACCAATCAGAAGTTGTTTTACTTTCAGACTGAGAAAATTCTGGTGAATAAGACTGATAACTTTCTTGAGAATGATAGGTAAATACGGACTCAGGGATCGTGTGTGACTCAGTGGTAAAGTGTAGGACTCGTAACCTAGAGGGCCCAGGATCCAGCCTCGCTAGAAGCATATTGGTTTTTCGTGGGAGTGTCTTTTGACAAGACACTTCAGAGCCCTATCCTAATACTGGTCAAAACCAAGGCATACATGAATATTTAGGCTGTCACCGTGATATGACCGAATAGTATTAAAGCGGCATAAAACGTCATTCAATGAACCAATTCCGATCTACGAAACTACAGCCGATCTCTGTGTTAATGTTGGTATTTACACCGTTTATAACTTTATCAAACGACAATATTTGAGAACTGTCCAATTTGAAAGCAGGCTTAAAGGAAAAAGAGTTAAGAGAATACTAACTTAATTGGCATTTAAATTGCAGTAAATGGATCTTTTCTGCCGACTCGAAGTGTCTTGTGGTCAAATACGACGTATTGCAATAAGTATTTTAATATAGCTCCACTGCAAGATGAAGAGACAGTTTAGCCTTAGTCTAAAATAAAGTAGTGGACAGTGTAGATTAGAGATCATACTACGCGTTCTGTGCAGTCTGATCTTGATCTACACTGTCCACAAAAGCTCCTGGTGTCGTCAACAGTGCGGAAAGAATTAACTATTTACTCGTTTAGCTGACAGTTAAAAATGATCTTCTCTTAAGTCACTTAGTAAATGTATTTATCAAACAAAACTGATCAGGGTGTCTGATTATGCAAAAGTAATGATTGCCTCAAGGGGGAGAAAAGGGTATATCAAAAGTTCATTCTGCCATGGTTTGTACGAAAAATTACCCTGAGCAAATACGATACTTCAACCCAAAGAGCGCTAAATAAGCGAACTATACGTTAAAAACCAAGGAAAAAACAATTTGCACTACATTTTCTTGGCGTTCTTTTTTGTCATACTAACGTTATCTCGGCAAAGCGGACAGTGTAGATCCAAGATCTGACTGTTCGTTCTTTGCAATCTGATCTTGGATCTACACTATCCATGAAAGCAACTTTAGTCTCGAAAGGCACTTTATAGATTAATTGCACAGCGGTGGCTTAACAAATAGGACTCTTTTTGATGAATGACTGTGTTCCCTCACAATTGGGCGCCGTCAACCATAGCTCTTAAGCCTTAACCTGCTGAATAAGTCAAATGAAACTTTCAAGCCGATAATAAAAACTCAGAATTGCTATTTCAAAGTCAATTTGGGTGGAAACATATCTTCTAATTGGACTGTGTAGATCCAAGACCAGACTGCATGTTCTGTGTAGCCTAATCTTGATCTACACTATCCGCAAAAGGTCACTTAGTTGCGCTGAGCAGCCTTAGAGTTAACTTTCTTAATTGACTGGTATGGCCATTGGTGCGTCACCTCATAACTAGAATAGTAGACTAGAATCAGACTGCACGTCCATAGCTCTAAAAAAATTATCATTTTTTTCAATAGCACAGTTTGAGCTAGGTCTATGAAACTTTATGATTAAGATCATAGGGCCGTTCACGCATTGTTCTAATTTAATGTCCGAAGCGAAAGATCAAACTTTGAGTTCGTAGCTTAAAGGGGCTAATTTAGATTTCTTTCTTGTAAGACAAAATTTCTTGTAAAAGACTGATATATACTTCAACATATCTATTTCTCTATAAACGTTCAAAACTGGGCAGTAACATACAGAAAAAAGGTTCAAAATTGTCGTTTAAATAAGGAGATGGTCTTGACGGTGATGCAACTGGTAACTCCGTCTATTTTCATGAGGTCAGATATGACGTAATCCTGCTTATTTGAATACGATCTCACATAATCGACGCGTGCTTGATCATGTTACATAACCACGAGTCTTTGCGAAATACTAGTTAGCGCGAAATCTAAAAACACTCTAAAGTTCCCCATCTACTCATTCTAGCCAAATACAGAAATGTGTTTAAATCAATAAATTAGCAATATCTATGGCCCCAAAGAATGAAAACGAGTTTCAGACTTGTGATTGACAATGAGTCTTGTTCAGGAGAAAATTACGCCAGGTCAAAATTGTAAACAATGTGGGATTGTATCATCACTAGAGTCATTTGCAGATCCCATCTAAAAATAGAAAGCTAGGCTACTTGCTGTTTCAACACGGGAAATGGGGCACTCGTCTATTTGTAGGATCACGTCTTTCCCCCTTTTTTCAGCAATTCAAATACGCTAAATACTAATGCGTACTTACGAAATTTACATTTTTCCTGTTTTTAAAATCATTCCACTACACTCTCGATATAAAATTCCGACATCCTCGAATAAATTGCTGTTGGGTTCTTGTGACATAGATTGTTGCGAAAGTAGACCTGTTCGGTGTATCTCGACTCCACTTTCTTACCAGCTACATGAATATGCAAGGCGAAGGTCATACACAGTCACATGACAAGCATCATGTGGTATCCTCGAATGAACGAGTTGATAGGAGCCATGTCCAAAATTACATTTTCTGTCAGTCGAAATGTATGCAATATCGCAACCGCCAGGTGTAATATTTGTCATGAAGCTACAAAAATGACTATAGTTAGATAAAATATAAACGCAATTGGTTACATTTGGCTTAAAATGAGTAAATGAGTATCATTTAGAGGCTACATAGCCTATTCAAGAAAAACCATTGAGATGATTTGTCTCCTTATACTTTTCATTCTTATTTACCGATGGTTCGCTAGATGTTATCTTTCTTACTTTATTCATATAAAACATTTAGGAAATTTTGCTTGATTATCAATATCTGAATAGCTTCCTTTAATAACATACCATTTAATCAGTCAAATACTTTTATTACCTTACAATTTATTGGCACCATCAGCAAAGGCTATATAATTTTCAGTATCACTTGGCTCATAGATGTCTTGACCTAATACCACACAACCCCGAGTTTTAACGAGAGGCCTTTTGAAAACACAGTGGGAAAAGGAGAAAATGCTGGTCAACAGCATTTTCTCCTTTTCCCACAGTGTTTTCTTCTATTCCAAAAACAAATCTCATCGTTTGAGTCATGTATAGTTTCTCCTCTATAAATGCTTTCAACAAAGATTAGTCTTAAATTTTGTTGTGAGGGAAAGGGTTAACTCGCAGTTCTTATCTGCCCCTTGCTTACAGAGAAGACAAAGATTAGACTACCAGTCCGTAGCATACGTAGGATAATTTCGCACCCTCACAATTCGGTGCCAACAACTAATACTATAAAATTTTCTTCATCTCCAAGGCGATCGACGCGTTAACCCGTAACTATGATTTGAATCTCCCTTCCGAAAGGACTAGCCTCACATCAGACTATAGGCCTGCAGTTTAACAAATATGATACTTTTGTAAATCGAATAATCTCAATATGATAGTGCAACTTCGTTTACTAAACGACAAGATTAAGATCAGTTAGAACATTCTTAACTTATCAAACAGGATCCTTCTTGACCAATCAAAAAAAATTTGTTCTGTCATAATTTAACACCGTCAGCTATGGCTATAAAACTTTATTATCAGATTAAAGGCGCGTTTACACGTTCCCTTCGCCTCCTACTTAGATGTCCATTTTCAATTGATTGATTGATTGAATTGGAGTTTAACACCGTTTTAACAGCTTGGGTGATATCACGGTGGCCAGTGCACCTACGCATGTGTTTCTTGGCTTTCTCTCACCAGTACTGACACAACTTTCTTTCCAAATTACTGACTACTTTCTCACATGCATCATAGGTGAGAGGCGAAAAATCGCCGGAAAGAAAGTTTGTCTCAACCGGATATCGAACTCACAAATACCAGGTCACGAGTCCGATACGTTAACCAATGAGCTACCCGGGCGGGCTCTATTTTTCGAAAGATATTGACTAGATCAGATTGAATTCTATCTTTTTTATTCTAAGCCAACATAAACCTAGACTTTGACCCGGTTTTTTATGGTAAAGAGTTATTTTTAGGTAAAATCATAGGGACGTAATTGTTAATTAGGCCTACTCTTAATTGGGAAAAAGCCTGCAAAAATTATTTGCTTCCGCTGGATATCGAACCACAACCTTCAACAGTATATCTCAGCGACTCTATCAACTGATATCCGGCCGACTGTTGTATTTACAATATACATGTATAGTCTTTTTACGCAAAATATCAAACGCAATGCATATCAAATACATATCAAACGGGGTGCAAAATTTTACAGAAAAAATACTAAAAAAAAACCCTTGGATATTCCCTGTTTTTCGCCGGTATTCCTGTCAAATTTTAGTAATTTTTGCGCTGGAATAAAATCGGTCCTTGTTAAGATTTTCTTTGAAAAAAAAAATGCGGAAATAAACTTGTTGGATGTTACTTTAAGAAGCCTAGAGTAAGTTTACTAAGTTTACCGGCAGTTAATATGGCTAAACCATTTATGTAGTAGCGTAGGGTGTGCAACAAGATTAGTCTACACGTGTATGGAGTCTGATCTTGACCCTCCGCAAAATTTATTCAGAGTCGCCGGATTAGGGGTTACTACTTACTAACGCAAGATAAGGATTAAAATGGTACATGAAGATTTTTTTCTAGGGTGTGTTCCCATTAGGTGTAATTTTGGATGCGGATGATAGTTTTAATTTAAAACAACTTAAATAATTTGAAATAACTTCACGCGCAGCTTTAACCTCATCTGAGAGTACGTTTTATCATGGTAGTTTTTCTTTGTTCAAATGCTGTCTCATGCCACTTTAAAATGGTATATTAGTCGAATCACAGCGACAGCTTACTATTCATGTCGTTCCTGAAGTTTTCCAGTGGTAGGCAGGAGTGTTTCCTCACAATGACCTACCCACGAGCACTCCGTCACGGCAAGCGCAGCCAACAGGAAAAACAATATTAACGATTCTTTTTCATCTACTTACTGCCTGCCTCTTTTTTTTTTTGCCAAAATCTTTATTTGTTTGAAGGGGATTTTAGGCGGTTATACGCGGTTTTCAACAGATTTCAGCTATAACACATACACTTCTTTCATTCATTGTCTTTCAGGGATTCACCAACACAGAGTGGGGACGATGCAGCGCCTTTCTAAGGACACTACCATGTGATAAATAACAAGAGCTGAGATCTAGATTTTTTTTGTTTGTGGTGGTGTCTTATCTCGTTTTATCATACAAGGGTATAATCGAATCAGTCATTTCAAGACTTCTCCTCACTTATTAATTTCTTACTTTGGTTTCTTATTTTGGCTTCTTTAGTATACAGCGTTGTTTGCATTCTGATCTTGAGCTATTCCGTTCGCAAAAGACCATTTTTCGCGTTTTGCGCTTCAAGGATTTACGCGAAAGTCTCGTTATTACGCCAGTTTGAGACGTGTAATAACGAGGAAAGAAAACTTGGCCCTTATAGGCTTCTGTAAGTAACAAAAAGATTTCGGATGATGTAATGTGGGTTTATGAACAAATTGCGATTTCAATTATAAAACAACCAATAAAAAACAGGGAAACCATAGAAACTGCCATTCACCTGCTGGTGATCCCGCTGTTTCCCGCCTTTTTTACAGACCACATTAACAATTTGCATATTATTTATCGTCTGCGCGAGAGGATCAAATGATGAAATTTTAACTGCATTAACCCTTAGGTTGCTAAGCGCGACTCAAGGACCTTTTGCGGACAGTGTAGATCAAGATCAGACTGCACAGAACGTGCAGTCTGATCTTGATATACACTGTCCGATAAAGAGATATCATTCCCCCCCCCCCAAAAAAAAAAACACACACACATTTAAAATAGCAAAAATGTGGGTTTTTAACAATCGGCTGTAAAGTTTCATATCTTATCTACTTTACACTATCTCTTCCATTACCTTATCTTTCCCCTTTCTCTTCCTGTACTTCTCAGTCTAACTCATGTCATAGTTTTCCAATCAAAACATATTTCTTCCCTATTCCCAAACAGTTATTAATAATATTATCTCTCTCTCTCACTGTATAGTATATTAGTTTAAATTTATGACTTGTACTCGTTTGTTTAGGCTATCAACTTGAAGAAGAACATTATAAGCACTGCTTTCGTTCTTATCCATTTTGCATAAAATTTTGAACTGTATTTGTAAATTATCTTGTACATTTTAGTTGAATTTGCAAATAAAATATGTTTAAACTAAGTTTCATATCACTTACATAGCAGGATGAGTGTTTAGTGATCCATTCTAGACGGACTTATGCAGTACCCCTTTTAGCTCTTTAATAAACGATAAAATTTCAGACTTGTCCGTTTTTTGAAAGCATTTGCAGACGACAAATAAACCATGGCTCAAATGATGAACGTTTGTCTTAAAAACGGAGGAATACATTGTGGGAAAAAGGAGAAAGTGCTGGTTACCAACTTTTTCTCCTTTTCCCACAAGTGTTAACTCTTTACCAGACGACAAGTTTTTAACTCGTCCAAATTCAAAGCGTTTGCAGTTATTAACTGAAGTTATGATTTCTGTCTGTGAAAGTGAAGAACAAATGTGGGAAAAGCAGAAACTGTTGTTTTCCAGCACTTTCTCCTTTTCTCACGATGTATGCAAGTGTGTTTTCTTTTTTCATTTTTTATCTAGGAAAATGAAACCCTAATCGTTTGGTAAAGAGTTAATTGTAAATCATCTTGATCGTCTTTCATCTTTCAACCCCGAGGCTGCTAAGCATGACTCAATGACCATTTAAGGACAGTGTAGATCTAGATCAGACTGCACAGAACGTGCAGTCTGATCTTAAATCTACATTGTCCGTAGGGATTTTTTTTCTTAAAAAAAAGAAAAATGAAATAGAAACATTTGGTTTTTTTTACCATTGGCTTGAAGTTTCTTTTAACTAATTTAACAAGGTAAGGGTTATGGATATTTTCCTTGTCGTCTGCCGCAAATTTGTTTCAGCTCATTACCAAACGAAACAAATTTGGAGTCGTCCAAATTGAAAGCATTTGCAGACGACAATTTAAATGTGGCTGAAATTATGCTTTTTGACTGAGAAAGGGTAGAAAAATCGAGAGAAAAGGAGAAAATGCTAGTTACCAGCATTTTTTCCTTTTCCCACAATGTTTTCAAAAGCTTTCTTTTTATCGGGGTCGTTAAAACTCGGGATTATGTAGTATAGGATGACGGTTTAACTCTTTCACTACTGAATAGATAGTCTGCATTTTCTCAAAGGCTGTAAATATATTTTCTCTGTAAGATCAAGAGACAGTTCAGTCAGAATCTAGAATATAGCAGTGGACAGTGTAGATCAGAGATCAGACTGCACGTTCTGTGCAGTCTATTCTTGATCTACACTGTCCACAAAAGCTTCAGTTGTCGTCTATGGTATGGAAAGAGTTAACAGGGCATGTAAGTGGGTGTAGCAGTGTAAATTATGGTCGAAAATTGAAAAGACATCAAAAACTGTAGGAAATGATGCATGCTTTATCGATAAATTTATATTCAAATTAGACAAAAAACTGAAAGTACATTAATTTTGTACCCCCCAACCGGGTATATGTTGAGAAATTCATAAAGTCGTCCCGTTGTCTGCGCATGTCATATTCTTCGAAGATTAGACCTGACTGCTATGACGTATCACTATCCTGTACAGGATAGATATTGATAGGAGTAGTTAGTATAATGGGTTATCTAACTCAAACCCAAAAGAAAGGGGCAAAACCTCAATGCGATTCGAAAAATTCAATTTTTAAATCCTCCAATCTTCGGATTTAAAAAAAAAACAAAACCCCAACTTGTTTGGATAACTCCATCCCACACCCGCTAACCCCCATATTCCTCGTTCGCACAAACCCCAACAGTCGACTAAAAAGCTAAAGCTGTTTAGACGGGTCAGTCTAGGTGAAAAAAAAATTTTTTAAAAATTTATTAAAAAAAAAAAAAAAAAAAAAAAAAAAAATTGAAAAAGAAAAAAAATTTTAAGCAAACATAAAAAACATATGGAACCGCTAAAAGATTTTCTAAAAGAATTAAACTTAGACAAAGACGAGGGTTTAATGAAGGCTATAGATAACATGAAAGAGAATTTGCTAAACGTAGATATAGCTAAAGATAATTTTAAAAACTTAATTTCAGACACGTCACTAACTGAAACAATGAAGAAAGTAATTTTAGCGAGATTCGCTTTACTTCTAGCTAACTACACAAACAGTATTTTAGATTCTATAGATCCCGAAATCAGACGATATATACCTAAAAAGGTTGCATTTTGGGAACAAATTTACAAATGCAAAAACGAGTCTAAGAAAAATTTAGTACTAATGTATAATAAAACTAAAGGATTTAAATTAGATAAAAAGTTAACTAGAAACGAAATGTTATACAAAGTCTGGCTAATGTTTTTTGACATGTGTGAGAATAATAACAGACTTTTACCACGTACTAAAAAAACGAAAGAAAACAAAGTAATACATATAGAAAATTTGTCGGGTGTGACTAAACAAATAATTAAAAAGGTTGGGTTTTAAAAAATATAACTTGTTTATAAATAAAGTTATATTTTACGATGTCCCCAAGCTAATGTTGAAAAACGTTAAACTAGTTTAAAAAATCACCTTCAACTCCGTTTTCCATACCTTCTCATAAAAGAAGGTATAGATGAAGTAAGGTGAGTAATGACACTACCATGATTAAACCATTTTTTACTTCCCCAACGAAAACGAAAGAGGAAGTATTATTTAGTAAACAATCCTACAAAAAATGGTAGTATATTATAATATCAAAAAATTTTACCTTGTTTTTTTAAAAAAATGTTTCACGTGTAAAATAATTGTATAAAATACTTATTTTGTTTTTAAACAGCAGCCTTACAACTTTGTGTTTTTTTAATGTGTAAGAAATATGGTATTAACTTACGGGCTGTTAGACCACGCCAGAGGTTACCATTTTGTGTAATAACATTCTTACAACAAGAAAGTAAAACCACTTTATTATTATAAATAAAAAATCATATTTTATACAATTATCATATACATTTTTTAATTTTTTTTAAAAAACAAAGCAAAAAATTATTAATATCATAACATACTACCATTCTCCTCAAAAGTCCAGACTAAACTGGTATTATATGAGTAAGCGTTGTGAAATACTATGTCACATGGTGTAAACTAATCCTTTTTTTCCAATATTAACACTTTAAGGGTAGGCAAGTCTACCCGGAATCTACCGATCCCGTACAAGTCTAACTCTATCAAAATAGATATGTAAGAGTGACTCGCAGTAGGGTTGTTTGATCTTGAAATAAAGTTTATGATATCGCATTGTTTAATTTCGAGTGGTTTAGGAAAAACTACACCGGTACAAGTCTCATCTTTCTTTTTAATAATAGAGTAATCAACCTGCTCTATTCCGTTTAACACAATATTAACTTTTACCTCTTCTGGTACATTAGGGTCATCTTTAACAACCGTTAAACTACCTCTTATAATTCTACCCGGAGCACTCATACAATAACCACCCATTCTATGGCCAGCACCTGAAGCACCATTACCAAATGAAAACTCATAATTACCGTTTCCAATTGGTCCATTTTCTTCAGCCCACACG
Source organism: Hippopus hippopus (assembly GCA_946811185.2). Classification (NCBI taxonomy): domain Eukaryota; kingdom Metazoa; phylum Mollusca; class Bivalvia; order Cardiida; family Cardiidae; genus Hippopus; species Hippopus hippopus. The sequence continues at coordinate 35,937,702 of OX328109.1, read as the reverse complement.
GTTATAATAGGGAGGGAGACTTTTTTATCCACGTATGATTTTGTTGCTAAATCTCTCTCTTCTACTGGGGTTGCCGCGTTTTTTAAAGAAAAACCCCGAAGATTTATGTTAGTCGCTACCATAAAAGTTCCATCCCAATTTTTTATAATAGCTCCGCCATTATCAACATAATTTTTATTGACAGCGGAGTAAGGGGATGCAGGATTTGGTAATCCAATAATCTGGTGATCATTCATATCTATTTCACCAGCCATTAAAAAAGACCCATCTTGTTTTTTTGTCAAAGCTTTTTCACCCGCGGTAGCCGCCTCAACGATGGTATCTACATAAAACTTATTTGCAGCTTGTTGCTCTTCTAAAGGGCTTCCAACGTCGCTAATTCTCCGCCCACCCATAGAAACGTCTGCAACTGCTAGATACACTTCATTTAAGTAAACAAAGGCTCGTCTCAAACCATCTACATAAGCCCTAGTTGCAGCATCTTGTGGATATACGGGATCTATAAGATTTGTTAAACTATATCCTTTCATATTTATATTTGCAACAGCGGAAAAGGTGCCATCTGGTTCCACTACTATTGCTTTACCACTCTTATCCACATAATTTTTAGTAGCAGCTTCATGCGATTCTGTTGGTTCCTTAACGTTTTTTATCGGATTAAAACCCATGTTTAAATAACCATTTTTAACGTGGTATCCACCGTTTTCATCCAACAACCCTGAGTTGGTGTCAACATAATCCTTAGTTGCCACATCATGAGAATTTACTGGATTACTAACCCTCGTTAATGTATTACCATTCATGTTTATAGAACCAGTAACAACAGTTGTTCCATCTTTACGTAAAAAATTATTATTTATGTAAGCGAGTGACACACCATCATCGCTTGTTTCAGCATCTTCCATTCTTCCAAATTTGTTAACAGGCATTTTTTATATTATTACTAAAAAAATTTATTTAAAACATTTTGAAACCCGTTACCCGTGGATAACTCTTTTAGAATGTACAAACATAAATGACCACAAAATACTTGCCCAGCTTGTTGTAATTGATCAGTATTGTACTGTATTGGGTTTTTTAAATACTCTCGAATTTCAACAGGTGGTTGTATACCATAACTGTCAAAATAAATTTTAGTTTTACCGTTTTTATACCAAGCAACCCAATGTGTACCAGGTCCACCACTTTTATCAAAGTTTACTATGCCACATTCTTTTTTACTCAGTTTTCTCGGTAATGTATCTAGTAAAAAAACTCCTCTAAAATAAGGAATCTTTAATCTTTTTGCGGCACCCTCCAATTCGAAATTGTTCAACGGTTTATTTGGTAAAATTACGTTTTCAATCGAAATATTTGACATTTTTTATAGTTAAATATTTCTAATGTCGTTATTGTCAACCCATGAATTAAATTCATCAGGATAACCTTTCCACTTTACGAGAGATTTCTTTTTTCCTTTTTTAATAACCTTTTCTATTCTATACACCTCTTGACTGGTTTTCTGCAGTTCAGGTTCATAAAAGGTACCTTGTATTTCTTCTCCATTAAGATCCTTAATTTTATATGTTACAGGTGATGTAAGTTTTACTTCAGAAACTGTAAAAACCTCCTCAGTCCATCTTGTTGTATAACCTTTCTCAAAAGTCTTTTTCTTTTTACTTATCCTTACTTTGTCTCCAACAGAAAACTTAGGATTTATATCTTTTATTTCGAGATGATCAGGGTAAAGATTTCTCCAAACTCTCGTTTCATTTTCTTTTTTACTAGCGTTTACCGGAGTCATCTTAATAGATGAATGCCTCGTGTTATTATATTTTTTAACGAGATTCGGTAGCACATTGATGTAAACGTTTGTGGAGTTAGCGGCAAAATGCTTCCACATTTTTTCTTTCATTGTTCTAATCCATCTCTCAACCACACTAGATTTTTCCTCATTTTCGGTAGAATATAATTCAACTAAGTATTTTACATCTTTGTTATAAAACTCTTTACCCTTATCCACCCACATTTTTTCAGGTTTTCTCTCCTTAAAAATACTCTTTAATGCTATAGCAACAGATTTCCCTGTTTTGTCTTTTAATGGCACCAGATATCCATATTTAGAAAAGATGTCAATGACAGCGAGAAGGTATTTAACACCACGATTAAGCTTAGAAAATGCTTGCATGTCTACTAAATCTGCAGCCCATATCCTATCTATACCGTTTACTCTAACTCTCCTTTTCTTAAAATTTCTTTTTACAGGTTTATGTAATTCTTCCGCTAAAATTTTTATCGTGTCGAAATTTTTTTTTTTACTCCCATTCCAAATTTCATCTTCGTTCCAATGAGTCTACTTAACAAACCCTTTTCCATTTTTTCTCTAATAGTAGGATTGTAAATACCTTCTAACTCTGTTAACATATCTTTATCACATATGTCATTCCTAGTTTTTGTATCATCATGCTTAAGATAGCAAACATCATGATTATAAGCAGCTTGATCTACTCTATTTATAGGTTTACTCCATTCCTTTGGCGTTAGATCAGGATTTAACCTCTCATCTAGCTTGGTACCTGGCCCCGTAAAATTGTGACCAGGGAGATGCATTTCAAAAGGCATCATGTTTATAAATTTGTTTAAGATACTACTGCCATTAGTAGTTTTTTTTTCTCCTTTTATAAATTGTGTTTTAGTTATTCCACAAACCACACATTTACCCCTCATCATATTTCTTCCATTTTTAGAAACGGTATACCCGATATTACTCGTATCAGTATGTTTTTTACATTTAACGCAATACATTTTATATATGAAAATTAAAAAAGTTATATAAAATGGATATTATAAACTTATCATGGAATGAAGTAGTATCAAAGAGATTTAATCACTCCCTTTTACCAAAAAGTATTAGAGGTTTAATTATAGGCAAATCAGGATGTGGTAAAACTACTTTATTGTTAAACCTTTTACTCAGACCAGGTTGGCTTGACTACAACGATTTGAGTGTTTTCGGAAAAAGCCTTTTTCAACCGGAATACCGAATACTAAAAAAGGCTTTTGAAGAAAAACTACCAAAAGAATGTATCTTAAGGTTGTTTAACATGCGTGATGAGATACAAGAACTAAACATTGTACCAACAGCTTTAGTTGAAGAATGGATTAAAACGATTAAAAACAAATCGGATATAAATTGCAACTTCTTTGAAAATGCTAGTGATGTGCCTGATCCAAGAGAGTTAAACTCAGAAAATAAAAATTTAATGATTTTCGATGATTTACTTTTAGAAAGGCAAAATAAATGCGAGTGTTACTACATTCGAGGAAGGCATAGTAATGTTGACTGCTTTTACCTCTCACAGAATTATTTTAGACTACCGAGACAAACTATTAGAGAAAACGCTAATTTTATTTGCCTTTTCCCACAAGACCTAAAAAACATTAATCATATTTATAACGATCATGTATGTGAAGATATGCCTAAGGACGAGTTAAGAAAATTTTGTCAAAAGGCATGGGAAAGACCACATGGTTTTGCTATCATTGACTTAACCAGTAAAAAACATAATGGGAAGTACAGAAACGGTTTTGACAATTTTTACATACCAAAGTCAGTATAAACAAGCCCCTCTTCAATCGTTTGGGCTAAAGAAATTATACTCTAATATAAAATGAAATATATAAAGATATTTTCAAAGGGAAAAAAAGAAAAAACTATTGATATTCTTAAAAATCAAGTTATTAAGCAGGATAAACGCATACAACAATTAGAATTAATTATTGCTGGTTTAATGGAGGTTGTAAGTGATATGAAGAAAGAGAATAAACCTAAATAAACCTGTTAGAATATAATATTACTATTTGATTATATATTAAATATTATATTTAAATATTATAAAATGGAAGGACTTTTAGAACAAATTGTAAAAAATACAAACCATAAAACATCATTTCAAATTATAGTAAGTGACAACAAAACACGTTTTAGAACAAGGTTTAATCCTCCAATTCAACTGGAAAAGGATAAAGTATATGAAATAGCTTTAGTAAACCTTGAAACTTACTACTCTTTTCCAAACATTGATGAAACAAACAACATATTCGTTTATTCTCCAGACAATGGTAATTCATGGGTTAAAATAAGAATACCTGAAGGAAGTTATGACCTTGTAGGCATTAATGACACCATTCACCAGGAAATGAGAAAAAAGGGTCATTATGATAGAGTTAATGAAGGGTATCCTATTAACATTTCTGCAAACACCAATACTCTAAAGTCTATTATTACCTTAGAAGATGGCTATCAAGTAGATTTTAATCAACCTGGCTCCATTGCCAAAGTATTAGGATTTACTCGCGCTAAATATACGCAAGGATTTTACGAGTCAGAGAATGTAGTCAACATTCTTAGCATAAATAGTTTGCTTGTTAACATAGATATTATTTCAGGAAGTTATGTTAATGGTTCAACAAAAAACACTATTTACTCTTTTTTCCCAGATGTTGCACCTGGATATAAGATAATTGAGTCACCAGTTAATTTAGTATACTTACCAATAACATTAGATGAAATACATAACCTAGAGGTAAATATTACGGATCAAGATGGCAATTTACTAAATCTTAGAGGTGAAAATTTAACAATTAGGTTTCATATTAGAGAAGCGAGATAAATAAAAAAAATAGTTATATATAAAATGACGAGTTACACTAATGTTAAAGTAAATATATCGGAAGGACAAAAGGAAAAGCTTCAACATGCTGTTAAAGCTAGTTGTCCAGTAAGTATTCGTTTAGGTCATAAAGATTTACGTGGTAATGATGTTTTAGCAATTACCGATTCACAAGCAAAGAAAATAGCTAAAGCCTATGAGGATGGTAAGGGTATAACTATTAGAATGTCTGCAAAACAACTTAAATATAACACGAAAATAGAAGGGGGTTTTCTCGGAATGTTGGCTGGGTTAGCTGCTAGAGCTTTGCCGATGCTTGCAAAAACTGTTTTACCAGCTTTAGGTGTTGGTGCTCTTTCTGGATTAGCCTCAACAGGTGTACAAAAAGCAATGGGATCAGGTCTTTATCTTAAAAAAGGAGGATGTGTTTGTCAAGTTGAAACTGATGGATGTGGATTATACTTAAAACCATACAAAGGTAAAGGGTTAAAGTCTATTGGTGATGGGTTGTATTTAAAGCAAGGAGGAAAAATGTATGATGGAAGAGGACTTTTACTCGGACCTAATAGTCCATTTGCTAATATCCCTATCTTAGGAGCTATATTATAAATATTATTTTCATCAAAATAAAAATGGATATACATACATTTGGTATAAAACCTAATATTACTACTCAACATAAAACTATATTTTGGAAACCCCATTTACATGGAGTAAGATATCCTCCCTTAAAGCAAGATCCTCTAAAATGGAAAATATACTCACAAGTAACTATCAAGATTCCTCCTCGTGATGGCAAGAGACTTTCGCTAGGATTTGGTTATATAACTACACGAGGAGTTGTAGTGATATCTGTTAGTAATAAATGGAAAGATAGTTTAACCATTTTTAATGGTACACATCTTGATAATGACGCTAATGATATCTTAGTCTACATTTATAATTTCTCACAAAAACCGATCGAAATACCTGAGGGAGAGTTATTCTGTTATCTAAAATATTTACAATCTTGACATAAAAAAATTATTATTTTAATAAAATGGCAGATACAGATCAAGAACACCCTAATAAAATATATCCTCCGTTACCCAAAGAACGAAGTACCGCAAGCGCTCCACCTATTGAGATGCATGCAATGGGAGATGACAAAGGTCATTCCTATCGTTTACAAAAGATATCAGAGATACAACAATTCTTTGAGAAAGAAGTTCAAACTAGAGACGTTCTAGCAAAAAAGTATTTACGTGCTTCAAGAATCATAAGCAATGTTGATGTTGTTTTAGCTACAACAGCTTTAGGTGCAGGTGCAGGAGGAATTGGACTGCTATCTACAGTAGTAGCGATTCCAGCTGTTGTTGCCTTAGAAGGAGTTGCCTTAGGAGTTGGTCTTCTAAGCGTAGTTGGTAATTTTGTTGTAAGAAATACTAGAAGCAAAGCAGAAAAGCATATGAAAATTAGAATGCTTGCAGATGCAAAATTAGATACTCTTTCAACACATATTTCCAAGGCTTTGGTAGACGGTGTAATATCGGATGAAGAATTTAAACTGATTATGGAAGAAGTAGAAAAGTACAAAGTTATGAAAGAAGAAATACGTACCAAAATCAAGAAGAAGATTTCTACTGAAAACGAAGAATCTTTGATAGAAAAAGGAAGACAAGAAGCTCGTGAGTCCTTTCGGAGGCTCGTTGAAAAGAATCACACCACCCATTAGAAAATTGATCAAGAATAGACCAAGACTTGGCCTCCCTAAAATCAGGTATAGGTGTAAGTGTATGTGTGAAATTGATAATTCCTCAGACATGTAATATATAAGAGAATATATAATGCTCTTATATATTAAAACTGTTACAAAAACTGTTACAAAAACTGTTACAAAAACTATGTTAAAAAATTATTTTAGTAATTAAAAAAAATGTCTTTTTTAAAAATCACTGATCCTACAAAAAGGGACTTAATTGTAAAAGAGTATCTTGAAACGAGAAAGAAGATTCGGGATAATCTACTAGCAGAGAGAACGGGTAAACAAGAATTACAAACCGATCTTTCAAGGTTTTTTAAACCTATAACGGAAACGCAAAAAACTACAGCAAAGGAGATTACTGGGGGACTTAGACCTATTAAAGAAGGTATCGAAAAGTTACCAGCTTTTCCATCAATAAAAGTTGATGATAAACCGTCAGAAGGTTCGCAACTTATTGGACCAATTGCAAGGGAGTATCTAAATAGACCTAAGTCTGATATTGATGAAAAATATGGATTGCGTGATGAAGGTGGTAAATTTTATATTGGTAGCGAAATGTTTGAAATTGATGGTGATGATATTAAAATTGCTGATATTAAGTATAAAGGAACACCTGGTTTATGGGAGTTACTTATTTCTAAAAACCCAAATAAACATATATATACAAAAGATGATCTTGAGACGTATAGCCGTTTAATGGTACAAACCAACTCTCTTCATCGAAATAACGATCCGGGTAGTCCATATCCTAATCGTTCTAGAAACGATAAGTGGGTAAACATTCTTTATCCTATATGGAAGGTACGAGGATATTATAAACTTGCAACACCCAGAGGTATTGGTCCTGGTGAGCCATATATATATCCATCAACAAGTGGTAAGGGTATCATTGTTATCCCATCTGACCCTAACGCATTAATAGAAAGACTAGACCTGTTACTGGCAAGTAAAAAAGCAGGTAACACAGGTGTAAGAAACGAGTTAGTGAGCATTTGTGATGAATTAAAAAGACAAGGTGTTTTAAATTCACGCGCTTATAAAAATTTAATGTCTATACTATAAAAAATGATCATCACTAAAAAACACGGATTTAAAAAAAGGTATTCATACGGTGGTTCCGGAATCTTTGATAGCGTTGCTAACTTTTTAGCGAGGCTTTTCACAAGTAGTGCAGCTAAACAAATTGCGTCTTCTGCCCTTGATGTAGGAAAGAGTGTAGCTAAGGAAGGTGCAAAGAAAGCTTTAGAGGTTGGAAAAAGTGCAGCTGTAGATGTAGGAAAAAAATTAGTTACGAGAGCTTTGACACCAAAATCGAGGGAAATTTTGCAAAAATATAGTGCGCCAACGTCAAAACCCGATGATACTCCTAAAATGCAAGACATTAATACATTAATAGATGGAAGTGCAACTGCTATTCAAATTTAGTTAAAAGATTAAACAGTGGAGCAGGTATTAAAACAGTATGAAGAAAAAAATAAAATTAAGTTAAGAAATTATATTACTTATAAAAAAAGATAATGCCAGAATTAAAATTTAATCGTGTAGATTATAAAAAATACAATAGTAGTTGTATTACTATAGTAGGTGCATCTTTAAACATAAAAGATTGTGAAATCCTTGAAATTAATAAAACGACATATGGTTATAAAAAAGCTGTTGTGAAGTTATCTCCCGAAAAAGTAATCAAGATGAAAGAGATTGAGGAAAAGGTGAATGAACTTTTAAAAAAGTTGGGGGTGTCTGAAATAACACTTGTATACGGTAATAGAGTTTATCCTAAAACTAAACTGGATACCGCAAAAAGCATTAAACTTGGAGGTGTGTTTGTTAATGATGAAAATAAGTCTTTTCCCCAGCTTTGGTTAGAAATTTAAGTAACACAATTATAATTTTTATTTATTTAAAATTATAATTGTTATTATAAAATGGACATTTTAAGAATCACCGAACCAATTTTAAAAGATGATAGTATTGTTGAGTATGAACACCATGAGTATGAACCAATCACCGGTACACACCTCAACAACTCAGGAGGAGATATTAGGATTAGCATTGAGACCCAAGATATTTTTACTCATCCTAGTGAGAGTTATTTACTTATTATAGGTGAATTAGTAAGAAGTGATACTGGAGCAGCTTACGATGCTAACACCAATATTTCTTTAACAAACAATGGTCTCATGTATCTTTTTAAAAATATTAAGTATCAACTTTCAGGTATGGAGATTGAATCCGTATTGAATCCTGGCCATGCTACTACAATGCTTGGTTTGTTAAAATATCCGGATGATTTTTCTAAATCACAAGGGTTAAATCAATGTTGGTATAAAGATACAACAGCTGCAGCAGCTGCTGGAAACACTGGTTTTATTGTAAGAAGAAATTATATTATTAATGATCCTCTTCCAAGAGGTACCTTTAGTTTTAGAGTTCCTTTAAAACATATATTTGGTTTTTGTGATGATTATGATAAGATATTGTATGGAATGAAGCAAACTCTCACCTTAACAAGAAATGATGATAATGATGCAATTTTTAGAGATGGTGCTGCTCCTGCTGATGGTAGAATTAATTTACTTAGAATATCTTGGTTTATGCCACACGTGCTACCCGCAGATGGAGAGAAGATGGAACTTTATAAAATTATCGAGAAAAAAGAAAAAATACCGGTCGGATATAGAATGAGGCAGTGCGACTCTATCGCGGTTCCTCAGTCAACATCATTTACCTGGAGACTGTCTGTCAAATCATCACCTGAAGTGCCACGTTTTATTATTGTTGGCTTTCAGACTGGTAAAAGCGGTGACCAACAACAAAATCCAGCCATATTTGATCATAGAAACGTTAAAAATATTTATGTTGCGTTAAATTCTACTAGATATCCTGCTGTTGATTATAATCTTTCATTCACTGCAAACCAATTTAGTAGAGTGTATGGTGACGCTTCTCTATTTAGATCTAAGTTTTATAACATGAATGAAATGGTGTCAAACCCTAACATTACTCCCTCAGATTATAAAACCCTTTATCCTTTGATTTTGTTTGACGTTTCCAAACAGAGTGAGAGATTAAAAAACTCAGTAACTGATATCCAAATCAAAGCATTTTTTACTGAAAATGTGCTTGCGAACACAGAGGCATATGCTGTTATTATTAGTGATAGGTTAATTAACTTCCAGTCTGATGGAAATAAAATGAGTGTAGTGTATTAAGATATTTTTTCCTATATAAAAATGATAAAGATTGCAGATTTAAAAAAAATTCTTAAAGAAAATAATATAAATTTCTTCTCATACTGGGATAAAAAGCGATTAGTTGAGTTGGTGAAAGAACATGGATTGTTAGCAGAGGAGCAGTCGCTTAAGTTACCTAAAAAAGAAAGAAGCAAAGACCCTAAGTTTGATAGATTAAAGACTATTATGCATAATCCTAAGAAAGTTAGTTTAGAGGATGTTGAAACTAGCGAAATAAAAACCTTTCCATCTATTTATAAGGCAGGTAAATTTATAGATCGCTGCCCACAAACGATTGAAAATTGGAATGGGAAAACTTGGAATAATAAATATAAGATTAACATTCTATAATTTTATTATAACAATGACGAAGTTGTAATAATAAAATTTTTTTGAAACAAAAAAATCTAACTTAAGTTTTTTATTATATATATATATAAAAAAATGAGTTTCCTAAATAGATTTACGAGTGCAGCTAGACGAGCTGTGTCTAATGTTTACTCTGGAGCAAGACGACTAGCCGCAGCTGTCGTTCCGGAATCTATACAAAGAAGAGTAACTGATTTTGGTAACTGGCTAACTGGTAATGTGGAGACAACACAGATACCGCAAGTGTTGGATGAAATTGTTGAACATGTTAGAGAAAATTACCCTCCAAGACAGTTTGAGATTAGAGCTTCTCAATCCGCATTTAGAGGGTATGCTACACAACATGTTATAGAGGGTATCGAAAATTATAGCCCACAAAGATTTTTCGCAGACACGTGGATGCTTCTTATAAACAATCTTCAAAATAATTTACAAACAAAGGTAAAACTTGTACTTAGGTGTAAATTATGGTTAATGACAAATCTTGACCAAGGTCCTGTTGAACGTGCTTTTCATAGTAAACAACATTTAAATTTAAACGAGGGAGAAATAGAGGATTTGTTGAATAGAATGATAGATGAAGTTTTACAAAATTTAGCTAAGTTTCAAAGAGAAGGTAGTGGTTGGACTTTTGGAAGTATAGTGCGGTTAGAACTACATACAGCTGTTTATGATCCTTTAAGAGCTAATGGTTGGTTACCTTTGCCAAAGTGGATTGCTAACAAAAAAGCAGTTATCAATATGAAAAATAAAGATGACAAATGTTTTAAATGGAGTGTTTTAAGAGCGCTAAACCCTAAAGAGCATAATGCAGAAAGAGTTGACAAGGCTTTACAAGAAAAGGAAAGTGACTTAAACATGGAGGGAATAAAGTATCCTGTTTCGGTTGAAGATATCGATAAGTTTGAAAAACAAAATCCTGAAATTAGTGTAAACGTGTATGGGTATAAGGAATATATTTATCCTCTTAGGCTTACAAAAGATGAAAAAAGTAAACATGTTGATCTTCTTTTTACTAAAAATGAGGAAAATATGCACTATGCCGTCATAAAAAACTTTAATAGATTAGTGAAAAAACAAATAACAAATACTCATAATGGAAATATAGAATGTTGTAAACGATGTCTAAATCATTTTGGTACTAAAGAACTTTTGGAAAAACATAAAAAATACTGTAACGAACACGAGCCTATTAGTTTAGAGATGCCAGAATCAGGTACCATGTTAGCTTTTGAAAACCATTCTAGAAAACTTGTGGTTCCCTTTGTTGTATACGCTGATTTTGAAAGTGTTTTAAAACCAATACACACATGCCAACCAAACCCAGAAAAAAGTTATACTATACAACGTCAAAAGCATATACCTTGCAGCTTTTTCTATATTATAAAATGTTTTGATGATTTTGTGTGTGCACCTATAGAAAGAAGTTATGTTGGAGAAAATGCTGAGGAAGTTTTTATAAAATGGTTAAAAGATGATATAAAAGAAATTCATCAACGGTACCACCAAAACCCAAAGCCTATTGAAATTACAATAGAGGAAAAAATAAAACATACACAACAAACACACTGTTGGATTTGTGGTGAAAAATTTACAAAAGATAATCTTAGAGTAAGAGATCATTGCCATTTCACGGGTAAATATAGAGGTGCCGCGCACAATGAATGCAACCTAAAAGCTAAAAATGCTAACTTCACACCTGTGTACCTTCATAATCTTAGTGGATATGATGCTCACCTTTTTATTAAATGTCTTGGCAAATCTGAAGGGAAGATTGATTGTATTCCAAATAATGAAGAGAAATATATTAGTTTTAGTAAAGACATTTGGGTTGGAGAAAATATAAAACATAAAATTAGATTTCTTGATAGTTTTAAGTTCATGAATTTTAGTTTGGATAAACTTTCAAGTAACTTAGAGGAAAGTCAATTAAAAATTTTATCAAAATATTTTACTAGAAACCTTCTATCCTTGGTTAGGAGAAAAGGAGTTTTTCCTTATGAGTACCTAGATTCTTTTGATAAACTTAAAGAAGAGAAATTACCACCCAAAGAAGCATTTTACTCGAGTTTGAACAAAGAAGGAATTACGGATGAAAATTATGCTTATGCGCAAAAGGTTTGGGAAACTTTTAATATGAAAACTTTAAAGGATTATTTAGAACTTTACAATAAAATAGATGTTTTGCTTTTAGCAGATGTTTTTGAGAACTTTAGAAATGTTTGTTGTGAACACTATGACTTAGATCCTAGTTGGTATTATACAACACCAGGTTTGGCATGGGATGCAGCATTGAAAATAACGAGAGTAAACCTAGAGCTTTTATCTGATCCTGATATGCTTTTAATGGTAGAAAGGGGTATCAGAGGAGGTGTTAGTATGTGTAGTAAAAGATATGCAAAAGCAAATAATGAGGGTATGAGTGGATTATATGATCCTAGTAAGCCATCAAAATATTTATTATATATAGATGCAAACAGTCTTTACCCTTGGGCAATGAGTCGCCCTCTTCCTACACATGGTTTTAATTGGATGACAAATAAAGAATTAGAAATTTGGCAAAAAATCCCATGTATATTAGAAGTAGATTTAGAATATCCTAAAGAATTACATGATTTACACAATGACTTTCCTTTAGCGCCTGAACGTTTAAAGATAGAAAAAGTAGAAAAACTTATTCCAAACTTAAATAACAAAAAGAATTATGTTATTCATCATGAAGCCTTAAAAACATGTGTTGATTTAGGTTTAAAGATTACTAAAATACATCGAGGAATTAAGTTTGAGGAAAGCTCATGGCTTAAATCATATATTGATACAAACATTGAACTAAGAAAAGCAGCTAAAAATAATTTTGAGAAAGATTTTTTTAAGTTGATGAATAATTCAGTCTTTGGTAAGACTATGGAAAACCTGAGAAATAGAGTAACGATAGAACTGGTTTCTAGTAAGGAGCGTTATAGGAAATTGGTAGCAAAACCAAACTATAACCACACAACAATATTCGATGAAAACCTAATAGCGGTACACATGAAAAACACTAAGTTAAAATATAATAAACCTATTTACTCAGGATTAAGCATTTTAGATATTAGTAAAACACATATGCAAAAAACTTATTATAATTACTTTAAAGCTAAGTATGGTGAAAAGGTTAAAATGTGTTATACTGATACAGATAGTTTTATTCTTGAGATAGAAACTAAAAATTTGTATAAGGATATGGAAAAAGATGTGTTTGAAATGTTTGATACAAGCGATTATCCTAAAGATCATTTCTTAAAAAATGATTGTAATGCAAGAGTAGTTGGAAAGTTTAAAGATGAGTTAGGTGGTAAGACTATGACTGAGTTTGTTGGTCTAGGAGCAAAAATGTATGCTTATAAAACTTTAGATGGTGAGGAGGATAAAAGATGTAAAGGTGTTAAAAAAGCGGTTATCAAGAAAGAGATAAACTTTAATAATTACAAAGAGTGTTTGCTTACAGAAAAGGATCAGTATAGAAAGATGACTGTTTTAAGAAGTAGGGGCCATAATATGTATACTGAAGAGTTAAACAAAAAAGCGTTAGGATCAAGTGATGATAAAAGGTTTGTTTTGGAAAACAAGATTGACACATTAGCTTGGGGGCATCATAAAATATAATATGTTTTATATTACAAGTTATATTTTACGTTTAATGGTACTTTCTGTTTTACATATTGGACATTTCCTTCTCTCAAAATTTAAATGGTGGCATTTCTCACATATACATATATGCCCACAATTACAAAACAATATATTTGGATTGGTTTCAAGACAAATAACACAATTTTCTTCCCAAAAAGTATCTATACCATTGACATTTTCTTCTATATCTTCTTCTATACTTTCATTATCTGAAACAGCTTCTTCATCACTTTGTCTATGAAATACAAAAGGATCTAACCTTGTAGGATGTCTCTCTCCTATTGGTGTTTCTCCTGGGGGTAGTGTTTTCTTGTAAAAAATTACACTTGGTATAAAATCATCTTCAGATTCATACCCTTCAGTTATATATCTACGTAGCCTTTCTCCCGTAATATTTCTATAGCCATTATCTATTTCCATATATTGATCAAATTTGTGTAGAATATTTTGGAAATATTCACCTCTTCCATTTAGTATCAATAAAGGAATATCTATTTGAAAGAAATGATGAGGTCTTCTTGCAGCCTCACTCCTACAACCAACAAAAAAAGCAATACTACATTCTTCATCACCTATTTCTTTCACAAACTCACTGTAATGATAATACCAATCACTTCGTATATCTTTAAATGCTTGTAAATGATTTTTGTAATTAGATTTGAGATACATTATTGCTCTACTAAAACCATTGTCTGATACAAATTTACTATGAAAATGACGTACTTTGTTTTCTAAAATTCTTGTTAAATCTGTGTTTTCCATTGTAAATTTCACAATGTCTTTTTTAAACTTTTCTTAAAATTTCAAAAAAATTTTTTATAAATTTTTTTTATAAATTTTTTTAAAATTTTTTTTTCACCTAGACTGACCCGTCTAAACAGCTTTAGCTTTTTAGTCGACTGTTGGGGTTTGTGCGAACGAGGAATATGGGGGTTAGCGGGTGTGGGATGGACTTATCCAAACAAGTTGGGGTTTTGTTTTTTTTTTAAATCCGAGGATTGGAGGATTTAAAAATTGAATTTTTCGAATCGCATTGAGGTTTTGCCCCTTTCTTTTGGGTTTGAGTTAGATAACCCATTATACTAACTACTGATAGGCACTGCGTAAACTAAAAAAAAAAAAAACTCTGCCGCTGAAAAAAGTAGCAAGCGGAAATTGGCTATTAATGATATCTATGTGGAAAAATCAAGTCTACTATCACTTCAAATATCTTAGAAATATGATAATTTTATACAGGAAAAATCATTTTTGAAAAATACGATTGTTTACTACAAATCTTTGCATACAGTTTCTAAATATAGACATGTGGAAACTGGGATTTGTGCAACAGTCTTTGACAACAAAACTAACGTCCCTAACATGCTGGGCTTATATTGGGGCTCTTTCTGAAGCTTGTAGGGGCTGTGTTTATAAATGACTAGTGCTTAGGTTACATGCTTGCTAAACATGGCTAGATAAATCGCACCAGGTAGCTTTTATTGAGTAAGCATCATTTTATTTTTTATAAGTTCGATGTAACGGTTGCCGTTTTGAAAAGTAGTCCGGTTCTGTCCAAGAATACCCAAGTCAGATCGGTATGTATTTGAAAAGTGCCACCTAGCGGAAGATAATGGAATTCGTCCGCTACAGAAGTGCTGCGAAAGGAAATATGTTTATTTTTATTTTATATATCCTTGGTAGAGTGATGTAGGACAGTTAAATGCGCAAAAAGTTGAAGCAAGAAGCTATTCTTTGTCCAGTGGAATCATTTTAACCAAACGACAAAATATTGGACACGTCCAAATTCAAAGTATTTGCAGGCGACAAGCCAAGTGTGGCTCAAATGATGAAATTTGTCTCTGAAAGGATAAAGATATTGTGGGAAAAGGAGAAAATGCTGTTCACCAGCATTTTCTCCCTTTCCCACAGTGTTTTAACAGCTTTCTTCCTCAGGGTCTTTAAAACTCTGGATTGTGTGGTAAAGGGTTTAAGTACCTTTCACGAAACAAAGTTACCTTTTGCGGCCAGTGTAGATCAAGATCAGACTGCACAAAACCTGTGCTACTCACTGCAAAGGTGAACCCGGGACCAGATAAGGGTAATGAACAGTGCGCACCATGATCATACTGCACGGAAATTGCGGGCTGGTCTGGGTTGACATACCATATACGTCGTCAGACGGCAAGAATAGCAGCTATATGGGTTAATATCCAGAGAGAGACAGACAGACAGAGAGACAGTGACGGAGAGAGAGAGAGAGACAGACAGACAGACAGGCAGACAGACAGATTGTCGTCCATCATTTTCACAGTAACATATGTTCACTCGCACACGGAAATAAAATATATTACTACTATTTAACGCTATGTTAAATCAGTACATCATTAGTATAATGTCGCTTTATCGGGTCGTTTCAAAGTCACCCTGTTACAAAATACATGAGACATAACTCACCCAGTTACAAAATACACGAGACATAAGTCATTGCACAAAAGGAATGTTTTGTAAATCTATCGCCTTATTTCCTCTTCCTTAAACACTATCGCACTTTGACGACCTAAAACAATGTGTATGAAAGAGAAAATGTTGGTAACCAGCAATTTCTCCCTTTTCTATAATGTTTTATATCTCTTTCAAACACGAATTACATTATTTGAACCACATCAGATTTGTCGTCTGCAAATGCTTTCAGTTGGACAAAGCTATAACATGTTGTTGTCTCGAACAGAGCTAAACGTTACGGCAGTCATATCACCATAAAAACTCACTTATTTGCCTCCTTGCTTACAACGGGGCAAGACCGGGGCCCTACGGTGCCTTGCTCACCACTACCACCAACAACAACCACAACAACAACGACAACAACTCAGCCTCTCAACTGAAGATTCAACCCAGTCCATTGAAACTCCGAAAGATGCTAATCAAAGGCTTGACTAATTAGCGGGCTGTATAGATCGAAGATCAGACTGCACGTTCTGTGCAGTCTGATCTTGATCTATACCGCCCGTAAAAGTCCACGTTTTCACCTATGGCACTGTAAGGGTTTTCCCAGTACGATATTCATAAACGTATTTTTATGTACTTTGGATAGCACACAACTCGTTATGTTTTGTCACCTTTTTTCCGTAATAAAACCGATTAATCTTGTCATTGTCACATTATGTAGATTTTTTTTTTTTACAGTTTTGTAATAAAAATTTCGACATAATGCTAAAAAATATCAATAAATCATTTGCTTTTAAGGTATATTCCTTAACTTAATTTTGTATTGGAGTTTAACGCCGTTTTAACAGCTAAGGTCATATCACGGTGGTCAGTGCACCTACGCATGTGTGTCCTGGCTTTCTCACACTAGTACTGACACAACTTTCCTTCCAAGTCACTTACAACTTTTCTCACATGCATCAGAGGAGAGAGGCGAAAAATTGCCGAAAAGAAGGTTTGCCTCAGCCGGGTATCGAACCTGCAACCACCAGATCACGAGTCAGATACACTAACCACTCAGCTACCCAGCCGGGCTCCCAAACTTAAAGGCTAATTGTCTCATTGTCTCAACAAACACCAAATTAACATTTATTTCTTCTGTAAAATTAATCAGTCTTTTATTAGCACATTATATAAGGTTTTTTTTAGACATGTAAATAATTTTTGACAAATTGATAAAAAATATCAATAACTCACTTACTGTAAGGTGTGTATCTTAACTTAAATCCAAATATCCTTACAAACACTGAATCATCACTATTTTTTCCATTAATCTTTTTATCATCATATTACATGTAAGTAGTTAATTCATGTAATAAATTTCGACACAATGAAAGACTATTAACAATAAATCACTTACTGTAAGGTGTCTTCCTTTTGTTAGAAGGTCAATATCCTTACAAAGTCCAATCCTGTACAGTACGCACTAAGAAAGGTATGCGAGTTGCAGAGCTTAAGCTGTCGTAGATTCAGAGGTACAAAAAAATGGGGAGCGGAGAAACCTATATTTTGAATTCTAAAAACGTTATTCCTTCACTTAAACCTATGTTGTGGGTACTCATTAGAATTGTCTCGAGGAGACAATTCTAATGAGTACCCACAGCATAGGTTTTAGTGAAGAAATAAGGTTTATAAAATCTCTTTCGATCTAAAAAAAATATTCCGCTTATCCGTATCTCGCTTACTAAGGCCTAAGTCGATTGTTAATCTATCATTCCTTCACACTAAAAAAGAACACTGACCTTTTTGTTTTAGGAATCTAGCTAATTTATAAAACGTGTTTTCGACCCGCTAGTGTTTTAAAACAGTATGGAATGTAAACACTCAGTCTCTATTAAATAGGGGAGCGTACAATACAGATGCAGTAATTCAAGCAGATAGACCCTTCACCCACCACAGTGCTAATACGACTTCTCGCGTTATCCGTAGTTTACAGTCCTGGAAAACACTGTGGTAAAAAGGAGCAATTAAAAGCAATTGCTTGTTCTAAAATAATGTTGTCCGTATTGTTTCAAAAAGCCTATTTTACTTTCTTCATTTTTTTTGTCAATTGAGTAATTCGCTGTGTCTTTAAGTGGGTCCAAAATATCACAGGTTGAATATCACATAAATGATTTAGATTTTTGGATATTTTCCATAAAGAAAAGGACAAAGTAGTAACAATGTCAAGCCCGCTCTTGTTGGAATATCTCACAGACTTCGGACAGTAACCGTTGAGACAGATTTACTTTGTGCATGCTTTTCTAGATCTCCACCGCCCGTAAAGGTAACTAAAGCAGTGTATGGGAGTAAGGGGGGGGGGGGGGAATAAATCAAACTAACTACGGTAGTGTACGCGTTAAATAGACACTGCGAGCAGCTTGTGGTTGTGGCGAAAATGTATTATTCAATACAAACGCTTATTTAACCCTTTAAAAGCCTATCGAAAATTACAGCTGCTTGTGTGGTCGGTGTAGATCACGTGCAGTTTTATCTTGAATCTACACACTCGTCACAACTAGGCCGATTCCGTAACACCATCTAGCTTCGTCCGTATTAAGAAGGTTTCAATTGAAAACAGTAACATGATGTTATACATGTTTTATTTCATGCTTTCCGGTAGTTTATCGAGAAATAACGGTGAAATATTTTTCGATGTTTCATGGTTACAACCAGTGAAAAATACCGATTTTATATTCTAACTCTTCAATTGAAGGCGGAAACAGTAGTTCCCGCGCACTAGTTACCCAGGTAAAATGCGCGTGCGTCTCAACCAGATGGAAATATGACGTAATTTACCCTACATTTCTCGCGCTTTACGTAATATTGTAATGCGTTGCTATGCGGAGGGGTTACGCCACGGGGAGTAACCGAAAAGAACTGTACTTGATTTTGATGTAAGTCCCCCCCAAAAAGGGTAAAAGCATGAAATATATAGAATATTTGTTTTTTCGGTGAAAGATCGAAATTTATTTCATCTCGTGAACATCATCGGTAATATTTTCACTCGTGTCTGTGCCACACGTGAAAATATTACCGATGATGTTCACTCGATGAAATAAATTTCGATCTTTCACCGTGAAAAACAAACATCCTCTACATACATGGCGGGGCCCCATGTGAATCGGTTATCAACGACAGCAACGACCACGGTGAATTTATTCACTTTTATTAATCCGTCGGTGAAAACTTACAATGAAACTGATGAATTACGTTGAAAATGATTTTTTAAACTATTTGTCAACGGAAATGTGTTCAGAATGATCTCGATTGAAAAATGTGACTCGAGTTATCTGTTTTAGGGTAATATTATCATTATGACTATATGAGCCGTAAAGCGGCGTATGTGAATATCACACATCGTAAATGCAGCCGAGAGATCTAATTAGCGGATCACCCGTAGCTTGCCGAATGATCTGCAGTATCCATTGTGCTGTGACATTCAAGCCAAACACAACCATTGAATTGCAGTTATCTACAGTGTACACTGTGCTGTGACATTCAAGTCAAAAGCAGCCTTGGAATTGCAATTACCGACAGTGTCCACCGTACTGTGATATTCAAGCCAAACATAACCTTGGAATTGCAATTACATGTATCTACAGTGTACACTGTGCAGTGATATTCAAGCCAAAAACAACCTTGGAATTGCAGTTATCTACAGTGTACACTGTGCTGTAACATTCAAGCCAAAAACAACCTTAGAATTGCAGTTATTTACAGTGTACACAGTGCTGTAACATTCAAGCCAAAAACAGCTTTGGAATTGCAATTATCTACACTGTCCAACTGGTTGTATCATTCAAGCCAAAATCAACCTTGGAATTGCAATTATCTTGATCTTTTTTTCATAAAGATGTCTTCCCTTTAGTCTGTTGGACTCTCTCAGGATGGAAAAATTCCCACATTTCTTTTTTTTTTCCCACAAGATTTGTGAAAGTTCAACGGTACGTACATCGAAAATAAGCCTGCTCTAGTACGGGTAAAATCCCAGACCAAATGTTTGCTTTTCTAATATCAGTCAATACTAGCAAAGTCCAAGGCCAGGTTTATTTGTTTTTGCGGTATACACACTTTGCCAATCAATCCCATATTTCAACGACTCCGAGGATAAAGGCTTTTGGAAACACTGTGGGAAGAGGAGAGAATGCTGGTAACACGGGCAGGTAGGTAGGCAGGCAGACAGGCACGCAGGTACGCAGGCAGATGATTGAAATGAGAGTACAGTATTTACTTAAAAAAATTCTGATTATGGATAGGTAGATAGATAGATAGATAGACAGATAGATAGATATATAGATAGATAGGTAGATAGATAGATAGATAGATAGAAAGAAAGATAGATAGATAGATAGATCTAGGTCTTATTTAAGCGACTAAATCCATTCTTCCCGTCTACATGACTCTTGAAGCAGTTAACCCTGAAACTTTTTAATGAATGAAATGAAAAATTCTAGCTAACCATAAAACGCGAATACTTCGCTTCCAAGGTCGGATTGCAAAGTTCTTTTCATCGTACAAAGTTTACGTTAGCGGAGAGTGTAGATCAAGGATCAGACTGCACGTTCTGTGCAGTCTAATCTTGATCTACACTGTCTGCAAAAGCGTATTGAATCGGGCTCAGTAGTCTCGGGGTTATCACAATAATAATAATAATAATAATAATAATAAAATCAAAGTACCTCGGTTATATAACAGGATTATCATTCAGCAACGAGCCATAAACCCACGACAGCGAAATAAATGAGATGGAAAGTTGAAAGGGACCAACTGTTGCAATTTAATCATTTACCAAACATCCCATGTGTAACCCTTATCCTGATAAAAAACTAAAATGAAATTTTCTTTCCGATAGTAAAAACCCAAATACTGCTATTTCAAACTTACGTTTTGGGGAATAATATCTTCTTATCGGACAGTGTAGATCCAAGATCAGACTGCACGTTCTGTGCAGTCTGATCTTGGTCTACACTGTCCGCAAAAGGTCAGTGGGTCGCGCTTAGCAGCCTAAAGATTAACGGCCCTGATAATACTCGCAGAGGCGTTTGAAAATGTTTCGGGAAAATAAAAAACGTTAGTAACCGGCATTTTCGTCTTTCGGTCAGTGTTTCTACCCTTCCAGCCGAGCCCCGGTAGCTCAGTCGGTAGAGTGCAGGACTTGAGAACACGGGGTCCAGGGTTCGATCCCTGGCTACGACCCCTGGCTCGGCCAATTTCTTTCTGAGGATTGATGATAGTCACTGCGACAGGATTCATTCCTCTCCCACCGCTGACCATTGTTTCGACGATGATTATGTGGGAAAGCAGCCAGTGGCTTGGAAAGAAAATTGTGCGTAGTACTGGTAAAAGAGATTCCAGGAACGCATGGATAGGTGGACTGGCCGCCGCGATATAACTGAAATAATGTTGAAAACGGCGTTAAACACAATACAATCAATCAATCAATCTACCTTTCCAGAAACAAATTTCGTAATTTCCTCCCAGTGCACTACATTTAATTTAACGACGTAATGAGAGGGCGGGGAGGAGTGCATTCTCCGGTTATTTCCCTTGGTTTTTCTCTCGTACTACGTTGGTCCTGATAAGGATATTATTTGGAATTCATTTTGATTTTCTTTGCACTACACAGACGTGCCTTTGACATACTACCTTAACTAAATATTGTAATTCTTATAAGATTAAGAAATCTATGTACAGCGTTTCTCTTATGACTGGGAACAGAACTCGCTGTAGAGACACAAGGGACCTTACATATATATGAAATAAATTGTATGAAACCCTAGACTGCCAAGCGCGACTCACTGACCTTTAGCGGACAGTGTAGATCAAGAGCAGACTGCAACGTGAAGTCTGATTTTCGATCTACACTGTCCGTTAAGGACATCTTTTCCAAAAAAAACAAAAAAAACAAAAAAAATACCTTTGAAATAGCACACTATGAGTTTTCAATACTGTTTTAAAAGTTTCATTTTACTTATTTAGCAGAAAAACAGTTAACCGCAACATCCCTGGGGTAATCAATGCGAAAAATAAAAGAAAACAAGTAAAAGGATCAGTGTCTTACTGAGTTACCTTTGGTCCTTATCTAGCAAGGGAGGTAATTTGATTCACAGGAATGGTTAGCTTTCATTGCATCCAAAATGGACTTGTCTTAAACTTTGCAGACTGTTAAATAGTTAAACTTGTTTTGGTCAGAAATTCCCAAAATGTAGAACATCCACGCGAGATCCAAGATCAGAGGCCATGCCTATAATATTTCAGTTCGTGTAGCTCAGATAATTTCATGAATGCTTCTGACAGTGAGTAAATTTTAAAAGTAGCCATTAATCTAAGGAAGCGAAGAATAAACTGGTCTAAAATTTAAGAATTTAATCAATTACATGTATCAAATTACATGTATATTGATATAACTGTGAAATTTGCGAATCAACTGAACTGAGCCTGAAAAACGTTTTATAAACGCAGTCAGACGGCACTTTCTGTGCACTTTCATCTTGAACCTGAACTGGGCCCAATGCGAAACAGCACAGTCTTGATTTAGTGTAGGAATAAGTTGTTCTAAACAGTCCGGTCTTAATCTATGGCCTGGAAAAGCAAATATATTTGTTTTAAGAATGTAAACTTTTATCACATAAGCTCCCTTGTTTCTATGCAATATACACGTGACCAATTCTCTTATCTTACACGCGTTTGAGAAAGGCATTGTGTAACGTCATTTGTGACGTCATTTTATACTTCTTTCAATGTAGTAAACCGGGTTGTATTTAAGGAATGAAGAGAACTTTTTTTGTTTTCATGGAGGTATGAAAAAAAAAACCTAATCACACTGTATGAAACCGCGAAGCGGTTTCATACAAAAGTGTGATTAGGTTTTTTTTTCATACCTCCATGAAAACAAAAAAAAATTCTCTTCATTCCTTATAATTCAATATCACAGACAACAAATATGCACTTAAGTTCTACTCTAACTGCTTTTTTTGTAAATCCAACATTGCGTATTTATTTAAAGTCCATTTCATTGATAATTCTTAGCGCGGTAAATCAGCTCGTTCATGACGTAATAATGACGTAATTCATGACGTCATTATAGTATTGAACATTGGCAGATTTAGTCGATTTATTATTAGAAGTAGATCTACAATACGCTAGAATTAAGTTGAAAATAAGATTGTTAGAACCCAGCAAAGTGACAATGAGTTTTCAGTTCTCTCTTTGAAATTACTGTTGGATTTCTTTTTCGATATTCAGAGAAAATAAATTCAGCTAGCAATTTGAACTTCGGACTCGATATAGATCTAAAATCAGAAAGAAAAAACATTATGGAATCTCGTATACATGTTTGTTTACATTTTTTTGAATGCAAAAGTAGTTCCGGCACTGCTAATTTTTTTTTTTTCATGGAGCTATGAAAAAATTTTTTCAGCCAATCAGAACTCGCCAATGTTCATGAAAAAAATTAATATTGAATTATTCACGGATATTACCACAAGTGAACGTGTGGTTTTTGAATTCTGACCTGATTTTCGTGAAATATTATTATGTGATAAAAAGAATCTGACATTCGTTGGCTCGCCAGAGGTCTCGCTCAATAACTTTTTTCTAGACCTGGTCAATGAAATTTTTATCTCAAAAACGCCAATTTATGTCAGATCTTATTTGTCAATTTGTAATACAATTTTGCCCCATATGATTTTATAAATACTAAGAAAAATATAGATAATCTACACGATAATCTACACGAGTTAAAATACTGTAACAAAGAAAAACAAAACAAAACTGCTAATTAGAAGTAATGTCTTCTTTTGCTATAATATTTTCAAAAGTGGTCGGCTTGAAAAAGAATCAACGAAGATACTAACGCAAGGGCGCTATAATTGTGCCGTAATGTTTGAGCAAATAGTTTTTACGGAGGAGTGAATCGAGGTCGGCCGAAACCATGAGTAGCGAACTTAAAACACAATAAACCCAGGTCACCGTGCTGAACTATCACAGCGTGTTTCCTATGTAATTATTATATCTTGCACTCGACCATCAAATGTTAAACACTTGACCCACCCACGTGCCACTTTTTTCATCTTTGCTGTCAACCACCTGCGAAAACATTGTGGCAAAAGGAAAAATTGCTCGTCACGAGCAATTTTTCCTTTTGCCACAATGTTTTGCATATGCATGTATAAACTCTTTACCACACGACAAATTTTAGACTAGTCCATATTAAGAGTATTTGTAGACGACAAAGAAAATATGTCTGAAACGACAGGATTTTCTTTTGAAAGGGTCGAATACGAGAAAAAAGGAGAAAAAATGTTATTTATCAGCATTTTTCTTCTTAATCAATAATGGTTTCAAATACTCTTTAAAACTCAAGATTGTTTGGTAATGGGTTAAACTTTAATGCACGTTGATAATCCTTACTGAAAGGCCCAGTAGGGACCAAAAGTAAACAATGCAGATGCTAAAATGCATTTAAATTAAATCACACCATTTAAAAGTTTGGAAATTATTGTGAAAATGACAATCTGTTGATGGACGATCGTTCCAAGTGTACGTCACTAGCAGAATCAGGTAAATCGTAAACAAAAGATAAAGCCACCTGGCAACTTATTGCCTAGTTTTAGAATTCATTTTTCTACCAGCGACTAACCAGTTGGACCAACCGTTCAACAACAGCCTATCCCCTCATTACTTTCCATACTTTTAAATTGTATGATAAAAAAAACAACGTATATATATCTGGCCACCACTGGGCGTTTAACAGGGATGTCTTCAAAGTCGCCTGCTGCAAATTTGGTTTTTGAGTGTAAGAAGCCGCATTGGTAAATCATGATTTCTACCCAACCCAGCTAAACTTGGGTAGCTGGTTTGTATCCCCAGCTTGGCCAATTTCTTTCCGAGGATTGATGATATTCACTGCCACTGTATTCATTTCTCTCTCTCTCTCCGTGATTGTTGCTATGACAATTGATATGATGGAAAGTAGCCAGTGGGTTGGGAAAAATATTTTGTGAAGTAATGGTAAAAGAAACTCCAGAAAAGCATGGATAGGTGCACTGGCCGCCAACTTCAATTTGCGGTTTGAAACTTTTTTTTTTTTGAATTTGGAGGAGTCTAAAAGTTTGTCGTCAGAAAAAAAGTTTAGGTCTGAATTTTATATAAATTATGCATAGTAAGGATTCATTAAAATAGTATAATCAAAGTTATATACACATGTATACAAGGCAATAAAACATACAATGTCAAGAGTTATAATTGGTTAACCTTTTGCCATACAATCCCGAGTTTTAAAAACCATGAGGAAGAAAGCCTTTGAAAACATTGTGGGATAAGGAGAAAATGCCTTAAAACCGGCTAAATCATGAGATAAAATGGTCCTTCGATATTCGGAAAGTTTACCAATATCAAAGGTTTCTACCCATATAAGCCTACATAGACTGCACAGACTTACATGGGTTGAAACTTTTTGCAGATACATTAAACAACCTTTTTTACAGAGCATGATTCACTTATACTTGAGATGGACAACAACACCAATGCAGCAAGATAAGGGATCAATGTTCCACTAAAGACCTCTAAACCCTTAGGCTGTTTTAGCGAGACTCACTGACCTTTTGCGGACAGTGAAGATCAAGATCAGACTGCACAGAACGTGCAGTCTGATCTTGGATCTACACTGTCCGATAAGGGGATTTTTTTTCCACTTAAAATACCTTTGAAACAGCAAAATTTGGGTTTTTACTATCGACTTCAAATTTTCATTTCAATTATTTAGCGGGATAAGGGTTAATCCTTAACCTGCTAAATAAGTGAAATTAAGATTTTAAGCCGATTGTAAAAATCCAAATATTTCAAAGGTATTTTTTTTTGGGGGGGGGGGGGGAGTATCTCCTTATCGGACAGTGTAGATCCAAGATCAGACTGCACAGAACGTGCAGTCTGATCTTGGATCTACGCTGTCCGCAAAAGGTCGTTGAGTCTCGCTTAGCAATCTATCGGTTAAACCAACCGTAGAAAGATCATCGACTATGGACTGTGGTGTTGGGACTATGGCACTGTCTGTTGACTCTGGCAATAAGCATTCTGTTCGATCCTTTGTGTATAGATAGCTGGATGTCTACCGCACCACTCTCTAGGCACGTGCTTTAAACCCGATTTTATTGCCGGTAGCAGGTTATTTTGAATACTGTGACTTCCAATTTGAAACTGAAACAGAGATTAATCAAAGTACTGAAACTACTGATAGAGAGTGATGGTAGAAATTTTCTAGCGAGTAGATTTTAACAGCGGACAAACTTATGAAAAATTCATTCATCTTACGATTGACAATATTTCTAACTGATATTGATAGCGTTATTTCATGACCAGTTTCTATAAAACCGTGTATCTTAGCCTTTCGCATGCGGTTTTAGATGTTAGTGAAAGTTGTTCGACCGAAATGACAGTGTTTTTGTGTGTTTTCGAGTGGGTTGGGGTGTTTTGGCATGTTTCTCTTCTTATTCATCCGCCATGTACACGTTGTGAACTAGGTCATGTCAACACAGCGAAACGAGGCTAATTTTAAATCTAGCACTATTTCTATGAAATTTAAGACCGAAGTTCATTTTTTTTGTGTGTAATTGGCTTGCACAGAATTTTAATCCGTACGTTATTTTCACATATCAAATGAAAAAAAAAACGCGTCTGTTCAATGATCTTTGAGGAACTATTTTTCATGAAACAGAGGAGTGATTTGTTTTCACGGGACTTCAGTCTGGCTGTTGCCATAAGAAGGTGAGATCTGAGATTTCATCACTTTCTAAAACTGTGACTATGCCCCATTTCCGGAGAAGAAGGTGGTATATTGCGTACATCGCTAGATATGTTGGTCTTCTTTGGTGCAAGAAGTTTGTTGGTCGATCGGTATATAAAACCTTGGTAACTCTTTTCGTGACTACAAAATTTTCGACATGTCCAAAATGAAAGTATTTTCAGATGACAAATTGATTATAGCTCAAATGATTGAATTTGTCTGTTGAAGGGTAGAAAACATTGTGAGAAAAGGAGAAAATGCTGGTTACCAGCATTTTCTTCTTTTACCACAATGTTTTCAAAAGGCTTTTTCTCTATTGTCGTTAAAACCTGGGATTGTTTAGTAAAGGGTTGAGGAAATGAATAGACAGCTCGGTTAGATGGGCTCCTCAAAATTGGCAGAATTAGTCCCCGTTTCGGACAGATGATTTGTATCAATTTTGAAGTCAATTAGGTCGAAGGTCAAGGTCACAATGACCATACGCACACTAATTTCCCGATCCATCAGTTTTACCATGGTTTGATGACAGTTTACTCCTCTCTTCTGGTTTATAGATCAGTCGGTCGACAATCAAAGTTACTGTGACCTTCAACATACAAAACTTGGAAAGGATGGAAAAGTTTCTGACACCTACATATTGAAAACCCATGCAGACGAGAGATCAGATGTAGATGAAATGATAGAATTTGTCATCAGAAGGGTAAAAAGCGGATCAAAGAGGCGTGTAATTCCTTTTTTTCAAAAGATGTTTAGGAAAAAGTCTTCTCTCTCACGGCCGTAAAAAAAGGATAGTTTTGTCGAGGATTAAAAAGTTATGTTGTAAATTAAGCAACTTTATCTGTTTCATCCCTAGTAGTAGTATAGGTAGCGCAACACTAGTAAACAAAGATTACGCGATGGTGCGATACCGGTAGCCATTTTGTGTCAACGAGTTACAAAACTATTGACAATAAGAAGTCTCAACTGGAATTTTATTTTATGAACTGAACTGAATTTTTGACAAACGATATAATTTAGTATCTTTATATTCCTGCAAAAGTTTCTATACTTATTGAATATCTAAATTACTTCTTCAAAATAGTATAAAGTTTTTTTTTTCTTACACATAAACAGAAGTCAGAGTTTTCTGTTGATTACACTCAAATATATGTTACAGATGAACGTTTGATATGTAAATTTACGCGCCTTTCCAGTGTAGATTTTTCCACACAAGATAGCTTCGTATGAACATGATTAATTATACAGATTCCATATCTGTGGAATAAATGGGAATTAAAATCGTCAATAGTATAGATATGAAATCAAAACATATAGTATTGAGCAGGTGTTTGTCTAAGGAAAAGAAAAATAAAATGTTTCTGAAAATTTCTTCGTCCTTGGTTTGATAAGTCCCCTTTAAATCATGAGGGATTTTTCTAATACTGAAAAAGACCCTGTAAAATCGATCATCAATACTATCTACAGTAGCGTAGTTTACCATCACTGTCTGTAAACGACCCCTGCTGATACTAACTTACAAACCTGTTCAAAGGCCCTGTATACGGCTTTAAATGCCATATTTCTCTCGTTTATAAAGGACTGTGATAAACCATGCAGAAGTGATACACCTTCAAGTTCTGCCTGTCTACACTGATTGTCAACACTGCAGTGAAAATATCGATAATTCCAATCGCAGGGTATGAAAAATGTCGTCTCTGTAATAAACAAGGATGATTCGTAAATGATATATAAGCTGCTCTCTTGGAAAAGGAAGTTAACTGCATCTTCAGAATACACGACGTATACTATTCAAAGAATGGCGTCGCACAATATGGATCTTATTTCCTAAATTACGG
This sequence comes from Hippopus hippopus, assembly GCA_946811185.2. NCBI lineage: Eukaryota > Metazoa > Mollusca > Bivalvia > Cardiida > Cardiidae > Hippopus > Hippopus hippopus. Next base: position 35,908,972 of record OX328109.1, on the reverse strand, counting down.
CTGAATCATGAGGTAGAACGTCCGTTGATTTGTAGAAAATTTACAAACAGCAAGAACTTTCGACCCAGGTCTGCCTGCACAGGCTGCAGCAGGTTGACCTGGGTCAATACTATTTGCAAATGCATTGAATTTTATTTCCACAGAGCATGTCACAAACTAATGGGAGATCAAATTGGTAAAATTTGTTCTTACTTTTAATTCCAAGAATACTTAATTTGATTGGGCGAGATGTTCTTTCTTGGACAAAAAATTGACAAATTTTAGAATTTAAAATCATATTTGGATTTTAATAGACTCATTCCGTAAAAGTGGATATTAATGCGGGTCTAAAATTTCGTGAATTACCCTATACTGAATTTTGCGTGTTTTAATTTCCGCGAAAACTTCAACAAAAATAAAAAGTACTTATACTCTAAAACTAACTTATCATTCAGTTTAATAACCCTCCATTTTGACTTCGATGAAACGTTTTTAATTGGCAGTAGTAACCACCACTAGACTGGTATTCTGGTCGACTAAAATGATAAAAAGGGACTCACTGATGTCAAAAATGGTCCCATTCAATCACTCCCACATGACCCGGTGTCTTGATCAAATGTACCTTAATACAGCCTAATTAGAGCTGGAGGATAGCTTCGCGATTTTGCCGGTACGCGAAAATCGCAAAGATTTCCACGATGCGAACGTTTCACGGCTTTACAGTAACTATAGACCTTTCTAAGATAATAAGCATTTTTCAAAGCTTGTGAAAGCTGCTGTAGTTGTAGGTAAGGTTTGCAAATAGTAGGACATATGACCGACAAGCCGGCGTTCTGTTAGCGTAAATACACAACATGCGTGTAGTTGGCTATTACGGCAGTGCACGACCAAATCCACCTTATTCTGACAACAACAACAACAACAAATCCTAAAATTTGACTGAGGTTAAGGTAGTTAGATCGACATGAATGCTCTGAATGTACCAGATTGCACCATTGCGTTCAATGTTTTCTGGGGATGGGGCCCTCTAGCACAATTATGAATCCATATATAAACATGGCTTGTTACGCCCCTGAACAATAGTGTTTTGTTTGAACTATCTCTGAGTCAAACGACTAAAGTTACATTCAGACAAAAGTACGAAAATTCGATAACGATACGAATCGGCAGATTAGCTTGAAATGTGGGTATAAAGGAAAAATCGAAAATTCTCTTGAGAGTTATTCTTAGCATTGGATTTAAAGGGTGAGTAAATGCATGTACAAAGCATTTAGTCTCGCCTTGTGATATGAATGATGGTTTTCAGAAAAATTCAGAAAGTTGGATCGCTTTAACAAGATATCAGAGCCGAGTATCAAACTATTTCCTTACTCCTTTCAGCATTATATAAAATGTTCTGGCTATGCTCTGTAAAATGAAATTAAAAAAAATGTACGCAACATTATTATGTAGTAACTTTCATGGTGCTGGAAGTTGATTCGAGTAGCGTGAGAAAATTTGACATGGCGCGAGACCAAAGACCGGGCGAGATGTCATAAGTTTCTTACGCACCGAGAAGAAAATACAAACACAAGGAAAGCTATTACAAAATAGTATTCCGTTTATTATATAGCTACAACTTTCAACGGCAAAATTTTGCATTTTTTTTCACATTTTACTCGAAGAAAACATGAATAAAAATAAAACAAACTTTGGTGAAGTGGTTTGTCATTTCGTTTTTATGAATGGCGGGTGATTATTACTGGATAACATTTTGACCAATCAAATTGCAAATCAATATGTATTCTGCGCATGAGATACGTCATTAAACCACATTTGAAATCCTGGATCACAGTATGTAGATATGGATTTTTTTTCTGCCGTGTGTTACTTTATCAGTGTGCGATGCATGTATTTTTAAACAGATTAACCACAGGTATATAAAAAAAATACAGACCCGGATGAAAATGCATGAATATATTGATCAAATCTTGGTCAATGAACTTGTTCTTGTCGATGTATTTGTCGAAATACTCCTGTATAGATTTTGACCAGGAGGAAGCACGAATTCTTGTCAAGTTCAGGAGGAGAACCCCACTGTTGATACCTGAAATACACAGAAATTAGACGTTTTTACCTGAGAATTCATGAGTTTTAACGATCCTGTGTAAGACGGCTTTTGAAAACATTTTAAGAAAAGGAGAAAACGCTGGTAACTAGTTATTTCTCCTTTTTCTAGAATGCTTTCTCCAAGAGACAGTTCCCTTCTTTTGAGCCAAATTTAATCTGTGCAAATACTTGGGCAAATCTTACTGGGCAAGTCTTACCTTCCGTCGTTTGGTAAAAAGTTATACACAGAAATAGCTTGCATTAAAATTCCTTTCGCAGTCAGCGTAGATCAAGATATTACAGCACACAAAGAATATTTTGGTCCTGAATCTACATTGTTCTATATTTTCTCAACACTTATCCTGCTAAAGAAGTGAAATGTAACTTTTAAGCTGCTAGTAAATACATGTACCCAAATTGTCCTTTTTCACAGAGTTTTCTTTCGGGTGAAAATGGGCCCTTATCGGACAGTGGAGATCAAACATCAGACTGCATGTTTTGTGCAGTCTGACATTGATCTACACTGTCCGCAAAAGGTCAGTAAGTCACTCTTAGCAGCCTAAGGGGTTTGTTAAAAAAAGTAAGCCTTAACCTTTAACCTGCAAAATAAGTTAAATGAAACTTTCAAGCTTTTAGTAAAAAACCCAAACATCGCAATCCCGAGGCGAGATTTTGGGGAAAAATATCTCCTCATCGGACAGTGCGAGTTTAAGATCAGACTGTGCGTTCTGCGAGTCGCGCTTAGCTGTCTAAGGGTTAAGGCATTTTTTTGCTTGGACGCGTCCAAATTGAAAGCGTTTGCAGACGACAATTTAAATGCAGCTGGAATTATGACATTTGGGTGAGAAAGAGCTGAAAACAATGCGGGAAAAGGAGAAAATGCTAGTAACAAGCCTTTTCTCCTTTTCCCACATTGCTTTTTAAACGCTTTCTGTCTTGGTTTTTAATTAACTCTTTCTGCATCAAATATTTGAGTTTCGGTGGCTGAAAGTAACATTTTCTTCGAAACTCAGAATGCTTTTTATTTAACCCTTAGGCTGCTAAGTGCGACTCAATGGCCTTATGCGGTCAGTGTACATCAAGATCAGACTGTACAGAATGTGTAGTCTGATCTTGGAACTACACTGTCCGATAAGTTTTTTCCCCCCTAACAATACCTTTGAAATAGCAATATCTGGATTTATACACTAGGCTTTAAATTTTCATTTCACATATTCAGCAGGTTAAGGGTAAAAGAATTGACTAAACAGCGACCGGTAAAGATCCAAGACCAGGTTACAATTTGTATGCACTTTCTAGACAGTCTTATCTTGACCTATGCTGTCTGCAAGAACCACTATTTTGCCTTGAATTGGGTGGAAACAAACAGCGCCTTTCAAACAAATAAAACTGTCCGCTTCTAGGTGCTCTAAGACGGAAAGTAACCTCCGTCTTTTGTTTTGTGCTGTTTAGGTAGAGAGCACCCTCAGCCTTTCAGAGCACAAAAAACGGACAGAAACCGTTACCATGTGCTTTTCAGATACAAAGGTATCGTAATATTTTCAAAACAGTGTTTTAAATGGTGTTTACAGACGTATAAGATCCCTATGCGTACCTTTCTTTGTGCTGTTTAGATAACAGAAATAGTAGCAACCAGCTGTTCTTTTTCAAGGAAAGCATCCACTGCATCTTTGTTCATATCAGAGCACGGTCCTATAATCTCTTTGTATTAAAGGACAGAAAAGGTTTGCAGGGTCTTGGTGCTTTGCAGATAGGCGGAACCATTGCATCTTGATACTTTTTTCAGGCGTAGAGGATCCATTGTCACTTTTCGCTTTCCAGATGCACGGGACCCGAAACCTCTTCGTGTTTTTAGACAGGCCAGACTTCTTAGTGTTTTGTTAAAGAGAAGATTTCTAGCATCCTGGTATTATCTTTTGGACAGGACCTACTTTCAGGTTAAAAATAATAATAGAATCTCACCGTCTTATCAAATACTTAGGAAAGTCGCATATTGAAGGAATTAAACTAAGAGTAAGTTTCCGAGATACAGCTGCAAGACGGAACATCTGCACCACAGAGAAAGAGAAAGAGAGCATACAAACAAACCTGTTGGGGGTATGAAGGGTACAATACGCCTATTGACGTAATAACCACCTTCCGGATTTTGTGACACGGGTACAGCAGCCACGAACTGTGACGAGTTAAACTTGTACAGGTAAGACCAGATGTCGTCTATCGGAGCCAGGAACAGTACGTCAATATCCACGTATAACACTGAGTCTACGTCTGTTAACATACCCTAGAACAACAGAGCGGATAGCAAGATCAGAGTCCGTATTCACCGACCATTCTTAAAAATATTCTTGGTCTAAATATAGATCTATAAAGCAACTCAACTTCCAACTGGCTAAACCTGCTGAGCGGTGTAACAAATACATGCATTTAAACAAGCAAACCGTCAAAGGTTTTCATGTTCTTTATTAGAAACTAACCGTGATTTCGTGTCTAAAAAAGATTTCATTTTTTAAAAACCTTTTTGTTCTGGTGAAATACAATCGACTGAAACTGAGAAAGATCTTTGCCTTGTAGGCTAGACTAAACAAACCGAAGGAATACCGAGTTCAGTGAAAGGCAAACCACATCAACAAAATCTTGAAGAACTCTTTGAACAAAAATTCGTTCTAACAGCCACATACAAAAAGTGATTAAGTACAAAGTTTGGGTTGAGAAAGCCACATTCATAAAATTACAATGTATAAAGAAAGATGTTTTAGTAACTTTCCCGGTGCTTGTATTTGATGCGAACAGGGTGAGAAAATTTGCTATCGCGCAAGACCGAAGGTCGAAGGAGATGTCAAAATTTTCTTGTGCAGCGAAAAGTAAATACAATCACCAGGAAAGTATTCCTTTTATTATATACGTATCTATTGCTTTCAAAGACAAAATTTCACAATCGTTGACATTTTATTCGAAAACGGTTAACAAAATAAAATAAATGATGGTTTAGTGTCTAGTAACTTTGTTGTTATGAATGGCGGATGAATACTGTAACGTAATATGTGGACCAATCAAATTGCAAATCAATACATAGATACTCCGCACGTGAGATACGTCAGCATTCCATATTTGGAACCGTATTTGACACTGTACAGATACGGATTTTTATCTGTCGTGTAATTTTTTTTATATTCGCGTGCGACGCATGTATTTGATTTGGAAAGTATTCAGGTATATAATAAAGTTTGGAATTGAGAGAGTCGATTTAACAAATGCACAAACACAAGGTTCAGTCGAGAAAAGCCTACAAACTTCAGAAAAAAAAGCAACATAAATAGAATTAAACAACAGAGTCTAGATGCGAGAAAGCAACAAAAAAAAAAGTCTTAAGGGGAACGATTCGAATTAAAAAAAAAATACAAAATAATGATGATAATAAAAAAAAAATCAGTATCGAAAAACCAACATGAACAAAATCACAAAGTAAAACAAATGTGTTACTTTGAAGTAGAAAGATTCTTGAGAATAAGAAATGGAGCGCTATTTACTCTTAGGCTGCTACGCGCGACCCTCGAACCCTTTGCGAAAAGTGTAAATCAAGATCAGGCTGCACAGAACATGCAGTCTGATCTAGGATCTACACTGTCCGATAAGGAGATATCCCCCCCCATACATTTGAAATAGTAAAATTTGGATTTTTACTATCGGTTTAAAAATTTCATTTCCATTATTTAGCAAGATAAGGTTTAATGGTAAATAAGGGAGCCTAGATAACAAAACCTGTGCCTTTATTGACTGAGTGGTATGTAAAGCGAAGTTTGCAATTAGGATTGGGACTTTTGTGTGACACATTTTCACGCGTAAGCTCTTAACCAAACCTCAAAATTTTAGACTTGTCCGAAATTTAAAGCATTTGCAGACGACAACTTAAATTTGGCTCAAATGATGAATTTGTCCTTGATAGGATAGAAAACAATTTGGCAAAAGGAGAAAATATTGGTTACTGGACCAAGTTTTTCTTCTATTCCCACAATGTTTTTAAAGTGCTTCTTCCTCAGGGTCTTTAAAACTCAGAATTGTGTGGTGAATGGTAAAGAACGAGATCTTTGTGCACTATACATTCACAAAAAATATACATATTCAAAAAATGGGCCGAGCCCCAGTAGCTCAGTCGGTGCCTACAGGACTTGAGAATAGGTGGTCGCTGATTCGATCCCCGGCTCAGCCAATATCCTTTCGAAGATTGACGATTGTCATTGCGACAGGATTCATTCCTCTGTCAGCGCTGACCATTGTCTCTACAATGGCTACGAGAGAAAACAGCCAGTGATTGGAAAGAATATCGTGTGGAGTACTGCAAACTCAAGGCAAGTATAGATAGGTGCACTGGCCGCCGCGATATAACTGAAAAAATGTTGAAAAAGAAGTTAAATACCATAGAATCAATCAAAGTAGCATTGAGCCCCATCTCTGACCAAAGTTATAGGTAGGGCCTGGCCCCTATCGGCTCTCCCTTCTTCTACTCTCTTAGACTGAGTTATTGATGCTTGACATAGAGAAAGAAAGACATTGCATGAAAAAAATCTTACAGGTATAAATAAACGTTGTGTAGCACAAAGTCGAAACATCATTTTCCAGTTAGTTCCTGAGCATCTTTGACACGTAGTGTTGGTGGGAAATGATGTGTTGTAAATAGTATAGGGCATTCTAGGTCCTAGAGTTATGGATATTGGCTGAATCTAAAAAAATGAAATTTTCAAGAACAATAACAGCAATTAATATTAAATATATAAAACGTACATACTCGTAGTGTTGTTGTATAGCAAAAATATCTAACGAGGTTGGAAGAACTGATAATGTCGGGCCTTGGCGAGACAATTATCAATTTTCACAACTGAGTTAGATATTTTGATATAGGACAACACTACGTACGTATTATATTTAACTTTTAACGTCTGATTTGTTGCTGTTTATTATTTCTAATCACGAAAATCGCGAATATTATAATAACTGTAGATGATATGGACTAGCGATACTTATGACGTAAAATTCATAATTACAATTGTGATTTGACGCTAATTGAAATGGAGATTTTCAAATTCCAGTATTTACGAAAACTGTTTTCGTCGGATCATTCGACTTAATTGGAGAATCAAGGGTTAGATTCACGAATTTGTTGACTGATCTTGACCTGAATTATCCCTTGAATCACATTCAGTCAGTCTTGGCATCCAAAAGACAAACTGTATCATTTATGACCTAGACGCTATTACAACCAACGGTCGCAACAAATAGCCATGAAACCAATCGACCAAATACGACGAACATGGTCTAACTGGAGAACTAAACACATTTAGTAAAAGCCTTACCACATTTCTAAGATCACCACAATAGGTCATTAATTGACGGCAGAAACAAATATGTCATTAATCGAATGCAGGATCAAAAAGGTCATTAATCGACAGTCGCTATACATAGATCACAAATCGAAGGTCGCAACAAACAGGTCATTAACCGACGAACGTAACAAATAAGTGATAAATCGACGGCCGCAGCAAAGAGGTAATTAATAGATGGTCGTAAAGAAAAAGGTCAATTACCGACGGTCGTAAAAAATAGGTCATTCATCGACGGCTATTACAATTAGGTTATTCATTTTCGATATCAAAACACTGAAAAGCTAAAATAGTCTGATCTAAGTCAGAATTCTCCGAGTAAATTTTGGTCCTATAAAAAAATCGTAAGAGCAAAAGCGAGTCAACAAAGCAAGAACGCCCTGACGACTCTGTGAAGCACTTTTCAAACACATCAAATGTTACTAATTTAGTCGATTGTGACACTACATCGAATTTCGATTATTCATCACGAGATGTGCCTTTAGGTATAGATCAGTTAGATAGACCTTTCACAGAGGAAGAAATAAAGAAATCAATTTCTTGTTTAAAGCGTAACTTTCCCAACTTCGAAGGAGTTCATTGCGTGTTTCTTTAACTGTATTATTTAATTATATCTATGATAGCGGTTTTTGGACGACGCACAGTTTGGGTTCCGTAATTGACGTTGGACGTCAGATGCAATTTTCATTTTGCACTCACTGGTTCAAAGAGTTTTGAGTGAAAAGAAACAATTATGGTCTATTTTTATTGACTTTGACCGTGCCTTCGACACAGTGAATCGGGATGCCTTATGGTCCAAGTTAACTGAACGTGACGTCAGTTGCAAAATGATCAAGATTTTGCAATCCGTGTATTCCACAGTTAAGTCATGCGTAAAATTTAGTTCTGATGTGTCATTTTCTGATTTTTCTCATGTTTCTGTAGGTCTCAAAGAAGGAGAGCCTTTATCGCCTTCATTGTTTATTTTATTTACAAACGATATTCGGAATGTTATCGATGTTCCCAAAGTATTTCTAAGTCAACTTACGGACAATAAAAGAAACTGTTGGGTGTCAAAAATGAAGAAAGTTGTTGATCATTTAGGTTTTGGACAAATATTGTTCCAATGAATTTATATACCACCTTTCCAGAGTTTGAAAAATCTCATTAGAGATCAATTTATACAGGCTCACGCATTAGAATTTGAAACTGGTCGGAGAAATGGTATTGATAGAAATAATCGCCTTTATACGTTATGCAATATGAAAGTCATTAAGTCTGAATTTCATTTCATTTTATGTTGCCCGAAATATTACAAACTACGCCAACAATATGTTGAAATAATTGCATGGCCTTCCTTACAAACATTTAATCAACTCATGTGTTAATCGGATGATAGAGCAATGTACAAATTGTCCAAATATAGTAGAGAAGTTATGCCTTTAGGGAAAAATTATCTTTATGGTATTTTAACAAAGAGGACCCAATTTTCAGCCTGATACTCATAACACTAGGTCAGAAAGATTGTCTTTTTGAAATCTAAGATTAATTTGAAATTGGGTCAAAACAGATAAAAAAGTTCGTATGGTATTATTTTCTTCTTCACAGTAATTGCTTTTCTCTTGATCTCTTAATACTTTACAATGTAGTAATTCTTTCTCTGCAAACCTAGTAAGGTTCACAAAGCAAATTACTCATTTTAGTAACTTATACAGTTACATGTATATTCAACCGGTGCTCTATAATGCGCTAACTGTCCGGTTTATCTTGTACTATTTCTGTGTGTGTGTTTTTTTTTTTTTTTTTTGTTATTGTTTTTTTTTTTTTTTTTTGCTTTATTTCATGTTTGAGTTTTGTCTATTCTGTCTCCCATTGTTGTATTTGTTCTACATAGCAAAAGACATGTATGGTCGTTTGCTGAATAAAATGTATGTATGTATTAATCGACTGCTGCAAAAATAGGTCATGAACCAAAGTTCGCAACAAAGAGATCATTAACCGACGGCTGCAACCAATTATTTATTAATTATTATTGGTAACAATTAGGTCATAAATCGCCGGTCGAAACGAAAAGGTCAATTATAGCCGGCTGCAACATAAAGGTCATAAAACTACAGTCGCAACAAAAAGGTCATTAATCGACGCCAGCCACAAAAATATCATTAAGCAACGTTTGTAAAAAAAAACATTAACCGACAATGGCAACAAAAGGGTTATTAATTGACGGCAAACACAAATAGGTCATCAATCGACGTTCGCAACAAATTTGTCAATAAATTGACAGTCGCAAAAACTTTGTCATTAACCGACGGTCTTATCAAATAGGTCATTAATCGACAGCAACGACAAATAGGTTATTAATCCACAGCCGCAGCAAAAGGTCATTGACCAACGGTGGCTAAAAAAAGGTCGCAACAATTAGGGTATTAATCGACAGTCGCAAAAAGTAGGTCATTAATCGACGGCTATAACGAAAACGTTATTGATTGATAATCGCAACAAATAGTCCATGAATCGATGGTCGCCTTTAATCGTTCATTAATCGACGGCCGCAACATACAGGGCATTACCCAACGGTCGAAAATCATTGGTCAATAATCGACTGTCGTATCAAAAGGTCATAAATTGACGGACTCAACATATAGGTCATAAACCGACATAAACCAACAAATAGATCACTAATCGATGGTCGAAACAAAGAGATCATTAACCGACGGCTGCAAGAAATAGGTCATTTACCGACGATTGTTACCAATAAGTTAATCATCGACGACCGCAACAAATAGGTCATTTACTCACAGCCGCAACAAATTGGTCATTTATCAACCGTCGCAACAAATAGGCGGTTAATCGACGGCTGCAACATGTAGGTCATTGATCGACGGCTGCAATAAATAGGCCATGAACCTAGGTTCAAAAGAAATAGGTCATTAATCGACGGCCGCAAATAGTGGCTCATTTAACCGACGGTGTCAACAAATAGGTCATTAATCTATGGCCGCATCAAGTAGGTCATTAATCGACAGTCGCAATAAATACGTCATAAATCGACGGTCAAAAAAAAGGTCATTAACGGACAGTCGTAGCTAATAGGTCATTAACCGACAAATCCAACATACAGATCATGAAAAGAAAACGACAAATACGACGACGTAATCTAATTTAGCATTATACCTGCACTATCCATCCCGTGTGTTATTAACTATGAACACGAACGCTTTTGAAAACACCTACGGAAAAGGAGAAAGTGCAGGTCTGCAGCATAATATTTTCCAACAATTTCTAAGATAGAACATACATGTATCTTTTAAGCAGCACAGACGACGACGTTTGCAAATACATCCAAATTTGTCGATTCTATAGTTTCCTCGTCATAGTAAACAGCTATTTGCAGTCAACAGACTGCTTATATGTTATCAAACAAATGATTGTAAGTAACCTCAAATTGAAACTATAACCAGACCTTATCTTTCTGTTAATGGTTTAACTTATTTGACCATGCAGGAAATACATAAAGGGAAGTAATAAGGTTAACAACCGTAAGTTTAAATACTTACCTTCCTATGGATCTCCTCGTGTAGTGTGCTTTCGGCAATAATGTGCACTACAATACTGCTTCTCGCAAACAATGCTGCAGATTTTAACATTACCAACGCTTCATCTAATCGATCTCCACAAATTACACATACTAAATGAGGACCATCGTTGACGGTTGACCTGTTGAAATGCAGATTGCTCAGAGTGTTGATGCTGTATTCAAATAAAGTAAGGACTTTGGGAGACAATAGTGTATGGAACAAATCGTCACCACCCCACGTCACAGATTCTTGCTTTGAAGCCCACGACGGGCGTGTCAAACACTAGAACTAAAGTTCATCTTACCTCGAAGAAATCAGACAGCGGTAACACTGATTTACAACCAAAACATTTGGATGTCTTTTAATGTAGAAGCTTCGGTCATCGATGTAATTCAAACACATAGTGATAAAAGGTGAAATTGCTCCATTTGAGCAATTCCACCTTTCGACACAGTGTTTTCTATAGTGAATAAGTCATATGCCTATGTTAAATTAAGCGGTTGTCGTCGGCATTATGATACTTTGCAGCCATGGTTCTTGTTTCTTGTGCCTATCTTTAGGGAAACTGCGTGGCTCCGTGGTGAAGACATAGGATTCGATACCAGTTCAACGTAAAAATGGTCAAGCAATAACTTATAACTTGATAACATTAATTTTGTAAAAGAAATAAAAGTAATTTTATTGTTTCTGCTTTCTTCTGAAAAGAATGTTCTTATATTGGAATATTTCTGAACTCAAAAATGCTTTGTAATATTCTTAAAGGTATAAACTAAATGTTTCCTTGTCGATTTCGCCAAGATTTTAGCCATGTATAATTTGAGTGGGTACTTTGCAAGAGCTTTCATCCATAAATGTTGAATGAAATCATCTTCTATTTAAGCAATGTAAACAATTTACCTTGCATCATCTAAAAGTGGCTGTTGTAGATTTTTTTACTATGAATTAACCCTTAGGATGCTAAGTGCTACTTACTGACCTTTTGCGGACAGTGTTGACCAAGATCAGACTGCACAGAAAGTGCAGTCTTATCTTGGTTCTACACCGTCCGATAAGGAGATATTTTACTCTAAGAAAATAAGATTGAAATGGTCTTATTTGGGTTTTTACTATCGGCTTGAAACTTTCATTCGACTTATTCTGTAGATAAGTGTTAAAATTTTTTTAACGGTAAGCCTGCTAAGCGACTCACTGACCTTTAGCGGACAGTGTGGATCAAAATTAAACTGCACAGAACGTGTAGTCTGATCATGGATCTTCACTGTCCGATAAGGAGATGTTTCGTTCCAAAAAAACAGTTGGAAATAGCTTTATTTGGGCTTTTACTACCGTCTTAAAAATTTCCTTTGGCTTATTCAGCAGATTCAGGATTAAAGGTTTTGTTCAACATTGACAATCACAACGAAATATACTTTTTCTCTGCAGACGTAAAGAAGGTGTACGGTTACATGCTGTGAAAAGATGCAAATTTTGCGTTAAAATACATGTAGTAGTAAGAAGGAACAACGCAACAGAAAGTTTACATACCTGTTACCGTTTTCGACAAATCGAATGCTGCTTCCATCTAAGTCGTTTGTAACTTTGCACGTGTAAGATCTAGTCTTGATAACATATCTTTTAATAAGTAGCACCGAAATGGGTACAAGTATCGTCAATAATTTCAAAGCGCGCCTTAGTTTTATGACCATCTCCTCAAACCTGTTAAGGCCTGCATACAATTCTACATACAAGCTGTCATCTAAAAAGCATTTTTACAATATGACACCTCTTAATCCTGTCATCATCAAACAGTCGACAGAAGCATGTCTCGGAACGTTGAAATGAAATTTCTGATATATACATTGATTAAACGATTCATATTTGGCAAGCAAAAAGGAATATCGGCAACGTTTATCCAACATTTTCTCCTTTAACCAACATGTTTTCTGCATTTCTAATGTTATTCTCCATCATATAGCGGCATTTGATTTGTCGTCTACAAATGCTTTCAATATGGACAAGTCTCAAATTTTGTCGTATGGTGAAGAGTAAATTAGATTCATCGATTTTTCAGCCCACTTTGAAACTCTCCGTTCAGCCTCATCCCTTTACCTGACGACAAAAACTTGAGATTTATCAATATTGAAATCATGTGCACACAACGAATTCAGATTGGCTTAATTTCTGTTTGAAAGACTAGAAAACATTGCTGAAGCAGGAGAAATACGAACTATCAGCCTATGGGTATATATGGGTATATGGGTTTTATCTAAACAAAACAAACAGCTAATCCCTGTTTGTAAAGTTTTCGCCAAAGTGATAAGTTTAGTACTATTTGTAGTACATGCGGTATATTTACAAATCAGAAAGTTGTACACCTCATGTTCTTTTGTGTTAAAAAAATCGTTCACACTGATGAACTGCTTGAAATTATATGATGATTACAAAACAATGTTCAAGAACTTGAAGAAATGCACGATTGACAAACAAGTCAATCTGGTTTTGGCAATTCGTTGAGTCCAAACGTAAAGGTTTTTTTCCCCCCAAATTCATCGCTAGAAGACTGATTAAGATTTAGAACTGAATTTTCTACCAATTAACTCCTTACCAAAAGACAAAATTTTAGATCCAACCAAACTGAAAAACCGTTGCAGACGACAAATCACAAATGTCTAAAATTAAGGTATTTGTCTTTGAAAGGGTAGAGAGCATTGTGAGAAAAGGAGCAAATGCTGTTTACCAGAGTTGCTACTCTTTCCATAATGTTTTCAAAAGCCCTTCCCCTGGGTAGTTAAGGGTCGGGATTGTGTAGTGAAGGGTTAAAGATTATATAGCATTTTCATTGTAATAATACATGTGTATAGGCTATATACACATACATTCCATGTGGCCAAACAATCACATCATTGTTTTTTTACCCCCACTTTATTATATATATATATTCTGTTTATCTGTTTAATGCACATATATGTTTTCTTTTTCAGTCTTTATTTATGGAGGAAATAAAGATCACATATAGTCAATTGAATGAATATTTTCATCCAGTGAAAACATACCAAATAAATACAATTCCATAGAAAATATGTCTATTGCATCTTGAAATATCTACATAAAATTAAAAAGAAAATTATCGGACGGTTTTGATGAAAAAACAAAACAAAAAATATGACTACATGCTTTGTGCAGCCCGTTCTTTTGTATCGGCAGTTTATCGATTTCATGTGGTAAACGGTCAAAATTGTTACCTGGAAATGGTCGGGGTTAAATCCTCATAACTAAGTCGTCGGAGTTTGCTTTTCCAGTTATACGTTTGTCTCCACGGTGGAGTTGAGCTACATGCAATGTATAGTTATCGCAAGCTGATGCGCGATACAAGTTGAACCTTGAAAAATCCACCAGCTGTCTGAAACATCATTACTATCATAATTAAACCCTTTTTATCGATTGCTCTTCTTAGTCTTTAAACTTGGTCACTTACAAATTGAACAAAGAATACGATGTTCGTGTCTCACAAATGTGTCATCTCTACACACTTGGTATCTTATATATCTCACAAACTGAACACATCTGTATACTTGGTATCCCAAAAATTTGAACATAGTTGTTATTCTCGGTATCTCACAAGCGGAAAAGATAATTTTTTTTTTGTATATTTTATATCTCATATATTAAACATAATATTCTTGGTATCACACAAACTGAACACATCTTTTTACATGATATCTCACAAATTGAAGGTTATTATTCTTGGTACATGTCTCACAACTTGGTATCTAGCTGACCACATCACACATTTAGCATTTCACAGTTATAACATCTACATGATTTTATTTCTTAACAAGAGGGTCATGATGGTCCTTAAGTCGCTCGCCTGAGGTATTTGACCATACATGACCCATTTCCAATCTTTTTCGATATATTATGACAAACACTCTAAAGGATACACAAGGTATTTCAAAGATTTGACCTGATGACCTAGTTTTTGACCTAATGTGATCTATTTTCAAACTGGATCGAGACATGGTCAAGACGACCATTCTGACAAACGTTCATAAGTATTGGACTCAAAATCGACCTCTAGAGTGTACACAAGGTTTTTCTAAGATTTTACTAGTGACCTAGTTTTTGACCCGACGTGACCCATTTTCGAACTCATCAAAGATATCGTCAATACAGAAATTCTGACCAATTTTCAGAGGTATTGTACTGAAAATGTGGCCTTAAGAGCGTACAAATGAGTTTTCAAAGATTCGACCCCGTGACCTGGTTTTTGACAAGACAACCTACTTTCTTACTCATCAAATAAGTTATTAAGACAAATATTCTGACCAATTTTCATGACTATTGGACTAAAAATGTGGCCTCTAGAGTGCACACAATAGATTTGACCTGGTGACCTAGTTTTTAACCCGACATGATCCATTTTCAAACTCGCCTAAAATATTATTAAGACAAACAATCTGACCAACCTTCATGAGTATTGGACTCAAAATGTGGCCTCTAGAGCGTACACAAGGTTTTTCTAACATTTGACCTAGTGACTTAGTTTTTGATCCGACATGACCCACTGTCGAATTCGTCTGAGATATTATCAACACAAACATTTTGACCATGCTTCCTGAGCATTGGACTCAAAATGTGGCCTGTAGAGCGTGCACAAGGTAAAAGTTGATGACGGACGACGCACGACGCACGACGGACGACGGACACAGCCCGATTACAAAAGCTCACCATGAGCACTTCGTTCTCAGGTGAGCTAAAAAATAGAGCAAATCTTCATACTTTGGTATCTTAATTAGAGATAATTGGATGGAGACAATCGAAAAAAAAAAAGATCTATGTTCAGAACTTTCCAGAATCAAGCACGAAAATGTCTGGATTCAAAGGGAGATCGCTATTCAAATCCCAAACGACAGGTACCCGGATTTGCATGTTACACATCAACGTTTTCAACAACTTTAGAAAGCTTCGATACAATGGCAGCAAAACTAAGGATGGAGTTAGGAATTGGTGACACAAATGTACGAAGTCATGTACACGTATATTTCGAGGCGAGACCCGAAAGAGTGTAATGAGGTCTGAGGTGATTTGCATACTGCAGGGATGTCTGAAAATGGAACTGTTAAAAAGAAGACGCAGAACATATATTATATCCCGAAGTATTTCCATTTGGGTTCGATGCTGCTTGTAAACACCATTCTTGATATTTGTTTATTTCCTACTATCCGCCTCCTTCCCCATTTTGCCGAGGGGTATTTATACGACGGAATCTCCGTACAAAAAAGCGCCTTATCAATTTGCTAATACCCATTTCTTCAATTTTTATCACTTCATCTAGATGACTCATATAAATATTTACAAATGTATGCCCGTAATGCTTACATAGTATGTTCAGTGCATATATATATAAAGAAATAATTAAATGTATATTGACAAAGGTAAAGAATATAAAACGAATGCAATGTTTACTTTGTATGCATTTACGGTACAATAGATGCTTGAAAAAGCTAAGAGAACAATAGTTACACGAGGACGCAATGTCTTTGATCAGTATTCATTGAGGGTACGATTAATGTTTACAAATAGAAACACATAATAATGACATAACTGTGTGCAATATACCTTGTATGCGTTGGAATTACAATAAGTGCTTACATAGGGAAGCGAGAAACTTTTGCATAAATGAGCTATGTTCTGTGTTTGCATTGAGGGCACAGTATAAACTTACGTATAGTTCTTGCATAAAGTCTCCAGTGAACACAGTACATGTATACAGCAAGAGTAAAATGTTTACTGACACCACACTAAAATTCTATGTGAGCAATCATACCCAACTGCTGGGCAACGGGTTCAAGTAAGTGACCAAGATACTGATGCATCGTTTACATGTGCTTCAACCGACGATCCCGCGGCCACACAGGTACTTCTTGCTGACGAACAGTTAAACTTTGTATCATGCTATAATAGTTATCCCAAAGATCTACTCAAGAACACTCTTCTGACGTGGTACGCCTCCTGTGATAAAAAAAATGAATAAAGTGCGCCTTGATCTTTTCACCATCTTGTCTCGTAAAGACTATTTCCTATTTCCCATATCAAGGTTGTAATTTGAAGCGCCCGGCTCAAAGAAGGAATGGTGAAAATCTTGCTGATACGCTTGCATGTGATATTTATATTTCGATTAGCGTACATGTAGAGGGTGACTATGTCTCCCCCGATTTGGTTAATATCATCAGTTCTCGTAGCAGACTAGCTTCCCTCTCGACCAATCCTTCCACTAGTGCTCGCTCTACTCCTATGCGATCGCAATCCAATCCAGATCGCCTAACCGACTGTCCCACCAGAGCCAAGTTTCAAGCCCTACAGGAATCCACATCTGTATCGCAGGCTGAACTGTTGACTCTTAAACAAAATATCTGTTCTAGTATTAGTGATAAAAACAATCAGATCAATGAGTTAAAGGAGGTCCTCCAACAAATCGGTAGGCTTGTGCATGATTTTAAGCAAACTGTAATCTGTGATTGACAAGATATGTCGCAAACATTGTCACGAGTGGATCTGTGGAACTAACATCTCTAACTCAAATGAAAAATGAAGTGAAAATTTTAAAACAGGATATGAAAAATTGTGAATGTTCTGTAGATTTTATCCATATTAATTTCAAGAAAGTTGTTCAGAAAAAACGATAAAATTACGACTCAAGCCAAAAAGAAATCGTTTCCTAGTTCAGTTAGTTCTCGTTCCATTAACGGACATGTCCGTGACGATACATCAACGACCAGTTCGATCACGGGACGCGAAAAACGCTCTTGTATGCAAAATCATGATACTATTACTGAGACCAGCACGGGATCAGTTATACATGGTGACTCGGGTGTCTAATCTCAGTCTATATCAATTGTTTTAGATTCCCCTAAATCCACTAACCATCCTAGCGGCCCATTAATGTTACATTCCTAAACAAATAGGTCAAAGCCAACAAATCCATGAACTGCTGTGAAAGCGTCTGCAACCCTAAACCCTACTTGCTCACCGTTCACGCCCGCTGACCATCAAAATTCTTCGGTTTTCCAGCATGAATGAGTATCCCAAACTTACCCCGTACTGCTGTTACATCTTTTTCTACCACTACAACAACCACGGTAGTCCCTTCTATCGTCTCCGGAATGCCTTCTCTACAGTCCCAAGAAAGTCCGTCTCCATCTGATGGTGGGAATATAACTGACAATTCCTCATACTCTAATGCTGTGCGTTCAAGCGAGCACCCTGGTGCACGATCGACTAGGGGTCTCACTCATACACCCGATCGAAATCGTGTTAGGGCTAATGGTCCCAATAGAAACAAATACCAACGGCATAGATTTAATCCTGTTCTCCTGTTACACAAAGTTTACAAACTAGGTTATTTAACGCTTCCAGCAACGGGAACCGTTACTCAGATGATTATTGCCATTCTGCCATTCTGAAAATACGAATACAGAAAATAGTTCGTACAACTCGCCATTACGTTGGGAATAAGTCCTGGCCGACTCGATATGAAAATAGCCAAGATCGAGCCGAAAACGAGTTCTATAACGCGGTTAACACAAGCAGTCACGGTGTCGGTTGTAATAATCAAAATTTTCAAGGTCAGTTGTTAGACTGTGATTATATCCAGGGGCGGATAACCTCACGGAATATGTCCGCAAACGTACATGTCCCTTCTTAGTCGGTGGGTTTAATCCGTCTGTCAAAGAGCGAAAAGTTACCAGCTATGTTAATTTCAGAGGTCCCAAAGTGAAAAAGGGTTCTATCTTCCGCTATCGATGGAAACCGGTCGTGAACGAGGATGATGCTAATTCGAGACTCGTCTGTGACCTGTATCTCTTACCAGACGACGTCGTCTGCAGGCCCTTGGTATCCCAAATCAAAATATGATGCACGCGATTTCGACATGGTGCGAAACGGTCGATCCCAATCAAAAAGTGACCAGCTCTATTATGATGTAGATAGATATAACGGATATCAACCCGAGGTGCACAATTGTTTTAACGGTCTTGACAGTTATGATCAATATGAATAGGCCTACTAACTGTGATCTCAGTCTGAATCTTTACACGTGGAATGCGACGGGCGCTATTCCTAGCGGTATTTATAGAACAGAACAGAACAGAAACTTTATTCATAATATCGGCTTGAACACATAAGGTTCATCGCCGAACGTATAAATTGTACATACATACATGGGTATGGACAAAACAAAATAACAAACAAACAAAAAACAAATGATATCAAATTGGTATCCTGAAATAAATGAATGAATGCGGAAATAATGAATAATAAAAATGAAACATGTACATAGCACATTAGAGAATGAAAAGTATCAAGTAAGATGT
Source organism: Hippopus hippopus (assembly GCA_946811185.2). Classification (NCBI taxonomy): domain Eukaryota; kingdom Metazoa; phylum Mollusca; class Bivalvia; order Cardiida; family Cardiidae; genus Hippopus; species Hippopus hippopus. Next base: position 35,889,622 of record OX328109.1, on the reverse strand, counting down.
CAAACTTTACCAGTGAAAATCATTATAGAAGCGATCTTTTAAACGAATGCGACATTGACTTTATAGGAATTTGTGAACATTGGCTGTTTGAAAAGGATTTGCACTTTTTATACACTTTCAGCAATTTGTACTCGTCATATGCAGTCTCAGATAAAGATCTTGCATTTAATGGTAATTGCCGCACGGGCAAGAGTGGTGTACCGTATTTTCCGGACAATAGGCCGCGGCCTATCTGTTAAAAAAAGTGGAAATTTTCAAGGGTGCGGCCTATAAGACGAAGCGGCTTATACGTTAATTTTATTTTTCTAAATGATCTTTGAGTGCAGCATGTAAAACTGAAAATAAGTAAAAACAAGTTTACTATTCCCAAAGTGGGCGCCATTTTGGTTCAAGCTCCCAAAGTTTTTTTTTTTTTCTAACTCTTACACCTACCTTTAATTGGTAGGTAAATTATTGCGCGGGTAAACTTACGAATGTGTTAAAACTTGTGACCAAACTTGATTTTACACCTGCGGATTGATGGTGTCGATTGGTATCAATCAGTGGTTAACTGCGAACGTAATTAAAGGCGTTGTTTGGTGTGTAGCGTCAATCAAACTGAAAATTTGAAAATCCCGAAATTCCATAAAACATTCGACAAGGGATAAACGAGTGATACCGGCCTCAAGTCCTATGAGTGATTTGATCTCCAGAAGGTGATATCACTCCAATGGAATAAAAAAAAACGAAAACAATAATTTGTCTGTTGTGTTATTATAATACATATACCGGTACGTATATCTATAGATGGATGACATTTATATTAACCGTGCGTATAGGCCGCGGCCTATGTGCCGGTGCGGTCTATATGATAATTTTTATTTCTAAATGGTTAAAATGAATAGGTGCGGCCTATAAAGTGCAGCGGCTTATTGTCCGGAAAATACGGTAGCCATTTTATGGAAAAAGAAGTATGACAAATGTATTATCCAACTTTCTTTCATTTGTGACAGAATGCTGGGAATCCAAGTAGAATTTTCTATGCAAAACTTGTTTTTTACCTGTTTCTAATTTATCTTCCTTCTAAAAAAATGTTTCATTGATAACTTTAAATAGTATTTAGATTCTTTACAAACTGTGATTTCCGAGTCCAGAATGAAGGGGTTGGTAGTACTTATGGGTGACTTCAATTGTCATGTTAACAGTGGATATTTCCGTAAATCATTAGACAGATGGGATAAGCTATTTAATCCCTTTCACAATGATAAAAGTCTTGGCACAGTCACGTCCCTTGATCTATGCAGGGAGTTGGGGAGGGCTCAGATATCCTAAGAATCTAATCACGGGAGAAGCATTATGGATAATATTATACTTAGTACAGATGACATCAATTGTATACAATATCTTCTTGTGCTATTGTTGAGGATAACTCTCTGCTGTATTCTAACCATCGTGCGGTACAATGCTCAGTTATTTATCCTATTATCCCTAGACAAGCTTTTTGTCCCCTGAATAATTATGTTGAATGGTCCAAAGTCTCTCTCTCCCAAAGAGAGGCTTACAGAAGTTCTCTTGATTGTGATGTTGGTTTAGAGGCTGTGTTACGTTTGGACATCCAATCTACCAACGACATTGACTCCCTGTACTCAGCGTTGATCAATACAGTAGTCAACACAACTAAACTATGCATTCCTGCACCTTCTTATAAGCCTTAGTCAAAGCCATATTGGAGTAAAGAATTCAGCGATCTTAATAGAACAATGAAGTCTGTCAGACAAGAACGGTTACACGAATGGTCCGTGATGTGGACTTTTACTTGTTAAGCTAAAAAACTTCAAACGGCTATTCCGCTTTAAGTATAGAAAGGCTGTTGAAAATTATTTTCAAAAGCTTTTATGGCGATATTGACCGGGATATCGAATTAGACCAAGAGCAGTTCTGGCGCTTGATCAATGCTAAAAGTAAAACTCTCAATACATCCCCTGGGGCTGAAATTGATTTTAACGGTAATTTGTGCCGTGATAGCAGTTCTGCTATGCAGGGCTTGAGTGATTACTTTCGGAACTTGTATTCTCTTTATGATAATCCTATTTATGTAGATAGTGAGCTCCATTTTTTCTTTCTCCGGAAGAGTCGCATAGCTACAACTATGCCAGTCTACTAACTTGTATTAAAGTTGATAATTTTATCTCTCGCTAATCGAGCACATTTTTCTCGTCGATTGATTGATTGATTGGTTGGTAAATTCTTCTATGGATTTATCCACTTTTCACTCAGTCAATGGATTTATTCTAGGCATCTGCCCATTAATGCATTCGTTCCTTGCTCATTTTGTTCGTTATTATTGTTTGGCCCATTTTTGGCTTGCATTTCGTTTGTGGTGCAAAGTTTCCATACTTGATTCACATTTTTTCTTTGTCTCGTTTCACTCTTTTCTTTTGTACTTTTGGGTATGTACAATGTGCTCCCACATTCTGACCAGGGAAGGGGCTTTTGTATTCTCGTCTTTTTAGTGCAAGGGTCCTTTTCTGGATGGAGTTTGGTCGTACAGTGGTTCTCATTCTAAACATAGACCTCTTATTATTGCATAAAATGTGCCTTTTCGGGCCGTTATAAGCATGTATTAACGGGTAAAAACCGGGCGTTAACGGGAGAAAACGTGTATTAATCAGTAATTTCACGCGCCGTTAACGCCCGGCTTTGTACTATCAATATCCTCGATTCGGGCCTACCTTGTAAACAACGTTTGTTCTTGTCAGATTTTCCCTAGACTCCGACCATCAAACTAGGAACTTGTACCATATTAGATCCTTTTCATGGCTTGTCTTTGATGATATTAGTACACCACAAACAAACTTTTGCACAGGATCTCAGTTTAATCGAGATCTAAACAAAATATCACTCGTGAAATGTACTCTAAACCAGCTACATCCCACCCACTTTTTAACGTGATCGGTAATTCCCTCGCTTGATGTAGATCGATCCCTCTGACGTCTTTCAGTTACAGAAATTCATATCCACTCATTCATCCCAGTTGTAATCGTCCAAACGTGTGCAAGTTTATGCCACGTAAGTCCACTTTGTTTTAAAAATCATAAGAAGTAAATTTACACCGAGAGAATCAAAACTGGCAACAGGACTAACGGCCCTTCACTGCTCGTAACAAAAACTTCTTCGCCGACTTCCGGTTTTGACCCATTTAGGTACAGTACATTTGAAGTTCGCTTATTTGTATTTCTATGGAAATATTTTTGCTATCTTTGCAAATTATTGCTAAAATACCTTTATTTTATGCAATAATAGCATTAATTCACGTTTTTTTTAGGTCGTTAACATTCGCAGAGGCCCTCAAAATACTTTAACACCCTCGTGCTTCGCACTCGGGCGTTAAAGCATTTTTCAGGCCTCTGCGAATGTTAACGACCTCAAAAACGTGAATTTACCCTATATTATTGATCTTTTTTCCATTCTTTTCTCATGTGTTTATTTTATTATTGTTGTATAATGCTAGCCATTCCGCGGAAAAACAATAAAATAACAATAAATAATAATAGAATTAACATGTCTTACCTCAGAGGGGCATGAAACCAAAAACTGTATTGTAAGGAAAACTTGTAAGAGCTTGCCTGATCACCTTCGGTTCGGGGGAAACATTGCCTCCAGTGGGACTCGACGAACGACCTTCAAAACCGTGTTCGGCGACTGTACCACTGAGAGGCTGAGAAAAGCTCTCTTTTCCAGAGTATTGCTCATATATAATTGTGTTAAAGAAAAAAAAAAGTATTTACCCTTTTTCATGCGATAACGTCTATACCGTTACTAACGGAAAAGAAACTTTTAAAGCATAAATACAAAATATAGCCTCGGAAATTCTTTCGTAATGTTTTTCTATCCACGTTTAAGTTTCTAAACCATCTTTCCACACGAATGAAAATTAGCAATCTTTTTTACTGTTTTTTAGATAACTTCAAAACAAAACCTGCTTCAATTCCTCTTAACAATTGAGCTGCTAAGCGCGACTCACTGAACTTTTGAGGACAGTGTAAATCAAGATCAGACTGCACAGAACGTGCAGTCTGATCTTGGATCCACACTGTCCGATAAGGAGATATTATTCCCCAAAATAACTTGGAAATAGCAAAATTTTGGTTTTTATTATCAAATTGAAAATTTTCTTTTAGTTATTTAGCAGGATAGGGGTTAAAATGTTGGTGCATACGAATCAAAATAATTGAGCCATGCCCTGACAAAAGGGGGCTTAATGCATCTTCGCGATGCATTATACCAAGCAAGTCATCACATAATTGTGGATCCATAAAATCCTTTTTTTGAATCAACCGAATGAATCAAGAGGTAGAATGATCCTTTGACAAACAGAAAATTGACCGATAGCGAAAAGTGTCGGCTCAGGTCAGCCTGCGCAGAATGCGCAGGCTGACCTGGGCCGATACTTTTCGCAGATGCATTAAGCCCCCTTTTCACAGAGCCTGGTTTTATTAATTACAGCGTAATAACACAGTAGAGCAGTATGTTGAGTAATACTGGACAAAAAAGTAAAAGTCGGTATGATGAGACGATATCTCTGACTCTATGGTCAGTAATTTCAATTGATACGGTCGTTAACTCTTTATCAGAAGACAGAACTCTGGGCTTGTTCATTCTGAAAGCAATTGCAGATGTCCGTTTCATGTAGTTCAAATGCTTGGATTAGTTCCTTGAAGGTTTTTAAAACAGTGCTGGTTACCAGTACTGTCTCCCTATCGCACAGTGTTTCACAACCCTATTTACTCTGGGTGGTTGAAAAGGGGGATAGTTTGGCATTACTGTCAAGCAGTTCTTTTCTGCTTTTCATAACCATAAAATAAATACATGTATTGTGATTTTTATGGCTAGGGTATTCTTTCATTTGCTTTTCAGGACACTACCTCTGGTCCAAGTGGTAAAATTTCAAAAGGGAGTCGAATCAGGGAAATCTATGATTTCTTCAGAAAATCACACAATACTTTTATCATAGACTTAAAATCTAATTAATCATTTCACCAGAAGGAAATGAGAATAAATAATCAAGTAAAATTTGTTTCTGACCGACGTCAAATCCATTTCGACAACTATTGTTTTCCTACGGGTTTTCACATCAGTTGCGTTTTGAGGGTACTTTGAATTCTGGCCTTGTTTTTAAATTTTTACCAAACTACACAATTTTGGACTTGTCCAAATCAAAAGCATTTGCAGACGAAAAATTACATGTAATTCAAATTGTGGGACTTACCTTTGAATGGGTATAAAACATTTTGGGAAAAGGAGAAAGTGCAAGCTGCTAGCATTTTCTCTTTTTCTCTTCACAACGTTTTCAAAAGCATTCTTCTTCAAGGTCAATAAAACTGAGAGTTGTTTGGTAAAGGGTTAACTTAACATAATGCACTAAGGATTTGAACACATAAGCCAAGGAAAAAATTAGTACCCTTTGAGGTAGAATGGTTTAATATTGACAGTATTTAGCAATAAATCACAAATTGCACATAAACTTGGTCTTTAACTTTTTTTTACCAATATAGAATTTAAAAAATGGGACAGAAAATACAGCATAACAACAATCAGACAGGGACAAAAAAATAAACCAACAGGGACGAATTGAGTCCAGGATTAGTAAAAGTTCTCCATTCTTCTTGTAAAAACTTGAGGGTATCGAGCGCATCCTATCCTTGGTAGTCGCCTTAAGTTCGATTTTATCTTCATTAGTAAATCATGCTGAATTGTATGCTTGTGTAAGTTCAACTGAAAGTAAACAGTGAGAAAAGTTGAGTTTAGGGTTAAAACTGAATATACGCGAGTCATCCTCTGTGGAATACGGGTTTAATACTTTTGCAAAAAGTATCAACCCATGTCAGCCTGCGCAGTCCGCGCAGGCTGACATGGGTTGAAACTTTTTGCTTATGGTAAATTTTCTGCATATCAAAGGACCGTTCTACCTCGTGACTTTATAGTCTCTTTTTAGACAAAATGGAACTATATTATGCGAAAACTCGCTATATATAATCCAATACAAAGATGCATTAGATCTACTTATTGCCAGAGTATCACAGCCTGGTCGAGTACCTCAATGTTAAGCGTATCTGACTCGTGATCTGGTGGTTGCGGGTTCGATATCAAGTGGCGGCAAACTTTCTTTCCGGCGATTTTTCGCCTCTGATGCATGTGAGAAAGTAGCCGGTAACCTGTAAAGAAAGTTGTACCAGTACTGGCGTTAGAAAGCCGGGAAATGCATGCACAGATGTGCTAGCCGCCGTGATATGACCTAACTTGTGAAAACGACGCCAGTACAAATAAACACATCGGAGCGCCGCTCCCGTACTTATTTCTGCAACCAGCATAGTCGCAACGAAGACCAAGTGAAACAGCCCCCACCCCCCCAAAAAAAAATAAAGCTTAGCTGACACAGTCTAAGCAGAAAGATAATTGTAACATCCATCTTTTAGACGCCCCTGGCTCAGTCTTATTATATATATACCTGCATATGCACCAAACGCTATGACTAAAGCCATATTTACATTAGATAAAGGGAGATAATTACGCTGGCCATAACGCTTTCCCTCTTTTCGAAGAAGTCATCATTTTGTTGACGTAAGGCCTTTCGGGCTTTGAACTTTAAAAGTTCCTATGATGGCATGAAGCCACTTGGCATGGAGTATGGACCAGTAATTATTAAATATAAATCAGCCTATCCTGGACGTGTCCCAGATGGTCACAACTAGCTCAGTCGTGACAGAGATCAAATGAGTTAATCTCATGTGGCCTGTGCCATCAGCAGCATCTAACCAGGATTTCTAGCATACAAATCTAGTGCCTTACCAGCCGCGCCAAGAAGGACTATCAAAACTGTGAACCAATGGCTCCTCCTAAATGAACCTTAGTTCTGTAAGCTCAGGTTAAGCGAGAATTAGAAATTCTCAGAACTGTATTTAAATGGACCGAGATATAAAGTTCAGTGCGAGATACATATACTCAACTTCTTTTGACGTCTAATGGGGGTCCTGCATGGCTCAGTTGTAAAGCATAGGACTCATAACCTAGAGGTCCAACTTTCCAGCCTCACTGGTAGCACTGAGCCTTTCGTAGAAGTGCCCTTGGGCAAGACACCCGAGAGCCCTAGCCTGGCACTGGTGAAACACAGGACATACATGAATCATGAATATATAAGCTATCGCGGCGATAAGGCTGACATTATATTGAAAGCGAAGTAAAACACGGTTCAATCAATCTATCAATCGACGCCTAAGACTACATCCCAATAAAACTCAGAATTTCTCTATGTTGCACGCTTGACTAAACAAGCGGATGGCATAGATAAAAAAAATCAGACAGCATGCCAAGATCAGACTGCACCTTCTGTGCAGTCTGATCTTAATCTATGCCATAAGCCAAAGCACCAACTTTTACCACTGGTGCTAAAAGGGTCAAATCCTTTTTTTCCTGGTATATCTCTGAAAAAATCAGACATTGTGGATCAAGGATCAACTTCATACTATGTTCAGTCCCATCTGAAACCTACTTTGTTAAAAGCCGAGTAAGTAGCTCTGAAGGCAGGATTTCTGTTGTTCAAGAAGGAGAATGTGAGACCATGTATAAGTGCAGCACCATTCGTCTCCGCCTCCCTACATCTAGCCCCACGTTTACAGTGGAAATACCGATAGTTCCATTGACATGGTAACAAACCAGCTTGATCTGTAAAGAAAAAAACTAAAGTACTGTTACGTTTTTAAGGATCGATATTGATCTAAACGTGGTGATATTACACCAGTTAAAGGGTTGCAAAGTCTTGTCTCCGCCTCCCTGCATCAAAATCCATGTTTGCAAAGAAAATTAGCTTTAGCTCAGTAGGAATGGTAAACAAGAAATATAAATTAAAAAGTTAGACGGCATAGTAGGCATTGGAATATAAAGATTTAATCTCTTTGTAGTTCAATATGTAGAGAAATAGTGAAAAGTAACAATGTCAAAAATTGCGTTTGTTTCCCGTTGTCTGCGCATGTCATATTCTTCGAAGGTTCGACCTGTCTGCTATGACGCTTCAATATCCTGTACAGGATAAATATTAATACGCGGTGTGTAAACTAAAACTCGCCGCAAATAAAGTCGCAATGGAGAAAAAGGCTATAAACAATACATCTGTGGAAAAATGTGGCTGGTTTTCGCTCCAAATTTCGTAAAAGTTTAATTATTTCAAACGGGAAAAATAGCTTTTACAAATATTATTGTTTTACTGCACATCTTTGAATACATTTTCTAAATATAGACTTTAAGGAAACCAGGATTCATGTAGGATTTCTCCACAGACTTATCAACAAGAAGTGTCTGAGGTTATACCGAAGCTATTACTCAAGCCTGTACGGGCTGTTTTTTTTTTATAAATAAATGGTTCATAGTTACATGCTAGCTAACCATAGTTGAATAAATTGTACCAGGTGGCGTTTTATTGAGCAAACGTTTATTTTATTTTGAAATTCGAAGTCACGGTTGTCGTTTTGAAAAGTAGTCCGGTCCTGTACCCAGAATGCCCAAATCAGATAGGTCTGTATTTCAAAATTGCCACCTAGCGGAAGATAATGCTCTGTTTCCTCACTGACAAAATTTTAATCTGATCCAAACTGAAAATGTTTTCAGACGACAAACTTTTCTTATGTCATATAGAAATGTTACTTTAGAGGAAAGGAAAAATTTATTGTTTAACAGCTTTGTAAAACTTTTTCCCACAATACTTTCAAAAGTCTCTTTCATCAGGGTCGTTAGATTTTCTTTGCCGTCGCAGAAGATTTGAGCTCAAAGCTGGCAATGAATTGAATGTCCATGAAGAGTTTAACTGGTCACCATCAAATAAATGAAACACAGGGGAGGACATAGTTAACACCAAACATACAAACACATAAACAATCGTGTACGAATGTTTCCACAATTTACCTGGATGGCGGGCCATGTAAATATTGATTAAGTCTTGATCGTAGAATTTAGCATCGTCTTTGTACGTCAAGTAGTAATCGCCCATTAATTCCAGCCACGAGGAGGCCCGCAATCTGGTCAGGTTCATAAGCAGAACGCCGGCGTTTACACCTGCAAAATACATTTACCGGCATTTATACCTGAAAAATACAACCAACAGCATTTATACTTGCAAAATACAATCCCCGGCATTCATACCAGTAAATAGAATCACCAGGATTTATGCCTACATAATACAAACAACAGCATAAACTAACTACCTTCAATATACAGTCACCGCAATCTGTACCTTTAAAGTTCAATCATCGGCATTTATACCTACAAAATACAATCACCACCAAAGGCTATGTAACATGTACCTACAAAATCCAATTAACGCCACAGGCTATATACCTACAAAGTTCAGTCACCGCCATGTATACCTAAAAAGTTCAATTACCGCAATGTATACCTACAAAGTTCAAAATGAATGAATGAATGAATGAATGGTGTTTTATGCCGCATCGACATCTAGGGTCATTTAGCGCGGGAAAAGAGAAGTAATGAAAGTAAAGACTCTGGTGTAAGAATGTGAGTCATTAGTATAATTATGATGAAAGATGCATTATGAAATGATACTATAATGGAAATAAAATAGATATACAGTTATAAGAATAAAATACTCCAAATATGAATAAAAGGTTTTAAAAAAATCACAATTTTGTATAAAGTCCAATCTCTTTAAGAAAAGCAATGTCCTTGAATAGATCGACAACCTTTCTGGTATGCCTTGGTCCGTCATTGGCGACAGTTTTGCTGAAATTTATCTGTATTTCATAAAACTGATCTATTTGAATGTTTGATACTATATGCAGTATTCAGATGAAATTTTCAAACAGATGGATCTTGTATTCTCGAATACCAGCAACTAAACTAAAATGACCTTTTGTAGAATTATTAATTCATTTACATCTAAGATCATAAATCATTCAAGATAAAATACAAAAGTGAAAAAATGATATAAATAGAATATAAAAATATTAATAATGAATACATGATGCCTTGAAAATACAATCACCGCCATGTATACCTAAAAGTTCAACCAACGCCATATGCTATGATGCCTACAAAATACAATCACCGCCATGTATACCTACAAAACTCAATTAACGCCATAGACTATCTACCTACAAAATACGATCACTGACATTTATACCTACAAAATACAACCAAAGGCATTTATACCTGCAAAATACAAACACCGCCAACTATACCTACAAAGTTCAGTCAACGCCATAGGCTATGATGCCAACAAAATACCATCACCGGCATGTATGTCTACAAAGTTCAATCAACGCCATAGGCTATTATGCCTACAAAATACCATCACCGCCATGTATACCTACAAAGTTAAATTTGCGCAATAGGCTATATACCTACAAAATACGATCACCGACATTTATACCTACAAAATACAACCAAAGGCAATTATACCTACAAAATGCAATCCACAAACAACTCTATATGGGCTTTCGGCAATGAAACTGCTTAACACTTTACCAGACTGCAATTTTTTTTAATTGTCTGAACTTAAAGCATTTGCATAACACAAGTCAAATGCAACACAAATCATGTGATCTGTCCTAAAAAGAGGGTATAAGCACATTAAGAAATGGATAAAAATCCTGTTTACCAGCATTTTCTCCTTTTCCCGAATGTTTTCAAAAGTCTTCCCCAGGGTCGTTTAAACAAGGAATGGTGTGGTAGAGGATGAAGCGTACACTGTATATCAAGATTAGACTGAAAAGAACATGCTGTCTGATATTTGATCAGTTTTTCCCGATATTTTATGAGAAACGGTCAAGCTATGAGACAGACAGACAGACAGACAGATAGGTAATTTCCAAGAAACCAGACAAACATGGAACGGTTGATTTTTACTACGGATTAGCTTGTGAAAATATTTCATTTTCAAAGGAACAGGGATTGAAAGTTGAATTGCTAACAGGTACAAGGTCATTTATTATATGAAGGATCAGTATAACAAAAGTCAAGGATCTTACAATACACCCATCTTTTCCTGCTCTTTAAAAAAGCTGTATTATGATTTAATCAATCCTTTACTGAACAGTTGTGAGTTTTAACAACCCTCAGCATGAAGCATTTTGAAAACATTGAGATAAAAGGAGAAAATAAAGATAAAGACTATTTTCTTTTGGAGTTTTTCTACCTTTTCAAAAACAAATTTCAAATTTTGAGTCACATTTATTTGTTGCTGTAAATGCTTTCAGCGAGGGGAGGTCTAAAATGCTTTTTTTTTGTTTTTTTTTTTGGTTTTTTTTGTAAAGATTAAAAAAAAAAAAAAAAAACCATAAGGAAACAGTTTAAAGAAACAAGAAGCATTTTGAAAATACTGAGAAGAAAAGAGAAACAGCACCTGTGTCCATTTTGCCAGAATGTTTTCTACCTTTCAAAAACTTATTTCTGTTTTTTAATCCTAATTATTTGTTACTGGCAAATGCCTTCTATTAGGGGAGGTTTTAAATTTTGTCTTTTTGTAAGATTAAAAAAAAAGAATTTAAAGAACTGTCAAATATTACAGTGAATGGGCATAAACAGGGACTTTTGCGGACCAAAGATCAGGCTGCATAGATGTGGATCTACAATGCCTGCTTGAAACTGTATTTTCGACCATCTGAAAAGGTATAAACGTTTTCATTTGATTACAATGATCATGCCATGTCTGTTGTCCATTGCATGACGTCTATTGCATAGGTTTCAACAGTTACCTCATATGCACTCTAGAGGCTACATTTTTGGTTGGATTCTCATGAAAATTAGTAAGACTGTCTGTCTTGGTAATATATGGGACAGGTTTAAAATTTGATCATGTAGGGTCAAAAAGTAGGTCACTTGGTCAAATCTTAGAAAAACCTTTTGTGCACTCTTGATAGAGGCCACATTTTCAGTCATATTCTCATGAAAATTAGTTAGGATGTTTGTCTGGATAAAATCTAATAAGTTTGAAATTGGGTTATATCAGGTCAAAATGAAGGTCACTGAGACAAATTTTAGAAAAACATCGTGCGCATTCTAGAGGCCAAGTTATTAGTCAGATACTCATGAAAGTTGGTTGGAATATTTGTCTGAATAATTCCTTAAAGAAATTTGAAATTGGGTCATGTTGGGTCAAACAGTCGGTCACTGGAGTAAATCTTAGAAAAACCTTGTGTGCATTTTTTCACCCTTAGGCTGCGAAGCATGATTCAAGGACCTTTTGCAGACAATGAAAGTATAAAAATGATTGTGAAGATGACAAGTAAATGGTCAGGTAAAAAGTAAACCAAAGATAGAGTGACCTGGCAACTTTTGACCCACTTTAAAGATTATTTTTCTGCCAGTGACTAACACTTTGACCAACTGAACAGTAGTAGATTGTCATCCTCACTACAGGTCTACAGGTTATTGTACTGCTTAAAAAGTAGCCATTGTGATCTGTTTTGCATTTGGGTTATGAGAAATTTGACATGGCTTTTGACATGTTGACAGTGTGATGTTTTGAGAGAAGAACAATTGTTTTTGCACTGTTGAGTGCATTATTCAACCTACTATTGGTATGATGGCTGACAAAGAACAGTGTTTAAGTCTTTGCCCCACAATTCTGGGGCTTCAGTGACCCTGGGTATGAAGCCTTTTGAAACATTGTGGGAAAAGGAGAAAATGCTGGGCACCAGCATTTTCCCCTTTTCCTACAATGATTTCTACATTTTCAAAGAAAAACTTCATGATTTGAGCCAGATTTATTTTTTTATCTACAAATTCTCTCAAGTCTAAAATGTTGTTGATTGGTGAAGAGTTAATTAATTTTATGTTTATCTTGTGTAGGTATGAAAAAAGACCACCACCACTACAAGAGAAATCATCAGTGCTGTGTATTAGAGACAGATTACGATCCTACACCTTCATGCAGGACCCTTTTGTTATTTCATGAGAATTTATTTTAGAAACCAATTGTAGCAAAGAGAAGAGAGTAGACCAAGATCATAGACAGCATTTACACATAAAATCTCAGGTAAAAACACTTTATAAGACAGTATGGTGACTCACAACTGGATTGATTTTCAGCTAGTAATTTGTTGTTTACTTCAAGGGAAAAGAAGACGAGGAAGACGCCTCATGAAAACATTCTGGGAAAAGCATAAATAAAATAAAATGAAATACTTATGGGTATGTGCAATCCCTTATTTTTGACAGTAATATCCAAATATATAAAAGGAAAAAAAAAAAATGATCTGGCTGGAACCCAGGCTAGCTGACAAAATGAATGAGTCTAGAATTCTGTCATCTTGTTAAGAGTCAACCAAAGACATTAATGACTGTGAAGAAAAGCCCTTTGCCAAACAATGCTGTGGTTTTTTACGAATCTGAGGAAGACACCTCGTGAAAACATTTTTGGAAACCCATAAAATGCTGGTGAACAGCATTCATTCCTTTTCCTGCAATGTAATATCCTTTGTTACCAGCTGCTTACCAGCATTTCATCCTTTTCCCACAATGTTTCAACCCTGTACCACATAATTATGAGTTTTAACGACCCTTAGGAATCAGACTTTGGAAAACATTATGGTAAAACAAGAAAATATTGGTTACTAGCATTTTCTCCTTTTACCGCAATGTTTTCCTCCCTTGAAAAGCCAAATCCATCTGAGCCACATGTAATTACTTGTCTGCGAAAGCTTTCTATTTGAACTAGCCTAAAATTTTGTCATGTGATAAAGAGTAAACCCTTTACCAGACGACAAAATTTTAGCCTTGTCCAAATTGAAAGCATTTGCAGACGAAAATTTTAATGTGACTCAAATGTTGCAAATTTTCTTTGATAGGGTAGAAAACATTGTGGGAAAAGGAAAAAATGCTGGTTACCAGCATTTTCTCCTTTTCCAACAATGTTTCGAAAAGGTTTCTTTCCCAGGGTCGTTAAAAGTCGGCATTGTGTGATAAAGAGTTAAACCCTCTCAAAGCTAGAAATCAACATTTGGGTTGTTGTTTGTAAGTGCCTTCAATTTCACCATGTCTAGGATTTGTTTGTCTAGAGTTTGAATTTGATTTGATATTCTGCTTAAAACTTTTCCAGCAAATAAAATGAGTTATGCTCTGTGACCAGGGGGCTTAACCTTTTACCACACAATCCCAAATTTTAATGACCCTGTGGAGTCCGACTTGTGAAAACATTGTGGGAAAAGGAGAAAATGCTGGTAAACATCGTTTTCTCCTTTTCTCACATGTTTTCCATCCTTCCCATTCAAGCCAAATTCCATCATTAGAGCAACGTTTAAGATGCCATCTGCAGACGCTATCAATTTGGACAGATCTGCAATTTTATTGTTTGGTAAAGAGTTAATGCTTCTGCATAAAGAATAAACCCATGTCAGCCTTTGCAATCTGTGCAGGCTGATCCGCATCAAAACATTGTGCTATTTGTAAATTTTCTGCAAGTCCAAAGACCAGTCTACCACATAATTCAGTTGGTTGATTTTTAGAAACGAATTTAAGATATCCATGATAATGTGATAACTTGTTTCGTATTATGCTGCATGGAGATGTATTGACCCCCCCCCCTCTTTTGTCAGAGTGTCGCTCATGCAGAATTTTCAGTTTACCAAAAGCAAGAAGTTTCGACGCAGGTCAGCCTGCTGGGCAATGCAGGCTGACCTGTGTCGAAACTTTAACCTTTTGTTCAGTTTTTCTGCATGTCAAAGGACCATTCTACATCAGGATTCATTTGGTTGTCAGACATAATGGATTTAATGGACCAACAATTTGTGATAACTTGCTTGGTATAATGCATCACAGAGATGCTGCATTAAACCCTCTTTTCACAGAGCATGGGTCAAATGTATTGTAAACACTTTCACACATGCATTTGTAGACAAGATTGATGAACAGTACTTATTATACTGCAAAGAAATTTCTCGTGATCTGATTGGATAATATGCCCCGAACATAATTATATATCATGTACACTGGCAAAACCAACGTAAAAGCAGTTTCCCTTTCGAGAGCCCCGTATACATGACTACACTATCAACACAACATCCAAAATGGCGGCGTCGATCAAGATTAACATCAAGATTATTCGCCAAGCTGCACGTTTTAGCACGTATTACCAAGGTTTCAGTGACGTCAGTTCCCAGTGACGTCAGTTTTCATTGAATTGGGGCACTCAGAAGGGAAATTATACTTCGTCAGCTTACTCAATTTTTTAAACCAAAAAACAGGTAAAATTCGCTTAACAAACTTTGGAATGGTAAAACTTTGCAGTATAATAAATTCGTTGTACGGTCAGGTGGCAGGGGACTTGGAAACTTGTTCACGGCTGTGGTGAATCATGTCGCCACCTCGCCTTCACGGCTGTGGTGAATCATGTCGCCACCTCGCCGAAGGCGAGGTGGCGACATGATTCACCACAGCCGTGAACAAGTTTCCAAGTCCCCTGCCACCTGACCGTACAACTAATAATGTCTACACATCCAATATTTCATTCAGAGTATACATGCCATTTCTGTTGCAAGCTAGGAAATGTATTACTTGTATTTTGAATATTGAGCTTGTATGTAAATTTGTTCAATAGATTAAAGTCTTCTGTGGAATATAATGGCTTATAATTTTTTAGTCGTTCATCTAATACAGAGACTTTTAATGCAATGTCATTTTAGACTCAAATAGTGAATCCGATTAAGCCACTTGGCTCAGTACATATCCTTCCTGGCCGAGACCCGGTAGCGCAATGGGTAGCATACAGGACTTCTCATATATATAAAAACATGACCTATGAAATTCTTTGAAATATTCAAAATTAAAGTAACAATAACAGCCAAAGGTAAACAGGTCAGGTGTTGAAATGCACCTAAATTTGAATCAAACCATTTAAAAGTATGCAAACCTGCATTGTCTTTTTTGCTGCTAGTGGACCTTTGACAAAGTAAGGCTTTTAAAAACTTTGTAAGAAAAGGAGAAAATGGCAGACACATGGAGCTTATAATACAAAGATATCATTTTGAAACTGCATGATCAAAATTCTTGTGAAAAGGACAAATTGCTTGTCATCGGCAAATTGTCATTTTCCCAAAATGTTTTCTATCCATAAAAAAAACCCAAATATCATTTTAAGCAACATCGGTTTTGATTTACTGTCTGAAAAGGCTTTCATTACGAAAAAAAAAAAAAGTTTAGACTTTGTCATCTGGTAAAGAGTTAAATCTAGATAGGATAATTTAGTCATAATTTCAAAATTGTAGATATGTGTCTAGGGAGTATTTTTTAAGGGAGAAGGGTTGATCAATTTGATATGTGCAAATTGCTTTAACAATTTCCTATCATTTAAAAGAGGGAGGACAGACGGAAACAAAATTGATGCTTTAACACATATATTAAAGCCCCCAACAGTGGTCAAAACACAATGGAGGTGTTAAGATGCATTTAAATTTAAATCATACCATTTTTAAGTATGGAAAATACTGTTACAGTAACACTCTGTCCGACCATACAATAACAGACTGTCATCTTCACCGTCATTTCCATACTTTTAGATTAAAGGATTTTAATATAAATGCATTTTAAGACGTGCTTTGTTTACTTTTGACTGCTGTTGTTACTTAACTTAACCCTTTACCAAACAATCCCTGGTTATTATGACCCTGAGATAGCAGCCTTTTGAAAACATTGTGGGAAAAGGAGAAAATGCTGGTAACCAGCATTTTCTCCTTTTCCCACAATGTTTTCTACCCTGCTGGAAACAAATTTCAATTGTTGAGTTATGTTTATTTTGTCGTCTGCAAGTTCTTTCAATTTGGACCAGTCTAAAATTTTGTCGTTTGGTAAATAGTTAAGATTATGAAAACAGGATAGTTTGGAGAAAGAATACTTAGTAAGCACAAAAGAGAATGGACTTCAATGACAGGGCTTAACTGCTTGCACTGCTCTCAGCAACCCAGCCTTTGCTACTAAGGATGGTGCAGACCAAGATAGGTCTGCAAAGAATGTGCAGCCTCATCCTGGATTGATGCAACCAGTTACCATGTTCTCTTTATGATCTTTCTTTGTAACTGCAGTGGCATCAGAAAAGAAAAAAAAAAAAAAAATTCAAACAGAAAGAGAGAGAAAAAAATATGTTTAACTTGAAGGGGAAGAAAATGATGTGGTTTCATCATGCAATATTGGTCAATTTTTTATTCAAGAGCACATAATTACTAGTACAGTACGCTTTGCCTGACTTAACTCTTTACCAAACGACAAAATTTTAGACTGGTCCAGATTGAAAGCACTTGCAGACGACAAAATGAATGTAACTCAAAAATTGAAATTAGTTTCCAGCAGGGTAGAAAACATTGTGGGAAAGGGAGAAAATGCTGGTTACCAGCATTTTCTCCTTTTCCCACAATGTTTTCAAAAGTCTTCTATCTCAGGGTCGTAAAGACCAGGGATTGTTCGGTAAAGGGTTAAACTGGTCCCCGTTCTAAAAATACATATGAGCCATGCTCTGTGAAAAGGGGTTAAGTGCATTTCTGTGTTGCACAATACCAAGCAAGTCATCAAATAATTATGAATCCATAAAATTGATTTTGTCTGACAACCGACTATATTTTTTTAAGTAAAATGGTCTTTGGACATGCAGAAAATTTACAAGTCACAAAATGTGTTTATCCATATCAGCCTGCTCAGACTGGTATGGGTCGATACTTTTTGCAGATGTGCTAAATCCACCATTTCACAGATCATGGGTCAATTAATACTTAGCTGTATCAGGGGAGATAAGCATTCTATGCCTGATTTGATTAAAAAAGTATGGAAAGTGAAGAATGGACTCCCTTTAACTGTAACACTTTTTACTTTAGTTTTTTTGCGACAAATTTCAACAAACTTCTTCCAAAGAAATTTATTAGGGGGTTAAAAATTGATGATCCTGAGGTCGATTGCGAGAGCTAATTCTCCACCCTCGCCTCTCAAAAATTGTGCATATTTTTGCCTACATTCCTTATTTTTCTGATAAGAGTTATGATAACTCCCTTTTTGTTCTTTTCATCAAAGCAATTCTGAACGTGTTCTTTGTGCTGTGATCTTCAACTAAAAGTTTCTACAGGTTTTCAATGGACCATTTATAAAACAAACAATAAAACCGCCTGCTCTGTAATCATCATTACTAGTTTTTGGTAACGTACACATTTTTACTTGATTGATAGTCTCTATCTTCAGTTGGGTATTTTTCTAAATGAATGATCAAAGGGTTTTCCCATGTTATTGTAGTAATTTTCCGGCAAGATGGCAAATTTAGGTGCATATTTCTTCAGCAATATTTTTCTTTCCATAATAATAATATCCAAATAACTGGTATCTCTTAACTCTTAACCTGCTAAATCACTTAAATGAAATCTTGAATTTGATAGTAAAACCAAAATGTTGCTATTTCAGTTATTTTATGGGGAAAATTATCTCCTTATCGGACAGTGAAGATACATGATCAGACTGCATATGCTGTGCAGTCTGATCTTGATCTACACTATCCGCAAAAGGCCCTTGAGTTGCACTTAGCAGCAACAGGTTTAAATTATCTCGAATTCATCTGATGCATCACTGTTCTACGAGGGTCGTAGTCATTCTGTATGAGTGACTATCCAGAGATAAACTGTGAAAACACAGTTTCCTCGAGTTTTAATAATTTTTTACAAATATCTGAAAGATGATTTAAAGGAAACAAATTATATGAAAATAAATTGTGTGTGTGTGTGTGTGTGTGTGTCTTGTGAAAGGGGTTATTAGACTAGTCTATCGGTATCCAGATTGACCCAGATTGAATGTAAACAAATAAAAACCCACAGTTGCCAAATACTGCCTCACAGATAATAATTCTTTCTGTAAGAACTCTTAATTCTGTTATATTTTTTTAATGACAGTTTTTACAAAACACAAAATGTCTACCATCCCAATTTGTTCATTTCTTCTTACAAAGTAATAGACTGAAAAAAAATGTCATTGATAAGGTACAAGATGTTTGCTTATATGTAAATTACGTGACCTATGCAACTCAGACTCATGTTACTTATTCCTACACCACTGTAACATTATGAATGAATGTAAAAATAGATACACCTAGGTAAATTGTAGCAAATCTCAGCTACATCAATCCTCACTGGACATGGAACCCTTGTCATTCCTTCAATCATTTATTATTTAGGTCAGTGTGTACCCTTAAACTGTGATGTTAAACTGCTGTTATTTGACATAAGTAAAATAAAACTTTCAAGCCGATATTAAAAACCTGAATATTGCAGTATCAAAGTAAATTTGGAGAAAAAATATCCCCTTATGGGACAGTTTAGATTCAAGATCAGACTGCAAGTTCTTTGCAGTCTGATCTTGACCTACACTGTTCGCAAAAGGTCATTGTGCCACGCTCATAAACCTAGGAGTTAATAGAATTCTACATATTTAATTATAACCACACTTTAACATTACATAGTGTTAAACGGAAAAAACAACCTCGGACTTACATGTGCTTTATGTTTATTTTTAAATGAAATGTGAAAATGGAAGAAATTAAACTGAGACGATAGTGGTCTTCCAGAGCAGCTAGAAAAATTTATAAGGTCTTGTCAAGAAATTTTTACTAGACCTCTAAAGGACAGTGAGAAACAAGAAAAAGTGTCTTAATTCTTACTATGAATTGGTAACAAAGGACGAGACATTCGCCACACTTAGATGGAGATTTTTGATCATGATGAATCTTATAAATAATCGATTCCGTAATTACGTGAGAACAAAACTGAACCAGATATTTGTAAGTAATCAATTTTACAAAAAAAAAAAAAAAAGAAACAACTGACTTATTCGTCACATGCCTGAAAATAAACTAGGCAAAGATTGGAATTTTGCCAATGGGGATGAAATTATACTTAAAAAAAAAGTTTATCTAAAAGTGAACTATAGAAAGTATTCAAATAATCAAATTAATTTCTTCTTTGCTTGCTTTTTTTAAAGAAAAAATCAAAGACAACAAACAGATATTTTTCATGCTATTTCCTATTTTGACCTACAATACCTACAATACAGAGCGGTAGATAAAGTCAATGGATTGAACTGGATCCGGATTGGACCGGATTAGACTTAGAAAATAAAATGAACTGGTGGAACTGGAAAAGACTTGATATCTGATTTTGACAGTTTTTCTTCAATCTTGTGTAGACCAACCAAGTTTTATCCACAACTTCTCATTCAAATTCGATTGTCCGTCAGTACTTTCAGAACTTTGATTTGTGTACACAAAGCAAAGTTCTGAAAGTACTGACAGACTATCGGATTTTTAATGTAGAAATCTGCCTGGTCTAATTGAAATCAAGATTATTTCGATGGAATTAATTCCCCTCCACACTGATGATTTTTTTTTGGTCAACTTTGTATATGTGGAAAAGCAGTCAGTGCTTTACCATGTCACAATATGTGTATAATGTGTGTGTGCTGCTAACCGTCCAAATGGCGAACGTGCCAGATTACTAATCTAATTTGACATGTTGATAGTTAGTGGGTTTAGAATGCGAATTTGAAATAAAAAAAACCAAACGGGGACTTCTCCATTTGGTAGGTGTTCCCCGTTTGGTAGGTGTGTACTCTCACAAAATTCCCCTTTAGGTAGGTTTAACATCCCCTCCCCAACACACACACACACACACAGACAGGCAGGCAGGCAGCAGGCATACAGACAGACAGACAGACAAGGAAATGTTTCATATCGACATGATACCTACCTGAAGAACCATAAAAGGGAATGTTCATTCTTTTGTTGTAATTTCCGCCATTCGGCTCCTCTGTGACCGATACAGCCGCGATAAACTGTGTGGAATTGAACTTGAACAAGTGAGACCAGATTTCTTCAATCGGCGCCAGGAACAACACATCGATATCAACATACAGAACTGAGTCGACGTCGGTCAGCACGTCCTAAACGACACAAAATTTAAAACTTATTTTCTCAATAATTCGGCCAACTCCCTTATCAGTTTTCGGTCTCAGGCCGTTGTCAAGAAAAGAAACGTTTATGTACTTTATTTCAAACTTGAATGAATTACATTTTTCTTTCTTGAAAAGGCTGTTGGCCTAAATATTGAGAAAAGAGTGCATTAATTTATGTACTAAAGTGAACTTTTTTTTTTTTTCGGGGCGGATACATTGCTCAGTTTGACATCCTTAACTCTTATCCTGCTGAATAAGTTAACTCTTAGGCTGCTAAGCGCTATTCACTGACCTTTTACGGACTGTGTGGATTAAGATCAGACTGCACAGAACGTTCTGTGCAGTCTGATCTTAATCTACACTGTCGGCTAAAGGTCAGTGAGCTGCGCTTAGCAGCCTAAAAGGTTAACAATGTTTAGAAGAGTATGAGGGTTGTCCGAAAAGTTCGTACATGTTTGATACTTGTGTTTGTTTGGTATTTAAAGACACTCCCACCATTATTTCAGATATACTCGTACCGTTGCCACTAGTGCACGTATCCATGTTTTTCCTGAGTTTTCATGGCGCTCTGATAAATCCAAACTTCGCCGTGCCAACGCAGTGGAAAAGCCGTATAGTGTGATAGTGTTACGTTGTTCTTTTGTTTTTTGTTTTAATTAATGCCGTGTCATGGAAAAAGGGGGCTTGCTGTATGTTACTATCAAAAAAAGTCTTTTTCTGTGGGGTTACCATTTCAACGAAATAACTTGTTTTGCTTATACTTCTCATACTTTCATTCCTACATAAACATCGTCGAAACAATTTTCAGAGGTGTGAATCCTCTTGCAATGACTGTCATAAACTTTAGCCGAGCTGGCAATCGAAACAGCGTTTTTTTTTTTGCCACATTGCCATGTACCTTTTGGAGACGGTATTTTGTATCGTGAGGCAGATCACTTTAGAAAACATTCTGGTGACGGTATTTCTCGTAACAAGAAACGTGAAAAAAAAAAGCAATTAACATTGCAAAGAGTATAAAATGCGTAAAAGGAAAACCAAACTTTTCTCACTCTGTTTTTTTTTTTTTGTAATATCATTCACTTATTGTCGTATTAAACGTCAATTCACGTTGATTATCATTAATAAAAATAATAATTTGAAGAAAAAGGGAAAAAAAACATCATACATCTGTTTCCAGAAGTCAATAATTTAGTTTCTCATTTTAAATTACCATGGCGATTTGATATTTTTTTTCTTAAATTAGTACTGAACTTTGTTTCCTGATAGTGTGTCAATCTTCTATCAGTTGAAAGATCACAGGGTATTCCTGCATAACTCAGACGTCACGATAAAAGATTCGTAACCTGAAGATCCCAGAGCTCAAACCTCACTCGAAGAGCTGGTTTTTTTTTTGAGAATGCCCTTGGGAAAGACAGTTCAAAGCCTTAGTCAAGTACTGGTTAAACTCTGAAAGTGCATGAATAAGTTGAGCTGAAGCTATGATATTAGTGAAATAGTGTTGAAAACGGCGAAAAATCACCCAATTAATGACAGGTTACAAATGAGCCAGGCTCTGTGAAAAGGGGGCTTAATATCGACCTAGGTCTACTTGTGCGGTCCACGCAAGCTGACCTGGGCCAAAACTTTTTGCTATTGGTCAATTTTCTGCATGTCGAAAGACCAGTCTAACTCATGATTCAGACGGTTTTTACACAAAATGGAATTTATAGATCCCTAATTATATGATGACTTACTTGGTATAACGCATATCGGAGATGCATTAAACCCCGTTTTGCCAAAGCGTGGCTCATTTCTATATGAGCCATGCTCTGACAAAAAGGGGCTTAATTTCCTATCCGTGATCCATGGTACCAAGCAAGCCATCACATACTTATGGATCCATAATATCCAGTTTTATAACAACCAACTTTATTATGAGATAGACTGGTCCTTGGACATACAGAAAATTGACCAATAGCGAAAAGTATCGACCCAGGTCAGCCTGCGCGGACTGCGCAGGCTGACCTGGGTCGATACTTTTCGCAGATGCATTAACCCTCAGTTGCCAGAGCACGGCTCATATTTACATAGATTCGGTTCTTAATTATCTGGCACTTTGTGTATCATCCAACGCCACGGGACTCCATTTCTCAATCAGATGCCTTGTTATGATTTTTTATGACCAACAGCAGACTGCATTTAAAAGCATCGTAGCGAAATGAGAAATTGCTCTCTCGTTACGAGCAATTTCTCCTTTTACTACATTTTTTTCTATATGCATTCACGTAAATTTATGCAATCTCCTTTTCCTGCAGTGTCCACAAATGTCTCTTTACACACGGGATTATTTGGTACAGATTTAATTAACTTCAGTTTGGTTTGTGTTGGAGTTTAACGCCGTTTTAACAGTACATGTCATCTCAGGACTGTCAGTGCATCTACGCATGTGTTTCCTGGCTTAAAATCGCCGTAATGATTAACTTAGAACTTACAGCAAGGAAGAGGCGCTGTGCAGAACAAGGTCGGAAAAATGTTTTCCAATCCAAATGTTCGTTGATGCAGTTTGTACACGACTTGAAGGCGGGGAAGGAAGCTTCATAGAGCTTGTAGTTCAGTCGTGCTCGCACTGTAGGTGGAAGGTCCTCAATCTGAGATTTATATACATGTAATATAAATGAGCCTTGCTCTGTGAAAAGGGGGCTTAATAGATCTGCGAAGAGTATCGACCCAGGTCAGCCTGCGCAGTCCGCGCTGGCTGACCTGGACCGAAACTTTTCGCTATTGGTCAATTTTCTGTATGTCCAAGGACTAGTCTACTTCATGATAAAGTCGGTTGTTAAAAAATAGATATAATGGATCCATAATTTTGTGATGACTTGCTTGCATTAAGCCCCCTTTTGCCAGAGCACAATACAAAGCAAATCATCACATAATTATGGATCCATAAAATTCATTCTGTCAAATAACCGTCTGAATAATGATGTAGAATGGTCCTATGACATGCAGGGAAATTTAAAGATAACATAAAAGCTTCGCCCATGTCAGCTTGCGTGGACTGCGCAGGCTGACATGAGTCAGTACTTTTTGCATATGCATTAAGCCCCCTTTTCACAGAGCTTGGCCCATATATAGTGTATTGTAGGTATACTATTGGTAAATTAGGCCACCGGCCCATAATTCATATCACATACAATAAGCAACATTGGTTTCCCTCGGAAAAAATATTCCACAATAATATAATTTAAATACCTATGAGCCATAACAGTTAACCCTTTCCGTGCTATAGGCTTTTGCGGACAGCATAGATCAAGATCAGACAGCACAGAACGTGCAGTCTGATCTTGGATCTCTACCTATCTCTTGTTTAGTCACGCCCATGAGACATAAATCCTTCTAAGTCTCAGTGGATTCTATTTTATGTCATCGGCAAGGTTCGAGTTTATAATATTTAGCGCTGAAAGAGTTAAAAGTTTAGACAATATTGTGAAGATGTCAATCTGTAACTGAACCATCGGTTCAAGTGTTAGTCTCTGGCAGAAAGGTGAATTTTTTAAATCAGGCAAAAGGGAAACGTAAGATAGAGTGACCAGGCAGGTTTTAACCTAGTTTTGAAATTAATTTCTCAAACAGAAACTAACACTGGAACCGACCGTAGTATAACAGAATGTCATCTTCACGATAATTTTCATACTTTTTGAACATATTTATTTTACATCGATTGAGAAACAAGTTTTGACAACTTATACTAATCTCTCTCGATTTTGCGTCCTGGGAACTTCACCAGTACTCGCGCCATTTTCGTGGGCCAATGAACAATTCCAAGGTTGGCACCCGCTCCCGAGAATCGAGCTCAGGACCTTATGTTTGCGAAGACGAAGCTCTACCTCACAACCATGGACACTCCCATACTTTTAAATGTTATGGTTATGATTTAAAATGCATTTTAACACCCTCTTTGTTTAATTTTAGCAGTTATAGGGTCTTTAAGTTTTAATTGTCACCTACCAGCATGCTAATTTCCTCATCGAGTTCTTCCGCATCAGTTATGATGTGAATGGAAAGGAGAGACTTGGAGAACAATATGGCCGACTTTAACATCACAAAAGCCTCGTCGACCCTACCGCCACATACGACAAACGCTAAATGTGGTATGTCTTTTCTGTCTACCCTGAAAGTGCATTAATAAGTTTTAACCATTTACCAAATAACCCAAAATTATAAATTTTGTTTTTATGGGAGTTTAACGCCATTTTAACAGCTAAGGTCATATCAGGGCGGTCAATGCACCTAAGCATGTGTTTCCTGGCTTTCTCACACCAGCACCGACAAAACTTTCTTTCCAAGCCAATGACTTCTTTTCTCGCATGCATCAGAGGTGAGAGGCGAAAGATCGCCGGAAAGAAAGTTTTGCCCTAACCGCGTATCGTACCCACAACCACCAGGCCGCGAGTCAGATACACTAACGGTAACCACTGAGCTATCCGGCTGGGCCTCAAAGTTTTAAACACTATGAAGAAATCATTTGAAAACATTGTAGGAAAAGGAGAAAATTTAGGTAACCAGCAGTTTCACCTTTCCCCTCAATGTTTTCTATCCTTTAAAATCTCATCATTTGAGACACAGATGCCTAACTTGTAGTCTGCCAAAGCTTCGAACTTGGACGACACTAAAATTTCTTCGTTTAATAAAGGGTTGTTCTAAAATTTATGAACCATGATCTGTGAAAAAGGGGCTTAATGCATCTGCGAAATGCATTAAGCCCCGTTTTGCTAGAGCATGGCTCATATAAATTTGACCTGTTTCAATGGCCGAAAATACATTCCACTGAAAGGCAGAAAGACTTAGTATCTATTATGCTTGGCTTAACCTCTAGGCTGCTAAGCGCGACTCACGGACCTTTTGCGGACAGCGTAGATCCAAGATCAGACTGCACAGAACGTGCAGTCTGATCTTGGATCTACACTGTCCGATAAGGACATCTTGTCCACCAGAAAGTACCTTTTAAATAGCAAAATTTGCGTTTTTACTGTGCGCTCAAAAATTGTAGTCCACTTATTTGGCAGGATACGGATTAACAATAATCTACAAACAAATGACAAATGACTGAGCCAAGCTTTGGCAAAAGGGGGGTAAATGCGCCTCCATGATGCATTGGACACTCCCACGAAAACCCAGTGCTTCGAGGGAGGATGGGACCTGGGGCATGCAGGTTAGGAGTGTTACTTTCATCACCTCCGTGATACATTGGACCAATCAGATCATCACATAATCATAGATCCATAAAGTCCATTTTGTTTCCTAAACCGACTGAATCCTGAGGTAAAATGGTCCTTGGACGTGCAGAAAATTGACCAATAAGCAAAAGGTTTCGATCCAGGTCAGCCTGCGCGGAATGCGGAGGCTGACCAGAGTCGAAACTTTTTTTTTCCAGATGCATTTAGCCTCCTTTTCACAGAGCACGCCTCAATTTAATTGATCGATAAATTGATTGATTGATGTTTACCTTGCTTTCAACATTATTTCAGTTATGTCACAGCGACAGCTCACTTACTCATGTATGTACTGCGTTTCACCAGCACCAGGCTATGACTCTGAAGTCTCTTGCCTAAGGACACTCCCACGAAAACCAAGTGCTTCGAGTGAGGATTGATGCCGGAACATCCTGGTTACGAGTCCTACACTTTATCACTGAGCCAGACAGGCCCCACAAATAATTAGAAGATTGCAAAGCACTACCATGTTGAGCCCACCATAAGAGAAAAAATGACGAACATAAATGCAGTGCTGGAAATAGAGATAAATCTTTAAAGCTCCTTTTACGATTATAGTTGCCTTTGCGGCCAGTGTAATACGATCAAGATCAGACTGCACAAAACGTGCAATCTGATCTCTGATCTACACTGTCCACTCTGCTGAGATATTCTGGAAACTGAGATGTAACCTTCAAACTGCCATCACATTGGTCTTATTTCTAGAATGAAATTGCACCCGGGGTTTGTTTGGCGCTCCAAGAGTTACAAGGACTTAAAGAGACATCTTTACAGCCAGAGAGTAAACAAACGCTGTTAAAACTTGACGGTGTTATAATCTAGTTAGCTGTGTAAACGTATATAAAAAATCAATATAAGGTGTATAGGGGAAAAGAAACTGTAGGGATTTGTCTTCGATTTTAAACTGGAAATTGTGGTTGTTATGTCTATGGCTAGCCGCAATAGAATGAAATGCATTTTCTATCTGCCGTAATCTGTACAACCTTGCAACCATCAGGGGCAATATTTGGCATGGAGATACAAGAGTGATTATAGTTTCATGAAAAAGAAAATGATAAAAAAAAAACTGGATGCAAACGAGTGAACATGTATGTTTGATATTTGTCTAAGCAGATCTAGATATGACCACACCTAATCCCCTTGCTTTTGAAAACATGGTTTAACATAATAGAGTTATTTTCTAACAATGAATCCGTGGATGAGACTATCTTGCCAAGTGCCACCATTTCTTTTATCAGTTAAGCTTTGATTATGCCTTTGACTTTTAATTTTACCTGAGCAAATGTCTCAGATGATACTTCTACTTATCAATAAAAATGAATTTGTCAAATCATTCCAAAATCCTCGGATAGTTATAGAAGTGGCTTGAAACAGTTTATAAATTCAGCTTTATCTTGATCTTGTACCCGTCTCAACAAATGAGCCAGGCTCTGTGAAATGGAGGCTTAAAGTATCTGCAAAAAGTATCGACTCATATTCAGCCTGCGCAATCCGCGCAGGCTGACATGAGTCGATATTTTTTGCTACTTGTAAATTTTCTGCATGGCAAAGGACCATTCTATTTCCAAATCAAAAATGGATTTTACCAATCTATAATTATGTGATGCCTTCCTTGGTATCATCACTGAGATGTATTCAACCCCCTTTCCCATTGCATGGCTAAAATATTTTACATACGAATTATACTTATCGAAGAGAACAATTATGCCATTTTTGGAATTTACCCATTGCATGGCGCAGTAATTGCCATAACAAAACCAGACGGACATGCTAACATTTTCTTTACAGACACAGAAGTGAAGTTGTATTGTACTTGTTATGTTAAACTGGCCGTAAAATCTATAGGAGCAATTCTGTGGCTAAAGGGTGGGGGGGGGGGGGTTTCATGTATTTTCGTGATGCAATATACCGGGTAAGTCATCATATAACTATGGATCTATATAGTCCATTTTGTTTAACAACCGACTGAATCATGTGGTAGAATGATCCTTAGACATGCTGAAAATATATCAAAAGCAAAAAATTTCGAAACAGGTCAGCATTGGCTGATTGCGCAGTCTGATCTGGGTCGATATATACTGCCGTTCGCGACCATGGATTACTTTTGCGGAGAGTGTACAGCAAGATCAGCCTGCACATACGTGCAGTCTGATCTTGCTCTACACCCTCCGCTGCTTTATCGGTAGTTTTGTCATATAAACCCAGCCCAATGCCCGTACATTTAACCGACCAGAAATTCCTTTGATGTCTATCTTGAAATTATTTGTTGATACTTTTGTTAGTTTCCTGAAAAGGGGGGTAATTATTATCTCCCTTTGTAATGAGAATATATTGGTTGTAGATTTACAAATGATAATTCTAAGAAGGAAAAAAAGGAAAAAGTTGCTCGGTGAAAGTAGTACAATAATACTCATTTTTTAATTATAGCTAATTTTGTAGGATAATATTATAGTGGAAATAGCTGTTTTCCATTAGGAGGGTACTACCTTAAGAGAACTTCCGGCCTGGCCCTCTTGCCCGACATGTATTTCTTCTTGTGTATTGAATGTGCATTGTATAAATTTTCATATAAAGATGGCAATACAATATGTTTAAAACCAAGTTCTCTCTGAAAAATAAAATAAAATAAAATATAATAATAATAATAATAATAATGTTTACCAGTCTTTCTGTTCCGCTTCTATTATACTTCGATCCATCGGTTGGTCAACATTTGGAAGAATCCCATCACTTTTGTAACGACCTCGCTCCATATTCTGGTCTTTAGAAAGATAGATTTTTTCGATCACAGCTCGATATTCTTCGTGATCATACTGAGGCGAACTCCTTTCTTGTGTGTCTAAGTTTTTCCCCAAAAGGAAGCCCATAAGGAGTGCAAAGAACAATCTCCAGGTCGATTTTCGACGGAAATTGGCAATCATATTTTTTTTTTCCGAAAACAAAATTCTTCTTTTAACAACAGTCCCGAGAGAACATAGAGTATTATGCAAATTTAAAATTTCAAATAATTGTTGATTTCCCAAAGCCAGTAAATACTTACACATGTGCCAGGCAAGCTGTTTTGAGACAATTATAGACTGGGTATACAAATATACTATCTCCGATTTTCACCAGTTCTTGTGTTAACCCTTGTAACTAACATAAGTCCTTCAAGTCGATAAGAAAAATCCAAATTTTGCTATTTCAGAAGTATTTTTGGGTGAAAGATATCTCCTCATCGGACAGTGTAGATAAAGATCAGACTGCACGTTCTGTGCAGTCTGATCTTGATCTACACTGTCCGCAAAAGGGTCCTTGAGTCGCACTTAGCAGTCTAAGGATAAACCCTTATCCTGCTAATTAACTAACACGAGTCCTTCAAGTCGATAGTAAAAATCCAAATGTTGCCATTTCAAAATAATTTTGGGTGGAAAAATATATCCTTATCGGACAGTGTAGATCCAAGATCAGACTGCACGTTCTGTGCAGTCTGATCTTGATCTACATTGTCCGCAAAAGGTCAGTGAGTGGCGCTTAGCAGCCTTGGGCTTAACCTTTAGAGTGCTGAATAAATTCATAAGATCCTTTTCAGTTCGGAAAAAAAGACTCTAAACATCACAAGTTCAAGACTGTTCTTGTCTAAAGTGTTCTACCAAAGCGGACAGTGTAGATCAAAGATCAGGCTGCACGTTATGTGCAGCCTGATCTTGATGTACACCGGCCGCAAAAGCAAATACATGTTCAGTTGTGAAAAGCGCCTCAAGGGTTACTCAGTCCACTAAATCAAATGGAACTTTCCAGGCGATAGCAAAGATCAAAATATCACAAGTGAAAATTTCTGTTACATGAAAATATCTCCCCGAATTGGACAGTGTAACTCCAAAATCGAACTACATGTTATGTGTAGTCTGATCTTGATCTAACACTGTCTACAAAAGCGTATTGCATCGCACTCGGTGGGTGAAGGGTCAATTTGCTGATAATAATATATCAGTGCAAAGTTCAATCTTGTTTACGGTACAAATATGTTTTCCATTGACGAGTTGTTAAAGGAACCCTTTTATCTATCTGCTTCGAAGTACATGTATGCTTAGCTCGGTTGTTTTCAAAGAAACCGACGAGTTATTGTTGTAGCCTTGTCATAGTCGTGCATAAACTTTGACATTTTGTAATATCTCTGTTGTTATTGAAGATATTTAGTTCAAAATTGGACAAGATGTTAACTAGTATTAATAGGGAAACTCATACAACGGGGGCAGAAAACCATCAAAGTATTTTTTACACACAGTTATGCCCCTTTTTCGACTTAAAATTTTCACTGAAATTCAAGCTCTTGCAGCCGCGCGTTGGCACACGCATGCGGTGCTCTCGTTTTTTTTTTTTTCTTTTGTTCTTGTTGTTAAACAATAATATAGACTAGACAATAAATTCTCTGCAAACGTCAAGGAAATAGTCAATTAAATACAGTGAAAAGACGAAAATTTGATGTTCAAATAACGGGTTGGCCTCTGGAATCGGCAACTCCTATTTTTTATGACTTCATGACGTCATCGTATTGGAATAAGATTCACACATAATCGACCCAAGTTACTGATCACGTGACATTTCCAGAAACCTATGTAAAATTCTGGAGCTAAACCTTAATTATATTTACGAAGCTACGTAGCTCATTAAGAAAATACCATTGATTTTTTTTTTTTAACATTTATCTTTTTTCTTAGCCGATGATTTGCCAGCTGTTGCCTTACTTACTTTCAGTGAATAATCATTTCATTAAGTGACATGCAATTATAAACATCTTAACAGCTCCCTTTAAAGGTTAATACGAAATCTTTTGACAAAACTTTAATTTGCAACAATGCAAAGTATATCTATTTGAGCCATGCACTGTAAAAAGAGAACTTAATGCATCTGCAAAAAGTTTCGACCCAGGTCAGCCTGCGCAATTCGCGCAGGCTGACCTGAGCCGAAACGTTTTGCTATTGGTCAATTTTTCGCAAGTCATAGGATAATTGTACCTCATGATTCGTTCGGTTGTTGTACAAAATGAATTTTATGAATCCATAATACTGTGAAGACCTGCTTGGTATCATGCATCACTGAGATGCATTAAGCCCCCTTTAGCCATAGCATTGCTCATTTTTTTTAATCACATATCAAGTCACAATGACAAAAGCTGGCGCCCACTAACTTCCCTTGATAAAAGTAACATGCACTTAGAGTTGTATACAGAGTACAAGGTACATTAACACACTACAAAGCCTTTTAAAATTTTCCTGTAAAAGTCAATACATAAGAATGTCGGTCTATATGAGTCATGCCCCGTGAGAAGGGGGCTTAATGAATTTGCAATAAAGTATCGACTCAGGTCAGCCTGCGCCGAGTTCAATGCATCCACATCTGCAATTAAGTATCGACTCAGATCAGTTTGCGCAGTCCGCGTAGGCTGACCTAGGCCGGAACTCTTTGCTTCTGGTCATTTTTTTATATGTCCAATGACAATTCTATCTAATGATTAAGTTGTGGTAGAGAAGATGGATATAATGGACCCATAATTATGGAAAGCCATAGCTGTCTTATATCGTTCTTTTACAGTTCATTGCACCAAAATGTGTATATATTAAATGAAAACATGTTTATATGGAACCAAACTGTGTTTATATTAATGCATTCGTCCATATATTGAACCAAAGAAGCATGGTATTGCTTTGGTTCATCAATATATTGAACCAAACTGTCTTTATATCAATGCATTTGTCCATATATTGAACCAAAGAAGCATGGTATTGCTTGGGTTCAGCAATATATTGAACCAAACTGTGTTTGTATTAATCCATTTGTCCATATATTGAAGCAAAGAAGCATGGTATTGTTTGGATTCATCAAATTGTTGAACCAAACTGTGTTTATATTAATCCATTTGTCCATATATTGAACCAAAGGAGCATGGTATTGTTTGGATTCGTCAATATATTGACCAAACTGTCTTTATATTAATGCATTCGTCCATATATTGAATCAAAGAAGCATGATATTGTTTGGATTCATCAAATTATGGAACCAAACTGTGTTTATATTAATCCATTTATCCATATATTGAAGCAAAGAAGCATGGTATTGTTTGGATTCATCAAATTGTTGAACCAAACTGTGTTGATATTAATCCATTTGTCCATATATTGAAGCAAAGAAGCATGGTATTGTTTGGATTCATCAAATTGTTGAACCAAACTGTGTTGATATTAATCCATTTTTCCATATATTGAAGCAAAGAAGCATGGTATTGTTTGGATTCATCAAATTATGGAACCAAACTGTGTTGATATTAATCCATTTGTCCATATATTGAAGCAAAGAAGCATGGTATTGTTTGGATTCATCAAATTGTTGAACCAAACTATGTTGATATTAATCCATTTATCAATTCAATTCAATTCAATAAACTTTATTTTTTCCACGTATGTACAACATACAGTATGGTAATACAAATAGATAAATGACATAGAGATCATAGTGTAATTGGACCTTAAAAGTATAAGAAGGAAAAGGATAGAAAGTGTAGAGGGGAGGTCATGAAAGGTAAGGGTAACATTTGTCTAACGGGAAAATCGATAAAAGCTAGAATAGAGGCGAAGAGGTACATATCTTAAAGTTCTTATTGGTAAATTATATAATATTACTACATCTAGTCATAGAAAAATTTGCGTCCGGTGTACGCCACACCAGATAATGAGTTAAATGAGAAATCGATCGTAACGAGCAATATCTCCTTCAACCCACCACGAGGATGTAGCACACACCGGTATACTGATGTAAAACGAATTATAAAGTTAGTTATTCTATCTGTTCCATATGCGAATTAGTACATCCCAGCTTTATTTTTTTTTAAGACGCGTCTTATAAACTCGCAGGAAGTGTGGACGTAGCTCTGGCAACGCAAATGCGTCAGCTGATCTATGCCCACACTTACCGCAAAGGTGAGCTGTTCGTGGGTGGCATGTTTAAAGTTGACTATGTACACATTTTTTTATTTTAACAGATAAATACTCAAAGAAAGTGTGTAAGTAAGGTGCATTCTGATCTAGAATAGAATTAAAAATAACTAAGATAATCGCAGAGAAAGCACAATTAATGATAATAATGACGATGGTGATAACAATAATAAGGCTTGGTGATGAACAAATTTAACATGTACTATTTACAGCTGTTCAGAATTTACATACTACACTGAATACTATATCAAACTTTTACAATACACAATAGATATGATCCGTATAACGGATACCGTAATTTATTTTCCATTGGGTACCGTGATATTTTAGGCCGACCTGGGTCATTCACGCGCTGCACGCTTTTTTCCTGAAAACGTTCTGGCTGAGTCAGTCAATGAAGACATTCCATTCGTTTGTAAAACGTAAAGTTGTGTTGTTTAGAAATTGTATAGATGTGATGAAATGAAGAATATTGGAAAAATGATTAAAGGTAAGTTTTTTTTGTTCCTTTTTAGTCTTATTTCGTTTATAACTCAAGTATAAAATGTACATGTCTATGTTTCTTACAATGCGTGATTTTGGGGGAGTGACCCAAATTAGCGATGGCGGCGTTGGAAACAGATAAATCTATTTAGTGACCACAGTGCAAACAAGATCAGACTTCAAGTAATGTTCCATCCGGTCAGAAACTCACACTGCATGCACTAAGCAGATTCTTGGTGGACGACTAGTCACATTTCTACAACACATAGACTACTTAAACTATACTGGTGTAATCAAATTTCGCCAACGCAAGGGAAACTGCTCTTGCGGATTGCACAAAACAATAGTAATTTTCTTTATGGTTAAATATCTATGCACTTGTATTTAAATACTTTTGTAAAAATAACTTTTTGCCACTTAAACATCTAAATTTATCTGTCAAAATATCGTTAGAAGTGAGACAGTGCAAAGTCGCCATCTATGAAAAGAGTAAGCCAATTTCGACAACTCTGGTTTTCCAAAAATTAGAGGCCCCAGAGAGGGTAAAATGAAATAAAAAATTCACAGCATCATTTCAGCAATATTCATTGCCTCCCTTGGATATTAACTCTACATTTACTTCCTATGAGAAAACCTGAAGGACGTAAAACAAAACGCAGCTCTCAGAAAACAAAATCGACAGTTATGTGATTTTTCGTGTAATTATTTCTTGCTGTGGCACTGAAATATTACAGTCTAACTCAGGATGACAGTGTTGGGGATAAAGAGGCTGTAAATCTAAAAAAGATAACCTCTTGTAGCTCACAGAAAAAGCTATTTTCTTGTCTTCGTAGTGATTTTGTACCTGATTCAGTCTATTTTCTTAGGAAAAAAATGAATAAGGACCCCTCTGTCATTCATATGGATATATTTCCCTTTAGGTGCCCCATACGAAACTTCGGCTATTAAAGTTCAAAAGATAACCTGTCAAACCGAAAATTGACGACACAAAAAAGTTTTAAGCTAAAAGTATCTTTTAAAATCTGCATATAAAGGAGACACCTGAAAAGTGATAATAAAATGGCGGGGAAAAGCATGTGAGAGGTCGCTTATGAACTATTTTTCCTATTGATAGGTATTTTTCTGTCATTAGATTCAAATGACAGTTCAAAACACCTTTGCTGCTAATATATCAATCATTTCCGTGAATGGATGGTGTCACAGATACGAAAATATTGCACGAAAACATAGTTGGCGAAATTCGATTACTAGCGAAATTTGCTTACGCTCCTATAATCAATGATGACAGTAGATAGGATTAGCTACAACCCTTTACCACACAATCTCAGGTTTTATTGACGCTGAGAAAGAGGTCATAGTTTGAGAAGGGGGAAACGCTGGTAACCAGTTTTTCTTCCTTTTACACAGTATTCTACTATTCCTAAAAGCAAGTTGTCATTTTAGCGGGATCTCATTTGACATCTGCAAATGCTCTCAAGTTGGGCAAGTCAGAAATGTTGTCGTCCGTTAAAGGGATAACTGCTTACAGCATAGACAATATCAAATGGCACATGATGTGCAATTTGATCCTTAAACCTTGTTGTGCCATTTATCATGTTCTCAAACGTGTGGCTATTTACAAATGTACAACATACCAAGTACTTAAACAATAATGGAAAATAGATAGACACATGTTGCTGCTAACAGTAGAGCAACGTAGGGTATTATCGACACTTTAAGAAATTGGAAAGTGTGGTGTCGATAACAGCCGCTTTAAATACAAACGGAAGTTACCAGTGGTTTATTTTGCGGTTACTCTACTGATCTATACGTATAAAATTATGGCCCCAAGTTGCGTATGGCAGCAAATAACGCCAACATTACATAAGGATATGTAGGGTGATATCGACAGGTTTCGTCTATTATCGACATGGTATTCAATTTTCATAAATTAAACATCAAAATCCTCTTTTATCTCGTCATTACGGGTTTTAACCAAATACTCGTTGCTGAGTTAGATCTAATATAAAGCAATTCAAATAAAACTTTACGCATAACGTTAGTACAACCGCAAAAGAAGGCCGAACAAGCACATGTTGTAAATATCGTGGACCAAGAGGTTCGGACATTGCGTCACTGCGCACCATTTCTATGCCCCTTGACATTTTAGTCGGCGACTATTGAACTCGTTACATGAGTTTTCAAGCCAGTTTGTCTGGACATAGCTGTAACCCGAAAGAAAAAAGGGAATTGTGGTTATATAATACATATTAATTATTTTTCCTTTTATTCATGTGTTAACCTGTCGATAATTGCCAATCGCATAAATTAGCGTCGGCAGTTATCGACACATCTATAGGCTGCTTTATGGCGGGTAAAACACGCTCGATATTGTGATGCGAACACTATTCTATATCTTAAATTCGTATCTAAGTTAAGATTCAAGCAATCGAGCACATTTCAATACGCGCTACGCGTTGACAAAAATCGCCACCCTCCTTATCGTAGACGTTAACGTTGGGAAATTTTAACATTGTAAAATTTTACTTACTCTTTGGGGCTTACAGAGTACTGTTTACTTCCGGCACGGCGATGAGATAAAATATTGACGTCATATATTACATCATAAAAATGGAATTTGCTCATCTTTCATGGAATTAAAGGACACAATAAAGGATTGACGATAACTGCCGACGGTCGGCAATACCCGAAGTTGCTCTATGTGTAATATCGGGCTGCACATTAGGCGCCTTCTAACTCAAAATCTACATTGCATGTAGATTTCCATATATTGAAGCAAAGAAGCATGGTATTGTTTGGATTCATCAAATTATGGAACCAAACTGTGTTTATATTAATCCATTTGTCCATATATTGAAGCAAAGAAGCATGGTATTGTTTGGATTCATCAAATTGTTGAACCAAACTGTGTTGATATTAATCCATTTATCCATATATTGAACCAAAGAAGCATGGTATGGTTTGGATTCATCAAATTATTGAACCAAACTGCATTTGTTTTAATTCATTCAATATATTGATGAACCCAAGCAATACCATGCTTCTTTGGTTCAATATATGGACGAATGCATTAATATAAACACAGTTTGGTTCCATATAAAGATGTTTTCATTTAATATATAGTTGTAATGAAGCCATATATTACAACAATGCTGCAATGAACTGTAAAAGAACGATATAAGACAGCCATGGCTGTCCGTACATAATTATATGAGGACTTGCATGGTACAATGCATCACGGAGATGTATTAAGCATCCTTTTGCCAGAGCGTGGCTCATTACATACTGGCTTTACATGCTCTTTAGCCACATCTACCGAGGTTTTCACACAGATCAGGAGCAAAATATAACAATTGGTAACAGGAAGTTTATGTCTTTGACAAAAAAAAAAAAACCAAACCCCGAATGTCTCCTTTTTAATCCTTTTCTAAACGATTCCGAGAAAGAAGGCTTTTGAAAACGTTGCACGAAAAGGAGAAACTGCTAATAATCATTTTCTCCTTGTTCCACACTGATTACTTCCAATTATTTATGCCACATTTGTCGTCTGCAAAAGTTTTTAATCGAGAGGAGTCTCATCAAGATCATCAGGTAAAAAGTTCAAAGAATGAATTGAGACCGTAGTCAACAAAAACTAGGCACATTTTTACCAACCATTCTTAAGAACATTCTTGGTCTTATTCTCAAGAATTTTCTAAATCTGAAAGTAACACAACTTCTAATTGGCTAAACCAAATGGTTTAGCCAATCATAAGTTATGTTACTTTCTAAAGCTAGAAATAGACTTAGATTGAATTAAAGAATGATTGATGTATGCTGTTCTAGCAGATACCAGATGGTCAGAGCAGCTAGCCCTCTATAGGGTATATGACATAGAAGTGATTTGAAACCGTTTCTTGACTGCAGGTTATTTCCTAGAGATACTAGTATCATTTAGCAATGACTGATAGGTATTTTGCACCACATTCAGCATTATTTGTCGTATATGGTAATAGCTCACTTATTCATGTATGTCGTGGTTTTCCCAAGCACCAGGCTAGAGCTCTGAATTGTCTTGCCCTGGGACACTCCCTCGTAAAACCCAGTGCTTCAGGTGAGGATCAAACCATGGGCCTGTAGGTAACGAATCCTTCATCTTACCACTGAGCCACGTAGGACCCCGATTTAGTAGTGAATACAGGTTATTTCTAGATGATACCTCGAAAAACGAAATGATTACCAATTTTACTAGGAGAAACCGAGGGGTCCTGCGCGGCTCAGTGGTAAAGTGTAGGACTCATGACCTGGAGGCCCTGGGTTTGAGCCTCAATGCATCCACTGGGATTTTCGTGGGAGTGTTCTACGGTAAGAAACTTCAGAGCCCTTACCTAGTACTGCTGCAACCCAGGAAATACATGAATATGTGAGCTGTTGCCATGATATGACTGAAATAATGTTGAAAGCTGCGTAAAACACCATTCTATTAATCAATTAACTAGGAGATATTGAAGATTGTCAGAAAAAAGAAACAAACACATGTCTTTTTGTCCTTTAATTTGCATGTAATTACATTGAGATATGGTGCATAACATTTCTCTAAGTCATAACAAGACAACAAAATTTTATATGTGTCTATATCAAAAGCATTTACAAAACCACACATCAAGTATGGGTAAAAAGATTAGATTTTTTTGTGAATGGACAGGAAACATTGTGGGAAAAGGAGAAAATGCTGGTTTCCAGCATTTTCTCCTTTTCCCCCAATGTTTTCAAGTGATTTCTTTTCAGAGTCCTAAATACATAAGATTATTTTATAGAAGGTTAATCCATTTGTCTGGAATTAACCTTCTGCAAAGAATATGCAGTAACATGCTATAAACAATAACAAAATTGACTTGAAAGGAAACGAATAATTTCTCACTGTCAAGAAAACGTAACACGAAAGGAGTACATTATTTGCAACCAGTGAAATTCAATGCTTTTTTCCCCACATTTCCACCCCCCCCGCTCTCTCTCTCTCTCTCGCAAAAGTCTTAACAGATGTGATTTGTGTTCCTAAACAACACCAGCCCTCCCTTCCCTCCTTTTAAAAAGGTCTTGACAGCTGTTGAGAAAAACAGAAAAATCATTTATGTTGTGTTGGCCTACAATCTCATTTTCAAAAATACTGGTAAATAAACTATTTTCCAGTCAACAAAATTTTAGCCCTCTCCAAATCAAAGAATTTGCAGACGATATATTGCCTACATCTCAAATGATACAAACTTTTTTTAAAGGGGTAGAAAACATTGTGGCAAAAGAGAAAATGCTTGGCACCAGCATTTCCTCCTTTTCCGACAATGTTTTCAAATGCCCCTTCCTCAAGGTTGTTAAAAAACGAGATTCTGCAGAAAAGCTTTAAACATAACAAAGGAACTTATTACAAAGTATTTTTTGGAGAGCGAGTTACATGTTTGAATTTATTTTGCATTCTAAGTAAACCATGCGCATATAATTCAATATCAGTTTTTTTCATGAGCATTGGCCAGTTCTGATTGACTGAAATTTTTTTTTCATAGCTCCATGAAAAAAAAATTCAGCAGTGCCCGAACTACTTTTGCAGTTAAACTAATGTAAACAAACATGTATAGATCTATGAGATTTCATAATGCTTTTCTTTCTGATTTTATATCCAGTCCAAATTTCAAATTGCTAGCTAAATTTATTTTCTCTGAATATTGAAAAAATATCCAACAGTAAATTTAAAGAGAGAGCTTAAAACTTCGTCACCTTGCTGGGTTCTAACAATCTTATTTTCAACTTACTTCTAGCGTACTGAACTGCTAATAATAAATCTGCTAAATCTGCAAATGTTCAATACTATAATGACGTCATGAATTACGTCATCTTTACGTCATAAACGAGCAGTTTTGCCGTGCTAAGAAAAATGAATGAAATGGGCATTAAATAAATACGCAATGTTGGATTAACAAAAAAAAAGCAGTTAGTATTATTTAAGTGCATATTTGTTGTCTGTGATATTGAATTATAAGGAATGAAGAGAATTTGTTTTTGTTTTTATGGAGGTATGAAAAAAAAAAAAACCTAATCTCACTATGAAACTGCGAAACAGTTTCAGTGTGATTAGGTTTTTTTTTTTATACCTCCATGAAAACAAAAAGTTCTCTTCATTCCTTAAATGGACTTAACATGTACTTTTACATCACAGTAAAATCTATGGATACACAAGCAATTTACAAAATCAGCCATGCTCTATGAAAAGAGGATAGAAGGCATTTGCAGAAAGTATTGACCCAGGTCAGCCTGCGCAGTTGGCACAGGCTGACCTTGATTGAAACTTTTTGTTAGTGTTAAATTCTTTGCATATCAAAGGACTGTTCTACCTCATGATTTAGTCAATAGTTTGACAAAATGGATTTTATGGATTTATAATTATCTGATGACTTGCTTGGTACAATTCATCATAGAAATGAATTTAACCCCATTTTCCCTGAGTGCAGCTCAAATCATATAATAACAAGAGCTGTCAGATGGTAGGCAGCTTGGCTTTTTGCATCGTCTAATACAGAATTGAACCATGCTCCGACAAAAGGGGGCTTAATGCATCTCTGTGATCCATGGTACCACGCAAATCATCACATACTTATGGATCCATTACAGCTGATATTTTTTACAACCTAATTAATCATGAGGTAGACTGGTCCCTGTACATACAGAAAATTGACAAATAGTGAAAAGTTTCATCCCAAGACTGCGCAGGCTGACCTGGGTTGCAACTTTTTGCAGATGCATCAAGCCCCCTTTTCACAGAACATGGCTCAATTTTATTTGTAAGTCTTAGAATGCAGCAACTACCTAGATGTAATTCAACATTTCTCTTTATGTTTACAAACACATCAGAAGACGCGTACATTTACAAAACAAATCAGAGGACTTTCAGCACCTTTGAGGCTAAACATGTAACACTTTCTATCCTTCCACACTTTGCATGCCAAGAAAATAAAATGGACTCTTCCAAGTACAAATTTGGTAACATCAGTAACAAAAGTTATGGGTATCTTCCAACAAAATGTCAGCTCAACTTGTTGAAATCTGTGGATGGAGAAAAGGACATAAAATAGTGTTTACGGACTAATACCTGGACAAACTGATTCCAGTACCCTGTCCCATTCCCTTTTACCCTGCCCCACCCCATGACTTGGCTGTTTGGGGTATCACAAGCTTAAATTTGTGTATAATTGTAAAAGCGTTTATGTCTCATTATAACAAAACACTATGTCTTCACTGCTGAGAGAATAATCCAAGCCTGAAATGTAATAGGAAAAGAAATAATGAAACAATCTAGTTACATAATTGCCAACAATTCAAAATAATGTTTTAATTCTATATACAATGTTAAGCCATTTGATTGGATGAAAAGTTTTTCTTCAATCTAAAGGGCTAACCCTTAATGCAGTAAATGAATATAATGACCTTTGTCAATCAGGAAAACAGACAAAAGCATTGCTTTCAAACAGGATATTATACGAATGTTTCTCAGGAAGGTGGAAGCATAGATCAAAGATCAGACTGCACATTCTGTGCAGTCTGATCTTTGATTTACAATATCAACAAAAGGCATGTGACCTTGATCTATATCTTCAAACAATTTTGGCTTAGCTCTCTAAGGGTTTTGTTAGACTGCATATTTCTGTGGTGTCTGATCTTGAATTACACTATCCACAAACAGCATTTTGGCCTTGATCTACATATTCTATAAACAAAGGTAAAGTTCAGCTTAGGCCTCTTAGGGTTTGCTTGTAAAATGTTTGTTGATTCAAATCTAAGATAAAAAACTTCGTCAAGTGCTTGTGCACATTGTATTACTGACAATCATATAATTATAGTGAAATGAAATTCCATCAACCAAAATAAAAGTTATTATTTTTTACTAAGCTTGATTGGTGTTTTACACCTTTTTCAACAGTATTTCGATCATATCATTGTATAAGCTCTCATTTCAGTGTTGCCTGGGTTTTGCAAGAACTAGAGTGAGGCTCAAAAGTGTCATGTCCAAAGAAATGATACCAAGGCATAGCATAAGTTAAGGTTTAAGCTGTCTTGCTAAAAACTTAGCTTTTCTGAGCCAGAGACGGTGGTGGAGGGGTACAAGACGGGGCTCTCACATCAAAGATTCTGGGTTGAAATCCTGAGATGAGAGTGGGGTCAAACCGTGGATCTATCCATATCACATTGTGCTGACTGGTTAAGATTTTCAGGAAGCAATCAACAGTTCTTTTAACTTTCTTTGATGTTGCAATTTCAAGGGTAATTTTACCTGAATACACCAGAAAATAGTGGACCCTGTAGATCAGTGATCAAACCGCATGTTTTGTGCAGTCTGAACTTGATCTAAATTATCTGTATGTATCATGTAGTCTGATCTTTGTCTACTTGTATGCATGTTTTGTGTGGTCTAATCTTGATCTATAATGTCTGCATGTTTTGTGGGGTCTAATCTTGATCTACATTGTCCGCATGTTTTGTGTGGTCTGATCTTGATCTATGTTGTCCATTAAAGTCAGTTTGATCATGGTCCACATTGCAAATGCAGATGAAAAATTAAAACTGACTCAAAAGATGGAATTAGGATTTTGAAAGGTGGAAAACATTGTGGGAAAAATGCTAGTTACCAGCATTTTATCCTTTACCAACAATGTTTTCAAAGCCCCTTTTCCTCAGGGCTGTTCATACATGGGATTGTGTGGTAAATGATTAAGTTCTGCTTAGCTCTGCAAGGAGGGTAAAACTACACACCTGACCGGCTGTAAACTTTGACTGCTTCTCTGTCATAATTATTCTTGCCCCAATCACAGACTGGTCTTTATTTGGACATTTGTCACACTGTAGATATTGCACACAACATTTGTCCTCTGATACGTACAGGGAGTCCAGCATACAACCTGGGTAGATAAAGATACATGAAAACATTTACTAGTGAAAATTTTGACATTGAGGTAACCGGCATTTTCTCCTTTTCCCACAATGTTTTCTTCTCTTTCAAAGACAAGTTCCTTCATTTCAGCCACATCTAATTTGTTGTCTGAAAGCTTTAAATATAAAAGAGTCTACAATTATGTCACTTAGTAAAGAATACAGTTAATAACCATGAAGTTCAATCTACAAAATGGTTTTGTTTACTAAGAGATGATTGGAATATGGAGTTGTGTATTTAACTCTTTACCACACAATCCTGACTTTTAACGACCCTGAGAAGGAAAGCTTTTGAAAACATTGTGGGAAAAGGAGAAAATGCTGGTAACCAGCATTTTCTCCTTTTCCCACAATGTTTTCTACCCTTCCAAAATCAAAATTCAATTTTTGATTCACATTTATTTTGTTGTCTGCAAGTGCTTTCAATTTGGATTAGTCCAAAATTTTATCGTTTGGTAAAGAGTTAAGGGGCATAAACAACCAAAACACCATAAGCCGCACAGATCAGGAACTAGAACTGCTGCAGGACAATAAATATGCCCCACTTTTTGCTTGGATCAAGAACAAAAACAAGAGCACAGCATGCGGGTGCCAACACTTGGCTGCAGTTGCTTGATCTTCAGTGAAAATTCTATGCCGAAAAAAGGGCATAACTGGACGGTTACTTGCCCTTAATGTATGGGTTCCCCTTTTAATAGTAAACAACTAATCCAAGTCTGAAGTAAATATCTTCGTAATAACAAAGATATTATAATTTTTTTTTTTTTAAATTCGAAGTCTAAACAAGGCATAGCTGTGTCAAATATACTTCGATGGCTACCTGCCCCTTGTTGTAAGGGTTCCCCTTTTGATGGTTTACAACCGGTCTGAGTTAGAAGTAAAATATTTTAGTAATGATAGAGATATTACAAAATATCAAAGTTTTTGCAGAGTTGACATAGATGACAACAACCATTCGAAAACAGTCAAGCTCAAAATCAAAGGTTCATAACCCCTGTCGTAGTTGACCAACGATAATGAAATTATGGGATCACAAACGTCAGGCTTTCATTAAAATATCAGTTGA
This sequence comes from Hippopus hippopus, assembly GCA_946811185.2. Taxonomy (NCBI): domain Eukaryota; kingdom Metazoa; phylum Mollusca; class Bivalvia; order Cardiida; family Cardiidae; genus Hippopus; species Hippopus hippopus. The sequence goes on along the minus strand of OX328109.1, from coordinate 35,845,946 downwards.
AAACTGTAGAAAACATCAGAGGGTACAAAATTGCCTGTACAGACTGAGGGTAGACATACAGACTGATTGCTATATACAGCCCCTAACTTTATAGTTAGGGTACAACTACCTAGTAAGACTTAACCAGCCCAGGGTGAATAGAAGGGAGTAGTATGGAGTCAAGGAATCACCCTTTGCTGGCATAGATGTCAATAAACAGAACCTTATTCAAAAGTTACATACCTTTATCAGAGTTTATTACAAGAACTTTCATTGAAGTTTCTTCGAGGTCAGGTATCGTACTAGTAAATACTGTTGCCTGCTTTTGGCCACATAATTTTTGTATGAACTTTGGACACTCCTTTCTGCTCAAGGTATCTGTAAAGGAAACTTAAACTGTCAGTGACATAAAAAAAGGCGTAATCATCTTCTGAAGATTCTTTCAATTTGCTCAAGTCTAAATTTTGATGTATTGTAGAGAGTTAATCCTTCACCACACAACCTGGACTTTTAATGACCCCAAGAAAGATGGTTTTGGAAAACATAGCGGTAAAAGAAGAATATGATGGTAACCAGCAAATCTCCTTTTCCCACAATGTTTTCTAAATTCTTAAAGACTAATTGTAACATTTATGTCACCTTTTAATTTGTACTCTGCAAATTTGTCCTTGATAGGGTAGAAAGCATTGCTGGAAAAGGACAAAATGCTGGTTACCAGCATTTTCTCCTTTTCTGACAATGTTTTCAAAAGCTTTCTTCCTCTGGGTCATTATGGTAAAAGGTTAAGGATAACAAGCATACAAAGCTTAGCAATGGTTTTAGCAATGCTGACTGGTCAGTGGATCAGGAAGAAACCTCTGTTACAGGTAACCAATCAAGATGAAAATTGTAGGTGTGCTGGTTCCCATGATAGGAAATCTTGTATTAAAATTTCATGGGTTGAAAACTGCAGGATGGGAAAAGGACACAAAACTGAGATGCTCATACATAAATGACAGATATATCAGAAAGTGTAAGTTTTCAGCACAATGACAATGCTGAAGATGACATATATAATGACATTATCTTCATGTTTCCTTCAAAAACAGGTGAGCTAAAAACAAAAAAGCTTGTTAATATAAACAATGATACAATGACGAGACATACCTTTCATTTTTATGATTTCATTCCCACATTTGGCACAGGTTAAACTGTCTGAAACAACATCCTGAATAAAACAAAAGTTTTCAGATAAAAAGTCATAGGTTGCAAAATGTACAGCATGAAGAAGAATTTATCCATGCAGACTGTTCCTCAACCTCCAGTGCCAATACCTTGAGTTTGTCATACTAAGATCCATGGGTGCAACCTTAACACTTAACCTGGTAAATGTGACTTTGTTGGCTTTTGCAGACAGTGTGGATCAAGATCAGAAACCAGCATTTTTTCCAACTGTGTTTGAACACCAATCTCATCATTTGAGCCACATTTAAGTTTTGGTCTGCAAAGGCTTTAAATTTAGACATAAATAAATTTTGTTGTCAATTGAAGTTTTATGTTGTAGGGCTGATAGATAAATTGTCAGCCTCCTATGTAAAGGTTTCACTTTTGACACACATATTGCATTACATGTATTTTTCAATAGGATCCCTTACAGTATCTACACTTTAGCCAGTGACATCTAAGGGCCTCAATGCTACTTGTAACCCTTTACCACACAATCCCCACTTTTAACGACCCTGAGGAAAGAGGCTTTTGAAACATTCTAGGAAAAGAAGAAAATGCTGGAAAACAGCATTTTCTCCTTTTCCCAAAATCTTTTCTACCCTATCAGAAACAATACTCATCATTTGAACCATGTTTCTTCTCAGCAAATGCTTTCATTGCAGATGAGTCAAACATTTTGTGTGGTTAAGGGTTAAACAAGTCCTTTTCTTGACCAATCAGATAGTCCTCCATTGCATGTACGACATCATCCTCTAACCAAAAGTGGGTAACTGAAATGGCTTTTATTCAATTTGGAAACAGATGTATGAGATCAGGCAAATAAGGTGGATACTCAATCAATTCTAAGCCACAATCATTAATGGCAGCTATGGCAATGACATACTTGTGAACAGGAGCATTGTCCTGAAGGAACAACACACCTTTACTGAGTTTTCCAGTTTAACTTTTGAGTTTAATATTTTCTCTTAATAGCCTACAAAGTGGGGCATAGTATGTTTGTTTATCCCTGTTACAGATAATCTACTGTCAGAATACCATCAGCATCCCAGAAAACATAACCTTTGTAGCTGATGGAACATTCTTTCCCTTATCTGGCAGCCGTGAACCAGGGTGCTTCCACTGTATAGACAGTTGTTTGGCCTCTGAGATGAAATGACCCGTGTTTCATCCATAGTCATAAACCTCTGCAGAAAGTCAGCAGGACCTGCCTCTAAAAAGGTTCAGATAAGCATGCGCCAAAGTCTGCCAAGTGCATTCTGATCAACTTTTGAAAATCTTGGTACCCAACATGCAGAGGACTTAATTGACCATTTCTGGGGTTGCAACATTTACTGGTCTTCCAGGACGGGCATGATCCTCAAGGCTCTGCCTGCCATGCTTAAATCCTGCAACCAACCTTTTCATATGAAGTGAAATCATTCCCTAGTTTTGCTACAACATCAAAATGGATATCCCTAGGTGCTAGACCTTTCTTCCACAAATACTGAATCAGTACTCTTTCAGCAATTTTGTCTATTTTGCAATAGTCACTTGCCCTGTTTACTTTAAAGTGCTAACTCTTCAACATAAACTGACCAAATGATACCAGTCTTTGGATACACAGCCTTAAATAGACAGGGAATATTTGGGCTGAAAAAGGACATCCCTGCTTAACTCCTTCAATACAAGGCTTACAAATTATCAATCAGTCTTAATGTGTAAAAAATAGCATATTTCACTATTTGACAACAACTTTTTGAAAACTATGTCTTATGTAAATCAAAATAAAATCTGCATAAGAGGAATACATTGAAAAAGAAATCATTCTTTCAGTATCAAAGTTTATATTTTTATTCTTTAAAAAACGACAAAATTTTAAACAGGTCCCAATTCAAAGCATTTGCAGATGCCAAATTAAAAGTGGTTAAATGATCACATTTGTCACTGATAGCTTAGAAGACATTGTGAGAAAAGGAGAAAATGCTGGTTAGCAGCATTTTCTCCTTTTCCCACAATGTTTTCAAAAGCATCCTTTCTAGGGGTCATTAAAAGCCAGGACTGTGTGTTTAAGGGTTTAGCAGACTTCAATTACCTACCTTATTTTCCTGATATGATTCCATTTCCTGCTCATACTGAACCCCTTTCTGCCTTTTTGAGGACTGTCTATTCTTCCCATTGGACAATCTTTTACGCCCCGATTTCCTTCTTGTACATAGAAATTCCTCATCTGACTGGCTGTCAGTCTCTATCTGATTTTGATTATGAGAAACTGTAGTTGTACTGGTGATATCTTGTAAGGCCTCTTTTTCATTTCGACAAGGACTGGTCTCAGTCATGTGTTCTTTAGATTCAATCGTCTTCCTTCGACCTATTTTCAGTTTTTCAATAACTGATCTGTCAAACTTTCCCCTAGAAGTTCTCTTTTTTGTCGAACTTTCTTGTTTCTCTAGCATTTGATCTTTTTTACAGCTTAAAGAATCTTCTTGTGAAGCTTTGCTTATGATATCACTTGACATAAAATCTTTTGAAATTCTTTTATCACTGACAGCACCCTTCTCTCTGCCAGCATTTGGTTTTGTCTCATTTTCCTCTTTTACTACACTATCACCCATAGATGTAGTTTTGATGTCATTAGCTCTCAGCTCACCGTCAACATTTGAATTACTATTCAACTCTTTTTTAAAAATTGGTTTTCTCTTGTAAACTAGCTCACTAAGTTGTGCTGCAGTTGTATCGTCTTTCGATGTTGTTGTATTGTCTATGATTTGGTTTTTATCTGTGCCTTGTTCCGTGGTCTCCTTGGAACTCGGTTCAAAGAGGACAGGTGAAACTGTACTTTGTCTTGGGTTGTCCAATTTTTCTCCCAAAACCTTGTATAAAGAAAAACAAAACTTGGCATGGTCAGCATTCCATAACCCTTACCAAACTATTCCTGTCTAAACAAGTCCCACGAAAGGCTTTCAAAAACATGGTGGAAAATGGGAGAAAATGCTGGTTACAACCCTTTTACAAACAAATCCAATCATTTTGGTCACATCTAATTTGTCATCTGAAAATTCTATCTATTTGGTAAAGTCTAAAATTTTGTGTTTGGTAATGAGCTTAGTGTAAGCAAATATGGATTCATTTTTGAACAAAAAAACTGCATGTGTGCAGGTATTTTTTCTGTAGATTCATTTGCAAAAGGGGTATAACTGTAAAAACAATTTTGAGGGTTACATGCCCTTGTTTCATGGGTTCCCCCTTTTAATATGTAATAAATAGCCAACATTGAAGTAAATATTTCCAGCAGTAAAAGAGATAAAAATAAGTAAAAGTTTTTGCATGACAAAATATGACCTTGTCTAAATTTACATGTTGTGAATAGCACTTAGAATTCTACCAGTTGTTTTGGTTGTGGTGTCACAGCAGCAACTGGTATCTTGTTCGTATTTGGATTGGTCAGCTTACAGAACTTCAAAAACTTGTTGCTTTCTTCTAAAACTGGCGTGGGTATATTTGAATGTGGTTCTTCAAGGATCTTTGGAACTGGCGTACCTACTGAAGAATGATTGTTTGAGTGATTGATTGGTTGACTGGATAATTGATTGGTTGATTCTATAATTGTGCAATTGGATAAATGGTATTTTATGTCAATTTAATAGTCAATAGCATACAGGACTCAAGAACAGGAGGGTCGCTGGCTCGATCCCTGGCTCAGCCAATTTCTTTCCGAGGATTGATGTTAGTCATTGCAACAGGATTCATTCCTCTCTCACAGCTGGTCACTGTTTCGATGATGGTTATGTGGGAAGCAGCCAGTGGCTTGGAAAGAATATTGTGGGGAGTACTGGTAAAAGAAACTCCAGGAAAGCATGGATAGGTGCACTGGCTGCCGTAATATAACTGAAATAATGTTGAAAACGGGGGTTAAACACCATACAATCAATCAATCAACCATGTTGTTTTCTGCCCTTTTAAATAAATTCAAATTATGTTTTAGTTAAACAATTAACCATCACAAGGTTTAATTTTGGCCATTTAAAAGCAAGTAATTATACAAAGAGAGTTAAAAAAATACCTGCTATCTTTTCTTCCCTCTTGACAACCACTTTACCAGGACCCGGGTCTGCTGCTTTACTGTCTTCAGGACCCTCTATAGCTGATAAAGAAATGAGTTGTGCTCTGTGAAAAGGTGGCTTCATGCATCTGCAAAAAGTATCGACCCAGGTCAGCCTGCGCAGTCCGCGCAGGCTGACCTGGGACAAATCTTTTTGCTATCGGTGTTTTCTGCATGCCCTAGGGCCAGTCTACTTCATGATTCAGTTGATGATTAGACGAAATGGATTTTATCTATCCCTAATTTTGTGATGTCTTGCTTGGAACAATGCATTACAGAGATGCATTAAACCCCCTTTTGCCAGAGCATGGCTCATATGTAAATAAGAGAAAATCATTGAAGTAAATTTTGAGTAAAATTATTTCTGTATCAACATTTCTTACAATTCATTTGTGTTATCTCTTTTACTCTTCCCCACACTACACATAATTTCACTTGTCCAAATCAAATCATCTGCAGAATAACAAATGAAATGTGGAAAAGGTATAATTTGTCTATGAAGGGGTTGAAAAGAATGTGGGAAAAGGATAAAATAGTGGACATCAACATTATCTCCTTTTCCCATAATGTTTGCCAAAGCCCTCTTCTTCAGAATCGTTAAAACTGAGTTATGTGGGGCATAACTGTGTTTAACATATTTAGAGCTACCTACTCTTCTAGACTTGCTTCTGCTTGTGATAGTTAACAGTTAGCCCAAGTAAATATCTTCAGTAGTAACAGAGATATAAGAGAATACATGACAACAGCACAGATGAGGACAGAACAATGACCATACTTCCATAATTCCTTTTAAAAACAGCAAAGTTGAGATAAAAATATACATCTTTTAAAACCTTTGCCATTTACATACAAGTTATCATAGAAAAAAAAGATGAAAAAAAATATACCTGCTATCTTGTCATCTTTCTTGACAGCCATATCACCGGGACCTTGAACAGGGTCGACTGTCTTACTGCTATCAGGACTGTCTTTAGCTGAGAAATACATGTACATGTAAATATGAGTAAATCATTAGGAGTAAAGATAGAATAAAATGTAAAAAAGGAGTAAATTTACTCATCTCTGTTTCAACATTTCTAATAAATCATAAAAACCTCTGACCCTTTACCAAACAATCCAGAGTGATAACAACCCAGGAAAAAATAAATTTTGAAAATATCATGGAAAAAGGACAAAATGCTGGTTACCAGCATTTTCTCCTTTTCCCACTATATTTCCTAACCTTCCAGGAAAAATCTTATCATGTGTGCCAAATTTAATTTATAATGTGCAAAGCTTTCAATATGGACGAGTTAAAAATTTTTTAGTATGGTAAAGATTAAAGCTGCAATCAGTTACTATAAAAATTTGAAAATACATATATTATAAAAATTTAAAAAACATTGTGGGAAAAGGTGCACTGAGGGTTTTCTTCAGTTCAACTATAGAAATTACCTCCTTAAGGTTTTTGCAGTAGATGACTTTGAAAACATCCTTATGAAGTATGAAAAATCAGCATCAAATGTAAATGGAAATTTTTGTGATGTGGAAATTTTTGCGATTTTGCGAATTTGAAAAATTCATAAACTTTTCTGTTTTCATATTTTACCACAAGTATACCAACGAATAGTGAGTGTCTTGAATTTGCTAACATTTCCATACCCAAAATATCTGTAATCCGTAATTCACAAATTTTTTGACACACATACATATCCACGTGAACAGTATTGTTTGAAACTAAAATAAATCTGGAAGCACCTTAGCATATGGAAAAATTATCTTTTATCAGAATTTCTTTTCTTTTGCCACGGTGTTTTTAGATGTAGCCTGCTGCATGGTGCATAAGACTAAAGAAGGTAACTACAAGACTTTATATTTACATGAAGTTCCTTGATTGTCACTCTTTCCCTGTTTGTTGGGTTCTATAAGAAGTGTCTGTTCCTGCGGTGTTCCCCTGTTAAATATCATATGGTACGGCTCATCTTTAGGTAAAGATGGAGAACTTAGAATCTGTTTAAGCTGGTCCATGATTGGTTGACCAGGTGCACAGGTGATGGCAAAAGTTTTCATTGGCTGCTTATTTCCATCCTTATTGTTTAGCATTTGTGTAGGTACATTGGAATTTGGCTGTTTAGTTATTTCCACACTGTTTGGTATTTGTGATGGCATGTTGATCTTTGGCTGCCCAGCTGATCCTACGTTGTTGTTCTGGGTTTGTGCAGGTAAGCTGCCTGTGGCACTGGTAGGAAATCCTTCCAAAAATAAAATAGAAGCATTGTTTTCACACATTTGAGCCATGCTCTAATCAAAAGGGGTTTTAATTCTTTACCAAACGACAAAATTATAGACTGGTCCAAATTGAAAGCATTTGCAGATGACAAATCAGATGTGACTCAAAAATTAAAATTTGTTTTGGGGAGGGTTACCAGCATTTTCTCCTTTTCCCATAATGTTTTCAAAAGCTTTCTCTGTCAGGGTCGTTAAAAGTCGGGATTGTGTGGTAAAGAGTTAATGCATATCCATCAAATAACAATGGATCCATAAAATCAATTTTGTCTAACAATCAACTAAATCATGAGGAAAACTGGTCCTTTGACATGCATACAATTGACCAATATCAAAAAGTTTCGACCAAGGTCAGCCTGAGTGGGCTTACCTGGGTCTGAACATTTGCCAGCTGCATTAAGCCCCCTTTTAACAGAGCAAGTCTCATTTAAATACACATGCCTCATTTAAAAAACACGGCTGACCTATGTAGCTTACCAATATTTTCCCTTGAAATTTAGGCTTAACTTGTAAAGATTTTGATTGTGACAAAGCTGAAAACCCTTTTTTTATATTTAGTTTTAAAAATCAAGTACATGTAGTTATATGTAATTTTCCTTGATTTTTTTTTCTTCTTTTGTCATATGCTCCTGTCAAAATTTATTCTCATTTTTTGCAATTTTCAAATACATATGTATACTGTCATACAACTAAAATATTAACAAGAATTTTACAGATACACTGATATGAAACATAGAATCCAAAATGGATTGGCTTTTGAGACACTTTTTTTTTTTAAATCAAATAATTATGTCTAGCAAAACTTTTATTGGCTTGCAAAAAGCTTGCATCAAAACTGTTTTTTGCAACGAAAAATCACATGCCAACATATTCCAGATTCAAAAACAAATCAGCCATGCTCTGTGAAAATGGGGACTAATTGCATCTGCAAAAAGTATCTACAGTCTACACAGGCTGCATGGGTCAAAACTTTCTGCTACTGAAATTTTGTAAATTTTCTGCTTGTCAAAGGACCATTCTATCTCATGATGCAATCAGTTGTTAGACAAACTGGACTTAATGGATCCATAATTATGTGATGACTTACTTGATATAATGCATCATGTAGATGCATTAGACAGCCTTTTGCCAGAGCATGGCTCAAATACAAATCCAGATTATTGTCTTGTGTTTGTTGTAAATACGAGGGCTGTCCCAAAAGAGCATAGACAAACGCTGTAACACAACCAGTGTCAACAAAATAGATTCAGCAAGTTTCTGAATTCTTTACAAGAGCTTTGTGCAAATGTGTGTGAAATATAAACTAACTACCTTAAGAATTGCTCAATCTATCGCGATTTAAAATAAGCTACCCATACATAACCGGCGCACACTAACTTCAACGTCATGACGTCCCTAGAAAATAATTTATTCTTTTTCAAAGTACACTCCATGGTGCTCGATGCGTTTACGGTGGCCTGTGATCCACTTATCGTATACATATTCGAACCGCTTGCTTTTCAAATTGCTCAACACTCGCAGAGTTTCCTGTCGCAGTTCATTGAAGTTTTCGAATCTATGTCCCCGCAACTGATATTCAATAACATTCCACTGCGCAGCCATTTCCTTTGATGTCCCCATTTTGAGCATGTTGGAATTAACCACTGCATTAGGTTTAATCCTATAACTTTTTTCAAAATAAAGTTACATAAGCATCCTTTAGTGTAATGATGTCAAATGCAATGACGTTAATCCACGTCGAATGATTTCCTGCAGTTATGACCATGATTGGAACTCTAGACATGTAAAGATGTACCATGCTCATAAAACCCTGTCATATTTTGGTGTGCACTGGGTTAGGTAACCCATTCGTGTAAATAAGTTCATAAAATGTACGATTTGCGATTTTGATTTTTTTTTATTTTATACGGGAATATGCACAAATGACCAAAGGATACAACATACAAATTTTACTGAAATCTGACGTCCGGTTCCATGAAAATATTGTTGTCTACGACATTTTGGGACAGCCCTCATACTAAAAAGAAAAACAACATAATAAGATAACAGAAGGTAGAACCTACCCTTTGAAGTTGCATGTGCTGTTTTTGCTGGGTCTACATAAAACATTTGTTCATTAGGAAAGCCTTTGTTTAACACAATACAATAGGACTTACCTTTTGGAACAGCTGCCGAGTTCATAATACTTAATAGTTGTGTGTTTAGCGGAAGCCCTGGAATAGATGGTGCATAAACAGTATGAATAAGATTGTCCGTGTTTGTGTTGTTATGGGTTTTATCATGCATGACTGGTGATTTGTCCTTTTCAAGATGAATCGGTGTGCTTGTGACTCGAGGTGAACTTTCCACTCTATTTACAGAGCCTGTAGTAACCTTCGGTGAATACTTGTCCCTTTTCCTGAAATAATTCAAATGTTTAGCTAATTACCTCCAGCCAAAAATTTGTTAAAACCACAAGTAGCAGAGCATCTTAGAAAACAAATTGGCAGTAGGATAAATTGCTTATAACATGCAATTTGTACTTTTTTATAATGTCTTTCAATGTATTCATGTACAATAAAACATAAATTTACATTGATTATATGAGACATACTCTGTGAAAAGGGGGCTTACTGCATTTGCAAAAAGTAGTCACCCAGGTCAGCCTGCGCATTATGCACAGGCTGACCTGGGCCAAAACTTTTTGATGGCAAAAGTTTTCATTGACTTGCTTGGTATCATGCATCACAGATGCATTAAGCCCCCTTTTGCCAGAGCATGGCTCAATTACGTATCTGACCAAGATGTAGCCATTGTTGTCTTCTGCAGCTTTGTTTCTGGAGGTAAAAAGTTGCGAGAAATGGGCTACTAACTTATCATTTTCTATTATTAAATGCTAATAAATAACAAAATTTCCAGACAAAAATTTTACAATACAAGCTTGACTACTCAAGCAGTGGGTATACATCCAAGACCAGACTGCATGTTTTGAGCAGTATGATCTTGATCTATACTGTCTGTGAAAATTCCCTGGTTCCTCCTATGAAAAGCCCAGAAAGGTTTTAACACAGACATCTTGGGGTACTTAAATTTTATTGACTACCTGTAATTTCTGACAGGGGACAGGTGAAGGTGCAAGTATAACTCTAGGTAAACACAAACACCTCAGTTCTTATATAACTCTCTTCCAGACGACAAAATTTTAGCCTTGTCCTAATTGAAACCATTCACAGACAACAAGCTGAATGTTACTCAAAACATAAAATTGGCCTTTCATAGAGTAGAAAATATTATGAGAAAAGGAAAGTGCTGGATACCAGCATTTTCTCATAATGTTTTCAAAAGCATTCTTTCTCAGGGTCGTTAAAAGTCGGCATTGTGCAGTAAAGGGTTAAAAAATAAAGACTTATTGAACGGTGTTTTAAGCTGTTTTCAACATTATTTTAATCCTATCACGGCGACAGCTCACATATTCATGCATTTCCTGGGTTTCACTGGTACTAGGCTAGGGCTCTGAAGTGTCTTGCCCAAGGACATTCCCTCAAAAAGCAGTGGATCCAGTGAGGCTTGAACCCGGGGCCTCCAGGTCACGAGTCCTACACTTTACCACTGAGCCATGCATGATACAGAATGCCAATCTTTCCTGAAAAAGGTCTGGTGATGCTGTTAGAGTAGTACTGGTAATACAGGTTTTCTCTGGGTACCTATGTAAAATATGGGCTCTCCACAATCATCGAATGCGGAGATTGCAAAGATCTTTGTAGAGTTATGATTACACATAGATCATCTTGAGTACTTACATAAAATATGGACTGCTCATGTTTTCTGATGGAGGACTGGTGAAAGTGCTAGTGTTAGGGTAGTTCTGGTTATATACAGATCTTCTCTGAGCAGCTGGCGTAGATGGCGTACTTGGAATGAAAGATGTATCAGGACTGCAAATTAAGAAAATAAAAATTTTTTTAAACGATGGCGTACTTGGAATGAAAGATGTATCAGGACTGCAAATTAAGAAAATAAAAATTTTTTAAACGAGAGCACCCTTGGCCACTGTTTCATGAACTCAATTATTACAGCAGATGAAACCTGGATTAGAGTCTGGACCTAGAAAGGAAACCAGACTCATGATTGATTGAATTTGTGTTTATTTATCGTCACCACAGGTTGTCCATATGGGCACCCCCCCCCCCTCCCTTTGAAGGCTGTTAGTATTGTTACGGGGGATACCGACGATACAAAACGAAACCCATCCTAAGTTACGCCTGGCTCTTTTACGTGCTCAGTGTATAGCATCGTCACACGGGACATCGGTTTAACATCTTATCTGAAAGACTATTAGTAATTTTAGATGGCCAGCTATGGGAATCGCACCCACACCCTCATGTGACCCGAAACATCACGTTCACGAGTCCTACGCTCTACCAATTGAGCTATGTGGGCTGGTCACCAGACTCATGCATGTGGAAACATCCAGATATACCGTCATCAGTACAGGCCTTAGTGAACCTCTCAGCAAAAAAAAACTGATGTTCATCATCTTTTTCGATTCAAGAGGTGTCATGCAATACCAGCAGGGAAGACATTTACAGCAAAGTATTATTCAAAGGTAAGTTTAGTTGAATGTTGCCGACATATATTCTAAATGAGCCATATTCTGACAAAAGGGGGCTTCATGCATCTCTGTGATTCATGGCACCAAGCAAGCCATCACATACTTATGGATCCATAATATTAACTTTATTTAATAACCAACTTAATCATGAGATAGGCTGGTTCTTGGGCATGCAGAAAATTGACCAATGGCAAAAAGTTTCGGCCCAGGTCAGCCTGCGCGTACTGAGTCGATACTTTTCACAGATGCATTAAGCCCCCTTTTCACGGTGCATGGCTCAAATATATATTTCAGTATGGTATTACACATTAGTGACCTGCAATAAAGTAAACAGCCTGACAAGGTTTGGGTGAAACTTTAACTTTTGAAAATTCACTTACTTGCAGAAATTTATTGAGAAAAAAACTATCAATTTCTTTATATTTTGAAACCTAAGCCAGTTCATACATCTGAAAGCATTGTGACAAAGGTGAAATTGCTAACATCCACCAATTTTACATTTTTCTCGCAATATTTTAAACCAAATGAAAAAAAAAAATGAAAACAATACACTGAAATTTATTATCATAGACAAATTACTTTATGACTGGCATTTCTTTCTTCATTTTGTCTGTAAAACTGGAAAGGGAATCCAAAAATTTGGGAAAAGCTTCAAACGTCTGGACTTTATTTCTGACCCATTTTGACAATCCTGGAATACATAAAATATAAGGCAGATATTTTTCAGAGTGAAAATATCAAACAGATCAGGTGCAGACTGTGAGATAAGTAGGGCTACTTCAGTCCTAAGGTTCTTAGTTAAAACTTATCTTGTGGTTAGTCCCTAGAATCTAGCTCTTATAAATCATTAATGTTAATTTTTATACAAAACAAAACTTGGTCCCTTAAACATGGAAAAGAAGGAACATATTTTTTTAAGATGTATTAGAAATATTTTGTGGGGATAGAGTGAATTGCTTGTCACGAAGAATTTCTCCCTTTCCCAGAATGTTTTTAAAAAGCCTTCTTCCTTAACCTATCTCCTGAGTAGTAACTGGAGATTGTGTGGTAAAATTTTAGTAATCTACTACCAGTAGTACATGTTTTTGACAAGAAAGGAGAAAAAAAATGTTTATACCTTTGCAGTATTTGCCTGCCATCCTCACAAATCTGTCATCTACAATAATGATGGCGCCCCAGTCCTTCCTGAAGTAAAGTTAACATGAGTGTTGCCATAAATGGCTACCCTTTAACTACACAATCCCATTTATCTACAACTCTCAAGAAAAGGTCTTTTGAAAACATTGTGGGAAAAGGAGAAAATGCTGGTTACCAGCATTTTCTCCTTTTTAAACAATGTTTTTTCTACCCTTTCTAGGAGAAATCCCATTACTTAAGCCCCATTCAATAAGTCATCTGCATTTGCTCTAAATTTGGATATGTCTAAATTTTTATTGTCTGTTTGTCATGTCATGTTGAAGTTTTAGCCATGATCTAGACATAGGAGTAAACAGAGGGTAAATCTATAGTTGTTCCCTACAGTAAAACAAGTCGAGGATAATCGACCGACAGGTCCTGTCTATATTCTCAACTCTTTACTCTTCATGCTATGAGAAATGGGCCCGGTTGCAAAAAGAATTCTCTTATTTTACTCAAATCTGCTAACAAACTCATTTTCTGACTTAAGTTCATTACTGAGATGCATTTCACCAATATTATTAGCCCTTAACAAAGTTCTAAAATTGTGAGTTGGCCAAACATTCCAGATTTAACTCAGCAAAATAATGGACTTAAGTCTGTTAATTGAGTTACATCTGTGTATCTTCCAGCGTTGAATCTGGAATGTTGTGTAAACTCCAGATTTGACAACATAACTAAGTAAGGTCTGTTAATGAAAGCCAAATACATCTCAAAAAACAAAGCTGAAGTCAGAAAATGAGTCTGTTAGTGCGTTTGAGCTTTTTGTGAAACCAGGCCCTGATCGGACCACACAGAAATGCAGACTGTTGTAATGTTCCTTTTATTATATACCTTCCCTTTATAACTGTAAAAGAAAAAAATTCACAAAAAGACTGGAGAGCTACACAATATCCAGGTTTGATGGAAAAAGCTAATTGTGAATACATTGAAATACTCTGTGGGCACGATGCTGCTCTATAAGGAGTACATGTGTGATACGGAAAAAAAGCATGGAGTACATTTGTGATACGAAAAATAAATTCTGGTCTGTTTTAGATAACGTCACCAATTTAATCACATCATTTATAGGTATATAATAAAATTATTTATTGGCTGATCAATAAAAGAACAGAAAAACTGTTTGGCGTGTGTTAAATGATGTTTGACAACCATATTTGAGAAACATTAACCCTTTACCACACAATCCCGACTTTTAACGACCCTGAGGAAGAAACCTTTTGAAAACACTGTGGGAAAAGGAGAAAATGCTGGTAACCAGCATTTTCTCCTTTTCCCACAATGTTTTCTAACTTTTCAAAAATGAATATCAATTTTTGAGTAACATTTATTTTGTCGTCTGTAAATGCTTTCAATTTGGACAAGTCTAAAATTTTGTCGTGAGGTAAAGAGTTAAAGCAATCAATGTACCAATCTATGCATTCCTAGATCTCTCTACCAGGCCAACAACATTCTGTCTAAGCCACAGCCTGCTGAATGCCACAAAAACAAATTCAAACAAGGAAAAGAATATGAGAGGATTGAATCCTGCCGCAATAACTGTCATCAGGCTTCATAAAAACATTTCCATCCATGAGGGATTCAATGTTACAATCTTTGGAGTTGAAGAGCCCTGCATGCTTTTGCTGAGCTTCCAGAGGCTCTAATAACCTCTCTTAATTAAAATATTAGTCTAATTTTAAAATTAGAAAGAAATCAGTGATTAAATGACCCCCCCCCCCCCCCCCCCAAAAAAAAAAAAAAAAAAAAAAAAAAAAAAAAATGCCATTGAAAATATTGTGGGAAAAGTAGAAAATGCTGGTAACCAGCATTTTCTCCTTTTTCCACAATGTTCTTTATTCTACTCAAGACACATTTCACTATTTAATCCAAACTCAGTATGTTGTCAGCAAAGGCTTTAAATTTGGAAATGGTCTAGCTTTTTACTGTCAGGTAGAGGATTTACCCTTTAACACACAATCCTGACTTTTTGCGACCCATAGGGATAAACCTTTTGAAAACGTTGTGAGAAAATGCAGGTCACCAGCATTTTCTCCTTTTCCAGGAATGTCTTCTACCTTCCAAACACAAATTTTAATATTTGATCTATTTTGTTGTCTGCATATGCTTGAATTTGGACTCATCAAAACTTAAAATTGTGTCATATTCTTCAAAACTACAATAAGAATGCTATTTGCAATGGTGAGTGAACACAAGCCAAGAGCTCTGCCACCACACAAAGAACATTACTTTACCCACCTGTGTCTTATACACCTGCCCAGAGCCTGATTCAAGGCCCTAAAGGCCTGTATTTCATACCACTCATTTCCACTCAGTAGACCTCTCTCTGTCCTGTACTTGTCATTGTATTCTCTTTTAAGTTTGACCTGAAACATTAAAGATTGTGAAAGTTTGACATTTAGAAAACACAGCTTTTGAAAACAGGAAAGCAATACCCCCTGAAATGCCATGTCTGCATCCACTGGGATGCAATTTTAATTTAGAATTCAGCAGGTAAAGAGATGTTAATAAAAAAGCCTTCAATATAATCTGTCAAACTTTCATGGTTATCACAGCTTTTTTGAATAATCTTGAGAAAAAAAAACGCAAAGGATTTCCACATAGCTAAGTATATTATTGTATTCCTATGCCAATCAATTTGTGAACACTCTTTTTGCTTCTTTAAAAAGTTTTGTGTTAAGAGTAGGGTAAGCCTAACACTAGAACTGCTTTTTTGGCAAGAACATGTCTAGTCACAAAATATTGGTCATTATAAAAAAGATATTCCCATTTTACTTGTATTTCACAGGATTCTCAAATGCTAAGCCAAGACCCCAAAACTTAAGACAGTGGTCTATCCCTTTGACCCTGAAAAGTGACTGACAAACTAAAACCCTAAAATATAGAAAAAGACTGTAGATTGACCAACATTACTTGACCTGACCTATACATGTTGAAATGTTGTACTGATGAGCAACCAAAAAATGGAAAATGAATGGGCTATGTTCTGTTAAAAGGGTGTTTAATGCATCTGCAAAAAATATCCACCCATGTCAGTCTGTGCAATCTGTGCAGTCTGACATGGGTCAAAACTTTTTGCTATGGGCAATTTTTCTGCAAGCTAAAGGACCAGTCTACCTCATGATTCAGTTTATTGTTTGACAAACTAGATTTTATGGATCCATAATTGTGTGAAGACTTGCTTGGTAAAATGCTTCAAAGGAATGCATTACACCCCCTCTTGCCAGAGCATGGCTCAAATAATGTAGGCATTACTGTCTTATAAAATTAATTAATCTACATACTTGTAAATCTTTTATACTTGGAAAGGGAATTCCCACCTGTAAATTAAAAAAAAACCATATATTTCATGGCTCATGAAACTGTAAGTATTGTTTAGTACACAACATACTGCACAACATTTTACAACACTATTGAATTCTTTTTATCAATGCATACAATGTTTTGAGTCTGTCAGCTGTACAAACAGGATTAAAAAATTTTACAAGTGGTGACGACTAAGGTAATCATATAAGCTGTTGTTGAAAACTCAATGGGATATTTTCACTGTTCATTACATAATCCTGTCATTTATATCCGTCCGGACCATGGTTTTTGAGTAGCTTCTGGGAAAAGGATAAAATGAGGGTTACTACCATTTTCTCCTTCTCCCACAATCTTTTCTACCATTACAAAGTCAAGTTAACATTTCAGTTATTGTCTGTAAAAAAATGAAAGAACCCTATCAATTCTAGTTCTCATTGAGCTTTTAGTTTTATTGAGCTCTGATACACTCAATAGAAAAAGAACTCACTAAATATAACATAATACACCTGCCTTTGTTAGGGAAGACAGATATTTCAAACCATTGTACATTGCGCATAAAAATGTCTAAATTCAAGCAAGAAAACTCATTAACACTTAAAAGCTAACAGTCTGTGGTTTAGTTGTACAAAATTTCAAAGCAATGACAGCTAAATTGCAGGATGAGTTTGCTACACAAGTGTATCTGTCTGTATGTCCACAGACAGATGCAGGGACAGGCTGATTCCATGTTTAACAACCTCCCCCCCACCAAGAAAAAAAAGTTTAGTTTAACAAGGGTAAAACAATACTTACAGTGATTACTGCTCTGGCATTGTTGTCTGCAAAGTCCATTCCTTCACTTACTTTACCTCGACACACAGCCAAAAACAGGGCACCATTTCTGTCTGATGTATCCATGTAGTCACCTTTAAAATAAAAACAGCAACAAATTATATTTATTTATGTAGTTATAAATGGCAAAAAACTTTTCTCCCTTCCAGTGCATTTCTTGTGTGGTGACCTGGAACTTTGACCAATGTCACTATAGTTTCAAATGAAAATATATAGAAAATATGTGAGGTAGAGTCTCATACAAACTATCTCATGGGATCGTTTAATTTCAGACTTTAGCTTACCATGTTCATCATCACTACAGGAGGGATCTCTGACCACTTCATAAAACATTTTCATCATGTGATCAAAGTCTTCTTTGTCACCAGCCCGGGGTTCAACCAGAACTTTCTTGTGTGCAGACAACTTCTCCCAAACTCTTGTCAACTAAAACACAGAATGTAACATTTGTCACATCATTTCACCATAGACTATTTTTTGACAGTCAAAATCAATTAAATCTTCATTCAACTTGTACACTTTATACTTACATGTATACTTCTTGTGACAAGGCTTCTATCATATGATTTTAGTTAACCCTTTACAAAACGATAAAAATTTTTAAATGGACAAAATTGAAAGCATTTCCAGACCACAATTAAATGTTGCTAAAATGGTGATTTCTGTCTTTGATAGGTTAAAAAATATTGTGGAAAAAGGAGTAAATGCTGGTTACCAGCATTTTCTCCTTTTCCCACAATGTTTTTTAAAAGCCATCTTTTTCAAGGTCATTTAAACTTGAGATTGTGTTGTAAAGGGTTAACTGTTTAATAATGATAACACATGGACACTCATGTAAAATTCTCTATGCCACACATTGCAAATTTTCTCATCAATACCAAAAAAATTATGGTAACTTTTCTCCCTTACCTTCCATCTTTCAGTGAACTTATCAAGGGCTCTATACGATGGCAGAAAGCACAGCACACCATGGGGCACATTCTAGATAAAATAGAAATCAAACACATTTGGACAGCCAATTTTGGTATTGTAGTTCAAAAACAAGCTAGACATACATAATACTGAAATAGTAATATCCTAAAGCAAAACTTAATATAACAATTCTAAACCATCAGTGTTCCCATCACAACATTTGTTGATTCTGCATCCAGCGTAGATTCAGGTTGGACTGTAGTCTCATTTTGCAGAGTGAAGTTTGCTTGTTTTCTATACAAACAAAGAGAAAAGTTTCAAATTTGTTTGGAATTTGATATATTGCTTGTTTTTTTACAATAAATTAAAAAAATACATCTTTACTACCAGAGAGAAAAAAAGGGTGTTAAAACTTTATTGTGTGTAGAATGATTCAGATATTGATCAGCTGTGCAAACATATATAAAAAAACTCAAGGAATTTGTCTTGGATTTAAAACCGGAAACGACAACAGTGCTTCCTTTGATGGCCCCAAGAGAATGCATTTTGTATCAGTCGTAATCTGTACCATCTTGCAACACTTGGCATGAAGATACAAGAAAGATTATAGTTTCATAAAATAAAGGGTGAAATAGGTTATAAAACTGGCTGAAACGAGTACAGATGTATTTTTAATTTTCTTTCTTTTTTTGTTTTTATAGAAATTATTTTACCTGACAAACTTGGACAATAAAATTGCCCAGCTCATCTTGAAATGAAAAAGTCTCCATGTTTTTGTAGACTGCCTGCAGCTGACTACCAGAGGGCCCACTACCAATAGAACCCACCCAAACCTGGAAGAAAACTCTAACTTTCATAAAACAGCTTAAAGTCTTTACAAAAAGACAAAATCTTAGACAAGTCCAAATCAAAAGCATTTGTAGAAGACAAATTAAATGTGGCATAGAGGATGGGACTTTTATCAAAAAGAATAGAAAACATTGTGCAAAAAGGAGAAATTGCTCGTAAACATTATTTTCTCCTTTTCCTACAATGTTTTCAAAAGCTTCTTTCTCAGGGGTTGTTAAAACTCTGGATTGAGAGGTGAAAATTTAACTCTTTACCAGAAAAAACATGGGGGCTCTTAAACCTGAGCAAAAAAGCTTCTCATAACATTGTGAGCAAAGTACGAGGGGTGATCAGAAAGAACGTGGACCAGGGCCTGTATCGGAATATTGTTATAAAAATCAAGTTGTAATGTTTACTGTTTTTGAAAGTAACCTTCTTGGAATTCTATGCACTTATTCATTCTTGGTTGCCATGCGCCAAACACGTGCGCGAGCGCATCACATGACGTTACTCTCAACGATCTGGTCATAGTGAGGGTTAGTTCCTCTCTGCTTTCGTTGCGCGTGCCACGCAGAGAATCTTTCAAAACAGGAACTAGCCAGAGATCACAAGGGGTCAGGACTGAATTATAGGGAGAGTTTTCTAGTGTTTTGATGTTTAGTTTTTGCAAAGTTTCCTGTTCAAGTGTGATTTGTAAAGCAAGGGCGTTATAATGGTGTAAAGTGACGTCACTCCGCAGGCTTTCTGGCTATTTTTTTCGTATGGTATTTCTGAAATTTATTTCCATAATGTGGGCATACAACTCAGCACTGGCTATAGTATGTATAGATATAGCATGATTAAGAAGAAAAAAGGAGAATAGAAAAACATGATGCACATGCCTTTTTCAAATAAATTAGAAGATTTGGCTTTAACAGCGGAAGTTGATGTTGGATGTTTCTATACACAGCTTTGTTGTTTAGATTCAGTCTCATTAAAGTGTACTAATGTTTCATCGCATGTTACAATATGATTAGTAAAGTTTGACCCCTGTACCCTAACACGTTCTGAAATATCTTAACAGATTTCGACCTTAACCCCCAATGGCTCGAGCATCAATTGTCGAGGTACCCACCATGTGCAAACACGCAACATTCTAAGATTGTCAATCAAAATCTTCTTGGCACTTTTATATGAAATGCTAGATGTGTCAGTTATTTTCCTCACAGTATCTCGGCGATCTTGTTTTACATGCTGCTCTACATCGGTGATAATTTTGTCTATGACTGATGTTGATGGACAGCCAGATTTAGGGTCATCTTTAACAGTATCGCACCCTTCTCTAAATCAGTCCGATCTATTTACCAATATCAGATTTTTTGAGCACAGGGACCCCTCAACCTTTTTCCAAATCGTTTTCGATTTCTGATCAATACTTTCCAAGTTTGAAGTAAAATTTAATGATTACGCTTGGTTAAAAAAAAATGTCATCCGACATTATGGACCACTAATGCGGTATGTGATGTCATTAAAAAGACGTCATATTTTACCTACTTGAATAAGACGACATTTGAAAGCTTGAGTCGGTTACCAGATGATAAATGCTCATCTGTGCAATTTTTCGTAATCCTACGTGAAGTAGTTTTCAAAATAACGAGGTGATCCACATTCTGTCTGATCACCGCTCGTACAATATGCTAGTAGCCAGCATTTTCCCATACATTCATAATAATCTGAGCCACATTCAAGTTAAACTGAGTGTGCAACTTAAGAGAATTTGAAATGTCAATACAAATGAAAAAAAGGAAAGATAAGTATACTCTTTTTTCCGTTATAAAAAGATTGTTCTGTAACTTTATGTATAAAGTAATTTTTCTGTAACTGTATGTATAAAGTATTTTTTCTGTAACTGTATGTATAAAGTGATTGTTCTGTAACTGTATGCATAGATTGATTGTTCTGTAACTCTGTGTATAAAGTGACTGTTCTGTAACTGTATGTATAAAGTGACTGTTCTGTAACTGACTGCATAAAGTGGTTGTTCTGTAACTGATTGCATAAAGTGATTGTTCAGTAACTGATTGCATGAAGTGATTGTTTTGTAATTTTATGTATAAAGTGATTGTTCTGTAACTGATTGCATAAAGTGACTGTTTTGTAACTCTATGTATAAAGTGATTGTTCTGTAACTGTATGTATAAAGTGACTGTTCTGTAACTCTCTGTATAAAGCGAGTGTTCTGTAACTGTATGTATAAAGCGACTGTTCTATAACTGATTGCATAAAGTGACTGTTCTGTAACTCTATGTATAAAGCGATTGTTCTGTAACTGATTGCATAAGGTGATTGTTCTGTAACTCTATGTATAAAGTGATTGTTCTGTAACTGTATATTCAAAATGATTGTTCTGTAACTGTATGTATAAAGTGACTGTTCTGTAACTGTATGTATAAAGTGATTGTTCTTTAAATGTCTGCATAAAGAAATTGTTCTTTAAATGTGTGTGCATAAAGTGGTTGTTGTTTAACTGTATGCATAAAGTGATTGTTATGGGAAAAGTGATTTTTCTGTAACTGTATGCATAAAGTTAATGTTCTGTAACTGTATGTATAAAGTGATTGTTCTGTATCTGTATGTATAAAGTGATTGTTCTGTAACTGCATGTATATAGTGATTGTTCCGTAACTGCATGTATATAGTGATTGTTCCGTAACTGCATGTATATAGTGATTGTTCCGTAACTGCATGTATATAGTGATTGTTCTGCAGCTGTATGCATAAAGTGATTGATCTGTAACTGTATGTTTAAAGTGATTGTTCTGTAACTGTATTGGAAAAGTGACTATTCTGTAATTGTATAGGAAAATTGATTGTTCTGTAACTGTATGGGAAAAGGAACATCCAACTCTAAGGCAAATACTGCCATAATGGAGAGATGTTAATAAAGTTCAACATCAGAAAGCCAACATCAGCATACCTGTTCCTCCTTAATGATGTGATTGGCCTCCAACTGTATGGGAAAAGGAACACCTAGTTCTGAAGCAAATGATGTCATAGGAGAGAGTGTGCCACTACTCAACACCACATTTCTACATGGGGTAAAGTCTGAAAAGGCCTAGAAATAAAAATAAACTCTTTATCAAGCAAGAAGAAGTAGGCTTTTGAAAACATTGTGGGAAAAGGAGAAAATGCTGGTAACCAGCATTTTCTCATTTTCCAAAAATGTTTTCTGTCCTTACACAGACAATTTGCAGCATTTGACCCATATTAAATGTTTTGTGTGCAAATATTTTCAACTTGGGTAAGTCAAAATTGTTTACTTCTAGTAAGAGCAGACTGATCGATCCATACAGTAGATATGAATTTTAACCTTTCTGCAATAGACCACTTTGCAAAAAGAGTTTTACAGATTTTCCTTTCCACTGGGTGCAGTGACCTGACAAGAAAACACACAGATCTTGATGACTTACCACTGCTGGATTCATACACCAAAAGTTGAGGGTAAATACCACTTCTCTGGTTCTACCTGTTGAAAACAAAACATTTCAGATTAAACAACACCCTAATTCATTAACTCCCAAAGCAAATTTGCAGCCAACAAAGTTGAAAACATTTTTGTAAACTTGCTTTTATCAACATGAGGTAAGGCTTCAAATATTGTGGCCAAAGGAGAAATTACTGGTTATTAGCAGTTCTCTTTTTGCCACAACGTTCTCTGAAGTGATCTGCCGCAAGATAAACAAGACATGTCACTGAGAAGTGAATAATGTCCCAGAAAAAAGTAACCTTTTCCTGTGAACTGTGCACATGAACACTGACTATGGACACAACACTTACAAACACTTCTGACCTTGCCTTGACCCCGACTTTTGACCGACGGATAAGGTTCTTATGCACCACACATTGTTTATATGTGGTTGACAATTCTGCAAAGTTACACTGAAATTCACTCATATTTGAAAAAAGGAATAGGCTGGACACAAACACTACCTTCAAAGACCTTACTGTGACCTTGACCTTTAACCTATGGACATGACTTACGCATAACACACTGTCATTATGCGGTTGACCATTCTGCATTGAAATTTATTCATAATTGAAAAAGTAATAGCCCTGATACGACCATAACCCCCAAAACTTCTCTTTTTAATGATATTTGAACTTGCCGTGACCTTGACCTTTGACTTACTGACATGGTTCTTAAATGTGACACATTGTTTATATATGGTTGACCATTCTACAAAGTTACACTGAAATTCATTCATAATTAAAAACATCACAGGCTGGATACAAACACTACTTGGTATGACAATAAAAAGTAATGAACATTTCCCTTACCTCTTCTGTTTTTCCCCAACCACGAATCGTTCTGCAATTCACAAAAAAAAAGTAAATACTATATGTAGATTACAAGATATGTAATAAAATATTTACAGCAAGCAAAACGTTAGACTTGCCCTATTGAAAGAATTTGTAGACGACAACTCAAATGTGGTTAAAGTGATGGCACTTATTTTTAGAGGGTAGAAAACTTTGTGGGAAAAGGAGAAAATGCTGGTAACCAGCATTTTCTCCTTTTCCCACAATGTTTTCAAAATCCATCTTCCTAAGAGTAGTATAATAATGGGTTTTTCTGGCAAGAAACCTTACCCTTATTCTTTTGTGCTGTGGGCAATTTCAAAGAATCACCTTCCAAAGCACAAGTTTCGAAACTAGATCCTCCTGTGCAGAGTCAAGTGTCTGATTCTATAGTACTGTGACCAAACATTTAGTTTTTGTTCTAAAGTATACATATCTATACAATAATAGTTAGAATAGGCCTATCATACTAGCAAGATCTTTCGTACCTTTCTTATTTGTCTGCTTCAGGAGGTTATAACAATCCCTATATCTACATTTTTCCTCCTTGTCCATATTTTTATGTTGTTTATGGCACTTTGACACTTTCAATAGTATTTTGATTATATCTCGGCATCAGCTCACTTTATCATGAACTTCCAGTCGGTTCTGCAGTGCCTCACCCAATGACAACCCCATGTGTGATCACCACTTGCAGGGAGTGGACCTGGATTTCCAGAATACAAAACCAACAACATAACCTATGTGCGGTCTATGACCCCGCCCCCCAACACACATATACTTTGTTTCAAGTCCAACATAAAAATCAAAACATGAATGATCCATTGATTGACAAGGTTATTTGGGGCCAATGATGTAATGTGACAGTTAAAGGATTATATCTGAGAAAGAACACTATACAGGAAATACTTGGGAAGCAAAAAATTCAATACAAGATTTTGTAACTGTGTGGCAGGCTACAAAATTTTGGGCTCATCAATGTTGAAAGCATTTGCATAACTTAAAGATGGCTCATTAGATCAGGTAAGTCTTTGAATGGGTAAAAAACGTGGTGAGAAAAGAAAAAAATGCTGACTATCAGCATTTTCTCTTCTCACAATATTTTCAAAAGTAATCTTCAGGCTTATTAAAATACAGAACCATTTTATAAAGGGTTAAGCAGGCATAAAAACAGAAGATATACATACTGAATTGAATGTTGAAACAAACTGCATAGACTTCATTACTGCCACTCTAAAGAAATGCAAAATTAAAAAAATCTTGATGAATTACATCTTTCAAATGAAATGCAACAAACAAATTCAGTTCATTTTTCCAAGTCAATGGAGGAATGCCACTTGGACAATAACCACTATATTCCGTTTTCCCTACATATAATCACAAGTATCTAGCTTTTATTCATGTTGATTATCTCTTTGTCACATAAACCTGAATTTTAATGACCCTGAGGAAGTAGCCTTTTGAAAACATTGTGGGAAAAGAAGAAAATGCTGCTAACCAGCGTTTTCTCCTTTTCCACACCATTTTCTGCCTTATCAAAGACCAATGCTATCATTTGAGCCACATTTAATTTGTCTGCAAATGCTTTGAATTTGGACTAGTCTATGATTTTGCCTTGTAGTAAAATATCATCCATCTTTTTCAAACTTGTTTTCAATAGTTCATTTCAGATGGCAATGGTATATTTTCTTCTGTAAGCACTTAGCATCATTATGACTAAAATCATAGTATTCACTAATGGGAATGGCAAAAATATTGAGGGAAAAGTAGAAAATTCTGGTTACCAGCATTTTCTTCTTTTCTCAAAATGTGTTAAATAAAGAATATTGTTTTGTAAAGGGTTAAACACAAATCTGCAAAATCAACTTGAAGCAATGTTATATACCTGTAATCTTCCACAAACTTGAGCTCATTCCTGTACATGTATTCTAGTATCTGCAGCAGCAGTTCTAGTATTTTGATGGATGAGCTATGTAGCTTAATCTCAATGTTTCTGAAATTTCTCATTGTGTTCTGTTGTTGGTCTTCATCACTGACTGATATATTATCAAGGCAAGACTGAAATTTAAATGGGGTAGTAGTGATCAGTCCCCAAAAGTTAGTTAATAATTTGTATGATATTTAATGCCATTTTCAATATTATTTCAGTTAAACCGCAGCCACCAGTGCATCTATCCATGCTTTCCTTGCATTTTTTTCACCAGTACTTCACATGATACCCTTTCCAAGCAACTTGCTACATTCCCAGAGAACAAACGTCAAAAGAAATGATCAGTGGTGAGAGAGGAATGAATCCTGTTAGAAGGACTTTCATCAATCCTCAGAAAGAAATTGACCAAGCTAGGGGTTTGAACCTGTGACCCCCTTGTTTTAAGGCCTGTACTTTACTGAGCTACCAGGCTAGGCCCAAAGTTCGCTGAACCACTCGACAAACACAGTTGAATAACAAACCAAACAGTTTGGAAGGCAGTGGGAGGACAGTAGGGTAAATAAACGAAAGTGTACTTCACTTGCATTGTCTCCTTTTTCCCACATTGCTTACATGTCATTCAAAGACAAATCTCATTAAACAAGCCACATTCATCTCGTGGAAATGCTTTCAATTTGGACGTGTCTAAAATTTAGTTGATCATGTACAAAGGATTGACATTGGTGTTGTATTTAGATCCAACATAGACTGTGCTACCTTATACTCATCTAGGGTGTCTGGTCCAAGTCCAATACTTTTCAGTCGAGCAACCATGTCAAATCCAGACCAAACTTTATATGAAGTGTCATAATCAGCCTGGTCCAACTGAGTGCTGTTATCATCGACAAACTTCATCACATTCTCCATCTGTAATTTACATCACACAGATGTGATAAGTGTAATTATATCACAGATAAACATAAGTGCAGATAAGTGAAATTAATTTTACCATACAATGAAAGTGATTGCCTTCAAAGATGTAGTTAACTTGAATAAATAGCTGTCTTTATTTCATGCTTTCCAGTAGGTTATCGAAATATATCAGTGAAATATTTTTCGATATTTCAAGGTTACGACCAGTGAAAAATACCGATTTTAATATTCTAACTCTTCAATTGAAGTGGAAACAGTTGTTCCTGTGCACTAGTTACCTAGGTAAAATGCGCGTGCGTCTCAACCAGATGGAAATACGACGTAATTTACCCTACATTTCTCACGCTTGACGTAATATTCTAATGCCTTGCTATGCGGAGGGGGTACGCCACGGGGAATAACTGAAAAGAAATGTACTGGGTTTTGATGCAAGTTCCTCCCAAAAATGGTTAAAAGCATGAAATAAATAGAATATTTGTTTTTTTCAGTGAAAGATTGAAATTTATTTCATCTCGTGAACATCATTGGTAATATTTTCACGAGTGGCTGCGTCACTCGTGAAAATATTACCGATGACGTTCACTTGATGAAATAAATTTCGATCTTTCACCGAAAAAAACAAATATCCTCTATATAGCACAGATAAATATCATAGATACAGCTTAGTGAGATTAAAAATACAGATACAGATTACCATGATATATAAAACAGATAAGATTAACCCTCTCCAACAAAATCTAGAGTTTTATAGACTTTGAGAAAAAAAGCTCTCTCAAAGATATAGTTACCCGCAACAAACTACAAAAAGATCATTTTAAGTCAGTATGCCTATTGAAAGAGGAAATAACTTTGTACTAACCATTCTTTTAAGTGTCAGATGATCTGAAAACTTGACATTTGCATCCACTGCAATGAAAATGAAGGGAAAAGAAAGTAAAACTTTCCTTGTCTCTTTACCAAACTACAGAATTTAAGAACTGATCTAATTGACAGCATGTGCAGACAAAAAATTAAATATAGCCTCAAATGATGGGATTGGTCTTTGAAACAGTACAAAACATTATTATGAGAAAAGGAAAAGTGTTTACTAGCATTTTCTCCTTTTCCCAAAATGCTTTCAAAAGCCACCTTACAAAAGGTTGTTAAAAACTCTGGATTGTTTTGCATTTAGGCTTAATAGACTTCAACAACTTCTCTGACATTTCAGCTTTTAAATTGCTCCTGCACATTCAAAATCTTCATCTCTTTTTTTAAATTTCCTTCTCTCTTGTACCACTTCATTAGCCTTTGAGGACATTGTAGATCAGGATCAAACTGAACAAAAGTGATTGATCAAATTTTGAAGGTTACCTGCCTCTCTTGCATGGGGTCCCCCTTTTGATAGTTAACAACTACTCCAAGTTTGAAGTAATATCTTCAGTAATGATAGATTTTAAATGTCAAACATTTTGCATGACATTGCGGACAATATTACAGGGCTATGACAATGCATGTATCTTTATGTTTTCTTCGTAAACAGCTGAATTAGCAAGAATGTTTTAGCAACCAAACATCCCAATCAATGTGAATGAAGAACAAGAGGGCCATGATGGCCCTGAAGTCGCTCACCTGAGCCTTTTGATCAAACATGACCCATTTCCAATCTCTGCAGAGATATTAAGACAAACACTCTGACAAACACTCATTAGTATTGGGCTTACAAATATGGCCTCTAAAGTGCACACAACCTTTTCCTGGAATTTGTCTCGGCAGCCTACTCGACATGTAGAAATTATCAAGACATTCATTTCGACAAACTTTCATGAGTATTTGAGTGAAAATGTGGCCTGTAGGGTGTACGAAAGGTTTTTCTGAGATTTGACCTAGTGATCTAGTTTTTCATCCAACATGACCCATATTCATACTAGTCTAAGATATTATCAAGACAAACATTCAAAGCAAATTTCAAGATTATTGTACTGAAAATGTGGCCTCTAGAGCATACACACGGTTTTTCAAGGATGAAACTTCGAGACCTAGTTTTTATTCCATGTGACCCATTTTCAAACTCATGCAAGATATCAAGACAAAAGTTTAAAGAATATTGGACTGTAATTATAGTACAAAATGTCTTTCCGAGATTTGACCTTGTGACCTAGTTTTTTATCCAACATGACCCATTTTCATACTTGTCTAAGAAATTATCAAGACAAACATTCTGACTGAATTTCAAGATTATTGGACTGAAAATGTGGCCTCTAGAGCTTACATAAAGTTTTTCTAAGATTTGACCTGGTGACCTAGTTTTTGACCTGAAATGACCCATCTTCATTCTCATCCAAGCTATCATCATGACAAACATTCTGACCAACTTTAAAGAGCATTGGACTGAAAATGTGGCTTCTGGAGCATACACAAGGTTTTTCAAAGATTTGACCTAGTGACCTAGTTTTTGACCCCACATGGCCCACTTTTGAACTCATCTGCGATATTATCAAGACAAACATTCTGACCAAATTTCAAGAGTATTGGACAGAAAATGTGGCTTCTGGAGCATACACAAGGTTTTTTTAAGATTTGACCTAGTGACCTAGTTTTTGACCCAACATGGCCTGTTTTCCAATTTATCAGAGATATCATCAAGACAAACATTCTGACTAACTTTCAAGAGTATTGGACTGAAAATGTGGCCTCTAGAGCGTACACAAGGTTTTTCTAAGATTAGACCTGGTGACCTAGTTTTTGACCCGACATGGTCCACTTTCAAAGTTGATTGAGATATCATCAAGACAAACATTCTGACTAACTTTCAAGAGTTTTGGACTGAAAATGTGGCCTCTAGAGCGTACACAAGATTTTTTTTAAGATTTGACTTGGTGACCTAGTTTTTGACCCGACATAGCCCATTTTCAAACTCGTCCAGGATATCATCAAGACAAACATTCTGACCAATTTTCAAGAGTATTGGACTGAAAATGTGGCCTCTAGAGCCTACACAAGGTTTTTCTAAGATTTGACCTAGTGACCTAGTTTTTGACCCGACATGACCCATTTTCAAACTCGTCCGAGATGTCATCAAGGCAAACATTCTGACCAAGTTTCAGGAGTATTGGACTGAAAATATGGCCTCTATAGCGTACACAAGGTTTTTCTAAGATTTGACCTAGTGACCTAGTTTTTGACCCCACATGGCTCATTTTCGAACTCATCCGAGATATTATCAATACAAACATTCTGACCAATTTTCAGGAGTATTGGACAGAAAATGTGGCCTCTAGAGTATACACAAGGTTTTTCTAAGATTTGACCTGGTGACCTAGTTTTTGACCCAACATGGCCAATTTTCAAACTCGTCTGAGATATCATCAAGACAAACATTTTGACCAATTTTCAGGAGTATTGGACAGAAAATGTGGCCTCTAGAGCGTACACAAGGTTTTTCTAAGATTTGACCTAGTGACCTAGTTTTTGACCCGACATGACCCATTTTCAAACTCGTCCGAGATATCATCAAGGCAAACATTCTGACCAAGTTTCATGAGTATTGGACTGAAAATGTGGCCTCTAGAGCGTACACAAGGTTTTTCTAAGAATTGACCTAGTGACCTAGTTTTTGCTCCGACATGACCCATTTTCAAACTCGTCCGAGATATCATCAAAGCAAACATTCTGACCAAGTTTCATGAGTATCGGACTGAAAATGTGGCCTCTAGAGCGTACGCAAGGTTTTACTAAGATTTGACCTAGTGACCTAGTTTTTGACCCAACATGACCTATTTTCGAACTCGTCCGAGATATCATTGAGGCAAACATTCTGACCAATTTTCAGGAGTATTGGACAGAAAATGTGGCCTCTAGAGCGTACACAAGATTTTTCTAAGATTTGACCTAGTGACCTAGTTTTTGACCAGACATGACCCATTTTCAAAACTCGTCCGAGATTTTATTGAGACAAAGATTCTGACCAAGTTTCATGAGTATCGGACTGAAAATGTGGCCTCTAGAGCGTACACAAGGTAAAAGTTGACGACGGACGACACACGATGTACAACGCACGCCGGACGCCGGACACAGCACGATCACAAAAGCTCACCATGAGCACTTCGTGCTAAGGTGAGCTAAAAATACACAATAAAGGAAATCCCAATCGTACAAAGTTCCTGTAGGTTATGGATGGTCTGTGTAATCTGCTCTGTGGTCAACTGTCCACTTGCGGCATCTCTGGCACAGTCCTCTATATTGTGGGCTTCATCTAGAATCACTATCTGATCCTTTAGGTTGATTTCCATCTGTAAATATATGAGTCATGCTCTGTGAAAAGGGGGCTTAATGCATCTCCGTTATGCATCATACCAAGCAACTTATCACAGTAATAAAGATCCATAAAATCTGTTTTGTATAACAACCAACTTAATCATGAGGTACACTGGTCCTTTGACACACAGAAAATTTACCAACAAGTTTTGACCTGGGTTGATACTTTTTGAAAAATAAATTAAGCCCCCTTTTCAAAGAGCATGGCTCGAATATGTACAACACTGTAAAACTGAAACATGTACAAGCTGTTTTCTTTAACTCTATATCACACAATCTTGAATTTTAACGACCCTGAAAAAGAAAGCTTTTGAAAACATTGTGGGAAAAGGAGAAAATGCTGGTAACCAGCATTTTCTCCTTTTTCCACAATGTTTCCTAACCTTCCCAGAACAAAATTAAATTTTTGAGTCACATTTATTTTGTCGTCTCCAAACACTTTCAATTTAGACAAGTCTAACATTTTGTCGTTTGGTAAAGAGTTAAAAAGACACAGGTATATCACCCAACTCTATGAGGTATTCAGCAATTCCATGTACATTGATAAGGCACTTTACTTTTTTGATGAATGATGTCATTGGGACGAAAGTCAATTTATTATTTTCAATACTCAAGTACCCCATTAAAAGAGTGAAAAACTAAATGATTACTAAAATACTAACCTACCCGCATCCTTAGAAAAAAACATGATCCTTCCCTACTGCGCAGTTCTGTGAAGAAAGTCTCTTTCAACAATAAACTCTTAGAGAGCCTTTTAACAACTTCAGATGCCTTTGCTGCCAGTGAAGATCAATATGTACAGTCTGATCTTGATAAACACTGTCTGCTTTGCTAATAAACTCAGGGGAAAAGCAACCTTGAAATTGCCATTGTTTGGGTCTTCTAGACTGAAAATGTCCCTTCCGAGTATTACTGGTAACTCTTCAAAACATGCCAAAATTTTTAGACTAGTCTGAAATGCAAGCATTTGTGGATAAATATACTATAATAATATTATGTGGGTCAAATAAAGCTTTTTCTTTTTTTTTTTCTTTGATAAGATAGAAAACAGTGAAAAAAGGAGAAAATGATGGTTATCTAGCATTTTCTCTTTTTCCCACTATGTTTTCAAAAGACTTCTCCTGCAGGGTTATTACAACTCAGGAATGTAATACTAGGCAAAAGATTAAGGTGCTATATGGGTAAAGAATTTTTCATTGACAGCATTATTTTTTACAGGAATATTTAACTCACACTCTTCCTGACCAGAGGGTCTATCAAGTAATTGTAAGGACAAAATATAATGTCTGCTTGATCCTTGATGTTCCTGGTTACAAAATAAGGACACGCCTGAAAGTACAAAAAGTGATATTTAACCTTCTACCACACAATCCCGAGTTTTTACCATCTGTTGTAATCTGAGCAACCTTGCAGCCTTCAGGGGCAACATTTGGCATGAAGATACAAGAATGATTACAGTTTCATAAAACAAGAATGAAATGGGTTAAGAACTGGCTGAAAACAGTACAGATATATCTTTAAAAGAAATTTATTCATACATTTATTTATATCATTGTAAAAGGTCTCTTTATATGGTACAAAGCCAGCCAGATTTCCTAAAACCTGTCTTGGTTGAAACCTGTACTACCATCCCTTTACCACGCAGTCCCAGGTTTTTATGACCCTGATGAAAAAGACTTCTGAGAGCACTTCTCTTATATTCTTAGCTGATTGTTTACCAGAGCTCCAAATAAGATGGAGTAATGGTATTCTAAATCCATTATTTCTCTTCTAAACCCTATGTTGTGGGTACTCATTAGAATCGTCTCGATGAGACGATTCTAATGAGTACCCATAACATAGGGTTTAGTGGAGAATAATCAATATTTTCAATTTCGAAGTCAAAATCACTCCCTCTATCTGGAGCTCTGGTTTACTACATGTTTACAGGCAGGTACTTACTCTTTTACCCCTACAAGCATGTACCAATTCTTCCAGGTCCCAAGCAGAGTTTAGTTCATTCTGTAACTGACCTTGGTTTAAAAACACCCTCTTTGCTCTGTCATTGAATGTGCAGCCAGGTCCCTGAAACATAGTATCAACAATATCTTTTAAAAGATACAAGTCATACTCTGTGAAAAGGGGGCTTAATGCATCTACAAAAAGTATAGACCCATGTCAGCCTGCGCAGGCTGACATGGGTCTAAACTTTGTGCCATTTGTAAATTTTCTGCATATTTAAGGACCAGTCTATCTCATGATTCAACCATTTTTTAGACAAAATGGATTTTACGGATCTATCATTATGTGATAACTTGCTTGTTATAATGGATTATAAAAATTCATCTAAACACTTTTTGCCAGAGCATGGCTCATATGTATCATGCTTACCCCTCTCCTTTGTGCACTGTCAATACTTCCATTAAAATGACATTGACAAGACCACACTATGACCTTACCTTTGACATATTGACCTTGAATTCTCAAGGAATTATCCTGACTTCATGGTGGATATCAGAACAAATTTTGAAGAAACTAGGCCAAACCTTTGACGTTATCATTATACCTATTTCACAAAGGATGTTTTCAGTGTCTTCTGGAAATTAGTTTAACCCTTTACCACACAATGACGACTTTTGACACCCATGAAAGAGAAAGCTTTTGAAAACATTGTGGGAAAAGGAGAAAATGCTGGTAACCAGCATTTTCTCCATTTCCCACTATTTTTTCTACCCTATCAAAGAAAAATCATTTAATATGATCCACATTGAAACTGTCCTCTGCAAATGCTTTCAATTCGGACAGGTCTAAAATTGGTCGTGTGGTAAAGGGTTAAAGGGGTATAAAGTTATCTACATGTATTTACATGACAAAACAGTTCTACTGTGGCTTAATAGATCAGATTTGTCTTTGAAAGGGTGGAAATTTAATAAGGGAAGAAGAAAATGGTTTATTTTCAACAATTTTCTTTAACAATTCTGCGAAATTTTAGACTTGTCCAAATTGAAAGCATTTGCAGACAAAAAATTAAATAAGACTCAAGCAATAAAATTTGTCCTTTAAAAAACAGAAAATACTGCAGGAAAAGGAAACAAGTGCACCCCATGCTGGTGCCAAGGCTCAGCTGCAGCTGCTTTTAGAAATAGATTGATTTTCAGTAACAATTCAAAGTCGAGATAGGGGCATAACTGTTACCTACCCTAGCTATATGCATTTCCCTTTTGATATTTAACAATCAGCCTAAGAATAAGAAGTAAATATCTTCAGTAATGACAGAGATATATAATAAAATGGCAAAGCTTTTGCATGACAATAATGATGATGACAATGCAGACAATGACAACAGGACTATGACAATACTTTGATTTTTCCTTTGAAAACAACCATGCTAAAAATGCTGGTTACCAGCATTTCCTCTTCTTCTTACAATGTTTTCAAAAGTCTTTTTCATCGAGGTCATCAAAACTTTAACATGGTGTTGTGTGGTAAAGGGACAAGAGCATTTACTCCATTTCTAGCAATATTTCCAAAGTGCCATCTTTCTCAGGGTCCTTAAATTGTGGTGAATGATTAAGATCTCCTTTACTTACATTAACATCTAGCCTCTCTCTACAACCCTCACTTTTATTTTTCAACTTCACCACTTCATGATGAACACAGGTATACTCCCTGCTGGCCAAAATAGCCATCCTGTTGTTGAAAAGACAAACAATGATTCGAAAATGAATGACTTAACCCTTTACCACACGGCAAAAGTTAAGACCTATCCAAATTGAAAGCATTTGCAGACGACAATTTCATAGTGGCTCAAATGACGCAACTTTTCTTTGATAGGGTAGAAAACTTTGTGGGAAAAGGAGAAAATGCTGGTTACCAGCATTTTCTCCTTTTCCCACAATGTTTTCAAAAGGCCTCTTTTTTAGGGGCGTCAAAAGGCGTCATTGTGTGGTAAAGGGTTAACTCTCAGGCTGCTAAGCGCGACTCAAGGACCTTTTGCTGACAGTGCAGATCAAGATCAGACTGCACAGAACGTGCAGTCTGATATCTGGTCTACACTCTCCAATAAGGAAATAATTTTTCAAAAAATATATTTGAAATAACTAAAGTTGGGTTTCTCCTTTTTGGCTTGAAAGTTTCATTTCATTTATTTAGCAGGTTAAGGGTTAAAAATCAGAAACATAAACACTGTTGAATGATTCCAAAAACATAATCTTTACCTCACATCATGATAAGCCGTCTTTCTGAGTTCCCTTACTATCTGAGCTATCTGTTTGTGTGTCCTGGTACCAAAGTAGATCTTAGGGACTCTAAAATGAAAGGAAAAGGAAGTATTAGTTAATATTTCATGTGATAGGTTGTTTCAGTCATGAACATGTTTGAAATTAAAGTAAACACACACAAACAAGGCAAAAAGACATATGAGACATAGGACCTTGACAAAAGCTCACTGACCTTTGGCTAGTGGAAGTAAAATAAAAAAACAAGAGGGCCAAGATGGTCCTGGATCACTCACCTTAATTTTTGAGAGGACCATAGCCAATTTTTTTTGAAGTATTGAAATTTTGAAATATTCCAGCTAAGTTTGGTTCAAACTGGCCCAGCGGTTTAGGAGGAGAAGATGTTTAAAGAATTGTTGACACCCACGACGCAAAGAGCCCCCCCCCCCCCACCACCTTGGCCATGTTTTTCGACAGATCAAAATTTTGCGAACAATTTTTGAAAAGTCACACAACAAACATTTCTGTGAAATTATTTCAAAATCTGACCTGCGGTTTCAGAGAAGATTTTTAAAGAATTTCTTAGAAAATTCCATTTGGTTGCCATGGCAACCAGAGTTTTTGATGGAATTAAATTCTGTGAAGAGTTCTTAAAGAGAACCTCCAAAGGAACATTCCAGCCAAGTTTGGTCCAAATTGGCCCGATGGTTTAGGAGGAGAAGATGAAAATTGTAGATACTGCACGACGCAAGGAGCCCCCCCCCCCCCCACCCCACCATGGCCATGTTTTTCAATCGACCAAAATTTTGCAAACAGTTTTTGAAAAGGGTCACCAAAGGAACATTTCTTTGAAATTATTTCAAAATCTGACCAGCGGTTTCAGAGGAGAAGATTTTTAAAGAATTTCTTAGAAAATTTCATTTGGTTGCCATGGCAACCAGAGTTTTTGATGGAATTAAATTCTGTGAACAATTTTTAAATGGGACCTCCCAAGGAACATTTCTGCCAAATTTGGTTGACATTGGCCCAGTGGTTTAGGAGGAGATGATGTTTAAAGAATTGTTGATGACACACGATGACCGACATACGACGGACAATGGACACAGGGTGATCCTAAAAGCTCCCCTTGAGCACGTTGTGCTCAGGTGATCTAAAATTATTATAATTTCATCTGTTTTCAATTTGTTGTCTGCAAATGCTTTTAATTTGGTTATTTCTAAAATTTTATATGCTAGTAAAGGGATATATGTGATGTATAATGTGAACATGATAGTTGTGGTATTTGTTTATAAACTCATTCTGTGTTAATGAAAAGGTAGATGCAGTGTAATTTACTTATAGTTAAACCCTTACAGCACAGAATTAATAAAATAGATAATTCCAATCTGGGAAAACATTCGAAATATATCTATTTCAAGGATATTTCAAGAATATGAAATAAAACAGCAGACAGTGTAGATCCAAGATCAGACTGCATGTTCTGTGCAGTCTGATCTTGATCTGGACTGTCTGCAAAAACAGCTTAAGTCAGTTCCAGCAATGTATGGGTTAAAGCTGTAGACAGGATATCAATATATAACCCAATTTTTCACCACTACCTTCCTTTTTTGAATATCCATTGATCCTGATTGATGTCAGATTCATTGTGTTCAGTTTATAAAATGATTAATGATAAATAATTATTGTGGCTTAGCTATGAGGGTGGTAAAACTATAAATCCATCATCACATGGATTACAAGTTTTTAAATCTCCTTAGCAAAAGTTTTCAATAACATCCATGGAAAAGGAGCAGTTTGCTCAATAACCAGTATATCATGATCTCCTTAAATTCCATCATGTTTCCATCAAGATCAACATTTTTTTCTTTTCTTTAATAGATCACCCATTTCTTTCAATTTTACTAAATACCGTACCTCCCGCTTTCTGCATGGCAAAAAAAAGTATATTATTCGAATAAGGAAAAAGATTTAACACTCAATGCTAATTTTTGTAAAGTACAGAAAGATGTCAAAATACCATGGCTGTTTGGGTCAGTCTATCTCAAAAAAAAAAAAACATACAACTAAGGTCGAAGATCTAACAGTGCATGTATTTTGTGTAGTTTGATCTTGATCCACAATGTCTAAAAAAGCAACTAAAGACATGCTCGAGGCTTTTAAGTCATTACCAGACACAAAAAATTTAACTACATGTAGTTCATATTGAAAACATTAATTTTGCAGAGAAGTACTTAATTGCCACTAAAATAATTGAATTTGCTTTTGTAAACCAGGAAAGCACTGTGGGTAAATGAGAAAATACTGGTTACCATCATTTTCTGTTTTACCCACAATGTTTTTAAAAGGCCTCATTTTCAAGATGGTTAAAATTCGGGATTGTGTTTTAACAAAGGGTTGAAAGATAAAATACCGTCATTTTTTATGATTTTTGTAATTATTTATAAGGCTCCGAATTAGCTATATCTGTCTCAAACATTGTGCTTGGTTGTCAAAAACCACACTAAAATTGAAACGGTTAACACCTCTAACCCTTTTCACCAATGTCTTAACTCTTTACTACACAATCCTGAGTTTTAACAGCCCAGACGGAGAAGGCTTTTGAAAACATAGTGGGAAAAGGAGAAAATGCTGGTAACCAGCATTTTCTCCTTTTCCCACCATGTTTTCTACCATGTTAAAAAAGAATTCCATTACTTGAGCCACATTTACTTGCTCTTCTGCACACACCTTCAAATAGGACCAGTCTAAAATTTTGTGTTGTGGTTAACCCTTTACCAACAGACAAAATTTTAGACTTGCCCTATTTGAAAGCTTTTGCAGACAACAAAAAAATTGCGACTTAAAAAAAAGGGCATTTGCTTTTAAAAGGAAAGAAATTATTTTGGGAAAAGGTTACCAGCATTTTCTCCTTTTCCCACAATGTTTTCAAAAGACTTCTATCTTAGGGTTGTTAAAGTTCATTGTGTGGTACGGGGTTACATGTTAGGACTTAATCTTTCACCAAAAGCCCTTCTTGTTTTGCTTCCAAGGAAGAAGGCTTTTGAAAACATTACGAGAAATTGAGAAAAAGCTGGCAGGCAGCAATGTCTCCATTTCCAATATTTTCCATCCTTTCAAAGATAATGCACCATCAATTCCACCATGTTCAATTTGTCCTTAGCAAATGATTTCGAAAAAGGACAGGTAAAGAATCTTGTCATTTTGTACGGAGTCAAATGACAGGCGACAGTTGTCAAAATTTGAAATGAAATGATTACTTTTCACGAAGTGTGAAATGTGAATAATCTGTGTGTGGGAATCCGTCAATCCCTCGTATTACCTACAATATCACCCCACCCCTCCTTTATTTACAGGATATGAACCCTTAGGCTGCTAAGCGCAACTCAATGACCTTTTGTGGACAGTGTAGATCCAAGATCAGACTGCACAGAACGTGCAGTCTGATCTCGGATCTATACTGTCCGATAAAGAGATATTTTTCTCCAGAAAATAAATTTGAAATTGAGTAATTTGTGTTTTTACTATTGGCTTGAAAGTATCATTTATCATATTCAGCAGGACAAGTATTAAAAGTTCTCATAATGGGTGTCAGTCATCGCAATTTTTTACCAGACTTGTAAATTTCTGATTCCTCCTTTTTTTCTCAGGACTGTAATTCAAATATTTATAGAGAACCCATCGAACATGCTTGGATTTCTCTTTGAAACGTAGAAAAGATTGTGGAAAAGAGAGAAATACTAGCAACCAGCATTTCTTCTTTTTTCGCAATGGTTTCCAAAGGCTTGTTCTTCATCTCATAATTATAGACAAAGGAGTGTTTGGTAAAGGCTTAAAGTTATCTAGAATTATATTAATCTGATTTGTTGCCATTAATTATTTAATTAACCCTTTACCACACAATCTAAGTTTTAAAAACTTAGAGGAGGAAGGCTTTTGAAAAGGCTTTTTGTGGTTGCCAGCATTTTTTGCTTTTCCTGCAATGTTTTCTAACCTGTCATATACTGATACATCATTTGAGCCACATCAAGTTTGTCATCAGCAAACGCTCTCCATTTGGAAAGGTCTAAATGTGTGGCCATTGGTAAAGGGTTCAGAAGCTTTTATTGATGACATGAATTAAAATCAAAATGTTTAAAACTTAAGGTCTGATCTTTGACTAACTATGCAAAGAACTTTCTTCTTCAAAGGCATAAATTAATGTTTCTGAACGGTCTTAAGGTAACTCACAACCTGTAACAGCTTTATGAAATACAGCCGATTTAGATAAATGAAAACAGACATTCTCTCAAGGTGCTGTTTTTTTTTTTCATTTGTTTGTATGCCATCATCTTCGCTAGCCAAGGTGATGATCACTACGTATCTGAAGATCTACGTAGTGATCGTCGCCTTGGCTAGCGAAGATGGTATGCCACTAAGCACCATGTTCAACATTATTTTAGTTAAATCAGGGCAGACAGTGCACCTATACATGCTTCCTAGAATTTCACTTACCAGGTTTTTGCACAATTTTTTTAACAAGGTACTGGCTTCTTTCCAACATGACCATCCTCAAAACAATGATAAGTGGTAGGAAAAGAATGAATCCTGTTGCGACAACTATTGTCAATCTTTAGAAAGGAATTCCCTGTGCTGGGGATTCAAACTAGTGATCCCCAGATTTCAAGTCCTGTACATTATCGACTGAGCTAAAGGGCTTGGCCATTAGATGCAGGTTCTTTAATTTCAAAGCTGTTTTCCTCAAAAAATCTTGCTTGAAATACTGGACAGTGAAGATCTAAGATAAGACTGCACATTCTGAGCAGTCTAATCTTAATCTGCACTGTCCACATAAGCAACTAACTCCAGGTTCAGCACTCCAGTGTTAATGAAGTAAAAATATTGCTGCAAAAGAAACAAGAGCACCCATGCGGGTGATAACGCTTGGCTGTCGTTGCTTGATTTTTTAGTCAAAATTCTTAGTGAAAAAAGGGGCATAATTGTATTGAAATACTTTGATGATTATCTGCCCTTGTTGTATGGGTTCCCCTTTTGAAAGTTAACAACTTGTCTGACACTGAAGTAGGTAAGTGGCTATGGTCACTAATACTATATAGAGATATTACAAAATGTATGAAAGAGACACAGACGATGATGACAAATACGTCAACAACACAAAAAACTAAAATGGCTAAAATCTCTCTTTGTAAGTACAGACTGTTGTAATAATTTTCTTTCCCAGCTTAACTTTTTACAGATGAAATCTTTACAAGATGACAAAATTTTACATTTGTACAAAATGAAAGCATTTAGAAATGAAAATTTAATTCTAGCTCAAATGATGGGATTTGTAATTGGAAGGCTAGAAAATACTGTGAGAAAAAGAGAAAAAGACGTTTACTTGCATTTCCTTCTTTTCCCATAATGTTTTCAAAAGTCTTTATTCCTGGGGTAGTTAATACTCGGGGGCCATTTTTCAACAAAAATTCTTAATTTCATTCAAAGTCCTAATCTAAATTTAGAAAGTGTGTTGCTTTTCGATTTAGAAAATTTTTAACAATAAGACAAAGAATGTTTTGATGGATAGTTGGTAAAAATGGACCCTGTTTTTTTTGTAAATTGTAAAAAAAAAGTTGTCAGCAAGTCTGTAATGCATCAACAAAATTTCCTTACTGAATTCAATGCAACAGGAACTAAAACATGTGGGTACAGTTTCTAAAGAAGTCTTGATCCTTAGGCTGCTAAACCCAATTCAAGGACTTTTTGCAGACAGTGTAGATCAAGATCAGACTGCACAGAATGTGCAGTCTGATCTTGGATCTACACTGCCAGCTAAAGAGATATTTTCCCCATAAAATAACTTTCAAATAACAATATTTGATTTTTACTATCTGCTTAAAAGTTTCATTTCATTTATTTAGAAGGATAAGGGGTCAAAGTGGTCATATTTCATCTATCATTTTTTACTTTTTTGTTTTC
Organism: Hippopus hippopus; assembly: GCA_946811185.2. Taxonomy (NCBI): domain Eukaryota; kingdom Metazoa; phylum Mollusca; class Bivalvia; order Cardiida; family Cardiidae; genus Hippopus; species Hippopus hippopus. Next base: position 35,805,150 of record OX328109.1, on the reverse strand, counting down.
TAAAAGAGCAGTGTTAATTGAGAGACTCAATGTTAGATGTTATCATTTTATATTTATTGAAAATATTTGTATAAGCTTTTGTTAAAAATAATTGACAGTCTGTAATTTTCTACAACCGTTCACACAAGAGTAATTCTGTTGCACCTAGAACGGTAATGTGAGCTGTCAAACTTTGTTAACAATCTTAAATAAATCTAAAAAATGAAGAAATTATCAAAAATTCACCCTTTTAATTATTAACCCTTATCACAGCATGATAGGCACAAACTGTTCAAGATTTTACTTAACTCTTTACCACAGAATCCTGACTTTCAACGACCCTGTGAAAGAAGTTTTTTGAAAACATTGTGGGAAAAGGAGAAAAGCTGTTTTCTACCTTTCCCAGAACAAAATTCAATTTTTAGTCAAATTTATTTTGTCGACTGCAAATACTTTCAATTTTGACCACTCTAAGATTTTGTCGTGTGGTGAAGAGTTAACTTTCTACCACAGGAACAAATAATAGACTTGTCAAAATACAAAGCATTTGCAGACGACAACTTAAATATAGCTCAAAAGATGAAATTTCTCTTTGATAGAGTAGAAAACATTGTGAAAAAAGGAGAAAATGCTGGTTACCAGCATTTTCTCCTTTTTCAACGATGTTTTCAAAAGGCTTCTTTTCTTAAGTTAAAACTTGTCATTGTGTTGTAAAAGGTTACCCTTTCCAAAACAACAAATTTAGGACTCTCTAAAACTAAGTGTATCTGCAGATAACAACTCAGGTGGCTGAAATGGTAAGATATGTCTTTAAAAGATGGAACACAATATGGGAAAGGAGAAATGCTGGTAACCAGCATTTTCTCCTTTTCCCACAAAGTTTAAAAAAAACATTCACTAATACCAAGGCAAGGCCTTTGCAGTGCCTTGTCCAAGGTCACTCTTATGTTTTCTTCCTGTTCAAAAAAACCAATTTCAAATCTTAAGCCTTTTAGCACTGGAAATTTATTTTGTTATCTGCAAAATGCTTTCAATTTTGGCCAACGTAAAATTTTGTTTAGTAATGGGTAAACTCTTTACCAAACGATAAAAATTTGGACTCCACCAAATTGGAAGTATTTGCAGATGATAAATTTTATGTAGCTAAAATGATAATTTCTGTTTCTTGATCCAGTAGAAAACATGACGGGATAATGAGAAAATGCTGGTTATCAGCATTTTATTCTTTTCCTTGAATGCTTATAAAAGCCTTCCTATCAGGGTCATTAAAAGTCAGGATTGTTTGGTAAAGATTTAATATACAATTTGAGCTAAACAATCAGTAGAAAACACGACGGGATAAGGAGAAAATGCTGGTTACCAGCATTTTCTCCTTTTCCTGGAATGTTTTTCAAAGCCTTCTCTATCAGGTCATTAAAAGTCAGGATTGTGTGGTAAAGGGTTCAAATAAAATTTGAGCTAAACACTCTGGTTGGAAAGAGGTTTAGGAGCATAAGATAACATAACACAGACTCGCAAATATTTTGTCGTCGCCTTGCTAATGATGTAAGCATGTTAACGGGCCCTAAATGCCTGTCTAAATAATAAGCAAGAGTGGCGAATTTATAACAAGAATTGTTTATACACGATTAATTGACCAATAAATGTCAGATTGTCTTATATCAACAGCCACTGTATCACCTATTTGACTACCCCCTCCCCATGTTTTCTCGAATTTTGTTTTCTTGAATTTGAAAGTTAACTTATTACTTCCTCTCAAGATGACCTGTCTTGTCTAGCAGTTGACATCTTTTTCAAAATATTGAGACAAAAGGTGGAAAATGATTGTAGAAAGTAATTTCTCCTTTTGTCAATTTGTTTACCGTGCATTTGAGACATGCTCTGTGAAAAGTGGGTTTAATGCATCTGCAAAAAGCAGTCCGCGCAGGCTGACATGGGTCAAAACTTTTTGCTACTTTTAAATTTTTTGTATGTGAAAGGACCATTCTACCTTAAAACTCAATTAACTCTTTACCAAACGACAAAATTTTAGGCTATACCAAATTGACAGCACTTGCAGACAACAAAATAAATGTGGCCGAAAAATTATAACATGTTGTGAGAAGGATAGAAAACATTGTGGGAAAAGGAGAAAATGCTGGTTACCAGCATTTTCTCCTTTTCCTAAAATGTTTTCAAAAGGCTTCTTCCTCAGGGTCGTTAAAACTCGGGACTGTGTGGTAAAGACTAAATGGATTTGATTGATCCATAATTATGTGATGACGTGCTCGGCACAATGCATCATGTAGATGCATTAAACCCCCTATTTCCAGAGTATGGCTCATTTAAGAATTAAAATTTTATTGATGTTGATTATGCATATTTAACCTAGATTTTTTCCAAGCTGTCTGCTGCAACATTGTTTGCTGATCCCTTTCAAAAACAATAACTTGTTTGAACTACCTTGACAAAGCAGACATTCGAAAACTTTATGGAAAAAGGAGAAACTGACAGTAACCAGCATTTTCTCCTTTTCACACAATGGTTTTTACCCTTTCAGAAAAAAATCCCATCATTTGAATCATGTTAAGTTTGCAATCTGTATATGCTCCCAATACGGACCATGTTTAAAATTTTGTCTGGTAAAGAGTTACAGACAAAATCTATCGACTGAGTTGCATTATATCAATGAGTCATGCTCTGTGAAAAGGGGGCATTATGCATCGCCAAAAAGTGTCGACCAAGGTCAGCCTGTGCAGTCTACACAGGCTGACCTGGATCAATACTTTTTGCTATCAGTCAATCTTTCTGCATGTCAAAGGACCAATGTAATCCATGATTCAGTCGCCTGTTACACAAATTGGATCTCATGGATCAATAATCATGTGATGACCTGCTTGGTAGAATACATCGTGGAGATGCATTAAACCCATTTTCCCAGAGCATGGCTCATCTGTTGTCTGCAAAATTAACGTTTTCAATATGGATGAATCTAAAGTATTGTTGTCCAGCATTGAGGTCAAACTAGAATATAACAATTTTTAGGAGGTCTCTGCCACAAAATCCAATTTAATCATTACTGTCTGCAGCCAATATTATAGAACAATGTGGCAAAAGGAAAAAAATATTCAAATGACAATGTGTTCACAAAAATCTAATAGTTTTGGTGGCTCTTTTGCCAATAGTATTCTATATCTATAAGGTTTTGCACCTCAGCCTTCTTATTTTATCATTGGAATGAATGAATGAATGAATGAATGAATGAATGAATGAATTAATTAATTAATTAATTAATTAATTAATAAATTAATGAATGAATGAATTAATGAATGAATTAATTAATTAATTAATTAATTAATTAATTAGTGGATGGATGATGAATGAACAAACAAACATGAATGAATGAATGAATGAATGAACAAACAAATAGGTGGATGGATGGATGGATGGATGGATGGATGGTTGAATGAATGAATGAATGAATGAACAAAAAGGTGGATGGATGGATGGGTGAATGGATGAATGAATGAATGAATGAATGAATGAATGAATGAATGTTTTTTTTCTGATGTAACAACAGTTGTGACTGGTTGTTTGTCAATGAAATGCAGTATTATCAATTTGAATCATGAAAAATTAATCTGTACAGGACAAGACATAACAACATTTATCCATTAAAGACAGCAATAATTATTTGATTCAACCAATTAAGCTTGACACTTAAAAATACAGTATAAGTTCCTAACTCTTTACCTTTGAGAAAATATTAAGACTTATTCAATACTAAATCATATGCAGATGACAAACTAAATGAGGTTTCATTGATGAGATTTGTCTCCTTATAAAAGGGGAGCATTTTCTCCATTTCCCCCAGTTTTCAAAATATCTTTCCCCGTGATTGTTTTTAGACTCTGGATTGTGAGGTACACAGTTAATGCTGTTTTCAACCTTGTCTAGCCCTTTACCACACAGTCCCGAGTTTAAACGACACTGTGAAAAAAGACTTCTGTAAGCATTGTGGGAAAAGGAGAAAATGCTGGAAAGCAGCATTTATTCCATTTCCTACAATGTATTCTGCCCTGTCCAAGCCAGCTTTCCCCACTTGAGCCTCATCTAACTTGTCATCTTCAAGTGTGTTGGGTTTGGACAAGTCTGAAATCTTGTGCCATGTGGTAAAGAGTTAAGAGATATCTCTGCAGCCAGTGCACCTATCCATACATGATTTCCTGGGGTTGCTTTTATCAGTACATGTACTTTGCACAATATTCTGAACCCAAGCTACTGCTGCTTTCCCTCATAACCATTGTTGAAACAATGATCAGCAGTGAGAGAGGCATGAATCCTGTCACAGTGCCTATCATCAACTTGCTGAAAGAAATTGGCAAAGCTGGAGATTGAAACCATTGACCCACTGGTCTCAAGTCATTATGCTACTGACTGCGCTGCTGGGCTTTGACTTAATAGACAAATCCCTTTGTCTAAATGACAGTCACTTTGTCAAATGCAAGTGCTTTCACCCTGAAAGAGCGTTTCACAACTATAGTTGCCTTTGCGGCCAGTGTTGATCAAGATCAGGCTGCACAAAATATGCAGCCTGATCTTTGATCTACACTGTCCGCTTTGCAGAAACACTGTAGACAAAAGCAATCATGAAATTGCAACTATTTGGGTTGTATTTCTAGGACGAAAATGTCTGACTGGTGCTCTAAGGGTTAAAATTGGACAAGTGTAATATTTTGTTGTCCTGTGAGGATTTCATCCTTTACCACACAATCCTGAGTCTTAACGACCCTGGGAAAGAAGCCTTTTCAAAACATTGTGGGAAAAGGAGAAAATGCTGGTAACCAGCATTTTCTCCTATTCCCACAATGTTTTCTACCCTATGAAAAAGATTGCACCATTTAAGCCACATTGAAATTGTCGTCTGCATTTGCTTTCAATTTGGACATGGCTAACATTTTGTCGTCTGGTAAAGGGTTAACTACAGTTCAATGACCAATGTAGAAACCCAAGTATGAACAAATGCCAAGTAATCTACCATGTCGTGTAATTTTTCTAACATGAAGTCAGCATTTCTCTGAAACTTTTTATTGTAAATGTGATAAAATACATCTGTGTATCTTGCAGTTTACTTCCTGCAGATGACTTTTACAAAAGGGCAGCAGACAACTTTTGAAAAAAAGAATTGTGGCTTAACCTTTCGTCAAACAATCCCGTGTTTTAATGACTGTGAAAGAGAAAGCTTTTGAAAGCATTGTGGAGAAAAATGGCAACCAGCATTTTCTCCTTTTTCCATAATGCTTTCTAACCCATCTTTCACAAATCCCATCATTTGCCCACATTTGCACCTTCAAAGGCCTGTAATCTGGAAAAGTCTAAAATTTTGTCGTCTTGTTATGGAGAAATTTTCAGAAATAAGTCAACCCTGTTTTTACTAGAATGTTTTCACATGCATCCATGTATTTTAGCTACATTAATACTGGGTCCGTATTCACACACCATTCTTAGGACATTCTTAGTCTTATTATGAAGAATTCTGACTTTGACAAAACTTCTGACTGGCTAAACCAAGCGGTACCAAATGACAAAAAGATAGATTTGTCCAAACTGAAGGCATTTGCAGACGACAAAGTTGACTTCATTCAAATGATGTGATATGCCTTTGGAAGGGAATAAAAATTGAGGGAAAAGGAGGAAAGAGGAGGACCAGCATTTTCTTTTCCCACCATGTTTTCAAAAAGCTTTCTTTCTCAGGGTTATTATAACTCTGAAATGTTTGGTAAAGGCTTTAACACTTTACCAGACGACAAAATTTTAGCCTCGTCCAAATTGAAAGCATTTGCAGACGACAAATCGAATGTAACTTAAAATGTAAAATTTGTCTTTGATAGGATAGAAAACATTGTGGAAAAAGGAGAAAATGCTGGTTACCAGCATTTTCTCCTTTTCCCACTATGTTTTCAGAAGGCTTCTTTCTCAGGGACATTAGAAGTTGTCATTATGTGGTAAACAGTTAACCAGGTATAAAAGTGAAATCAGTGGTTCATAAAAAGATTCTTAAAAGGAAATCACGTTTAACAAGAGTTGTAAACAACAGCAAGTTTAGACCCTTCGAGTCTAAAATAAACAAAATAATAAAACTTTTTAGTCTGCAAAAAATATTGCCAGTTTAAGGGGATTTTCGGCATGCAACCATCATTAAAGAGCACAGGGATCAAGATCAGACTGCACCAGACATATTAGCTGATCTTGATCTACACTGTCCATAAAATTAGTTACAAGAAACTGTTTAATCCTTTACCCCATAATCCTGGGTTTTAATGACTCTTGGAGAAAGAATGTTTTTGAAAACATTGTGAGATAAGGAGAAAATGCTGTTAACCAGCATTTTCTCCTTATCCCACAATGTTTTCTACCCTTTCACAGACAAACCTCCGCATTTTAGCCAGATTTAATTTGTATTCTGCAACTGCTTTCAATTTGGACCAGTCCAAAATTTTGTTGTCTGGTAAAGAGATCAGATGACAGTCTGTGTCCTGTTTCATGGAAACAAAATGTCAATGTGGGCGATAATGACAATGTCAAAATTCTTTGTGACGTAAACCAAAAAAAATGTCAAAAAAGTTGAAACATTTTCATATCACGTAATCAGACAAAATAAAAATATGACAAGCTTTTCACCTTTTACGAAGGGACTGACCGCAAATGTTAAGTGCTATTGCAAACCGATAAACTAAACTGGATTGAACATACTGTCTGATCTTGGATAAATACCAGCTGATAATACGAGACAGTTTTTTTTAGCAAAACCAGCAAAGCAAATTGTTAAGGGAGCTCTCATTGGTTATTTCTGTAGGTGTGTCACCCATATTGTCCAGTAAGCACTTGTGTACTTAGAATATCGATATTTCATATTGCTTCAGTAAAACAGCACATTTCTCAGAGGACTATCTTAGAATTCTTTGGCCAAAATAAGAGAATGGATAAAAAAATATGTGGACTTTTATTATAACTTTAAAACTACATGTACTTAGCGTAAATCAATAAGATTTTGAACACATATTAAACAATTAAATGTTAAAAGAGTCATATGGTTTACATTTATGTATTATACTTGTGTTTGACGAAATGCAACTGCAATGATAAAGTTTTGCATGGACCTAGGGAAAACACCAACAGAGACGATGATAATGACGAAGGATGCTAATCGATCTTCAATTGTAAGCAGATCTCTCAGTGTTTAAATGACATAAAAGATTTTCGGAGGGTAGGAAGTCTATAAAAGACAACACTAGGAAAGAACGGAAACCAACCGTAAGTAGTCAATGTCAAAACGTCATCTTGACGTCCTCATCTTGCGCAGTACGACTACACTTAACATTTCAGAGTGGCTACTATTGAAAACCCGCTGGACTATCGTATTTATAGATATACAGAAAAATGCTGGTATAAAATTACTTTGTATATTACATCTCATTACCTGTGAAACTACCATTGCTGTAACAAAAATCCATATCTTTTTATTTACCCTCGTAAGTAACAGAAGAAATTATCAGTGACACGGCCCACAGCCAGTTGAATTGCCTCGTTAAGTGATGGACTGGACATTATTGGGAGCAAAACCATTGACAGAAAGAAATTCATTTATTCCAGAAAATTGAATGGCCAGAGACTTATTTTGAGCCAATAAGAGAGTAAAGATCCTAAGGAACAGCAATGAAAGAAAAACTACATAACATGCAAAGACAAGAGCACCACAATCATGTGTATGCCAACGCTCAGCTGCAGTTGCTTGATTTTCAGTGAAAATTCTGTCGAAAAAGGGGGCATAACTGTCAAAAATATTTTGAAGGTTATCTACCCTTGTTGTATGGATTCCCCTTTTGATAGTTAAAAGATTATCCAAATTTAAAGGTACCATCTTCAAAAATGAAAGCAACATTACAAGATGTTTAGGTTTTTACACGACAACGCAGAGGACACCAACACAGGGGCTACACCAATACCTCATCATTTTCTTCTGAAACAGCCAAGCTAATAATGAGAATACAAGACAGTATCAATACAACATGTTTTCTCTTGTCTAAAAAAGCAAACACTAATTAAGGTGGTGGGGGACCAAATATCTTCGCAGGTATGTACATGTCCTTTGTGGAAGTCTCCTGCACACCATAACTTTTATTTCCAAAAGATATTGACACTATATCCAGTTGTACGAGAAAATCATGTCAAAATTGTCATTGGAAATTCAAATAAACCAAAATTTTCACACTAAGTGGGACTCAGTTTTATTTACAGACAGTTGAAGGAGACAAAAAGCATGCCTCCTGCAGAGTCTACAAGACAATCTTAGCCTAACTCTATTGATCATATTGTTTGGAGTTTAATGCCATTTTCAACATTATTTAAGTTATATCGCAGCAGCCAGTGCACCTATCCATGCTTTCCTGGAGTTTCTTTTACCAGTACTCTGCATAATATCCTTGAGAAGCCACTGGCAGCTTTCCTACACATGACCAGGGTCGAAACAATGGTCAGCAGTGAGAGAGGAATGAATCCTGTCGCAATGACTATCATCAATCCTTGGACAGAAATTGGCCAAGCCAGGGATTGAAACCAGTGACTTCTTGTACTCAAGTCCTGTAAGCTACCGACTGAGTTACCAGGACTCGGCTTTTGCCTAACTCTAAATTTAGAAATTTAACACAATTTCTGATTGGCTACACCAACTGGTTAACCCGTTCTCTAATGACAAATTTTAGACTCTTCAAAATTGAGAGCATCTGCAAGGGAAAAACCTCAAACTGATACAAATTAACTTAAGTTCTTTGAAATGGTAGAAAACATTGTAGGAAAAGGAGAAAATGCTGGTTACCAGCATTTTCTCCTTTTCCCACAATGTTTTCAAAATGCCTCTTCCCTGGAGTCATGAAAACGCAGAATTGTTTGGTAATGGGTTACGGTAAGTTGACTTAACAAATCGGACATTGCGTAACTTTGAACTTATAAAAATTCCAGAGAATTAGTTGATTGATTCATTCATTGAATGGTGTTTTATGCCACTTTCAACATTTTTTCAGTCATATCACAGCGACAGCTCACATATTCATGTACTCCCTGGGTTTCACCAGTACTAGGCTAGTGCTCTGAAGTGCCTTGCCAAAGGACACTCAAACAAAAAACCCAGTGGATCAGGCAAGGCTCAAACCCTGGGCCTCCAGGTTACGAGTCCCACACTTTACCACTGAGCCATGCCTGAGAATAAGACCAAGAATGCAATTTCATATTGCTGCTGAATATAGCCATGGACAATTTCCATACAATCCCTAGACCATATCCAGATAACAAGAAAATTAGGTCAAAGTTGTCCTTGGAAAATTCATACAGATCGAAATTTTCTAACTCCTGAGCAAGTAGGGACTTACTTTGGTTTACTGGAGGTTGAAGGAGACGCAGCATTACAAGTACACTTCTCCTGTGGGGCCTCTTGTATACCGGGACTGTTGTCATCGTAGGATATTGATACACGGCCCCGCTTCTTTGCTTTACTCTGAAAGAACAGTCATAGGTTTAACACTTTGCCAGATGACAGAAGCTCAGACTGGTCAAAACTGAAAACATTTGCAGTTGACAAAGGTTGCCAAACTGACAAAAGTTGTCCTTGATATGGTAAAAAACATTGTGGGAAAAGGAGAAAATGCTGGTAACCAGCGTTTTCTCCTTTCCCTACATTGTTTTTAAAAAGCTTTCTTCCCCTTCTTGTTTATACATGTAGTTGGGACTGTGTGGTAAAGGGTTAACTTTTTACCATAAGCCACGATATTACACTGGTCCAAACTGAAAGCATTTGCAGATGCCTAATTATATTTGACTCAAATAATGATAATTGTATCCAAATACAATCATTGAAAGAAAAGGATAAAATGCTGGTTACCAGCATTTTCTCCTTTTCTTGCATTGTTTTCCAAAGCCTTCTTTCTCAGGGTCATTACAAGTCTGGATTGTGAGTTAAAAGGTTAAAAGGCCTATTTAGATTTTTTTGCCTTGCATCAAAACTTCCTGTCAAACACAGATAGGTATTACTGAATATTAATTTTTTCCGCAACCACTAGGAAACAAGATGGTTACATCTTATAAAATAAGGGGATGGTCATTTTGCAGTTGTTAACTCTGTCTACTTTTAAATGATTTAACCCTTTATCATACAATCCCGGGTTTTCACGACCCTGAGAAAGAAGCCTTCTGAAAACATTGTGAGAAAAGGAGAAAATGATAGTAACCAGCATTTTCTCCTTTTCCCACAATGTTTTCAACCCTTCACAAAACAATTTCAATTTTTGAATCATATTAATTTTGTCGTCTGCAAATGCTTCCAATTTGGACTAGTCTAAAATTATTCGTTTGGTAAAGAGTTAATATAATAAAACCATCCTAAATCCATGACATAATTTTGATAATACACTATTTTATGTCATGCTTTCTGGCAGGTTATCGAGAAATAACTGTGAAATATTTTTCGATATTTCATTGTATACGACCAGTGAAAAATACCAATTTTTATATTCTAACTCTTCAATTGAAGGCGGAAACAGTTGTTGCTGCGCACTAGATACCTAGGCAAAATGCGCGTGCCTCTCAACTAGATGGAAATATGACGTAATTTACCCTACATTTCTCGCGCTTGACATAATATTGTAATGCGTTGCTTTGCAGAGGGGGTACGCCACAGGGAATAACTGAAAAGAACTGTACTGGATTATGATGTAAGTTCCCCCCAAAAAGGGTTAAAAGCATGAAATATATAGAACATTTGTTTTTTTCGGTGAAAGATCAAAATGTATTTCATCGAGTGAACATCATCGGTAATATTTTCATGAGTGGCACAGCCACGAGTGAAAATATTACCAATGATGTTCACTTGATGAAATAAATTTCAATCTTTCACCATAAAAAACAAACATCCTCTATATCATTTATTGAGTTACGGTTCTGGCTAATTTGTAGTTATGAGCCTGTGAGCCTGGCAAATCCAACCACAGCATGTGCAGAAATTTGTACTACTTTGCCATTTTGTGGGAAGCTAATGTCACTGTTGCTAAGACTTATACACTAGATAAGTTTTGTGTTTTTAATGTTTACGAGTATTAACAAGAAATGCAGCAAAAAATTATCTAAGTTATGGAAATATTTCCATTTACTCCTTTAATAAACTGTTGAATTCTTCTTTCCATATCTTCTTGTGTATGTACATATTTCAAACTGAATTTCACCTGTAAACATGAACAGTAATCATGGACCTCTGAACAGTATAAGGTGAAGCTGAAGGTGATCATGCAGAATACATAATTATTTATCTGTCATTCGTTTTATGCGATAAATAGAATCTCGAATTCATGTTTATGTATTACCACTCTTTAAAAAATTTGTTGAATGAAATATATATGACACTTGTCATGGCTTATGTCATCTACTTTCAGGCAACTTGTTTGATAAAAATGTTAGTGTAAGGTCCTCTATTCTTATGCCACCACTTTTGCCAAGTGAGAATTCATTTTTTTTTCAATTTCTCAATTAACCAAAATCTACTAACCTGACCAACACTTGGGGTTCTGTATTTAGACTGGACTTTGAAATCATCATCATTGTTCTCATCCCCATCTAGAACTATTACAGAATCTGTAATGAAACTTTCATGATAAATTTCTTTGTGATTCCTCTACAAACACAAAGCTCAAGATAATTACACCATCTTAAGTTATATTGCATTAGCCAGTGCCAAGTTCTTTCCAAGGATTAATACAGCTATTTCAATAAGATTCATTCCTCTCTCACCCCACTGATCTCTATTTTGATGATGATTATGTGGTGAAGCAGCTGGCCAGGAAAGAATATGGTGCAAAGTCCTGGTAAAAGTAACTAGAAAAAAGTATGGATATCTGCACTGGTGCTGCCACTCAATTGAAACAATGTTAAAAAGAGCATTAAATACTATAAAAAAAAAAAACCTTACAACTATATTGTTTTCGCATGACACAGTACCTATGTAATGAACATCAAATCAAAAGAACCACTTTCTCTGGGTTATGACAACAAATTACAAATATTTCCAACAAGACAAGTAGTAACATCATCTTATTCAATACTGTGCCATGATGTAACTAAATCCATTGTATAACCATCCAAATATTTTTTTTTTGACAAGCTACAGCCTGTTGAAAATATTAAATGGAGCAATACAAACCTTGTAGTCAAGTCTGTTCGTTGGCCTATTTATCTATTTATTTCTGGCAATTTTTTTTATCGTCTGGCCACAGACAACTCTTGAAAACAGTAAGGCAAAAGGTGAAACTACTTAAAATGGGCAATATTTTCTTTTGCAACAATGATTTAAATGAATAGTTGAATACAGTATTGATATATCTTACTAAATCTTTATTACTTGCCTACAGTTTCACCCTATACCAAACAATTTCTAGTTTTAACTACCTCAAGAAAGAAACCTAAAGTTTAAAAACATTGTGAGAAGACATTTTCTGCTTTTCCCACAAGGTCTTCGAAAGGTTTCTTTCTCAGGGTCATTATAACTTGGGATTGTTTGGTACAGGGTCAAAAGAAGAAACAACTACAATACCTTGAGATGGTCCATTAACAACCTCTGCTTTCAACTCTTGACCGGATCCATTTTGTTCTTTACCTTTACTTTCAGTTTTACAGCAACAGGCCTGGCACACATTTTCTGTAACATAACATGGACATTTCCCTTACACATCATTACACGAATGCATAGAAACATTTGTTAACACTTAAAGCACCTTTCACAACTTTTCATTGTCTTTAGGGCCAATATAGACTTAGATCAGACTGCACAAAATCTTAGATTTACACTGTCTGCTTTGCTTAGACAAAGCGTTGTGGGCAAGACCAACTGAAATTGCAATGCTTAGGGTCCTATCACTAGACGGAAAATGTTCATTAGGTTTGTGTGGCGTTCTAACATTCAAAGCCATTTATATTTAGTAACACCTGTATTCTTATTTCCAAATCCTCATCTTCAATGTATATGTGTATACAAAAGTAAGTTTATTCTATACCGCATGACAAAGATTAAGAATAGTTGGGAATTGTCCAAACTGAAAGCAGTTGCAGATATTGCCAGATAACATATCAAATATGCATCAGATAGTGAAAGTTGTCTTTGAAAGGTTACAAAACACTGTGGAAAATGAAAATATTAGCACTAAGCACTTTCTCCTTTTCCTACCTAAAGGTCGTTAAAACATGGGATTGCTTGGTAAAGAGTTAAAGTATTTTACAAACCTTCCTTTGTCCCATTGTTTGAGCCAGACATGGCTTCCTTAGCATATTTAAGGTGAAGGGCGTTTTGCCAGGCTAAGGCAGAACACAGTAACGCCAAGCTTTTTCCACTTCCTGTAGGGCTCTCCAGTAAACAGTTCTGTCCCCTCTCCAGTCCCTTAATAACCTGAAAGTTAAAAAATTTAGTGAACCACATACATAGAATGAATCCTACTGCAACATTAGTATTCCACGTTAAAGTCTATCTCACCATCTTCAAACAGCAACTACACCGCATTCACTGAATTACCTTAATTTAGGAATGGAATCCAGTAACCAAATATTTGCGTAATCAATAAAATGTCCAATTATCAATTAGCAATATCGTAATCAAGTACTTGGGAAGAAAAATAAAAATCAGGTTTATTGTTGTTTTTTTTTATAATTCCAGCTTTCTAGATTCAAAATCAGAATTTTTAGTTTTACATTTTAATTTTACAGATCCCTAAAGATGACAAAGGAAATGTGAAGGGTCAATATTTGTAACACCTTACCATCTAACGACCCCTTAATTCGCCATAATTGGTCATTAATTCCTTAACAAAGCCTTCAGTTAGCGATTTGGCGTCAAACAAAATCGGAGTCACTGTTTATGCATTTCAATTTGACATTTGGCTGTTCACATGCTTATCAACTTGTTAAGCCCCTGTCTTAACAAAAACATTAAACAGCTTGCAGTCAGAGTAGAATGTGTAATTTTGACCTAATAATGCCTAAAATCCCTGTTGCACCAAACTAGATCTTAAAATGTTTTACCCCATCTTAAAAAAAAACGTAAAACAGGGTGCAGTCGGAGCAGAACGTGTAATTTCTGTCATTTTGCATACGTAACGCCAATTGAGGCCCAACTGCACCACGTTGTAACACTTCCCTAATATGATCGAAGTACAGCAGTTCCGTTTGTAGAACATCCATCTCGTTTTAGGTATGGTGTCACTCTGTCTAATTACAGGTCGGGATGGACAGCAAAAAATTTTGACCAGGCTCAAAGTTCTGGAGCACCCTTGCCATACTAGCCTGTCCATGAAGTTCGTAAACAGACCATGAAACATTGCCACTACATCTGCTCCATTGAAACAGTTTGAGTCAGTTTGGCAATAATTTTTCGGAATGTAGTGAGAACGAGTTTGGTGAGTCCACAATTGTGCAGTCTAATCTTAATCTGTGCCACTATACTTCTGTGGACTCTGTTCACTTTGACAGATCCCTAATCCAATTCATACATAATTTTAATCCTAAATCCTTTACCGAACAAAACCGTATTTTACCAACTCTAAAGAGGAAAGCTTTTAAATATATTATGTGTAACCAGCATTTTCTCCTTTTCACCAAATATTTTCAACCCTTTTAAGGACAAATCTCAACATTACAGTGATAGAGGCACATTCAATTTGTGATCTGGAAATTCTTTTAGTTGGAACAAGTTTATTATGTATTTGTAGTTATATATTGGCTGGTAAACAGTAAATTTTTTTTTATGTTTACCAGATAACAAAACTTCAAATTAACCCAATTCAAAATCCTTTGCTAACAACAAATCAAACTCAGCTAGAAAGTTGGGGTTTATCTTTGAAAGCATAGAAAAACATTGTGGGGAAAAAGACAAAATGCTTGTTACCAGCATTTTGTCTTTTTCTCACTATGTTTTGAAAATTTTTATCCCTCAGTCATTACAACATGGGATGGTTTGGTAATGGGTGACTTCTCCATAAGTCAACCTAACTTACCCTATCCATCATACCAAACTGTGAGGGGTATGGTTTACAAGGAAACACAACCTTCACCCCACTTACAGTAACTTCCCTCTCTTCAAGGTCTCCTGACATTTTTCTTTGTATTCTTTAGGCAAAATCAAACCATAACAATTCGAAATTTTTCCTGAAAAAAAAAAATAAAAATTTGCTTAATGGTGTATTATAATATGCATGCTTAAACTGTTACTTACAAAGACAAATGATTAAAAGTTATTGACACTATTCAGCAAGACAGACTACAGATTTTCAAATCAAACTGGTCCTAACAATAACTGAAGCTTTTGTGCAATTAAAACAGTGTAGAATTTTAAACTTAGTTTTTGAAAGGTTTCCTGACATTGCCGGAGTCTTAGCAAAGAGTGATTGAAATAGTGCCAAGTAATAACCAATGAGGATCCAGTTACCCATCCTGTGCATGCGCAGGTGTTAAACTGGACTTGAACCAACCAGATTCGGCACACTTGGTGATAGCTACCTGAATAGAATACATCTTTGAAGCACAGCTGCCCATGAGAAACTAGCTTACATCTCATTTTACAGACTGGCCGAAAGTTGCCAACTAAGCTGTTATCAATTCTTATAGAGACCTACCCCTGATTCGGGGACTAGCTCCAATGTTATTTTTGAGATCGTTTCTCTGCTAGCCCCCGCAGCAGCCACTCTTATGACCCATCTGGAGTGAAAAATTAAAATACCGGCATCGTTTCAAATGGCCGTATGCGTCCATCTTTTCTTTGTCAGTGAACAATAAGGTCCTGAATCGATAGACTAATGATTAATCTTTACAAAAACACCAAAATAATTAAAAAATGACACTGTTACCTCCTTTTAATTCCATTATTTCGGAATGTAAATATCCATTGACCTACTTCCCAGAAAGTCGAAACTAGGCTTGACATTTATCGCGCATGTTTCGGAAGTCACGTCCGTTTAAGTAAAGTTCTTTTTTTTTATCAATTTATCGGCTTCTGCGTTATCAGCTTGGGCAATGAAAGGAAAACTAAATGTACTGGATGTATTTCATTTACGAGGAGTCGTATTTTATCACTTAAATTGCCAATCACACAATATGATTTTTTCCAATCAAATTGATCACGCATGCGCAGTTAACTGAATTTATAATGAGTGTTTGTTTACTAATTAGCCAGATGTGTTTATGTCAAAATAAATGGTAAATAACAAAAGGATCAATGAAAATCTTGCACTAAACTTGGTATCAATGTGAAGTTAAACAGAGTTCCCGATCACGCAAAAACATACGTGAAACACATATAAGTGAAATAAAAAGCGTACAAAATAATACGGACAAAGATCTGGAAAAAAAAAAATAGAAGTTGGTTGCATAGAAAAACATAAAAGTGATTTTCAGAAAATTTAAATAATCAGAAAAGTTTGGGATTTCCAGCTTTCTATTTTTAGAACATCTACATGGTCGGAGTACTCGGTCTTTATTGTTGTGATCAGTAATTGCAGACTGAGACTTGTTTGTTTCTAAAAAAATATCCATAATTCAGCTGTCCTTTTGTTAACGCAGTCTATGAAAAAGTCTTTTGTCGACGTCAATGTCTTTCGTCTGTAAAGTAACATTGGGAATGGCTCAGAAACGCTGTACTTTGGAAACTTTCGGATTTCAGAATTCAGGTTCCCGTAAGAAAGTCAGGCCAAATGAAACGACGGAAACTGAGGAGGGTAATAGTGCCGCAGATGAAAGCAAGATTATTCAGAAACCGATAGCAAAAAAACTGTTCCAAAACAAATGGCTGTCCAAGTTCTCGTAGAGAAAGAGGCATTTAAGAAAACAATTTAGAGTAGTACTACTTTTTTTTAATTTGTACCCCCATTTTTTTTCTTATACCCCCATTTTTCAATTGTGGGGGTACAAAACCCCCAAATAAAAATTTCAGTGGGAATGCTGAGTTAAATCATTTATCTATCGATTCATGTCCATTTTCATAGCTGATAAGCAGATTTAAGACACATTAAGCCGACTGAAAAATGACCAGAAAAATTTTGAGATTTCCAGATGGTATTAAAGAAGGGCTGATGTGAAGGGGTGCGGATACCCAATCGCAAAAATAACATCAGAGCAACCCTTCAGACTGAAGGTAATAGAGACCAGTTGCTCTGTAACAGGTTTTACAGATAGAACTAAATTGTACCCATTTAAACGTTAGAGTAAATGAAGAATATAATGTGAAATTAAGATAAATGTTGAAGGTAGCATGCACATGTATACTTCTAAAAATACCACTACTATCAGACCTCATGGTATCCTCCGCAGTGCTCCAGCCAGGGTAAAAAAAGGGCAGGGTGCTGGGGCTGAGAAGGGCACTTTGAGGCATAAAGCGCCAAGCAGGGATGGGGGGGGGGGGGGGCAATGAGGGGGCCTCCCCCAAGAAAATTTTATAGATTTTCACCTTATTGATAGTCTCTCCTGCAATTTCTGACATAAAATAAGGGATTCTTAAACAAAAATCATTCTGTTACAGTGGCTTATATGGACATTCTGGACAGCTTCATCTCAACAAGAAAGCCATTTTCCATTATTAGTAACTCACTTTCTTGAATGGTTTAGCTAGGTCCAGGAGCATGACAAGTACGTGGGGTGATCAAAAAGATCGCAGACCACCTCGTTATTTTGAAAACTACTCCACGGAGGATTACAAAAATTTGCATAGATGAGCATTAATTATCTGGTAAATGACTCAAGCTTTCAAGTGTCGTCATAATCAAGCAGGTAAAGTATGACATCATTTTCATG
The DNA here is from genome assembly GCA_946811185.2 of Hippopus hippopus. Taxonomy (NCBI): domain Eukaryota; kingdom Metazoa; phylum Mollusca; class Bivalvia; order Cardiida; family Cardiidae; genus Hippopus; species Hippopus hippopus. The sequence goes on along the minus strand of OX328109.1, from coordinate 35,787,324 downwards.
ACGTCATATAGTGCATTAGTGGTCCAAAATATCGGACGACGTTTTATTTGAGTCGAGAGTAATCACAAAGTTTTACATTAAACTCGGAAAGTATTTATCAGAAATCAAAACCGATTTAGAAACAGATGAAGGGGACTCTGCACTCAAGGAATCTGATATTCGTACATGGATCGGGCCGATTTAGACAAGGGTGCGATACTGTTAAAGATGACCATAAATCTGGCCGTCCATCAACATCAGTCACAGACAAAATCATAACGGATGTAGAGCAGCATGTAAAACGAGATCGCCGAGATACTGTCAAGAAAATAGCTGACACATTCAACATTTCATATAGAAGCGCTCAAGAGATTCTGACAGAGAATCTTGGAATGTCGCGTGTTTGCACAAGGTGGGTACCTCGGCTACTGACGTCCGAGAAAATGGGGGTTACGGTCGAAATCTGTTAAGAAATTTCAGAAAGCATTAGGGTACAGGGGTCAAACTTTACTTATCGTATTGCAACATGCAATGGAACATAGGCACACTTTAACGAGACTGAATCTAAACAACAAAGCAGTGTATGGAAACATCAAACATCGCCTTCCGCTGGTAAAGCCAACCTTTCGAAGTCACTTGGTAAAGTTATACATCATGTATTTCTATTCTCCTTTTTTTCTTCTAAGTCATGTTGTATCTATACATACTACAGTCAATACCGAGTTTTATGCCCATATTATTCAAATGAATTTCACAAACACCATACGAAAAAAACAGCCTGAAGTCCTGCGGAGTGACGTCACTTTACACTAAGATAACGCCCAAGCTCACAAAGCCGCACTTGGACAGGAAACTTTGCAAAAACTAAACATAGAAACACTAGCCAACGCCCCTTATAATTTAGTTCTGACTCCATGTGACCTCTGACTAGTTCCTGTTTTGAAAGATTCTCTTTGTGGCACGCACTACGAGAGCAGAGAGGAGCTAACCCTCGCTATGACCGGGTCCTTGAGAGTAATGTCACGTGATGCGCTCGCACACGTGTTTCGCGCGTGGAAATCAAGAATGAATAAGTGCATAGAACTCAAAGGACGTTACTTTCAGAAACAGTAAACACTCCAAGTTCTTTTTTATTACAATATTCCGATACCAGCACTGGTCCACGTTCTTTCTGATCACCCCTTGTACATGTAGTTCATATTATAACTCTCATTTAACTCTTTACCAGATAACAGTCTTGCCCAATTTGAAAGCCATTTCTGAAAACAAATGGTTAACAGCATTTCTCCTTTTCACACAATATCTCCTGAAGCCTGGTATCATTCAACTGTAGACTTGATACTATTACCATACATTACTTCATTTTTATCAATGCTTTGCAGATAAGCACGAGAAGTAAGCCATGAAAACTAACAAATACAAACTTTCAACACTTTATTTCTTTGGTAAGGCAAGCCTCCCGTCTCCCCCTCCCCCCTCCCCCCGATCTTTTTCATTTCATAATAGAACAATTAAAGTCTCTTTCCCAGTGAAAAATAAAGAGATTTTAGCTTCTGCTTTATGTTTTATGCGCTGAGTAAGCAAATCTCCTCTCTGAATTCATTACTGAAGCTGGAAAGATAGTCTGAAGTGTTTCTGATCGGGTTGATGTGAAATTGACATTCGTTATGTCATGGGTTTTCGTGCTTTTTACATCGGTCCTTTTTCCATGTAATTTAAATTTTGGAAAGGTATTTCTGGACATTTTGACATACATTCTACATAATGTAAGTCAACAACATGCTGTGGTATGCTTCATTGTCTATTTTATAAATGCACCATTTTCCGACTTACGACAGGTTAATTTGCCGACTCATCAATCCTACCTGAGCGTTAACATCACTTTATCAATTATTTTTGAAACCAGGGGTTAATCTAAGAATAAGTTACTTTGCTTATGAACAGAACACACTTCAAAAAGGGTAATTTTATCAATCACTAACCTTTGATTCAGCTTTGTACATGTAACTTGGTACAGAAAAATAAGATCGATCTTCGTCGGACATAATTTTTTTTTTTACGACTAAAACATTAAATTGCGATTGATAACAAGCTGAACAACCTCAAGTATTGTTGAATATGGGCAATAATCTTAAAGATACGATAATCTGTTTAATTGCCTCAATTGTTCTCAGCACTTGTGTAGGCCTACTTTGATGAATAAATTATGAACTTGTGATATACAGTCATGGTTGATCTTTTCACACTTCGCTGCCTGTAGGGGATTTGTGACACGCTGTTAATTGGATTGTTTATTCGGAGGCGGATATCAATGACATCTTAAACAGACTCGTGGCGTAATTTAGATTACAGGTTACAATACTGAACATAGGGCACTCCGGGGCGCTGATATACGGCAGGGTGTCCAGAAAAAGGGCAGGGCGCAAAGAAAAAAGGCAGGGCGTCTACAAGAGGGGGCAGGGCGCAACGCCCTTCTATTCCCCGCTAGCTGGAGCACTGCTCCAGTTACCTATAATGACGCTTACCTATTTCGATGCGCTTTTTATTTTGATTGAAAATTTGATACAAGCGACTTCCGCTGACGTCATATTTACTACATACGATAGTAGACGGACTTCGCAACCGACAGAGAGAAAAAATGTGGAAAGTCCGAGATCTGAAAGTAAAACTATCCAAAATATATCTAACAAGGCCGATTTTATACATTTTTATTAATGCTAAATACACAAATAGTTTGTAGCTGATTTTTTCAGTCATAGTGAGCGTGGAAAAAATTTATCGGAGTGCGTCTGCTACTCTTATTCATCCAGCCTTCAGGTCACGTGACAGTCATGTGACAAGTAGGTCGACAGTTATTTTTATTCTCACTAGTGTAATGTGTATGTGTTATATTATTTCAGTCGAGCGATTTTGCAATTGTCATCAATGATTACTTGTTTGATTTAGCATATCATTTTAGGCGAGTAAATAAAAACAAGATCAGTTAGTAATCATATTTTTTAATCATTTCAGGTTCCTCAGAAGAAATACAGAAGTTATTCTCCCACCTCAATGATGTCAGCAATGGAGAAAGTCAGGCAGACTAGGACTCCTATCAGAGCTACAGCTAGGGAATTCGGCCTACCCGAAGCTTCTCTCAGGCACAAACTTGGTGGTCGGGTTGATCCAGAAGCCATTCATTCTGGTTCACCACCAATCTTTTCCCTGGAAGAGGAGTGTCACTTGGTTGAGCACATCAAGTTTATGTCCCAGTGTGGCTATGGGTATAGCAGGTCAGAAGTGGTAGACATTGCAAGTGAATATGCTGTAAGCCTGTGTAAACGTGACTCAAAACATCCTCTTTCTTTGAAATGGTTCCATGGTTTTATGTCCAGGTGGCCAGAGCTGAAACTCTTGAAACCCAGTGGCTTGGAGCAACAGCGTGCAAGGGCTACTACCACTGAGAGTGTATCCAGATACTACCAGGAACTGGGCTCTATTCTTGATAAGTACAGCCTCAAGGACAGCCCAGAACGCATTTATAATGTGGATGAAAAGGGCCTTTACACTTCACATATTCCACCAGCAGTAGTTACAAGTTGTGATTTCAAGCCTCAAGCTGTTACCTCTGGGTCAAGATCGCTGGTAACAGTTATAGGATGTGGTAATGCCCTGGGATACAGTGTACCTCCCTTTTTTGTATTCCCAGGTGCAAGAATGTGACCAGAACTGTTGTAGGGAGCAACTCCTGGGACTGATGGTACTGTGACAGAAACAGGATGGAGTAACAGTATTGTATTCCGGAGATACATTGAGCAACATTTATTGAAGTATCTTCCTGAACGCTCTCCTAATAACCCAGTATTAGTGCTGTATGATGGACATAAATCACACATCAATCTAGGTTTGATAGACTGGGCTAAGAACGAGCATATCATACTCTTCATACTTCCTGCACACACTAGCCATGTTTTGCAGCCACTTGATGTTGGATGCTTTAGACCATTTGAAAAGATTTACAACAACGTCAGCCACAAGTTCATGCATGAAAACATTGGACAAAGAATCACAAGATACAATGTCTGTTCCCTTGGATGTACTGCATATTCTAAGGCACTGACTGCCAGTAACTTGCAATCTTCATTTCGTAAAACTGGCATTTATCCTTACAACCCTCATGTTTTAGATTCTTTCAATTTCAAGCCATCTGAGGTTCTGCAAGAAGATAAAAGTACTGACCTCAAAGATAAGCAGAATTCTACTGAATCATCAAGTTTCTTTTCTGAAAAATCAAAAAAGATCATTGAGAAGAAGGCAGTTACCAAGAAAAGGCAATACCTTAGTAATGTTGTCAGTGGAAAAGCCATCACAGAAGACTCAACAACTGACAGAATAATACAGCATGAGGAGTCCAAGAAAAAGCCAAAATCTAAGAAAAGAATGCTTGAACCCCAGCCTGGAACTTCTGGCACTTACAAACCTGCAAGTACAGAACTTCATCAAGCGAGTCCTCTTCAGTCAGAGGAGGAATCACTTGATGATGAATCTGAACTGTGCTGTGTAAGCAATTTGTTTACCCCTGAAGAACTTAGGCATTGCACATCACTTACTTTCGTTAAATGGGTACAGTGTACAAAATGTGGACACTGGGTACACCTTGTTTTCTGCACTTCTGTGAGAGTTGTGAGAAGGGGAGATGATTTTTTATGCAAGCACTGTGTAACTGAAGAGTAGACATGAAGGGTTATGAATTAACTCCAATAAACTTTGAATTTACAGATGTTTATTTTCATATTACACGCTTAGTTTCATATTACACGCTTATTATCACATGAAATAAAGTGCACAAAGATGGCAAATGTTGAAAAGATCTAAAATCCTTACAAAATGTGATGTTTTATAATTTTTTAATTCCAAACCCTTGTTTACAATATCGTCTCTCAAATCCACAACGTACATGATCTCACACAGTGAAAATGGGGCTTAAAATAAGCAGCCAATCATATGCGTCAAAATAGGTTACTGTCAACAAAGATGGAGGCCTTTACCCTGTCCGATATTCTGATGGACTGTGATAAAACAAACTTCAATGTTCAAGCCACATTCATCATCCCTCAAAAGCTGAAAGGTTAATTTATAGAAAAAATACATTTTTTCGGTCAGAATCATTTAGTTTGAACCGTGTTTAATAAATACTTCTTAGGTGCGTCGAAACTGGTCACTCGAGGATACGAAATAAGACGGTTACGAAATCTCGAACCTAGTAACACGCCTCAGAAATATTTGTAAAATGTACAAAATTGTTTGGCTATTTAAGTATGTTTTTCAACTACAAATACTGTCAAATATTCATACGACCTGCATGCTGAAAAGTTTGTTATAAAGGGGAGAACTGTTGCGAGTTTAACTTCAAAATAATCGTTAGAACGTCTTGAAAATGCCGCTTGATTTGTTTACGTTATGGGATAAACGCCGAGTATTCCGGTGTAAAATGAGATTTTATTGACCGACAAGGAAATTATAATAAAGGAACTAACGATATCAGCGGCAAGAACTTTTTATGTGAAATGCGTAATGGATAGGAGGGGAAGGTTGTTCCCTACTTAAATAACAAAAACCACATCTAGCAATGCGGAAAGAAGTTAAAGTATACTTTTTCTCTAAGTTGTGAGAATGTTTTCTTTAGCTGAACACTCGTTCTTTTTTTTCATCTTAACTTCAGTAACAGTTTGATATGAAATCTGATTCTTCTGTTCAAAGTACACTAGCAACTTGGTTCAGCCTACAAGTTTACAGTTTCACCAGACAGAATAAAAATATCGAATCGTCCATCATGTGATTGAAAACAGTCGTTCAAAACCAATCACATGTGCTTAAAATGGTTGGGGAGTACAGAAAACATGGTGGGGGGGGGGGGTAGGAATAGAAGAAATAGACGGTTACAAACGTATCACCAAAACTTATCTCTTAAACACCTTTTCCAATTTTTTTTTTTCAAAAGCGCTTCTTCCTTAGGTACTTGTGAGTAAAGCAAGGGATCGTATGGTAATGGGTTAACCCTTTACCACTCAATGCCGATTTTTAACGACCCTAAGGAAAGAAGCCTATAGAAAACATTGTGGGAAAAGGAGAAAATGCTGGTAACCAGCATTTTCTCCTTTCCCCACAATGTTTTCCACCCTATCAAAGAAATATTTCATCATTTGAGCCACATTCGGAAATTTTCGTCAGCAAATCCTTTAATTTGGACGGTACTAAATTTTTGTCGAATGGTAAAGGGTTAAACATAATAATAAGGTCACTTAGCCCAAAATAATGCCGCAAACTGAACATGTATACGTATTATACTGCAAAGAAATTTCTCGTGATCTGATTAGATAATCTGCCCTGAACATATATATCATGTACACTGGCATTTTAACCAACGTAAAAGCAGTTTCCCTTTCGGGAGCCCCGTATACATGGCTACACTTTCAACACAACATTCAAAATGGCAGCGTCGATCAAGATTAATATCAAGATTATGCACCAAACTGCACGTTTTACCAAGGTTTCAGTGACGTCAGTTCCCAGTGAAGTCAGTTTTCAGTGAATTGGGGCACTCAGAAGGGAAATTCTACTTCGTCAGCGTACTCAATTTTTTAAACCAAAAAACAGGTAAATTTCGCTTCATACACGTTGGAATGGTAAAACTTTGCAGTATAATAAAATTCGTTGTACGGTCAGGTGGCAGGGGACTTGGAAACTTGTTCACGGCTGTGGTGAATCATGTCGTCCCGAGCCTACTTGTTCACGGCTGTGGTGAATCATGTCGCCACCTCGCCTTCGGCTCGGGACGACATGATTCACCACAGCCGTGAACAAGTTTCCAAGTCCCCTGCCACCTGACCGTACAACTAATAATGTACATACTGAACATGTATACATGTACATGTGAGCCATGCTCTGGCAAAAAGGGGTTAATCCATCTGAATGATGCACTATATCAAGCAAGTCATCACATAATTATGGATCCATGGAATCCATTTTGTCTAACAACAGGCTGGTTCCTAATGTAGAATGGTTTGTTGGTTTGTATTGGAGTTTAACGCCATTTTAACAGCTTAGGTCATATCATGGCGGTCAGTGACGCACCCATGTGTTTCCTGGCTTTCTCACACCAGTACTGACACGACTTTCTTTCTAAAGCCACTGACTACTTTTCTCACATGCATCAGAGGTAAGAGGCGAAAAATCGCCGGAAAGAAAGTTCGCCGCAACCGGGTATCGAACCCGCAACTCCAGGTCCCGAGTCAGATACACTAAACACTCAGCAACCCGGTCGGGTTTATGTAGAATGCTCCTTTCAGCTTCAAAAAATTATCAGAAAGACAAAAAAAGTATCGACAAAGGCTAGCTGCGGAGACTGCGCAGGCTGATCTGGACGATACTTTTTAACAGATGCATGAAGCCCCCTTTTCACAGAGCATGGCTAAACTATATTTCCTCCTTTTAAAATTCAAGTATTGTAATTTGGGGGGATTTTTTTTTACAAAGTACTGGCAATGGCATTGGGTACAGTAGGAGTACATAGATAGGGTCACTGGCAATCCTGATATAAGCGAAAATTCGAAACCGGTATAAACTTTAACTCTCATCTTTCTAATTAAGTTAAATGAAACTTTTAAGCCGATAGTAATTTTTAAACCCGAATGATGTCATTTCAAACTTATTTTTTGTAGACTAATATCTCCTTATCGGACAGTGTAGATCCAAGATCAGACTGCACATTCTGTGCAGTCTGATCTTGATCTACACTGTCCGCAAAAGGTCAGTGAGTCGCGCTTAGCAGCCTAAGGGTTTAACCAAAGGTTCTTACTAAAGAACCTCGAGTTTTAACAGCATTGAAGAAGCCTTTTGAAATATCGATTAGAAAAGGAAACCATGCCGCAATTTCTCCTTTTATTCAACACTGTGTTCTACTATTCGAAGGTAACAAACTTTCTTTGGGTCATATTTAAATTATCGTCTGCTGATGTTCTCAATTTGGACAAGTCTATAGATTCTGGCGTTTGATTGCCACCGGTTGCCCATATGGGCGACGCCCCCTGAAGGCTGTTAGAATTGTTACGGAGGATAGTGCAGATACAGGACGAAACCCATCCTAAGTTACGCCTGGTTCTTTAACGTGCTCGGTGCATAGCACCGTCACATTGGACCTCGGTTTAACGTCTCATCAGAAAGACTATTAGTAATTTTAGATGGCCAACCGTGGGAATCGAACCGACACCCTCAACTGACCCGAAACTTGACGTCAACGAGTCTCACGCTCTACCAATCTGCTGAAAAGTTACGCTTATATAAGATACTGCTCATAGTTTTAAAACGTGTGGATAAATATTGAGTTTTAGATGTATCGAACCGACGATAATATTAACTAAAATATAGCAAACAATGGCGACAAAAGGACGGCACGGAGTGTCACAATTTCCTTGTGGCTCTAATAATTTTTATAGCCCAGACCAAAAACTGATCATTTTCAACCTGACAAATCGAAGTCGCCTTTAGGTGTAGATTTAAGTAAGTTTCCGCGTCGTCCAATATCTTTACAGGCGCCTGGGTTGTGGTTTTTTGTCGAGATTTGGCGAATGTCACATCATGAGTAAGAAATGTTAAATAAGTATGACAATTCAATCATGTTTAATTTTCTGTCTGAGTGTCTGTGCTTTTTTTTAAAATCCTTATCCTGCTAATAAAGTTAGATGTAACTTTCAAGCCGATGGTAAAGACCCAGATAATGATATTTCAAATATTTTGCTTGGAGCAAACTATCTCCTTATCGGAAAGGGTAGATTCCAGATCAGACTGCACGTTCTGTGCAGTCTGATCTTGATCTACACTGTCCGGACAAGGTCCTTGAGTTGCGCTTAGCAGCCTAAGGGTAAATCGAGATAGATCTCGGTCAGAGATATTGCGAGGTATTTTCAAAAAATTTAGCGTCTTCTTGACAAACATCCGCATGTTGTTTTGATACTAACTTTCATTTTGGTTTCAGTATTACGGTGTCGCGGGTCCACTATATGTCTATTTATTAGCTTATAATTGCTGGACGTACAGTAAAAGTTGAAAAAAAAAGTTGCGTTTTCACCGCCACCTTTCGTATGAATTTCATCAGTTTTTTTAGCTCAGCTGTTTTCGAAGAAAATGTCGGGGTATTGCCGTAGCCCTGGGGGCGTCGTCGTTGGCGTCGTCTGCGTTGTCGTAAGAACACTTTGACATTTTGTAATATCTCTATCATTAATGAAGATATTTACTTCAAACTTGGACAAGTTGTTAGCTAACAAAAATGGAACATATACAAGAAGGGCAAGTAACTATCAAAGCATTTTTGACACAGTTATGCCCCCTTTGTTACTTAGAATTTTCATTGAAAATCAAGCACTTGCAGCCGAGCGTTGGCACCCGCATGCAGTGCTCTTGTTTTATTTCTGTTAGATGGATGTTGTGAGTACACATTGGAATTGTCTGTTCGTTGCGTACGCACAGCATATATGTTACAAAGAAGAACTATAGAGACGGCTTTTGCGTCCCCAAAACACTGGTGCCATTGGCCATTTCTAGCAGTAAAGGTCCCCGACACGTTCCTGACATGGACAACTATCTGATTGAATTCGCGTTTATCTATCGTCGCCATCGGTTGCCCATATAGGCGACGCCCCCTGAAGACTGTAAGTATTGTTACGAGGGATAGTGCAGATACAGGACGAAACCCATCCTAAGTTACGCCTGGTTTTTTAACGTGCTCGGTGTATATAGCACCGTCACACGGGACCTCGGTTTAACGTCTTATCCGACAGACTATTAGTAATTTTAGATGGCTAGCCGTGTGCTCGAACCCTGAAGTGACTCAAGAATTAATATTTACAAGTCCTACTCTCTACCACTTGAGCTGTGCCTATGGGGGCTGGTCGAATGGGTAGTGACCTTCGGCAAGATACAGATAAATTAACCAAAGCAGTCCTCCGTCGCACAGTCGTTATGGCGTTGGATTTGGAGAAAGAAAATCTTGGTTCGAATCCTCTGATGGCAATGGTCGGATAGGAGTGACCATGGGCCAGGCACTGTGGCGCCCTGTGTCGGTGAAACACAGGAAATACATGAATAAGCTACGTGGTTTGGCGATATGACTGGAATAATGGCGAAAGCAGCGCAAAATTCAGATACTTCTTGCTATCTTTAATTTTTCTGCATGTCAGAGGACCAGTTTACCTCATGATTTCGTCAGTTTTTTAACAAAATGGATTTTAGGGGATCCATAGTTATGTGATTACTTGCTTGGTGTAATGCATCACGGACATGCATTAAGCCCCCTTTTTGCCAGAGCATGACTCAAATCAACCACGCAGAATCATTTCCTTCTGGTACATAAAGAAACTGAGTGATAACTGAGATACACTGGAAAACTGCTTTAAAACCAACCGAACAAATAAACAAACATGACTGGGTCGATTCAACAAGTGGGAAAACCCACATTGCGGTCAACCATGCAGCCTAACTTGAGTTTATATTGACAGATCACAGTAAGATGTACTAAATACTGTTAACCCATAACCCTTACAGAGCTGGAACCAACTTAAGTTGTTTTTGTGGACAGTGTAGATCAAGATCAGACTGCACAGAACGTGCAGTCTGACCTTGGATCTACAATGTCCACTTCTTTGTTTCAAACTCTGGCCCAAACAACCTTGAAATACCAATGTCTTGGCTGTTGTGTCTTACTGGAAAGGTCTATTTCATTAATTCAGCATTTTAAGTGTTAACTTGCTAAATAAGTGAAATGTAACTTTCAAGCCGATATCAAAAACCCGAATTTTGCTATTTCAAAGTTATTTTTGAGGAAAACTATCTCCTTATCAGACAGTGTAGATCCAAGATCAGACTGCATGTTCTGTGCAGTCTGATCTTGATCGACATTGTCGGCAAAAGGTCTTTGAGTCGCGCTTAGCAGCCTATAGGTTATCCCGTTTTGCCTACTATCTTAGCTATGTTGTTCTTAACAAAGAGAACAATGTACCTTGTTAAAGTAAGTTTACTGGCATTTAGCATGGGGAATGTAGCTGCAGAAACCATTTATGGAGAAGCGGAGAGTGTAGACGAGCTCAGACTACACGCATATGCAGTCTGATCTTGGTCTACAATCTCCGCTAAGTACATCTTAAATCGCTTATGGCAATGTCAGGGTTAAAACTAATGGCTCCCAATAATTGAATTACATACCGGTATATCAATAAGGCAAGAACTATAACCGACATGACGATATCAGGGGCTAGCCACGGTAGCTCAGTCGGTAGCGTAAAGGACTTTAGAACATGAGACCGCTGGTTCGAATCCACAGCTCGACCAATTGTTTCCGAGGACTGATGATAATCATTGCGATATGGTTCATTCCTCTCTCACCACTGATCATTGTTTCGACGAAGGTCATTTGGGAAAGCAACCCGTGGCTTTGGAAGAATATTGTGCGAAGTATTGATTACAGGGAAGTATGAATAGGTGCACTGGCCGCCACGACGTAAAACACCATTTAGTCAATCAGTCAACACATCAATCAAATCAGATCAGATTAGATCAAATCAATCAATCAATCAATCTATCAATATCAGGACTCTAGATTATAATACATCCAAAAATATATGTAGGTCCAAGATCAGATTAATCTTTCTGTGGAGTCTGATCTGAGATCTACACTGTATGTTAAACCTTCAACAGAAAGTTCTGCATCGCAGAACGAGCTCATGTTTCTGCATGGCATCTTCGACAAGGGTTTACTATGGTTATTAGTAAGTAGTAGGCGTAAATGACATTACTATGGTTGACAACTAAACACACCCAGGCGAAATAGATTTTTAACGCATTTCAAATTACTGACGATTTATTTTCTTTTCACAGCAGACGAAATTGTGATAACATCGTGACAAAAGGAGAAATTGCTCGTACGAGCAATTTCTCCTTTAGTCACAATGTTTTCACATACATTTATGTATCAAAATTAAACTGTGATGCTTAATGTAATTTTGTAAGGATGTCTTTTTTTAAAGTCATCTGCGGCAGTGTTTTTCAGCGGGGTTATGGGTAAAACGGTATTTGCAGGTATGACCAATCATGTGGGTCTATTTTATGTGTTAGTACTACAACTATGTGGTCACTGGTCAGTATTGTTGAGGTCAAGATTACCAGGGAGGGGGAGGGGAAAGGGTGTCTTACTATACAGTCATTAGTTTTTCTCCAATTTTTTTTGTGACTGATTGTATTATTTTTAACATAATAGCCATGTTTTGTGAAAAGGGGGAGGGGGGTGATGTATCAGCAAAAAGTATCGACCAAGGTCAGCCTGCGCAGTCCGCGCAGGCTGACCTGGGTCAAAACTTTTTGCTTGATGGTGAATTTTCTGCATGTCAAAGGACCAGCGTACCTCAGGATTCAGTCGGTTGTTGTACACAGTGGAGTTTGGTTCGTCATGGATCCATAATTATGTGATGACTTGCCTGGTATCATGAATCAAGGAGATGCGTTAAAACCATTTTGCAAGAGTATGGCTTAATTATTCATTTTACATCACTCTCGCCGATTGCTGCCTGGAAACCTCGTGCCATGATGTGGATGGTTCCGAAGATTGACTCTACTCATCACGGACCCTGGAGCTTTAGTGTGACTAAATTTCCTTTTGGCAGTACTTTGCACGCCACTCTCTCTGAGCCACTTGGTGCTTTTCTTACATAAGCATCGTCAAAATGAATGAATCCTATCCCATGGCTATCATCAATCTTCAGAAACAAATTTGTCGAGTACGGGTTTCGAACCAGTGACCTCCTGATTTCTAGCTTTCTATGTTACTGACTGGGCTACCAGGTTCGGCAGTTTTTTTTTTCACCAAAACCGATGTTGTGGGTATCCATAATTATGAATGCATATGTGTCATGGCGAATGTAAAGAAGAGTACTGGGGAAGACCTCCCATGCAGGCCGTAGTTATTATTTTTTTTAAAGATATCGAAAAACATTAAGACTGACCAAGTCTAGCACCAGTAGCTCAGTCGGTAGCGTACAGGACTTGACAACAGAAGGTCAATGGTTCGATCCGCGGCTCGGACGGTTTCTTTCCGAGGATTGATGATGGTCATTGCGACAGGATTCATTCCTCTCTCATCGCTGACCATTGTTTCGACTATGGTAATGTGGGAAAGCAGCCAGTGGCTTGGAAAGAATATTGTGCGGAGTACTGGTAAAAGAAAAGCATGGATAGGTGCACTGGCTTCCGCGATATAACTGAAATAATGTTGAAACGAAACGACAGTTCTTTGAGACCTGTCCATGTTGAAAGGAAATGCAAACGACATATCAATTATGGATCGAATAAAAAGATCTGTCTTTGAGATGTTCAGAAACATTCTGGGAAAAGAAGAAAATGCTGGTTATCAGCATAAGATTAGAATTGTCTTTGAGAGATAAATTAGATCAGATTGGCGTATTTTTCTCCTTTTCCCACAGTGTTTTAAAAATCCTTTACATATATCAGGGTCTTAAAACACGACATGATTTCGTAAAAGGGTTAAACATTTGGCTGCTAAGCGTGACTTAACGACTTTTTGCGGACAGTGTAGATCAAGATCAGACTGCACAGAACGTGCAGTCTGATCTTGGATCTACACTGTCCGATAAGAAGATATTTCTCCCAAAAATAATAATGATAATAATAATTTTGAAGTAGCATTATTTTGGGTTTTACTATCGACTTGAAAGTTTCACTTAAGTTATTTAGCAAGATAAGGCTAAAAATGATTTTTCCTGTTAAAGACGCCCGAATGTCCAACCCGTTAAAAGTCCGTCTTGACTACGGTAACCACAATGGTGTTGTAGAAAGTGTAAATGACACAGATATATAAAACCTTGGTTAGATCGTCAGTCCCCGGGGCGGATATTTGCGGTGTACAAAAGTAAAAGTTTAAGATAGTCGACGCTGAGGCTTAATGTACGAGAAGGACTGTTAGACCACCGGGCGACCATCTGATGGCTATCATGTTATCTGGAGGCAGTTGGTGTCATTATTTTATTCATCATCATGATGATCATCATGATGATCATCATCATCATCGTCATCATCGTCATCGTCGTCGTCGCCGTCGCCGCCGTCATCATCATCATCGTCGTCGTCGTCATCATCACCATCATCATCATCATTAGCATTACAAGCATTATAATTAAAAAACAGTAGCATCATCTGAATGACCATGTTTTCAACAACATTTCAGTATAAATGTGAGGGCGGCCAGTGCACCTATCTAAGCGTTCGTAGAGGCTCTTCAAATTGTACTACGAACAACAATTCTCTCTCTAAGCCACTTGCTGCTTACACACGTCAAAAAAGTCAAAATGTATTCCTGTGTTTTGGGAAGAATGAGTCCTCTTATTCTTCCTTTAACCGATAGGTGTGGTTCAGAGACCTTTTGCGGACAATGTAGATCAAGATCAGACGGCGCATAAAGTGCAATCTGATCTTGGACCTACACTGTCCAATAAGGAGATATTTTCCCCTTAAAAAAAAAAACTTTGAAATAGCAACATCTGGGTTTTTCACTGTGGACTTGAAAGTTTTATTTCACTTATTTAGCAGGTCAAGGGTTAATAATCATTTTTGGGCAAAAAAAACCAAAAAGAGTTATTTCGTGCGACAGACTACGGTGGCACAAAAGTGACATGGAAGATATATTTTATACTACGTGCGCACGCAGTAGCTAATACGTGCGCACGCAGTAGCTAATACGTGCGCACGTATTCGTTATTACGTGCGCACGCAGTAGCTAATACGTGCGCACGTAATAACTAATACGTGCACACGCAGTAGCTATTACGTGCGCACGTAATAAGTAATACGTGCGCACGCAGTAGTATTACGTGCGCACGTATTAGTTATTACGTGCGCACGTAATAACTAATACGTGCGCACGTAATAACTAATACGTGCGCACGTAATAACTAATACGTGCGCACGCAGTAGCTAATACGTGCACACGTATTAGTTATTACGTGCGCACGTAATAATCCACCAATCAGAATCATGAATGGAAGCCATTGTTTCAAGATGGAAGTGGAAGATAGACACTATTACGTGCACACGTAATAGTTATTATGTGCGCACGTATTAGTTAATACGTGCGCACGTATTAGCTACTGCGTGCGCACGTACTAGCTACTGCGTGCGCACGTAATAACTATTACGTGCGCACGTATTAGCTAATACGTGCGCACGCAATAGTATTACGTGCGCACGTATTAGTTATTACGTGCGCACGTATTAGCTACTGCGTGCGCACGTAATACTACTGCGTGCGCACGTATTACTTATTACGTGCGCACGTATTAGCTACTGCGTGCGCACGTAGTATAAAATATATCTTCCATGTCACTTTTGTGCCACCGTAACAGACTGTCACAGAAAACATGTGTTTTTATTTCTTTTAAAATAAGTTTCCTTTGCATAAATTTTGCACCATATTTCAAAATCACCTAGTTCGGTTATGCATGAAGATTGAATGCAATGATAGCTTTGTTGTTGGCACTTACAATTTGCATTAGTAGTATCATCAGAAGTGTCTGCCATAATGTTTTTTTTTTTCAAGAAATGAACTCTTTTTTCCCTCATGCGGATGGCCGTTCCTTACGTATTGCAAAGGATCACTTTTGGAAACATTGCCACTTATTCAATCTTTACCAAACAACAAAAATTTAGACTGTGCCAAGTTGAAAGCACTTGCATACGACAGTTTGAATGTAACTAAAATGATTGGATTTGTCTTTGAAAGGTTGGGAAAAGGAGAAAATGCTGATTACCAGCATTTTCTCCTTTTCCCACAATGTTTTCAAAAGGTTTTTTACAAGGGTCGTTAAAACCAAGGATTGTTTGGTAAAAGGTTAAAAGAGCATTATACAAGATTTAGTGTAGCAACTTTTTTTTTTCTTCAGAAAATCTACCAAAAGACTATCAATTTTCAGTTTCAAGCAAAGACGGCTTAAAATTTGAAATATCGATAGAAAAACATGCAGAAAAACATGACGAGCTAGCAAGTTTTTTTTTCTTGTATATTTACTGTATGATTTGCCGAGCTGCAGTAGCTCTGTCGGTGACGTAAAGGACTTGAGAACAGGGGGTCGCTGGTTCGATCCTCGGCTCAGCCAACTTTTTTTCCGAGGATTGATGATAGTCGTTGCGACAGGATTCATTTTTCTCTCACAGCTGACCATTGTTTCGACGATGATTATGTGGGAAAGCAGCCAGTAGATTGAAAAGAATATTGCATGGAGTACTGGAAAAAGAAAACTACAGGAAAGCAGAGATAGGTGCACTGGCCGCCTCGATATAACTGAAATCATGTGGAAAATGGCGTTAAGGAATCATTACATGAATCAATACTGTAAGATTTCCTATTCCTTAGGTAACCGTATTGCCCTTATTGCAAAAAAAAAAAGAAATAAAAAAATTCCTCTACACAGTAAAATATCGGTTGGCTCCATAGCTAAAATGGTAGAGCAGCAAACCGTTTGTTTTGAAGGTCGTTGGTTTCCCCTAAACTAGGGGTAAGCAGTAATGCCCTATAATTTTTTCCTTATAAAATATCACCCCCCCCCCCCAAAAAAAAAAGAGAAGCGTCAAACTCTGGTGAAATGCCCGTTTGAGGTGCCGGTAACCCCCGTTTCAACTATATTTCCCAAATTTATTCACTTATGCCGTCCTTTGGGCAGCATTTAAATTGTCGACTGCAAATGCTTTCATTTTGGACAAGCCTAAAATTTACTCGTTTGGTACAGAGCAGGGATCTTATATGTATATACGATCCCTGTACAGAGTTATACCAACTTTTATAGAATAACTAGTACTCTGTTATCATTACTATTAGAACCAATATCATAATACTTGAACATTATATACTTTATAAGTGCGCCATTATCTTTACTGAAAGATTTATCAAGGGTGATTGTGTTTGTTCGTCATAGGCAGAAATAATCAAAACGTCAATCGCAATATTTCAGACAACAATAACGATATGCGAAGAATGTAAAGGAGTTTTCGCCACGCGCTTCGATTACAGCGCCTCCTCTCTCGAGTCCATTCTACAGGATGAAACTATTGAACATTTTATCTAAACAAACACCATAAATCGGACGATAATTCGCGTTTCTCTTCACTTTTATTTTCACCTGTCCTTCACCAAATCGCATTAATCTTTCACTATAGATGTTTAAGTTAGCACAATCGTTTTTAATTGGTTTTAAAGTGTGCTTAAAGTTTTATGCCACTAGAATCTCGTCGAATCCCGCGACAGGTGGCGAGATCTTGAAAGCTTCGGTACTCTAAACGTGGACTGTATAAACCCAGTACTGTCCAAATACGATTTAGACAACCCGGCTTATTACAGCATATTTTTTTGTTTGAAAAACATTGTTAAAAAAGGAGCGATTGCTTGTAACAAGCAATCACTCCTTTTCCTACAATATTTTCCATAAAATCCCAAATCTATACTTTCATCTCGTTCAAATATCACCTTTTTCCTCTATATCTCTCAGTGTAGAAGTCTTCTGTTTAAATATAGCCTGTACAGAAATGGGTAAACTTAGTTGTTTCACAAATATTTATCGAAAGATCATAAAATAGGGGAGGATAAATCGATGTAATTATTTGTAAAGGTCGAGTGTTTGAAAACAGGCGTTTCCGATCAATTCATCATCCACTGGCCGCAGTCCAAACAGCGTGGACAAAGATGTCAAAGATGCAATATAAGCATATACCTGCGGCAGTTTCTAAAGGGGGAAAGTGCAGCCGTTTCGAGACTCCAACACGGACCTTCATTCAAAGCTATGGGCTTTCCACGTGAGTGTCCT
The DNA here is from genome assembly GCA_946811185.2 of Hippopus hippopus. Taxonomy (NCBI): domain Eukaryota; kingdom Metazoa; phylum Mollusca; class Bivalvia; order Cardiida; family Cardiidae; genus Hippopus; species Hippopus hippopus. The sequence continues at coordinate 35,769,454 of OX328109.1, read as the reverse complement.
TTGGCAAGACAACTAAGAACCCCAGCCTTGTATTGGCGAAACCCAGGACATAATATGAATATGTGAGCTGTGATGAATATCTAACTGAAGCAATGTTGAAATCGGCGTAAAACATCTATCTATCTATCTATCTATCTATCTATCAATCAACCCACCAATCATTCATTCATTCATTCATTCATTCATTCATTCATTCACCTCTTATACATTTTGAGAAAGTTAATATTTTTATGGATTGATCCTTGCAAGATAAAAATGCATATCAAAGTTACACCAGTGGCATATACCTGTCATAATTTCTACGGGGACCGCGCACGGGCGGTAAGGGACTTGAACCCAGAATTGCTCGCTTGCTCGCTTTCTTCCCACTGCGCTACCCGGACCGCATGGCATTACTGCTACCCTATATCACTAAACTCCTTGTACATGGTTCTTTATCCTGAATGCGCCAAATAAACCCAATGGACATTTTCAGTCTGGAAAAAGATCCACAAAAATACAATTTGCTTTTTGTCTGTAGTATTTCAGCAAATCGGACAGTGTAGATCAAAGATCAGACTTTTTGTGCAGTCTGATCTTGATCTACACTGGCCGCCAAGGCAACTATAGCCATGAATGGCGCTTTAAGTGTTAAAACTGTTGTGGTCTTTATAGCCACTTGTTACACCATTGTGATAATTTCCAACGAGCAAATGTGCGGACCTGAAGAGACTCGAACCCTTGTTCACTCGCTTACAGTGTCTGACAAATCACTGTCAGCTATCCGGACAGGTATCACCGCTATCTTAACGGTTACAACACAACGTTACATAAACGATGATAAAGAAATTGTTTACATGATCTGAGAAAGTAAAGATCTACCTGGGTCCGTATTCAACAAACGTTCTTAAGATTTCTCATTGTTTAATCATAGATTTAGAAAGTAATACAACTTCTGGTTGGCTAAACCATTTGGTTTAGTCAATCAGAATTTGTGTTACTTTCAAATTCAGAAAATTCTTGAAAAAAAGACCAAATATCTTCTTGAGAAGGGTTGTTGAATAAGGACGCCGGATGCATTCACGTGGTCACAGACAGACGGTAGAATATTTATCAATTAAAAAGATCATTTATTTACCAATGATATACACTACCATGTAATCTGTACTTCTTCTTGAAGGTAGCTTCTGGAAGGAATGCCCGAAAAATGCAGTTACTTGAAGGATATCGACCCGTAACTCATCGGTAAATACCGTGTAACACCAACGTTTTCGTAAAAGCTATTCGACCAAGCTCGGCAGTTTCTGTCTTTTAATATGATAGTTAGGGGCCGTAGACTCAACTAACTCATCGGTATATATCGTGTAACATCGACGTTTTCGTAAAGGCTGTTAGGCAAACCTCGGCAGCTTCCGTCTTTTAATATGAGAGTTAGGGACCGTAGACCTTAAATGCCGTGTTATAGATATAGTCAAGCAGTTTTCATTCTGATTTATCCAGATCAGAATGGTGCTCGGGTGCAGTTGTATAGCAGGTAAAGGGTTAAAACTTTCAAAGTAGGGGGGGTTGCTGAAAAAAATGTCTAACCAGGTAAACTACACAGGCATCTGTGTGGTAAGTATAATTTCCAAATGCTTAATTAGTAAAGAACATTAACAGACTAGAAATATGCAAATGAAACGGAAAAAGAAAGGTCACGATGTAGAAATCTGACATTCAGACAACTTACAAGAGAGTAATCAAGCAGATATCGGCGAGTTATTTCTTACGCCATTTTGTCTTGACGATCTCTGCATGACGGTAATGTGTTATATTGTCGCCATTTTTGACTTTAACTGAGTCAAATTTGTACAGTATGTGACTTTTGTGTTCTTACACGCGAGAAAATCAAATTGTCGTGGTAGGGTTTCCATCTTTTCGTCTGTTTTTAGCTTTTGTAATCCGGAAAGAATCTCAGTTGCCCAGACGCTTGTCTCTAGGCGCGCTTTTAAGACGTAGACCACACAAATACAATCCAAGCGCTTATCGTCCTAGACTAGACTTATCGTGTTAACCAATCAAAAACGGAAGCACGATTGGAACCTCGTTAGAAACGCAACCATGGCTGATTTTGGCATTTATTGCCGAAAAATGCTTTTGCGTAAGTAATGATTCTATTAACAGCATGTTAAACACTCCGATTTAAAGGCTTCAAAATGAGTTTAAAGTATTTACCTTTGTTACTCCTTACCAATGGGAAAAAAAAGGGGGGGGGGGGGAATCATGCACATTTACAATCGAGCCCATTGTTTCAAGCGATTGCTCTTTTTCTCAATACGTTTTCCAATATTTTCTTCTGTAGGGGATTATTATTTATATTTCAAAACGTTCTAAACTGGACACTTAGCTAATTGTTAGCATTCGTAGACATATTTACCCTATAGAGCAGGGATCTTATATATATGTGTATATACGATCCCTATATAGAGGGACTTACTCACACAATTTCATAATCATACCAGCTTTCAAAATTGTTTTTACCAATGAATTTAATAAGAAAATTATTTTCAAACCGTCAATAAATAATTCAGAGGAGATGAAGAAAAACACAATGTTAATAGTATTTTCTTAACTCTCTCAGCGCCAAATATGTAAACTGAACCTCTAGACAGCGGAAAATACAACCCAACGACACCTAGAGAGATTTCTGTTCTACATACTTGACTAATCAAGCGGACAGTATAGATCAAAGATCAGACTGCACGTTCTGTGCAGTCTGATCTTGATCTATGCAGTCCGTAAAAGTTCCGGTTTTCGCCCATGACGCTGGAAGAGTTAAAGTAACGCTTAGCCTCTTATGGACTTTTTTCGATTTTGCGCCAGGATTTCGCATAGGCTTTGTGAATATCACATGACTCAACGTGGGACCAGCTTAGTTCATGCTCAGCTTAGTTCATGCTCAGCTTAGTTTATGCTCAATTTTAAAATTTTATTCATGCTTCGGACAGTGAGAAAATTTGAAAAAAAAAATGACATTCTTCTAGGGAGAAGAATACAGAAGTTGCTCTAAGAAATAAGAAATTGCTTTATTAATATTTATAAATTTTTTAACTTTTATGCTTAACTCTTTACCAAACGACAAAATCTCGGACTGGTCCAAGTTGAAAGCATTTACAGACGACAAATTAAATGTTGCCAAAATGATGACTTCTGTCTTTGATACGATAGAAAACATTGCGGGAAAAGGAAAAAATGCTGGTTACCAGCATTTTCTCCTTTTCCCACAATGTTTTCAAAGGCTTCCTCGTCAGGGTCGTTAAAACTCAGGATTGTGTCGTAAAGGGTTAACTGAGTTGAATACGAAAATTATTTTATAAGCACTGAGCCAGATCTGATAAAAATAGACGGAGTTCCAAATTGCAAAACGACGATGTCTTTGTTGTAACGCCAGAACTGCACTATGTTACAAAATAAAACTGCACAGTTTCTTTAGACTAGAAAATGCAATTATTTTTACTAATGTTTATAAGTATTTTATAAGAAAAATTCTATTCAAGTGATTAAAAATCTAAAATAGGTCCTTCTAATATAACGCGCTAAAGTCACACAAATGAACATCCACTAGGCCTACTTCTGAATGAAATGATAGTGTGTATCATGCAGCTGGCAAAAATAGGTTTATTGGAACTGCCGATCATTTTTTACTCTTTCAACGCCAAAAGGCCATACTCTGTGAAAATGGATTTTGAGCATCTGCGAAAGACGTTTCGGCCCAGGTCAGCCTGCGCAGTCCGCGCACGCTGACCTGTGTCGATACTAACATGTCCAATGACCATTCTATGGTAGGATTCAGCCATATATTAGACAAAATGGATTTTATGGATCCATAATTATGTGATGACTTGCTTGGTATCATACTTCACGAAGATGCAATAAACACCCTTTAGCCATAACCTGGCTACTTTTGGTGTAACCCGTAACATGCTGAATGAGTCAATTGAAACTTTCAAGCCAGAAGTAAAAAACCAAGTATTGCTACTTCAAAGTTATTATTTGGAGAAAATATCTCCTTATCCGACAGTGTAGACCAAGATCAGACTGATCTAAATCTACGCTGTCTGCAAAAGGTCCTCCAGTGGCTCATAGTAGCTCCATGCTTCATAAATGTCTATGCTCAGTTGATATTAGGAAGCATACTCAGTTAAAAACAATTTCAAGGACTAAGCATAGTTATAGCAGCATATTTTTGCATCTGCACAGATCAAAATATTTCTTTTAAAAGTCAGTTCGAATAGCTTGAGGGGGATATAGGCCGTAAGACTTGAGATCGACACTCTCGAGACACGTGAAGATGTGGGTTCGGGCCCCAGGGCTGGCAAAATAAAACATTACCAATCGTCTTTCGGATAATATTCAAAGCTAAAGGAAAATTTAGTTGGCAAAAAGTCCTGAATATATTTAGAGGGTTTGTACATGTATTTGTTTAAAAGGATCTTTCTTAATTGAATGTATTCAGTGTATGCCGCTGGAATCGTTTAACACAGGGTGTCCGGATGGTATGAACCCTTATGATATGACTTCAAATTTTAGATAAAAAGATGAAAATATAAATACATGTTCATAAAATATGAAGGTTTTTGTGTGACGATTTCCTTCACTTTTCACTAAATTACACACTTTTATACAGATTTCAAATTACGGCCTTTTATGCTCTTTCCTTGACGAACACGCGCAATGATATATGATAAACTTTGTAACTGTATTGTACAATTATTTATTTTGTAATAGCAACAACATTGTATTATGTTATGCTAATAAAATATTGATTGATTGATTGATTGATATTTTTCAATCTCTTTAGCACACATTAAATCCTTTTGATATAACGCTTAATGTTCTCTAACAACATGTCTGTGCTGTATGGTTTGGGATAGGAGACCTTTGACTTCAAATAACTCAAAGGAAGAGGTCGTGCGGGTTGAGGTCAGGACTGTGCGAAGGCCAAGATATTCTGAAATCTTTTACATCGGGATATCGTCTTGATACTGTTCTATCACCGAAAGTATCATATAAAAATCAATCACAGTATTAGATGCGTTTGCCGTAGCACCATCCTGCATGAACTACATGCTTTGCAATAAAGGGGACTTTTTTCTTTTTTCAAGTGTGAAAACGAACTTGTTTTTCAGACTTTTTGAAATCTGTATGTAATGCAAATTAAAAGAAACTATCACACAAAAATATATTTCATATTTCACATACATGTATATAAATATATTTTTGTCTCTTCATCTAAAATTAAGAGCCATATTATCAATGTGCAAAAGAGTTATCTCACTTTCCGGACACTCTGTATTTTAACAAAGAATCCCATATTTAAAGAACCTTACGGGAAAAACGCTTTGGGGAAACAATGTGAGAAAAGGAGAAAATGCTGGTAACCAGCATTTTCTCCTTTTTCCACATTGTTTTCGACCCTTTCAGAGATTAATTATATCAATTGGGTCATACATCTATGTCGTCTGCAAGTACTTTTAATTTTGACATGTCGAAATTTTTGACGTCTGGAGACTTTTAAATAGTAAGCCTTATCAGCAAGTTATTGCAATTGTGAAATCACAGAACATGTCTAAAGCTTAGTTATTTCCCTTTATATTCTACGGGCCGCTGGGCCAGCACGCAACAATTTCAAATTTCAATCTCAGTATGCCACAGATACATGTGCCTTGCCGGTACAAGATGTTTCCCTTGTACTTGGTTGATCGCGAGGTTTTTTCGTTCCTTGCCACCTACGACAGATTACGTCAAAACGCGTTTTTTGTTTCAGACACACAACAACAACACCATTTTCAACAGGTACACATCTCGAAATTCGTTTTTTTTTTTTACTCTTTGCCTTTTCTCTCGACCTTCCTAAGCGTAGGTAAATTAATCCTTAAAGTGAAAAGCACGGCTCACTGACCTTTTGCCGACATTATAGATCAAGATCAAACTGCGCAGAACGTGTAGTCAGATCTTAGATCCACGCTGTCCGATAAGAAGATGTCTTTCTCCCAAAAAGTACATTTGAAAAAGCAAAATTTGGGATTTTACTGTCGGCTTGGAAGTTTCATGTTAGTCGTTTAGCAGGATAAGGGTTAACGGTCTACCAAAACAAAATTTTAGACTTGTCCAAACTGAATTGAAAGCATTAATGAGCCGCGCTCCGGCAAGAGGGGGCTTAATGCATCTTCGTTATACACGATACTAGCCCACGTCATCACATAATTATGGGTCCATAGGAGCCACTTTTTTCAATAACCGACTCAATCATGAGGTAGCTTCGTCCTTTGACAAACAGAAAATTGACCAATAGCGAAAAGTTTCGGCCCAGGTCAGCCTGCGCGGACTGCGCAGGCTGACCTGGATCGATACTTTTCGCAGATGCATTAAGCCCCCTTTTCACAGAGCACGGCTCATTTGCAGACGGCCAACTAGACATAGCTCCTATCATACCATTTGCCTGTGAAAGAGTAGGAAATATTATGGGCAAAGGACAACATACTGGTTACCAGCATTATCTGCTTTCCCGGAGTTCTTTTTTTTTAAGGTTACTTCTGTAGTGTCTTTGTAACAATGGATTGTTTGGTGACGGGTTAACCCTTATCCGGCTAAATAAATTAAATGAAACTTTCCAGCCGATAGATTTTTCAATTCAATTCAATTCAATTCAAAATAATTCAAAGATTGCTATTTCAAAGTTAATTGTTGGGGGAAAACATCACCTTATCGGATAGTGTGGATCCAAGATCAGACTGCACGTTCTGTGCAGTCTGATCTTGATCTACACTGTCCGCAAAAGGTCCTCGATTCGCCCTTAGCAATCTAATGGTAAAAAAAAACCAGTCTGCTACTTGAAGAGCTTGCAATCTGATGTTGGATCTACTCTTGCCTTTACTAATTGTGAGACACTCTGAACAAAACGGCTTTAGATTCGCAGACAATGTTTTTTTTTTAATGACTTTTCAAAAAGTATGGATTTTTATCCTTTTCAAAAAACAATCCCGAATGTTAAGGACCTTGAGGTCAAGTATATACAAAAATCGTGGGAGACGGGAAAAATACTAAAAATATTAGTGACTAGTATTTCCCCCCCTCCCCCCCCCCCCCCCGTGTTTTCTACTTTGTCTATGACAAAGTCTGTCATTCATTTTGTCTGCAGATTAGTGAGTCTAAAATTACGTCGTTTGGTATAGACTAAGGGAATCCAAGATGCTCAAGATGCTCAATCACATAGCGATTTAACCTGCTACCTAAAGATAAAGAATTAGGCTTGTCCAGAATGAAGAAATTTGCAGGCGGCAAATCAAATATTACTCAAATGATTGAATCTGTCTTTGATAGCGTAAAACATTTGGGCAAAATGAGAAATTTTTTGTTGCCAGCATTTTCTCCTTTTCCCACAATGTTTTCAAATGGCTTCTTTACCAGAGTTGTTACAGGATTGTGTGGTAAATAGTTGTTTAAGACGCCCTCGCATAAATTAAAGACCACTGCACCCTTATAATTATATGAAGTCCAAAGTTTACGTAAGTGGAAGAAAAATCCATTCAAATCTGCCTTTAATGGACTATGTCAAAGAGTACGGTGAAGATTTAATATAAGAATGCACTAGCTGTGCAGTCTGGTCTCGATCTTCATTGATCGCAGACGCAAGTATGTTAATCCTTGGCATTTCAAAGAGCAAAAGCTGGGGACAGATTTAAGTTCTCTTATGTCGCTGAAAATAGTACCGATTTTGTCTATATGGGAAAGCAGACAGTGGCTAAGAAAAAGATTCGTGCATTGTACTTATAAAAACTCCAGAAGTGCATAGACAGGTGAACTAGCCGTTGGGATATAACTAAAACACAATCAAATAAATTGCGTTTAACACCAAACAAGCAGATTACCAAAAATGTGGAGGGATGGAAAGAGGGGGTGGAGTAAGACAAGTGACGTCTCGTCAACGTAAAATAGTCCGGCTAGATTTAATTATCTTTACGTGTAAGCTTTACCACTAATGACAACTTTTACAAGTGATCTAATACTTTATAACTGTAGTTTGTGTTTGCAGCCATTTAGTCTGTCGCCGAGGTTTAAATTGATGAGGCATCAACCCTGGACGGTTAATATTGTCACAGTTTTCCGTATTCGAGGGCCATTCAGTACGACCTGCCTGGGGGCCGTACTTACCAACCGTTTTAAATTAAATTCTTCGGTTTATTCTGAGAAAATTTCAGAATTTCAAAAGTAACACAATTTCTGATTGGCTAAACCAAAAGCGATTCAGAAATTCTATTACTAACTTAATCTAGAATCTAATCAATTTTCTGCATGTCCAAGGATCTTTTTACCTACATATCCAGTCAGTTGTCAGACTTAATGGATATTAAGGATCCATGATTATGAGATATCCTGAACTCCTTATCTTGAAAAATATAAGGCTTGCAACATGCGAAAAGGGGTATTCGGACATTTGCATAAAGTGTCGGCTCGGATCAGCCTGCGCAGTCCGCGCAGGCTAATCCGAGACGGCACTTTACGACTACATTAGATTTTATCCTTCAGTGGACATGCGCAGAGCAGAAAATTACATAAAAACGGAAAGTGTCGTTTCGGATTAGCCTGCGCGGATTGCGCAGGCTGATCCGAGACGACACTTTACGCAAAAGTCTGAATGCCCCTTTTCACGTATTGCAGGCCAATTATGAGCCATGCTCTTGCCAAAGGGGACTTAATGCAGTTTCAGTGATGCATTAAACCCAGCAAATCATTATAATTATGGATTAATAAAATCTATATTGACTAACAATTGACTGAATCCTGAGGTAGAATGGTCCTTAGACATGCAGAAAATTTGCCAATAGCAAAAAGTTTGGTCACATACCAGCCTGCGTTGACTGTGCATGCTGACAGGAGTCGATACTGTTTGCAGACACATTACACTCCTTTCATAAAGCATAGCTTATATCTTAATTAAAAATTTCTCTATTCAACAATATGCAAAACAATGAGAAAAGAGAGGCAATTACTGGCGAGAACTTTCCTTTATTTCTCTTCATACTGAATCTCAAAAGAGTTTAAATATTCATATTTCTGTCATTATCTATTACGCTGTCAATATTTTTCATAAAGATATTTCTAGTTTTAGATAAAATGGGCCCATAGTCTGCTAGGATTAGCTTGGAATAAAGCGTTGCGTGTTATAGGTAAAACTTCAGACGCCAATACCGAGCCCCGGGTAGCTCAGTCGGTAGCGTACAGGACTTGCGAATACGGGGTGGCTGGTTCGATCCAAGTCTCGGCCAATATCTGTCCGAGAATTGATGATGGTCATTGCGACAGGATTCATTTCTCTCTCACTGCTGATCATTGTTTCAACGATGGTTATGTGGGAAAGCAGGCAGTGGCTTGGAAAGAATATCATGCGGAGTACTGGTAAAAGAGACTCAAGGAAAGCATGAACAGGTGCTCTGGCCGTCGCGATATAACTGAAATAATGTTGAAAACGGCGTTAAATACCATACAATCAATCAATTAACCGGACTGCCAATACAGAAGGATGCTATCCCCGTAAAAAACTTAAATGATCAACGCTCCGTGAAAAGGGGGCTTAGTGCTTCTGCATAAAGTATCGACTCATGTCAGCCTGCGCAGTCCGCGCAGGCTGACACGAGTCAAAACTTTCTGCTATCTGTAACTTTTCTGTATGTCAAAGGATCATTTTACCACCATATCTAATCGATACTTAGAATGAATTTTATGGATCCATACTTATGTGATGACTTGCTTGGTATAATGAATCATGGAGATACGTTAAGCCCCTTTTGCCACAGTATGGCTAAAACATTTTGTTGAAAGTGAAAAAAAAACAAACAATCTTCAACTAATATCAAGAAGATGGGATCATATCTAGGACACTATAACAAACATTTTTTTTTGTATCTGCAAGAAGGTTTACAAAATGCATTTACAAGGTCACAGTAAATGGAGCAGCTTTAAACGCTTTTCCCACTGAATTAATGACCTTGACCTTTTTAGTGTTGGGAACCCCCCAACGAAATAGTGCAGTTTCAAAGCTGCTTTAGCCAGAACATTATATATAATTGCGGACATTGACTATCAAGATTAGAGTGCATGTGCGCGTGGTCTGATCTTAATCTACACTATTCGCAAAGCAAGTTAGGTTCAGCTTGGCACTTTAAGTGTGAAACGGTACCAAATGCTGATATCCGTTCACACGCTAAAATGGGGTTTGACTTCTTTTCTCAAAGCCCAGATGTTTCGTTGGAATGTCTGCGCATGTGTTCCGTAATTCCACAATTCTAAGATCATGTGACTGGATTAATTCGATTCAATTGCAAATGCGTATGGGCCATGCTCTGTGAAAAGGGGGCTTAATGTATCTGCGAAAAGTATCGACCCATGTCAGACTGCGCAGTCCGCGCAGGCTGACATGGGTCGAAACTTTTTGCTATTTGTAAATTGTTTGCATCTCCAATCACCAAACTACCTCATGGTTCATTCGGTAGCATGACAAAATAGTTTTTATGGATCCATAATCATGTGATGACTTGCTTGGTGTAGTGCATCATGCAGCTGCATTAAGCCCCCTTTTACTAGAGCAAGGCTCATGTTAATATTATCGTGGAAACGTTTTTGAAATGTTTCGTTCCTGACCGTTTGCACCCTGCAAAATATTTGCAGCAATTGCCTCAAACTTTTTCAGCTCTAAAATTGTAAACTCGACCTCTTTCTCCAGCTGAAAATGCAATCAACTGAAACCTAGAAAGATCTTTATCTTGTAGGCTTGACTAAACAAGTAGACGGTATAAAACCGAGATCAGACCGCTAGTTCTGTAACAGTCTGATGCTGATCTGTGCTGTTCATCTATGGCACTGAAAGGATTTTAAGAGAACGAATCGAAATGAATCTATATTTAACCCTTTACCACACGATTTGGTGTTGAACGACCCTAAACATTGTGGTAAAAGGAGAAAATGCTGGTAACCAACATTTTTTTTTTTTTTTTCACCAGCATTTTCTCCTTTTCTCACCATGTTTTCTAGCCATTTAAAGACAAAACTCAATATTTCAACAAAATTCAGTTTCTCGTCTTCAACTTAATTTTTTTCGATTTGGACAAGTCTAAAATTGTGTCGTATGTTAAAGAGATAAAGCCCGAGGCATTTAGATCTTTTTTTCTCTTAAGTCAGAACATTGAATTGCAATATTCCAATTTTCCTCGCCGAGCCCCGGTAGCTCAGTCAGTAGCGTGCAGGACTTGAGAACAGGGGGTCGTGGGTTCGATCCCTGGCTTGACCAATTTCCTTCCGAGGATTGATGATAGTCATTGCGACAGGATTAATTCCTCTCCCACCGCTGACCATTGTCTCGACGATGGTTATGTGGGGGAGCAGCCAGTGGCTTGGAAAGAAAATTGTGCGGAGTACTGGTAAAAGAGACTAAAGGAAAGCATGGATAGGTGCACTGGCTGCCGCGATATAACTGAAATAATGTTGAAAACGGCGTTAAACACTAAACAATTACTTAATCAATCCAATTTTCTTCAAGATTTTTTCATGTACAGGGTCAGAACGGCAAAAACTACAGTCCACTTGTGTTCCCGAATATAATTTATATACTTTCAGAGTAGTGTTGGGTTTATAGTGAATCTTAACGTAATACGTAGTTCCTTAAAGGCCCAATAGCTGCCAAAAGTAAACAATGGGGATGTTTAAATGCATTTAAATTTGAATCGAACAAATTGAATTCAGCAAATTATTGTGAAGATGACAACCTGTTATTGTACGATCGGTCCATGTATTAGTCGCTGTCAGAAAAATGAAATTTAAAACTTGGTTAAAAGTTTCCAGGTCGCTCCATCTTTTGTTTATAATTTACCCTATTTGAAAATTCATTTTTCTGCCAGCGACTTACACATGGACCGACCGTACAATAACAGAATGTGATCTTGACAGCTTTTTCCAGACCTACAAATTGAAATACATTTTACCATCCCATTGTTTACTTTTGGTCGCTATTGGGTCTTTAATGTTTTCTCGTAAAAGAATGATGCATGTATATTAAAATGTGTGTAAATACATAGAGGAAAGCTATATCTTAGAAATAAATATAAATATCCTTTTAATACGCGAATATATGTTAACACAGTATGGGGGGAAAAAAAGAGTTACTTACCAGATTATTTTCGTTAAAAACAGTCGAAATGTTTAAGATTTAAATTTTGCGTGTGTCTTTCTACTGTCATCAACTATTGATTTTATTTCGTTTAATGACAAAAATATTGAAGAAATGATAGATTTTTTTCTTTTACCAATTTTACAAATGTTTTGTTTTGTCGTCACATGAATCATTTTTGAACCGTTTTCGTTAAAAGTAGAAAAGATAATTTCTGTTACATCATATGAAATTATTAGTTTAACCCTTAAACAAACAATACCTAATTTAAACAACCCCAAAGCCTTAAAAAAAAAAACATTGTAGGAAAAGTATAAAATGCTGGCCATTTTCTCCTTTTCGTATTATGTTCCCTACCCTTTCAAAGCCAAATCTTTTCATTTTAGCTACAATAAGTTGTTGCATGCCAATGATTTCAATATAGACAAGGCTAAATTTTTTTCATCTCAGAAAGTTTTAATTCAACCCTAAACCTACTAAATAAAATAAATGAAACCTTCAAGTCGATAGTAAAAAAATCCAATATTGCTATTTCAAAGTTAATTTTCGTGGGAAAAAAATATCTTCTTCACGGACAGTGTAGATTAAGATCAGACTGCACGTTCTGTGCAGTCTGATCTTGATCTACAGTGGCCGCAGAAGCGCCTTGTACAACGCTTAGCAGTCAAAGTGCTAACGTCAATAAATACGTAGATACGTACTATTTTACAGACTTTACTCACATTTAATAGGGAAAATATTAATTACTCTATTGTAATTGGTTAATTGGCTTCGTTTCATTATTACCGTGGTAAACTTGACTTTTGTGATGACATATCGACGTGTCACTAAGCAACGCAGAGAACGAATGTCACGTGAAAAACAAACATGCATTTTTAAGGCATTTTCATACTTTTGTATTGTAATTTGTGACAGGTTTCATTATATGACGATGTACAACTGTATACGTCAATAAAAGTATTAATATCCATCTGTAAGTCAGCACTATATAAGGACAATGGTATTAAAACTGAATTAAGCCGTGCTCTGGGAAAAAGGGATATAGCAATTCATCTTCGTAATGCATTATACCAATCACGTCATTATGAATCCATAAAACCCTTTTTGTCAGATATCCGACTGAATCACGAGATAGAATGGTCTTTTGACGGGCAGAGAATTTATATATTGCCAAAGGTTTCGATCCATGTCAGTCTCACTCTATTACAATTGCTCCTTTGCCCAAAATGTTTTTCTCGTCATCTAAAGAGAAATCCTTTCGTTCACTATCGTTCATTTGTGTCACTTGTACCAGCTATGGTCTTGTCCAAAAAAAAAAACCACATTCGGCAAACCTCGGGGAATCCGTTGATCAAGTCCCTCGGCTGTATCACGTAGCTTGATATGCACCTACACGGTACATTTCTTCGCCGGAAGTACACCGCTTCACCGTTCTTAAAATCGTAACACTCCACTTAGAAAGCAAACACTAGTCACAATTTTCCTTGGGAACCTTTCTAAATACAATTCCGATGAAAAACAGTTTGTACGTTTATTTTCTAACTCGGTCTATCAATTACGATGGCATTTTCAGCGATAGGTTACTTATCACCGTGGCTGTTGTTGCCCTTGGTAATCGATTTTCAGGGCGCCGCGACATTTAAGATCACGTGACTGGCAGTATTTCAAAATGGAACCCCCGCTTGACCGGGACGAGGTAAGATGCTAGTGCTGAATCGGCCGAGTTGTGACAAGTGCAACAAAAACCTGTAATATTGTAATGTGTTAAGTTCGTCGCCATTGGGATCATCCTTAGTCGAGGACGCTATTTTCCCTGTTGTCATCGCAAGTAGAATTTAGATGGGAGTAAGCAATTGACCTGGGTGGAATCTAACAATAAACTTTCCTGACTTCCCAGCACAGGTTACTATTTTAATCAGACATATTTCTCGCCTAGGCAGGAATCGTTTCATACGACAAATCTGAAACGTTTTCATTCTCTTGGGCCATAAATATAGGTAATTCGTTCACCTAAATGCTCTGTGAAAAGGGGGCTTAATACATTTGCAAACAGTATCGACCATGTCAGCCTGCGCAGTCCGCGCAGGCTGACATGGACGAAACTTTTTGCTATTGGTTAATTTTCTGCATGTCTCATAATTCAGCTGGTTTGTTAGACAATATAGATTTTATGAATCCATAATCATGTGATAACTTGCTTGGGATAATGGATCACGGAGATGCATTAAGTGCTCTTTTCACAGAGTATGGCATATCTAAATTCTTCGGTCCATCAAAATTCAACAGCATTCGAAAATCTGACTGCAAGAACACAAGTTTACATTTTCAGCACAACCTAAGTCAAATACTCAATTTTGAAATGCCAGGGTCCAGGGACGGTATGCACCAATCATTCTTAAGAACGTTCTTAGTCTTATTCTCCAGGATTTTCTAAATTCGAAAGTAACACAACTTTTGATTGGCTAAACGAAATGGTTTAGCCAATCAGAAGGTGTGTTACTTTCAAATTTAAAAATTTATGATGTTGCCCTCTGCCATCAAAGGGTGAAAGTCTGATATAAAAAAGAAAATACAAATGATCAACGTCTGACACCCCGCGTTCCACAAACTTGACGGAAAATTATAAACGTCATTGACGTGTCACCAAGGTGTTACCAGGGTAACAAAAAACTGGAAATATATGCGAATGTACTCAAGTAAGGCGCCACCGACGTCACGTCCCGGTCGGAATGTAGAAATTGTGTGGTTTTTGTGTTGACCGCGAGAGCAGTGGGTGAATTCAGTCTTTCCATGATTTTTTTTAAGATTGTCACATAGAAGTCAAAACGTCTTATACAGTAGAAAGATAGCAAAGTCGGTGCGAGTGATCTCGCAAAGTTTGCAATCTGCGTCAAACCCGGCGGAAAAGTTGTCATGGTCATGCCGTGTTTCGACACTTGTTACAGACTAATCGGAACAGTGAAATTAAAACTGAAAGCTTGTGTACATAAGTCAGGTACCACAGGAGTCACATTGCAACCGGAAAATCGAAACATATGTTTTTCTTATGTAATCGTTGCATAGTCTTTGAATTAAATGTTACAAATTCTCGTAGATTTCTTCAGAGAAATCGGACTGCATTCAAAGAATTTAGTAAAAAGGTGTTCTTTCACAATCTCAGCGAGAGCTGTGAATTTAGCGTTACCTTGTTTCGCAAGTTGGTACAAAAAAACTGAAATGTCTTCAAAGAGCAGAATGTGGCTACTAGTGCCTAAGCGATAAGTAAGTAATACATTGACAACACCTTTAATATGTGAGGTCAAATATATGTATGGTAGGCTGAATGAATTGAGCATCTGTTGCACTTTAAAGCACAAATATTTAGCGGACCTTTTGAAAAACTAGTTCTAATTAGGGCTTATTTAATTGATGGTGTAAATTGAAAGAAAAAGGCAGGTACATAATTTTACTATGACAGCTCCTATCATGTACTTACATGCACCAGAAAAATCAGACCGGCTCGGTCAGGGAGATGAAACCATAAAACGTTTTGGTATGATTTTTTTTGTCACAACGCAGGTAGATAGGTGACTTAACCTTTTACCAGACGGTAGCATCTTGACTGGTCCGTAATGAAATCATTTGCAGACGACATATTGGATATTGCTAAAAAATGGAATTTGTCTAGATTAGACACAACACAATGAATAGCACAGTGACTAAAGTACTTTGACTGTAATATTCCATGTTATTAGAAATAAGATTCACCAGGGACATATAGGCAACATATAGGTGGCATTTGAGTTAATTTTTGTCTAATAAGTCTGGAAAAAAAATTAAGGTAGTAGACCCCTAACGCTTCTAGTGCAACATGGACTAAAATTTCTTGTTAGTTGATAAATAAGGATTTATAGTGATGTTTGATTGAATTTGCGTTTATTTATCGTCGCCACCGGTTGACCATATGGGCGACGCCCCCTGAAGGCTGTTAGTATTGTTACGGGGGATAGTGCAGATACAGGATGAAACCCATCTTAAGTTACGCCTGGTTCTTTTACGTGCTCGGTGTATAGCATCGTCACACGGGACCTCGGTTTAACGTCTCATCCGAAAGACTATTAGTATTTTTAGATGGCCAGCCGTGGGGATCGAACCCACACCCTCAAGTGATTCGAAACATTACGTTCACGAGTCCTACGCTCTACCTATCGAGCTATGCAGGCTGGTCGACTATAGTGATGTAATACTTTTGCACATTTTTAACCGACCAGAAATTCCTTTGATGTCTATCTTGAAATTATTTGTTGATACATTTGTTAGTTTTCCTTAAAAGGGAGGTAATTATTATCTCCCTTTGTAATGAGAATGTAGTGGTTTTAAATTTATAAATGATAATTCTAAAAAGGAAAAAAAGGAAAACGTGTCTCGTTTAAAGTAGTACAATAATACTACTTTTTAATCATAGCAAATTTTGTAGGATAATATTATAGTGGAAATAGCTGTTTTCCATTAGGGGTGTACTACCTTAAGCGAGCTTTTGGAGAGCTTAATAACACTTTTTTTTCGTCGACGAGTTTAACAAACTTTTACATCAAAAGCCAACGAATGTCCGATTCTTTTTATCATGTAACTGTTTTTCAAGAATAATAGTTCATGATGTGTTAGAATACAGATGTACATGTGTAATGAAATTCATAAGAGGTCTTTTGGCTTCTTTAACAGGCACGTACATCACGACTGAAAATAGTTCCAAAGAAACTGGCGTATGATGATTTCGTTTTGAATATAACGATAACAAAATTTGCAGCATTGTCATCGTCATCAACTCTGACAGTTAATTTCACTGAAAAATCTGGCCCATTTACAAATGGGTTGTATGATTAAAGAGCTTTGCCGAAATGGGACAGTATTTGCTTATCTCAAACGGGTGTAGGATAAAAATTTAAAAAATCGTAATGGACCTCTTACCAAACAAGTTCAGGTTTAAACCGCCCGAGAGACAAAGTCTGCGGTAGAAAATGTGGAAAAGGGAGAAAATGCCGTTATTTAGCATTTTCTTTTTTTCTCTTAATGCTTCTACCCATTTGAAGATAAACTCATCATTTGAGTCCCTATTTATTTGTCGTCTGCGAATGTTTTCAATTTGAACAAGCCTTTTGAAAACATTGTGGGAAAAGGAGAAAATGCTGGTAACCAGCATTTTCTCCTTTTCCCACAATGTTTTCTACCCTGCTGGAAACAAATTTTGATTTTTGAATTACGTTTATTTTGTCGTCTGCAAGTGCTTTCAATTTGGAGCAGTCTAAAATTTTGACGTTTGGTAAAGAGTTAAGAGTTGAATTATAACTTAACGCTGGAGCAAACTAAAAGGCAGAAAACGTTGTTGGTAACGAGCATTTTCTCCTTTTCCATAATGTTTTCAAAAGCTTTCTTCCTCAGGATCGTTATCCTTTTACCAGGCGACAAAATTTAAGACTTTGTCAAACTGAAAGCTTTTACACACCATGAATTAAATGTGACACAAACGAATGGTTTTGTTATTGAAATGTCAGAAAACAGTGTGGAAAAAAGAAGAAAGTACTAGTTACTAGCATTTTCTTTTTTTTTCCCCCTACAATGTTTTCTTTGGCTTTTTTCCATGGGTTCGTTAAAACTCGGAACTGTGTCGTAAAACTTTAAAAGACGGGATTGTAAGGTAAGGAGTTAATAAACACGTGTTTATTTACGCAATACGAATCATTATAGAAAGAGAGGCAGTCAGGTGGACATATTGACGAGTAATGTGCATAGGAAAGATTCTTTCTGACATTATGTAAAATCGCAGTCATTTTTGTCATACTTCTGTCGCAAAGACGGTGTGGAAACATGCACAAAATTAATATTGGCTTGTAATTGAAATTAGAACTGGTCTGAAAATGCTGTGCGAAATCAGACAAGAAACCTGTTGGCACTTTTTTTTGTAAAAATCGTCTTTTATAATTGTATGAATTGATTTTTTTTTTTATTGTTTTAAAATTTTAAAAGTTAATTAGTAGAAAAATTATATGAGTCATGCTCTTGAAAAAGGGGTTTAATGCATCTGCACAAAGTTTCGACCCAGGTCAGCCTGCGTGGACGGTGCAGAATTTCCTGCATGTCATAGGACCATTATGTGATGACTTGCTTGGTATCATGCATAACCTAGACGCAATAAGCCCCCTTTTGCCAGGCATGGCCCAATTAATGGTTTATCGGAAAGTGATATGAAAGGTTACACGTCGGCTGCTTCACGTGTGTGTACATGTATATGAAAGGAACGACCAATCAAACTGATGTGTGATACCGTACGAAAGCAACTTCGACATATTTTATACCTTTGGCCATACGATACAGTCTATTTTTATGTGCATATTCAGATATCAAGTTCAAGCAAATGGGATGGCCAATGAAATTTTGTATCAGTTTTGTCTCTCGTGAAGTTGATTTTGTCATTTCATAGCTCAGCTCACTTAATGCAATAACATTAAGGTAGCAGTCTAGACATATTGCATATCAGTTGGCAGATTATACACTCCCTTTAAAATATCCTATATTTAGACACCAAGCTCAATTGACTGGATTGGTCAATCAAATTTTGTATGAGATTTGTAGCTCGTGATGGCGATTCTGTCATTTCATTGGTCAGCCATGTTAATGCAATAGCAAAAATGTCGTTTTGTAGCTCCAGCGTCTAAAAAGGGTCGCTCGTGCTATAAATAGACGGTGATCGGACAGCATAAACATACAGAAATACGGACGCTAACGAGGCTGGACAAAAGAAGGTTGTATATAGAAATGGGCCATGCTCTGTGAAAAGGGGGCTTAATGCATCTGCGAAACGTATCGACCCAGGTCAGCCTGCGCAGTCCGCGCAGGCTAACCTGGGCTGAAACTTTCCGCTACTGTTAAATTTTCTGCATGTCAAAGGACCAGTCTACCTCATGATTAAGTCGGTTGTTAAAAAGATTGGCTATTTTTGATTCATGATTATGTGATGACTTGATTGGTAGCATGCATCACAGAGATGCATTAGGCCCCCTTTTGCCAGAGCATGGCTCAAATATATTGGAAGATACTGTATAGGACGTCTGGTTTAAGTGGACAGTAATTGGTGTTGCTTGGTGTTCGCGGTTATTTATAGGCTGTTTACCAAAACGATCCTGGTTTTTTTATGACCCCGATGAAAATATATTTCGAAAACATTGTGGGAAAAGGAGAAAATGCTGGTTATCCAGCATTTTCTCCTTTTCCCATAAAGTTTTCAGAACTTAAAAAATAAATAAATAAATAAAAAAAAATAAAATGATATGAGCAAAATTTCATCTGTCGTCTGCAAATGCTTCCAGTTTGGACAAGACTTAAATTTCGTCGTCTGTTTAAACGTTAACATCGGAACTGTGAAACTTTACGCTAAAACGGTCAAGCGCTTTACATGAGCGTGTAGGGGAAAAAAATCCAAGGGCTATCGTGGACATAAAAATGAAACGGGGCGAGCAAAAAACCACCGACATTTAATGCCAACATGCCATGCCATGACTGTCAGTCTCCGGTGAATTTTATTTGAGTTTGACCCTTTGCTAAATAACCACGTATTAAAACGACTCCTGAAGAGGAAGGCTTTCGAAAACATTGTGGGAAAAGTAGAAAATGATGGTCAACAGCATTTTTTCGTTTTTCCCAAAATATGTGTTTCCCCACCCCCAATCCTTTCAAAGACAAATCGAATCATTTGAAATCCATGTACATTTCATTTTTCGTCTGTAAATGCTTTCAGTTTGGACAAGTCTTAAATTTAGTTTCCCAGTAAAGCGTTACAAAATGTCGGTACATTTTGTCCCCTCTGGTTGCAGTGTACATACTAATGTTCCTGTCACAATTCTTTTTCATTTTACTGTTTGCAAAAGAAGATAAAATTAACCCATTACCTTCTACAGATTTTTCTCTTGCAGTAGACGAATTTAAAAACAGTGTGACAAAAATGAAAACAAAAAGAAACCCTCTCTTGAAAATAGCAATACGGCATTTAACTCTATACCAAACGACATTTTTTTTTTTTTGTTGCGAGCTCGAACCCCAAGCGTTTTCAGACGACATAACTAATGTGCTTCAAATTGTGGAATTTGTCTCAAAAAAGGTAGAAAACATCGCGGGAAAAGGAAGAAATAATTGTTACCTAATTTTTCTCCTTTTCCTACGATGGTTTCAAGTCTTCTTCCTCAGGTCCGGTTAAAACTCGGGATTGTGTGCTAAAGGGTTAAAACCTCATACCTTTTCAGTCAATTCATTTGGCAGAGAATATAGGTGAATTACACTTTAATCTTCGTCCTGCTAAATAACTAAAATGAAATTTTCAAGTCGATAGTAAAAACCTAAATATTGCAATTTCAAAGTTATGTTTTAGTGTATAATGTCTCCTTATCGGACAGTGTAGATCAAAGATCAGACTGCACGTTTTGTGCAGTCTGATCTTGATCTACACTGTCCGCAAAAGGTCAGTAAGTCGCGCTTAGCAGCCTTACGGTTAAACAAGATACCATGTTGTTATTTTCTTCGTGAAAACTTAAAACTATAAGAAGATTTACAGAAAGGTCTTGTTTTAAATATTTTAGGTAAGATCTGAAATGATATAATGAAGCCGGAACTATTTTACATACTAGCATGACTGCATTTTGCAAACCTCGGGTGATCCAGTGATCAAGTCCCTCGGCTGTATCACGTAGCTTGATATGCGCCTACACGGTTCATTTTCTTCGTCGGAAATACACCGTTTTACTATTTTTAAAATCGTAATTCTCTTCATTAAAGATAAAACATGACTCACAATTTTCTATCGAAATCTTTCAAAACACATTTCCGTTGACACACAGTTTTTACATTCAATTTTTTAACGTGGTTTATCAATTCCTTTGGAAGTTTTCACCGACGGATTGATAGATATGGAAAACTGCACCTTGGTTGTTTATGCCTATAATAATCTATTTTTACGGACGCTGCCATGCTTTAGATCATATGATTGGCAGTTCAGAATGGAAACCTTCTTGATAAGGACGAGGTTAGATGTTGTTACGGAATCGGCCGAGTTGTGACGAATGGCATGGCTACAGGCGCATTCTGTTCATACTGCGCAATTAAAATGCTGTCTTACCAGATGAGACAATTCCGTTGCCATTTTCAAGACAAAAGAGACTCTCGTCATCATGATACATGATCGATAGCAAGTGGACAGATTTCGCAATTATCACATGGCTAAAACTAGCAGTTATAACTTGCAAGAATTATGCCTACACGGAAGGTATATGTTTAGGATTTTGATACATGATACAAGTTGTTTGTGCTATGTTCTATGAAAAGGGAGCCTAATACATATGTAAAAAGGCATCGACCCATGTCCGTCTGCGCAGTCCGCGCAGGCTGACATGGGTCGATGCTTTTTGCTATTTGTAACATTTCTGCATGTCAAGGGACCATTCTACCTCCAGGTCCAGTCGATTGTCAGAAAAATGGATTTTATGGATCCATAATTATGTGATGACTTACTTGGTATAATACATCACGGAAAGGCATTAAGCACCCTTTTTCAAAGTGCGTGATTGTTGTTGTTGTTGTTGTGTGGTGTTTAACACCGTTTTCAACATTATTTCAGTTATATCGCGGCGGCCAGTGCACCTATCCATGCTTTTCTGGAGTCTCTTTAACCGGTACTCCGCACAATTTTCTTTCCAAGCCACTGGCTGCTTTCCCACATAACCATCGTCGAAACAATGGTCAGCGGTGGGAGAGGAATAAATCCTGTCGCAATGACTACCATCAATCCCAGAATTTGGCCGAGCCGGGGATCGAACCCACGACCCCCTGTTCTCAAGTCCTGCACGCTACCGACTGAGCTACCGGGGCTCGGCTTCAAAGAGCGTGAGGAAAAAAAAAGCATATACAGTTGACGAGAGGCACCGTCATCCATTTAGTTTATCCGCCGACTCTGAAATAATTCGAGCAATCTTTTACGACCAATACACGCCCCCCCTCCCCCCCCCCCCCCCCCCCACGAAAATGCGGCCGGCTAATTAGTTTTCTTACACCAATTTATTCGATATATTTCACGATTTTTTCCATTAATATTTCATTTTCTTTTGGGAAATTTGTGGAAAAAAAAATAAAGAAAAAAAGCTCTGAGGTTCTAACTCTGTAACAAACAAATCCATGTTTATGCTTAAAATCCCGAAGATGAAATCTTTTGAAAACATTGTGAGTAAAGGATAAAATGATTCTAACTAGCATTCTCTCCTTTTCCTACAATGTTTCCTACCCTATCAAAGACAAAATCACATGGTTTGAGCCATATTTAATATGTCGTGTATAAATGCTTTTAATTTGGACTCGTCTGAAACTTTGAAGTCTGGTAAACATCTAATCTTTAGGTTGCTATGCACGACTTGAGGACCTTTTGCGGACAGTGTAGATCGAAGATCAGACTGCACAGAACGTGCAGTCTGATCTTCGATCTACACAGTCCGTTAAGGAGATATACTTCCCCAACAAATACCTTTGAAATAGCAAATGTGGGTTTTTACCATAGGCTTGAAACTTTCATTCCACTTATATAGCAAGATAAAAGTTCACGCTGTTCCTTCTTTCAGTTTTACAAGCGCGAATAGCTCAAGTGGTTGAGCACAAGGCTTGAGAACGTCAAGTCCAGGGACACTTGAGGGAGTGGGTTCTATTCCCACGGTTGGCCAATAAATTAACAATAGTTTTACAGAAGAGACGTTGAACCGAGGTCCTGTATGACGGTACTATACACGGAGCACCTTAAAGAACCAGACGAAACTTAGGATTGGTTTCGTGTCGTATCTAGCACTTTCCCTCGTAACTTAACTGCAGCCCTCTGGGGCGTCACCCATATGGGCAACCGATGGCACCGATAATTAAAAAAAAAAAAAGAATCTTCTTTCTGTTTATATTGACCTGCTTCCGGGCGGCCGTGTCCTGTAGCTCAGTTGGTAAGGAACCTACCGGTAAAGAAAGGCATACATGTACATTCATTGTACATGTGTATTGAAATTTACATGAAGCTTAGTCGCTTATTTCATAGATGCATACATAACTCACAAAAATAGTTCCTAAGAAATTTTGCATAATCCTGATTCTTTTTTAATCTAAAGATAATAAATTTGCAGACTTTTCACAATAGTTTGTCAGTTAATTTAACAGGAAATTCTGGGTAAGCAATGTTTAAAACTGAGGCTTGCCTAGCTCTGACAAAATACGACATTTTTTGCTTTTTCATACGCGTGTAAGATAAGGAAAACAAGCAATGGCTGTATTACACTGAAAATAAGCGTAGTTTTGTGATAAAAATGTGATTTTTCCACAAAATTGTACTGGCGAAAGGGGGATTTAATACATCCGTGGTTCATGATACCAAGCAAATTATCACTTGGTTATGGATCCATAAAATCCATTTGTATAACAGCCAACTGAATCGTGAGATACATTGGTCCTTTGACATGTAGAAATCTAAAATATTCATCTAATATATTGTTCAATTTCTGCGCCCATTTAAAAAAAAAAAAACGTACTGCCGAGTCCACTCCCGGCTAAAAATTGATACTGTTGGTGCTTTTATTTCTTTTGAATTCGAAAGCAATGGACAGCCTACATGAGTAGACCGATTAATCATTATATTTGTTTAATATTTTATCAAAATCATAAATATTTATGTAAATTGTGATATATTTTTCAAAGATCGAACCCCTGTTCTGTAAACAGATTAATTAAGTTATCTAATTTTAGACTTTCTCAAACTGAAAGCACCTGAGGACGACAAGTTAAGCTTGACTCAAATGATTTGAATTTTTTTTTTTGAAAGCCTAGAAAACATTGTGGAAAAAGGAGAAAATGCTGGTTTCCAGCATTTTCTCCTTTTCCCACAATGTTTTCAAAAGTTGTCTTTCTAAGGTTCCTTGAATCACGAGATGGTTTGGTTAAAAGCTGAAAGAAAAGTATTTTTGAACTTTGTTAAAATATTTGTTTGTTTGATTGTTTATATGGTTTTTAAAGTCGTTTTTAACATTATTTCAGTTATATTGCAGCGACCAGTGACCTATCCATGCTTTCCTGGGGTTCCTTATATCAGTTCTTCGCACATTTTTTTTACTAAGCTTTTCCACATAACCATCGTCGAAACAATGATCAGGGGTAAGAGAGGAATGAATCCTGTCGCATTGCCAATCAACAGTCCCCGAAAATAAATTGACAGAGCTCGGGGTTCGAACCGGCAAACCCCTAATTTCAAGCCCTGTATATTAACGGACCTGGCTTGGTGAATGTGGAAATAGATAGGAACCTAGCCCGGCAATTATAACGACATTTAATACATAATAGTTAACGATTTCTCCGAAGAATCGACCCGGTTTCATATTACTAGATTCTGAAGGTGATAATATTAGTGCTATTCGCAGAACAATATCGTTGAGGACGACTGAAAGCCGTTCCGTTCAATATTTCACCACCATTGATTCGGGTTTTACACAGACCCACAATGGCGGGTCGCTCCTGTCGCGATAACTTTAAATACAACTCAATTACCCCCAGTAACGTGTTGAATAAATCCTCGCTTCAAATTGATTTTCTTTAGAATTTTATATTTATTTTTGGTTCCAAAGGTATAAAACTACTTTTGCGTGATGTTGAAATTTTCGAATTTCTGCTTCGTTAGCTTTGAAAGGCGCTTATCTGTAATGAACATGAAATTCGAAACCACCACAATGAGCGTGGAACCTTCATTTTCTGAAAAAAATACGATTATGTACATGGCGTGTTACTGGAAGGATTTTTATTCTCAAGATTAGTAGGCTTTTTCCGTTCCCGCATCCGGGTGTATAAGCAATACGAGGGGGGGGGGGGGGTGGGAGGGGTTTTGTGCACATGCAAGGCCGTACGAGGCGGCCCGGCCATGGTCATCTCATCTTTTGGCCGTAAATGGTATTGACCACTCCTTTTAGTTACGGCAAACACTTATAAAATAAACACGGGTTCACAAACAAAAAAAAAAAAGTCTCAAAATCGTCATTTAGCATATAAAAATATTCTCTGTTGCCCGAAACCATCAACACGAGGGCGGTCACACCCTATCGTGCTAAAAAAATTATGCTATATCAAAAGTTGACGATGGCCGAGCTGAAGGAAGCTGCAGGGGCCAGAACCCTAACCCTAACCCGCCTCCAACCATGAAGGGGTTGGCCATTCCTCAACTCAACTTTTCATGTAGTCATCTCGTACCCGCTGGTCAAGTTGTATCAGTTTTCATACCTAATCTGAACTTTAATTTTGGTAATTTCATACCTAGGGTTTAGTCTTTTGCGACCGAGTTTAACTTCTCCTTTAACTCTGTCTAATGTTCTATATTTGCTTTTACGTTCTTGAATAATTTGTCACTTTCGAGATTGGTTTTTTTTTTACACTTTTAATGGAAATCATGATATTGATTTGGTTGCACCAACTCTGGAGTCAAAAGTGAGAGTATAGATCTAGAGAATCCAACAGAAGTTGGCATTTGAGACAAGAATTTTACTAAACAAGACCAGAGAAATATTTTAAGCGAGCTTCTGTTGAACTTGATAACCTTTTTTTTTAGAAGTGTAAAATGAAAATTAATGTTTATCTAAAAAGCCACTGAATGTCATATTCTTTTTGATAAACAGCATTTCTCCTCTACGCTCACACAATGTTTTCTGCCCTTTCACAGGTAAACCCCATCATTTTAGCCACATTTGATTTGTCGTCTGCACCGTTTTTCGATGTGGACACATGTAAAGTTGCGCCATATGGTACAGAGAGAAAACTAATTTGTGAAGCAGCGGTTGTGTAGGACAGGTCATCCACACCCATCCAGTCCTATCTACATGTATCACATAATTATTTCTTATTTTCAGTCTAATACAATCGTAACGGATTTGCTCAACTTAAACACATTTGAAATTTTGCTCTGAAAAGGTTTAGAAGAACATCAGACGTACAGAGAGAGAGAGAGAGAGAGAGAGAGAGAGGGAGGGAGACAGTACTCACTCGCCCGGTCAAACGTGTTATGGAAAAGTTTCACCTGTATACTGCATTCTGATCTAGATCTACACTGTTCGCGAAACCATCTTAACCCTTTACCAGACGACAAAATTTTAGCCTTGTCCAAATTGAAAGTGTTTGCAGATGACAATTTCATTGTGGCTCAAATGGTGCAATTATTCTTTTGACAGGGTAGAAAACGTTGTGGGAAAAGGAGAAAATGCTGGTTACCAGCATTTTCTCCTTTTTCCCACAATGTTTTCAAAAGGCTTCTTTCTCGGGGGCGTTGAAAGTCGGCATTGTGCAGTAAAGGGTTAAATAGGGTTCCTTGGCAAATGAGTTTTAGTAGAACTTGGAGACGGACGTACTCTGTTTTCACCGTTACACCAGACAATGAGAGAGAAAGGTTTTACTTCTTCTGGAAGGTTACACACATTAGTTTAACCCTTTACCTCATATGCCAATTTGAGGCTCTTCCATTTCAGCAGCAAATAAAGATATGATGTCAAAAATATGGACAAATGAGGATACAAATATCTGATTGAGTGGAAAACATTGTGGGAAAAGGAGAAATTGCTCGTTACGAGCAATTTCTCCTTTTCCCACAATGTTTTCAAAAGCTGTCTGTTGTTGATACGTCAAAATGAGTATCTATGGAGTAAAGGGTTAAACATATTTATTTTACAATGATCTAGAAACAAGCTCTTGCAACTTATACTGATCTCTCTTGATTCTACCTCCTGGAAACCACACCAGTACTCGCGCCAAACGTGTAGGCCGATGAACGGTCCTAAACTTGACACCTGCTCCCGGGTATCGAACCCGGGACCTTATGGTTACGAAGTCGACACCCTACCTTACAACCAAGGACTTCACACTCTATGAAGTCTGATCTTGGTCTACATTAATCGCCAAAACAGCTATGAGCGCAGATAATGATAAGAAAAGCTTAAATACGTGCTTACTCTGGTTTCACCCCTACGTAAGACACTAAGAGAGAGAAAAGAATTACTCACCCGCCTAATAAAACTTATTATGAAAATGTATTACACATTCTGCACTCTCTTTTCAATTTGATCTTGATCTTTACTGTTCGTCAAAGTAGCTATAAGCCCTGATACGGATAAGAAAAGTTTAAATACGTGCGTACTCTGGTTTCACCCCCACGTAAGACACTAATTAGAGAGAGAAAAGAATTACTCACCCGCTTAATTAAGCTTTTTATGGAAACGTCTTACTCCTTCTGCGCTTTCAGATTAATCTGATCTTGATCTATACTGTTCGTCAAAGCAGCATTAAGCCTGATAATGATAAGAACAGTGTAACTAGGGTGTGTGAAGTTGGCAGTAAGTTCGATAATCGGAGTTCGATATTCAATATCGAAATGAATATGCGGATGAGTTGAATTTCATGCCGCAGTAAATTCGCTTTTTTTTCAAACTCATGGGATAGTTACGAAAATTAATGAATCCTGATTTGAATATCGAAATGAATATCATGCCAGCAGCAGATTCGCGTTTTTTCCTGTATGGGCATATGGATGGTCTATGAAATCGAATGTCGATTTGAATATCGAAATGAATATCATGCCAGCAGCAGATTCGCGTTTTTTCCTGTATGGGCATAAGGATGGTGTATGAAATCGAATGTCGATTTGAATATCGAAATGAATATCATGCCAGCAGCAGATTCGCGTTTTTTCCTGTATGGGCATATGGATGGTGTATGAAATGGAATGTGGATTTGAATATCGAAATGAATTTCATGCTAGCTGCAGATTCGTGTTTTTTATGTATGGGCATAAGGATGGTGTATGAAATCGAATGTCGATTTGAATATCGAAATGAATATCATGCCAGCAGCAGATTCGCGTTTTTTTATGTATAGGCATATGGATGGTATGTGAAACCGAATGTCGATTTGAATATCGAAATGAATTTCATGCTAGCAGCAGATTTGCGTTTTTTTTTATGTATGGGCATGAGGATGGTGTATGAAGTCGAATGTCGATTTGAATATCGAAATGAATATCATGCCAGCAGCAGATTCGCGTTTTTTCATGTATAGGCATATGTATGGTCTATAAAATCGAATGTAGATTTGAATATCGAAATGAATATCATGCCAGCAGCAAATTCGCATTTTTTCATGTATGGGCATAAGGATGGTGTATGAAATCGAATGTCGATTTGAATATCGAAATGAATATCATGCCAGCAGCAGATTCGCGTTTTTTCCTGTATGGGCATATGGATGGTGTATGAAATTGAATGTGGATTTGAATATCGAAATGAATATCATGCCAGCAGCATATTCGCATTTTTTCATGTATGGGCATAAGGATGGTGTATGAAGTCGAATGTCGATTTGAATATCGAAATGAATTTCATGCCAGCAGCAAATTCGCGTTTTTTTATGTATAGGCATATGGATGGTATCTGAAACCGAATGTCGATTTGAATATCGAAAAGAATATCATGCCAGCAGCAGATTCGCGTTTTTTTTTTTTTTTTTATGTATGGGCATGAGGATGGTGTATGAAGTCGAATGTCGATTTGAATATCGAAATGAATATCATGCCAGCAGCAGATTCGCGTTTTTTTATGTATAGGCATCAGGATGGTGTATGAAGTCGAATGTCGATTTTGAATATCGAAATGAATATCATGCCAGCAGCAGATTCGCGTTTTTTCATGTATAGGCATATGGATGGTCTATAAAATCGAATATAGATTTGAATATCGAAATGAATATCATGCCAGCAGCAAATTCGCACTTTGTCATGTATGGGCATAAGGATGGTGTATGAAATCGAATGTCGATTTGAATATCGAAATGAATATCATGCCAGCGGCAGATTCGCGTGTTTTCCTGTATGGGCATAAGGATAGTCTATGAAATCGAATGTCGATTTGAATATCGAAATGAATTTCATGCTAGCAGCAGATTCGCTTTTTTTTATGTATAGGCATCAGGATGGTGTATGAAGTCGAATGTCGATTTTGAATATCGAAATGAATATCATGCCAGCAGCAGATTCGCGTTTTTTCATGTATAGGCATATGGATGGTCTATAAAATCGAATATAGATTTGAATATCGAAATGAATATCATGCCAGCAGCAAATTCGCACTTTGTCATGTATGGGCATAAGGATGGTGTATGAAATCGAATGTCGATTTGAATATCGAAATGAATATCATGCCAGCGGCAGATTCGCGTGTTTTCCTGTATGGGCATAAGGATAGTCTATGAAATCGAATGTCGATTTGAATATCGAAATGAATTTCATGCTAGCAGCAGATTCGCTTTTTTTTATGTATGGGCATAAGGATGGTGTATGAAGTCGAATGTCGATTTGAATATCGAAATGAATATCATGCTAGCAGCAGATTCGCGTTTTTTGTTATGTGTAGGCATATGGATGGTCTATGAAATGGAATGTGGATTTGAATATCGAAATGAATTTCATGTTAGCAGTAGATTCGCGTTTTTTCATGTATGGGCATTAGGATGATGTATGAAGTCGAATGTCGATTTGAATATCGAAATGAATATCATGCCAGCAGCAGATTCGCCTTTTTTTATGTATAGGCATCAGGATGGTGTATGAAGT
Organism: Hippopus hippopus; assembly: GCA_946811185.2. Taxonomy (NCBI): domain Eukaryota; kingdom Metazoa; phylum Mollusca; class Bivalvia; order Cardiida; family Cardiidae; genus Hippopus; species Hippopus hippopus. The sequence goes on along the minus strand of OX328109.1, from coordinate 35,739,602 downwards.
CGAATGTCGATTCGAATATCGAAATGAATATCATGCCAGCAGCAGATTCGCGTTTTTTCATGTATAGGCATATGGATGGTCTATAAAATGGAATGTAGATTTGAATATTGAAATGAATATCATGATAGCAGCAGATTCGCGTTTTTTCATGTATAGGCATATGGATTGTCTATAAAATCGAATGTAGATTTGAATATCGAAATGAATATCATGGCAGCAGGAAATTCGCATTTTTCCATGTATGGACATAAGTATGGTGTATGAAATCGAATGTCGATTTGAATATCGAAATGAATATCATGCCAGCAGCAGATTCGTGTTTTTTCCTGTATGGGCATATGGATGGTGTATGAAATCGAATGTCGATTTGAATATCGAAATGAATGTCACGCTAGCAGCAGATTCGCGTTTTTTATATACTGACGTCCATTAGAAACGCCTCATCTCCCTCTGTCGCGTCATATTTCATGAATATAATAACAGCCATTTTAACAATCTCACCCCCTAAAATTCATCAATACCGTGCATGACCTCCTTGACTTGCTATCAGTGCCGGCAGTCGACGTCCCATGGACCCACACAGATTACGCAGGAGATAGCGTGGAATGCGAGCCCACCCTTCGCGAAGAGCATTTGTCACTTCTTGGACGTTTTGTGGCTATGGGTTACGTCGACGTAAACGACGTCCGAGGATGTCCCACATGTGTTCGATCAGGTTACAATCGGGAGAGTTAGCAGGCCATGGCAGCATGGCAATATTATTGGCCATGAGAAAGTTTCTGGTAAGTCTGGCTGTGTGGAGGCGCGCATTGTCATGTTGAAATGGAAGGCGTTGCTGAAACATGGGAACGACCACAGGACGCAGAACATGGTTTACATACCGTCTGGCATTTAAATTACCATTAATAACCGCTAGGTCAGTTCTAAATGTGTGGTTTATTGCTGCCTAAACCATCATACCACCACCACCAAAACAGTTGTGTTCCAGAACAAAACTTTGGGTGTACCGTTCATTACGTCGACGGAAAACGCGGACTCGTCCGTCGGCACAAGAGAGGTTAAAACAGGATTCGTCACTGAAGACCACATCACGCCAACGTCTCCCGATGTTGTTTTGAGTCCACTGCCGACATTCCCGACGGTGGTGGTCAGTTAGCACATCACTGCGGTACGGCGGCCTGCACAATATTCTACGCTCCCAAAGACGTCGCCTTACTGTATTCCGACTTACATGTCTTCCGCGATTCCCTATAACCATCGACGTTGTGGACTGCGCTGTGACAAAATGGTTTCGCAAGTGACGTTGACGGATGAAATTGTCTTGTCGTACAGACGTCACACGCGGAGCACCAGGTCGGGGTCAATCAGACAAGCTCGCTGTTCCGTTTACCCGTCGAACAAGACACACTATTGTTGATCTTGCAACGTTAAAGCGTCTTGCAACGCCACTTTGAGAAAGACCGCTTTCAAGCATGCCCAAAATGCGTGCTCTTTATTCATTATTTTGTCTTGACATTTTCGAAAGTGATGTTTTCAAAATATTGCTTGGACTACTTAATTGTAAATCAATTACCGTTTACACATGCGTAATTTTGACCGACATGACCACGTGGGGAAAATGCATGGAGCGTAGGGCAAAACGGTGCCATGAGTCATGGTTGAAGCAAACATAACAGACTGGAACGAAATTTCATGCTTCAGTAGATTAGAGAAGTGAAAATTCTATGGTAGGCAAAACGTGACATATATATTCTAGGTATGTACAAAGCTATCGCACTTTTTCGATGAGGCGTTTTAAATGGACGTCAGTATATGTATGGGCATAAGGATGGTGTATGAAATCGAATGTCGATTTGAATATCGAAAAGAATATCATGCCAGCAGCAGATCGCGGTTTTTTTATGTATGGGCATGAGGATGTTGTATGAAATCGAATGTAGATTTTGAAAGAATTTCATACTAGCAGCAGATTTTCGTGTTTCTATGTCTTGGCATATGGATGGTATTTGAACTAGAATGTAGATTTGAATATCGAAATGAATTTCATGCTAGCAGAAGATTCGAAAAATTTCTGTACGGGTATTAGATTGTTTATGAAATCGAATGTAGATTTGAATATCGAACTGAATTTCATGCTAGCAGCAAATTCGCTAAAATGCAATCGAACGTATATTTGAATATCAAAATGAATTTCATGCTAGCAGAAGATTCGAAAAATTTCTGTACGGGTATTAGACTGTTTATGAAATCGAATGTAGATTTGAATATCGAACTGAATTTCATGCTAGCAGCAAATTCGCTAAAATTTCTGTACGCGCATGAAGATGATTCATGAAACAGAATGTAGATTTGAATATCGAACTTAATTTCATGCAAGCAGCAGATTCGAAAAAAACTTTGTAGGGGCATGAAAGTGATGAATGAAATCGTTTATAGATTTGAAAATCGAACTGAATTTCATGCTAGCAGTAGATTCGCTAAAATTTCTGTACAGGCGTGAAAGTAATGCATGAAACCGAATGTATATTTGAATGTTGAACTGAATTTCATGCTAGCAGCAGGTTCGCTAGAATTTTTGAACGGGCATAAAGACTGTGTATGCAATTGAATGTAGATTTGAATTTTGAACTGAATTTCATACGGTAATCTTTCTATACGGTCATGTAGATGGATTATTAATCCGAATTGAGATTTCAATTTGGAACTGTATTTCATGCTAGCAGAAGATTCGGTTAAATTTCTAAATGGTCATGTAGATGGATTATTTAGTCGAATTAAGATTTTAATTTGGAACTGAATTTCATGCTAGCAGTAGATACGAAAAAAAGAAAAAAAAAAAAAAAAAAAAATCTGTATGTTATGCAGATACAGTAGGAAATCCAAAGTAGATATCGAACTGAATTTCATGCTAGCAGCATATTCGCTAAATGTTTGTATGGACATTGGGATTTTGTATGGAATTGAATATAGAGTTGAATATCGAACTGAATCTTAGGCTAGTAGCGGATTCGCCAATATTTCTTCATGGGCTTTAGATGATGTATGAAATCGAATGTAGGTTTGAATATCGAACTGAATTTCATTCTAGCAGCAGATTCGCCAAAATTTCTGCACGGACCCGTAGATGATTTATTAAATCGAATGTAGATTTGAATGTTGAAGTGAAGTTCATTCTAGCAGCAGATTCGGAAAAAAATCTATATGGACATATTGATTGTTTATGCAATCAAATGTAGGTTTGAATATCGAAGTGAATTTTCTGTTTGCAGCAGAATCGCAAAAAAAGTCAATATGAGGATGTAGATAATGAATGAAATCGAATGTTAATTTAGGCACGAAGATGGCGTTTTAAATGAAGAGCAGGTTTTGGATAAGCAAAAATATTTGTAGATTTGCAAAAATATCCATATGGACATATAAATGATATTTGGAATCAAATATCATTTGAAATATCTATCTGAATTTCATGCAAGAAGCCGATTCGCAAAAATACCAATATTGGCATTTAAATATTGGTATGATTTCATGACGGCATTAGATTCTTTACAAAAAAATTACCCGTACTTATAATTCTTATAAGAAATTAAATATCTATTTGAATATAGATATGAATTTTATGCAAACAGCGGATTTGCAAAATTTCCATATGGTCATAGGCAAGGTGTATATAGATGGAGTTTAACACCGAAAACGATTTTGAATGTCATACTAGAATATGGTTCGGAATAATTTCTCTGCGGACATGAAAATGGTCTATGAAATCAAATATAGAATTAATAATTTATACGAGTTTTATGTCGGCAGCTGATCCATGAAATCTTTAAATTTGAGCATGAAAACAGTTTATGAAATCGAATAAAGATTTCACCATCGATTTGAATCTTATGTCAGAAGCAGTTCGGTAAAAACCAACATTAATTTGTGAACATATTACCCTGTCTTATATGAAATTTTGTAGTATTTTTTAAGGGGTCGCTAACTAGAGCACTTCTATTGGTAGTGACTGATCGATCGCTCGACTGATTGATTGATTGATTGATCGAGTGATTGAGTGATTATTTATTTTATAAATATATATTCACTTGCTCACTTAATGCATTTATTCTAGGCGTCTGTTCATTTGTCCATTTATTCTTTTGTTCCATATTTTTGTTTGGTCCATTTTTTGACCTTGCATTTCGTTATCGTTGCAAAGTTCCAAAACTTGATTTTCATATTTTTTGCAAGTGCCATTTTCAGGCTGTAATTTAGTTGTGCAATGTTTCTCATTCTAACCATTTTTGCTGAATACTTTTTTCCCCCCTGCTTTTCTGTTGTATATATTTCATTACTGTTGTTAAAATGTTCACCGATTTGGAGGAAAAACAATAGAAATGACAATAATGGATATCAATAAATGAATGCTCATGTATAAAGTGTGTACAATCTAATACTGACGTGAGTTTCATGCGAGCAACAGATTTCCAAACGACATTGTATTTGCATATATACATGCAAATGGTGTATAAAGTCGAATAACGATTTGAATATCAAAATGAATTTTATACTGAAGTATGATACACAAAAATTTCAACGCGGGCATACAGATGGTGTATGCAATTGAATATATTTAGACAAGTGATTTCACCAAGCAAACTAGTTAGGAAATGAAATCAAACAACATGCCGACGGCCAGATCAAGTACAAAGTTTTTGACAAACTGCCTTTCTGAATTGGACCAGCCCGCATTGCTCAGGTGTTAGAGCGTACCTGAATTGTAAACGTCAAGTCTTTGGTTATTATAGGGTGAGAGTTCAAGCCCCACGGCTGACCATCTATAATTACCAATAGTCTTTCGGATGAGACGTTAAACCGATTTCCCGTGTGACGGTGCCGTAAACCGAGCACGTTAAAGAACAGGGCGTAACTTGGGGTGGTTGTAACCTGTATGTTGCACTATCCCTCGGAACAAAACTAACAGTCTTCAGGGGGTGTCGCCCATATGGGAAACCGGTGGTGACAATAAATAAATGCAAATTCAATCAATCTTTCTGAGTTGACCAGCCGGCAAAGCTCAACTGGTAGAGCGTAGGACGTGTAAGCATCAAGTCTTGGGTCACTTGAGGGTGGGGGTTCGAGCCCGATGGCTGGCTATCTAAAAATACTAATAGTCTTTCGGATGAGACGTTAAATCGAGGTCCCGTGTGGCAGTACTTTACACTGACAGAAACAGGCTCAACTCAGTGTGGGTTTCGTTCTGTATCCTGCAATATGCCCTGTAAAAAAATAAAAAGTCTTCAAGAGGTAGGCCCCAAAACAGTCGTCACTAGAGGGGTTATCCTCTGTGTTGCTTCCCCCCCCCCCCACACACACACTTGTGCCTTCGGCTGTCAGGGAACGCCAAATGCATTCCATTGCATTGCATTCCTTAGCCGTACCACTTTCAACAAGCCGACAACGGCCCTGACTTGTAATAAAATAATTACTGCGCATGTTTCAATGATTTTTCAAATACGACCAACTGCAGGGTCGTAAGAAGTCGCATTTGTACAGTAGTAGGTAAAATTTGATTTTGAACTCAAATTATTAAATTTGTCTTTAATGCGTCAGAAACATTGTGGGAAAAGGAGAAAGTCCCGGTTACCAACATTTTCACATTTTCCCACAAAAGCCGTCTACCTCAGGATCGTCAAATTCGGAATTATGTGGTTAAAGGTTAATTACATACATGTATACCTCTCCCCATGGAGCAATCTCAAAACGATGATTTTCACCACGATGTTTCATGAGTCTACAAGGGCTTACTAGCGCTTTCTGGATGATTTCAGTTGAAATGAAGGCGAAACAGCTTGCCTGCAGATCCAAAGATGGGTTTTAGATTGTAAGGAACCATGAATATGTGAATTGTCGCAGTTAAACACATTTGGCATGGCATTAATCACCACACATTTGAATATAAAAACTGAATAAAAATCATAACAGTTGTAGACCTCTATCTTATTTAGGCCCCCATCACACCAAACTATTTCTTAGAACGTCTTACCCCTCCGTGACAAAATCGTCTTACCCCGCCCTGACATAATCGGAAAACGGGTTGCGGGTAGAACGTGTAAGTTTTGCCTGATAATGCCTGAAGCCCCTGTCTCACCAAACCTGTTCATAGAAAGTCTTAACCCGGTCAACAAAAATCGTAAATCGGGCTGCGGTCGGGATAGGACGTGTAATCTCTGTCGGTAAAATGCAAACGCACTGCCAGTTGATGCCCGACTACACCGCGACAGGATCGAAGTATGGCAGTTCTGTTTGTAGTATGTCAATGTCGTTTTAAGTACGTTGTCACTCCGTCTAATTACAGGAAGGGTTGGACGGCAAAAAATTTGAGCAGTTCTGGAGAACCTTTCCCGTCTTAACCCGTCCATTAAGTTCGTAAAAAGATCGTGAAAGGTTGCTTATACGTTCACTCCGTTGGAAAACAGTTTAAGTCCGTTTTGCAACTAATTTCGGAACGGAGTGAGAACGAGTTTGATGTGACGGGGGTATTACCTATAGTTGATAGTAATAAAAATGGGGCAAGTTGTCTCAGAATTTGGGGCGAGTTGTCTTTTGAAGGTGGGGCGACTTGTCTTGGGGCGAATTTTTTGTGGGGCGAGTTGTCTTTGGGGCGAGTTGTCCTGCACCCGAACAAATGATACTAGTTTCATGGCGGCAACTGATTCGCGAAACTTTCGATCTGAGCATGTAATTTGTTTATGAAGTCGAATAAAGATTTCATCAGCGATTTAAATCTCATGTCAGCAGCAGATCGACAAAAACAAGCAGCAAGTTGTGAAAATAGTACCCTGTAATTCATTGCTTCAGAATTCTAGAAGACGAGTCAAGTTGTAAAATAAAAGTTCTTACTTGTTATTATTGTGCCTTAAAGATTCTACCCTCTGAAAGCAAACCTGAGTCGGTTATACGTACAGTTTTATGACAAATACAGTTTTTTTTAGCTCACATGAGTAGAAATTAAGACCCAGTTTGGACTTTTCTTAAGTAGCCGCACTGCCAAGTCAAATCCAATTTCTTGTATATAACTTTACTTCTCATGTAAAGTGAAAGTTAGTTAAAAAAAAAAAAAACTTATCAGCTTTAAGCCTTTGTCTTAGTAGCTATTTTTAAACAGACAACCTTATGCAAATAGTATGTAGTTTCTTAAAAATGGAAACGGGTGAATATATTACTGATGGATGACTACACAATTCGACCACTACTACCACTACTACTACTACTACTACTAACAAAAATATGCTGGAATTTTTTGCATGACGTCCAAAGGTTGTGAAAAAGAACATTTACTTACCCTTATTTAGTCTGGGGGTTTTAAGTAATTAGTCAAATTATTTTTTCTCAATTTCTTTTTTCGACGTAGCTGAATGATCTTACTTTAGTTCAATCAGCCTTGCACCGTGTTTTATTGTATCATGTGTTTTTTCAATATCCATGAAACATTGACATAACGTTACTCCTTACATAGTTGCACTCCTTTCTATGTTCTAGTATGAAAACTGTACAAAGATAATTTTATTTCTACATAAAAAAAATGACAACATAAATGCATTATACATGAGATAAAATGGACATGATAATGAAACTATGTCAAACTATATTGAAATCTACGGGTTGACACACACACAAAAAAAAGGTTATGCATCCCTTATTTCCATTTTGTTCATTCTGTAGATGATTTTATAACTGATAAATTTCTAATATATATTCAATGCTTTTTATCTACCAATATTGACATTTCGCTCACAAAAGAAACTACTTTCACGTTCACTGGTTTAAATCATTGACCTTTTTGTGAGGTGAATGCTATTTTTGTGTACATGCATACAAGAAAGAACGTATCTTGTGCAATAGACGACTTTTCCCATGCGTTATAAGAAATTCACAATCATCTTGAATAAACAGCCTATCTGACAACAATAAGTACTTGGGCATATTTAGGTGACAAATTGTTCTAAATTGCTAACATCAAATTCGGTTCGATATTCAAATCTACATTATATTTCATGCACAGTCTTTATGCCCGTACAGATATTTTAGCAAATTTGCTGCTAGCATGAATTTCAGTTCGATAGTCATACCTACATTCGATTTCATGCATCATCTATTGCTAGTAAAGAAATTTTAGCAATTCTGCTGCTAGCATGAAATTCAGTTCGATATTCAACCCTACATTCGATTGCATACATAGTCGTTATGCCAGTACAGAAATTTAAGCGAATCTGCTGCTAGCGTGAAATTCAGTACGATTTTCAAATCTACATTTGATTTCATATAGAATCAAAATGCCAACACATAAAAGTACGGGAATCTGCTGCTAGCATGAAATTCAGTTCGATATTCAAACCGACATTAAATTTTTACATATCCTCCGTATGCCCCTACATAAAAATACGCGAATCTGCTGCTGGCATTATATTCATTTTGGTATTCGAATTGACATTTGATTTCATACACCATCGATATAATCATACATAAAAACAGGCAAATCTACTGAAAATCTACATTGGGTTCATACACCATGCTTATGCCATACATAAAAAAAAACGCGAATCTGCTGCTGGCATGATATTCATTTCGATATTCAAATCGACATTCGATTTCATACACCATCCTTATGCCCATACATGAAAAAACGCGAATCTGCTGCTACCATGAAATTTATTTCGATATTCAAATCGACATTCGATTTCATACACCATCCATATCCCCGTACATTAAAAAAAGGCGAATCTGCTGCTAGCATGAAATTCATTTCGATATTCAAATCTACATTGGGTTTCATACACTACCCTTATGCCAATACATGAAAAAACGCGAATCTGCTGCTGGCATGATATTCATTTCGATATTCAAATCGACATTCGATTTCATACACCATCCTGATACCTATACATAAAAAACGCGAATCTGCTGCTAGCATGATATTCATTTCGATATTCAAATCGACATTCGATTTCATATAAAATCCATATGCCTATGCAGGAAAAAACGCGAATCTGCTGCTAGCATGAAATTCATTTCGATATTCAAATCGACATTCGATTTCATACACCATCCATATGCCTATACAGGAAAAAACGCGAATCTGCGGCTAGCATGATATTCATTTCGATATTCAAATCTACATTCGATTTCATAGACCATCCATATGCCCATACATAAAAAAAAAACAAAAAAAACGCGAATCTGCTGCAGGCATGATATTCATTTCGATATTCAAATCGACATTCGATTTCATACACCATCCATATGCCTATACAGGAAAAAACGCGAATCTGCTGTTGGCATGATATTCATTTCGATATTCAAATCGACATTCGATTTCATAGACCATCCATATGCTAATACATAAAAAGAACGCGAATCTGTTGCTGGCATGATATTCATTTCGATATTCAAATCGACATTCGATTTCATAAACCATCCATATGCCTCTACATGAAAAAACGCGAATCTGCTGCAGGCATGATATTCATTTCGATATTAAAATCGACATTCGATTTCATACACCATCCTCATGCCCATACATAAAAAAAACGCGAATCTGCTGCTAGCATGAAATTCATTTCGATATTCAAATCGACATTCGATTTCATATACCATCGATACGCCTATACATAAAAAAAGCGAATCTGCTGCTGGCATGAAATTCATTTCGATATTCAAATCGACATTCGACTGCATACACCATCCTTATGCCTATACATAAAGAAACGCGAATCTGCTGCTAGCATGAAATTCATTTCAATATTCAAATCGACATTCGATTTCATACACCATCCTTATGCCTATACAGGAAAAAACGCGAATCTGCTGCTGGCATGATATTCATTTCGATATTCAAATCGATATTCGATTTCATAGACCATCCATATGCCCATACATAAAAAAAACGCGAATTTGCTGCTGGCATGATATTCATTTCCATATTCAAATCGACATTCGATTTCATACACCATCCATATGCCCATACAGGAAAAAACGCGAATCTGCTGCTAGCATGATATTCATTTCGATATTCAAATCGACATTCGATTTCATACACCATCCATATGCCCATACAGGAAAAAACGCGAATCTGCTGCTGGCATGAAATTCATTTCGGTATTCAAATCGACATTCGATTTCATACACCATCCTTATGCCCATACATGAAAAAACGCGAATCTGCTGCTGGCATGATATTCATTTCGATATTCAAATCGACATTCGATTTCATACACCATCCTCATGCCCATACATAAAAAAACGCAAATCTGCTGCTGGCATTGTAGTCATTTCGATGTTCAAATCGACATTCGATTTCATTCACAATCCTTATGCCCATACATTATAAAATGCGAATCTGCTGCTGGCATGATATTCATTTCGATACTCAAATTGACATTCGACTTCATACAACATCATGATGCCTATACATAAAAAAAAAACGCGAATCTGCTGCTGGCATGATATTCATTTCGATATTCAAATCGACATTCGATTTCATACACCATCCTTATGCCTATACAGGAAAAAACGCGAATCTGCTGCTAGCATGATATTCATTTCGATATTCAAATCGACATTCGATTTCATAGACCATCCATATGCCTCTACATGAAAAAAAGCGAATCTGCTGCAGGCATGATATTCATTTCGATATTAAAATCGACATTCGATTTCGTACACCATCCTCATGCCCATACATAAAAAAAACGCGAATCTGCTGCTAGCATGAAATTCATTTCGATATTCAAATCGACATTCGATTTCATATACCATCGATACGCCTATACATAAAAAAAGCGAATCTGCTGCTGGCATGAAATTCATTTCGATATTCAAATCGACATTGGACTGCATACACCATCCTTATGCCTATACATAAAGAAACGCAAATCTGCTGCTAGCATGAAATTCATTTCAATATTCAAATCGACATTCGATTTTATACACCAATCTTATGCCTATACAGGAAAAAACGCGAATCTGCTGCTGGCATGATATTCATTTCGATATTCAAATCGACATTCGATTTCATAGACCATCCATATGCCCATACATAAAAAATACGCGAATTTGCTACAGGCATGATATTCATTTCGATATTCAAATCGACATTCGATTTCATACACCATCCATATGCCTATACTGGAAAAAACGCGAATCTGCTGCTAGCATGATATTCATTTCGATATTCAAATCGACATTCGATTTCATACAGCATCCATATGCCCATACAAGAAAAAACGCGAATCTGCTGCTAGCATGAAATTCATTTCGGTATTCAAATCGACATTCGATTTCATACACCATACTTATGCCCATACATGAAAAAACGCGAATCTGCTGCTGGCATGATATTCATTTCGATATTCAAATCTACATTCGATTTCATACACCATCCTGATGCCCATACATAAAAAAACGCAAATCTGCTGCTGGCATTGTAGTCATTTCGATGTTCAAATCGACATTCGATTTCATTCACAATCCTTATGCCCATACATTAAGAAATGCGAATCTGCTGCTGGCATGATATTCATTTTGATATTCAAATTGACATTCGACTTCATACACAATCATGATGCCTATACATAAAAAAAACGCGAATCTGCTGCTGGCATGATATTCATTTCGATATTCAAATCGACATTCGATTTCATACACCATCCATATGCCTATACAGGGAAAAACGCGAATCTGCTGCTAGCATGATATTCACATCAATATTCAAATCGACATTCGATTTCATACACCATCCATATGCCTATACATGAAAAAACGCGAATCTGCTGCTGGCATGATATTCATTTCGATATTCAAATCGACATTCGATTTCATACACCATCCTCATGCCCATACATAAAAAAAACGCGAATCTGCTGCTAGCATGAAATTCATTTCGATATTCAAATCGACATTCGATTTCATATACCATCGATACGCCTATACATAAAAAAAGCGAATCTGCTGCTGGCATGAAATTCATTTCGGTATTCAAATCGACATTCGACTGCATACACCATCCTTATGCCTATACATAAAGAAACGCGAATCTGCTGCTAGCATGAAATTCATTTCAATATTCAAATCGACATTCGATTTCCTAGACCATCCATATGCCAGTAGGTATATATATGGGGGTCCTAGGGACATTTAGACATTTTATAAAGATTTTTATAAATTGTCCCAGGATTCCCATACGATTTTTGTATAAATTTATTTTCCTCATGATTCTAAAGAAAATAAATTTCATTAACCACTAACCAACGCATCAATTTATTCACTAACCAACGCATCAATTAATAGATAAGTCAACGCACCAACTAATATATATCGAGCCCCCCATGTGTCAACGCAAGATAAGTCTATGCATGAGGGACTACCTAATTGCTATAATCATTTTACCATAAATTCAAAAATAAAGAAAAAATTTTTATAAATATAATTTAATCTATAAAATTAAATTATATTTTATGATGTCCCCAAGCTAAAGTATCAATCTTGTCTTCCAAAACAAACCTTTTATCATCACTTGACCCTAACGCTTTTTTGTTTAACTCTTCAGTATACATATTATGCTCCCTACTTCTTAAAACAGTCATCTTTCTATACTGGTCCTTTTCTGTAAGCAAACACTCTTTGTAATTATTAAAGTTTATCTCTTTCTTAACAACTGATTGTTTAACACCTTTACATCTTTTATCTTCTATACCATCTAAAGTTTTATAAGCATACATTTTTGCCCCAAGACCAACAAACTCAGTCATAATTTTACCACCTAACTCATCTTTAAACATTCCAACTACTCTAGCATTACAATCATTTTTTAAGAAATGGTCTTTAGGATAATTGCTTGTATCAAACATTTCAACCACATCTTTCTCCATATCCATATATAAATTTTCAGTTTCTATCTCAAGGATGAAACTATCTGTATCAGTATAACACATTCTAACCTTTTCACCATATTTAGGTTTAAAGTAATTATAAAAAGTTTTTTGCATATGTGTTTTACTAATGTCTAAGATGCTTAATCCTGAGTAAATAGGTTTATTATATTTTAACTTAGTGTTTTTCATGTGTATCGCTGTTAGGTTTTCATCGAATATTGTTGAGCGGTCATAGTTTGGTTTTGCTACTAATTTTTTACAACGCTCTTCACTAGAAACCAACTCTATCGTTACTCTGTTTCTCAGGTTTTCCATAGTTTTACCAAAAACTGAATTATTCATTAATTTAAAAAAATCTTTTTCGAAATTATTTTTAGCCGCTTTTCTTAATTTAATATTTGTATCAATATATGATTTAAGCCATGGGCTTTCCTCAAACTTAATTCCTCGATGTATTTTAGTAATTTTTAAACCTAAATCAACACATGTTTTTAAAGTTTCATGATGAATAATGTAATTTTCTTTATTATTTAAGTTTGGAATAAGTTTTTCTACCTTTTCTATTTTTAAACGTTCAGGTGTTAAAGGAAGGTCATTATGTAAATCATGTAATTCTTTAGGATATTCTAAATCTACTTCTAATATACATGGTATTTTTTGCCAAATTTCTAATTCTTTATTTGTCATCCATTTAAAACCATGTGTAGGAAGAGGATGACTCATTGCCCAAGGATAAAGACTGTTTGCATCTATATATAATAAATATTTTGATGGTTTACTAGAGTCATATAATTCACCCATATACTTATTATTTGCTTTTGCATATCTTTTACTACACATACTAACACCACCTCTGATACCCTTTTCAACCATTAAAAGCATATCAGGATTAGATAAAAGCTCTAGGTTTACTTTCGTTATTTTTAATGCCGCATCCCAAGCTAAACCAGGAGTTGTATAATACCAACTAGGGTCTAAATTATAGTTTTCACGACAAACATCTCTAAAGTTCTCAAAAACATCCGCTAAAAGCAATACATCTATTTTATTGTAAAGTTCTAAGTAATCCTTCAACGTTTTCATGTTAAAAGTTTTCCAAACCTTTTGCGCATGAGCATAATCTTCATCATTAATTCCTTTTTTGTTTAAACTTGAGTAAAATGCTTCTTTAGGTGGTAATTTCTTTTCTTTAAGTTTATCAAATGAATCTAGGTACTCATAAGGAAAAACTCCTTTTCTCCTAACCAATGGTAGGAGATTCTTAGTGAAATATCTCGATAGAATTTTTAATTGACTTTCTTCTAAGTTACTCGAAAGCTTATCTAAACTAGAACTCATAAACTTAAAACTATCAAGAAATCTAATTTTATGTTTTATATATGTTCCAACCCAAATATCTTTACTAAAACTAATATATTTCTCTTCATTATTTGGAATACAATCAATCTTCCCTTCAGATTTACCAAGACATTTAATAAAAAGATGAGCGTCATATCCACTAAGATTATGAAGGTATACAGGTGTGAAGTTAGGATTTTTACCCTTTAGATTGCATTCATTGTGTGCGGCACCTCTATATTTACCCGTAAAATGGCAATGATCTCTTACTCTATAATTAGCATGATTAAACTTTCCACCACAAATCCAACAGTGTGTTTGTTTTTTATATTCCATTTCTTCCTCTTCTGTAATTTTAATAGGTTTTGGTTTTTGATAATATTCTTGATGAATTTCTCGTATATCATCTTTCAACCAGTTTATAAAAACTTCATCAGCATTTTCTCCAACATAACTTCGTTTTATAGGAGCACATACAGCATCATCAAAACATTTTATAATATAGTAAAAACTACAAGGTACATGCTTTTGATATTGCATAGTATAACTTTTTTCTGGGTTTGGTTGGCATGTGTGTATTGGTTCCAAAACACTTTCAAAATCAGCGTATACAACAAAGGGAACCTCAAGTTTTCTAGAATGGTTTTCAAAAGCTAACCAGGTATCTGGTTTTGGCATTTCTAAAGTAATAGGTTCGTGTTCGTTACAGTATTTTTTATGTTTTTCCAAAAGTTCTTTACTACCAAAATGATTCAAACAACGTCTACAAATTTCCATATTTTTAGAGTTATGACTATTAGTTATTTGACTTCTTACTAATTTAATTAAGTTTTTTATGAGAGCGTAGTGCATGTTTTCCTCATTTTTAATAAAAAGAAGGTCAACATGTTTACTTTTTTCACATTTTGTAAGCCTAAGCGGATAAATATATTCCTCATACCCATATACGTTTACACTAATTCCAGGATTTTGTTTTTCAAACTTATTGATATCCTTAAACGAAACAGGATAGTCGATTCCATCCATATTAAAATAATTTTCTTTTTCTTTCAAAGCTCCATCAACTTTTTCTGCGTGATCTTCTTTTGGGAAAAAATCTCTTAAAACACACCATAAAAAACATTTATCATCTTTATTTTTCATATTGATAACTGCTTTTTTGTCAACAATCCATTTTGGTAAAGGTAGCCAACCATTAGCTCTTAAAGGAACATAAGTAGCTGTATGTAGTTCTAGTTTTATGATACTTCCAAAAGTCCAACCACTACCTTCTCTTTGGAACTTAGCTAAATTTTCTAAAACTTCATCTATCATTGTATTCAATAAATCCTCTATTTCTTCACTGTTTAAATTTAAATGTTGACTACTATGAAAAGCACGTTCCACGGGACCTTGGTCAATATCTGTCATTAACCACAGTTTACACCTAAGTACAAGTTTAACCTTTGTTTGTAAATTATTTCGAAGAGTATTTATAAGAGGCGTCCACGTTTCTGCAAAAAATCTTTGCGGGTTATAATTTCTTCTACCCTCTATAGCATATTGATTAACATACTCTCTAAATGCTGAGCGTTCTATTCTAACCTCAAACGGTTGTCTTGGCGGATAATTTTCTCTAACATTCTGAACAATTTCATCAAAAACTTGTGGTAATTGGTTTTCTTCAACATTATCAGTTAACCAATTAGTAAAATTATTGATTCCACGTTGGATTGATTGAGGTATAACATTTGTTACGGCCCTCCCAACATTTGACACAGCTCTTTGAACAATATTAGAAATTCTATTAATCCATGACATTTTATAAAGTAAATATAATTTTCTTATCTTATCATCAAAAAATTTTTTGAATTATATATATTAAATTCTATTAATATATATATAAAATGACAAAATATCATGATAAAGTAAATTTTATGAAAAGATATACTTTAGCTGAATTAATAAAATTATGTGAAACTAAGGTACCTAAAAGATATGATAATGAAAGAGGAATTAAACATTTACCTAAATATGAGATAGTTGAAAAACTTGTTTGTAATGGTATTAAACCAGATTTAAATAAAAAATTCATAAGAAATGTTGGTTGGAAACTTAATGAAATAAAATATATTGGATAATTAAAATCTTTTACTTGAATGGTCAATAATTTTATTATATCTGCGTGTAAATATAATAAAATTATTGAATGTTAATCTTATATTTATCTTTCCAAACCCTTCCATTCCAATTCTCAATCGTTTGTGGACTGCGGTCTATAAATTGGCCTGCTTTATAAATTGATGGAAAGGTTTTTATTTCTCCAGTTTCAACATCCTCTAAACTAACTTTCTTAGGATTTTTCATAATGGTACGTAATCTATCAAACTTAGGGTCTTTGCTTTTTTCTTCTTTAGGTGGTTCATTCGGAAACAATCCATGTTCTTTCACCAACTCAACTAAACGCTTTTTATCCCAGTATGAGTAGAAATTTATATTATTTTCTTTAAGAATTTGTTTTAAATCTGTAGTCTTTATCATTTTTATATAAAAAAGAAAAAATCTTAATACACTACACTCATTTTATTTCCATCAGACTGGAAGTTAATTAACCTATCACTAATAATAACAGCATATGCCTCTGTATTCGCAAGCACATTTTCAGTAAAATGTGTTTTAATTTGGATATCAGTAACAGAGTATTTCAATCTCTCACTCTGTTTGGAAACATCAAACAAAAACAAAGGATAAAGGCTTTTATAATCTGAGGGAGTAATGTTAGGGTTTGATACCATTTCATTCATGTTATAAAACTTAGACCTAAATAGAGAAGCGTCCCCATACACTCTACTAAATTGGTTTGCGGTAAAACTGAGATTATAATCAACAGCGGGATATCTAGTAGAATTTAACGTAACATAAATATTTTTAACGTTTCTATGGTCAAATATAGCTGGATTTTGTTGTTGGTCACCGCTTTTACCAGTTTGAAAACCAACAATGATAAAACGTGGCACTTCAGGTGATGATTTAACAGCAAGTCTCCAGGTAAATGATGTTGACTCGGGAACCGCAATAGAGTCGCACTGCCTCATTCTATATCCAACTGGTATTTTTTCTTTTTTCTCAATAATTTTATAAAGTTGCATTTTCTCTTCATCTGCGGGTAACACATGAGGTATAAACCAAGATACTCTAAGTAAATTAATTCTACCATCAGCAGGAGCAACACCATCTCGAAAGACCGCATCATTATCATTAGTTCTCGTTAATGTGAGAGTTTGCTTCATTCCATACAATATCTTATCATAATCATCACAAAAACCAAATATATGTTTTAATGGAACTCTGAAGCTAAAGGTACCTCTTGGAAGAGGGTCATTAATAATATAATTTCTTCTTACAATAAAACCAGTGTTTCCGGCACCTGCGTTAGCTGCTGTATCTTTATACCACAATTGATTTAACCCTTGTGATTTAGAGAAATCATCCGGATATTTTAACAACCCAAGCATTGTAGTAGCCTGACCAGGATTCAATACAGATTCAATCTCCATACCCGAAAGTTGATACTTAATATTATTAAAAAGATACATGAGACCATTGTTTGTTAAAGAAATATTAGTGTTAGCATCATAAACTGCTCCAGTATCACTTCTTACTAATTCGCCTACAATAAGTAAATAACTTTCACTAGGATGAGTAAAAATATCTTGAGTCTCAATGTTAATCCTAATCTCTGTTCCTGGGTTGTTGAGATTGGTACCAGTGATTGGTTCATACTCATGGTGTTCATACTCAGCAATACTATCATCTTTTAAAATTGGTTCGGTTATTTTTAAAATGTCCATTTTATAATACTGATTATAATTTTTAAATGAAATAAAAATTATAATTGTTCAAACCAAAGCTGGGGAAAAGACTTATTTCTATCATTAACAAACACACCTCGAAGTTTAATGCTTTTTGCAGTATCCAGTATAGCTTTAGGATAAACTTTATTACCGTATACAAGTTTTATTTCAGGTATACCCCAATTTTTTAAATATTTATTCACCTCTTCCTCAATCTCTTTCATCTTGGTTGCCTTTTCAGGAGATAACTTCACAACAGCTTTTTTATAACTATATTTCGTTTTATTAATTTCGAGGATATCACAATCTTCTATGTTTAAAGAAGCGCCTGTTATTTCAATAGTAGCACTATTGTATTTTTCATGATCTACACGATTAAAATTTACCATTCTTTTTTATAATGAATATAATTTTCTTAACTTATTCATACTGTTTTAATACCCGCTCCACTGTTTAATCTTTTAACTAAGTCTTGAATAGCAATGGCACTTCCATCTATTAATGTACTAATGTTTTGTGTTTTAGGAGTATCATTGGGTTTTGGTGTTGTATTATATTTTTGTAAAATTTGCTTCGATTTTGGTGTTAAGGCTTTCGTAACTAATTTTTTTCCCGCTTCTACAGCTGCACTTTTTCCAACCTCTAAAGCTTTCTTTGCCCCTTCCTTAGCTACACTCTTTCCTACATCAAGGGCAGAAGACGCAATTTGTTTAGCTGCACTACTAGTAAAAAGCCTCGCTAAAAAGTTAGCAATACTATCAAAGATTCCGGAACCACCGTATGAATACCTTTTTTTAAATCCGTGTTTCTTAGTGATTATCATTTTTATATTATAGACATTAAATTTTTATAAGCGTTTGAATTTATAACACCTTGTCTTTTTAATTCGTCACAAATGCTTACTAACTCGTTTCTTACACCTGTATTACCTGCTTTTTTACTTGCCATCAACAGGTCTAGTCTTTCTATTAATGCGTTAGGGTCAGATGGGATAACAATTCCTTTTCCATCATACTTTCTTCTCCCCTTACTAAACCAAAAAGTCCTAAGAATTTTATTCCATTTTTTCCCTTTAGTACTTTTAGGATATGGATTATCCGGATCGTTATCTCGATGAAGAGCGCTGGTTTTTTCCATTAAATAATAATATTGCATCTTATCATCAGTTGTATATATTTCTTTTGGGTTTTTAGCAACAAGTAACTCCCAAAAACCAGGTGTTCCTTTATATAAATCTCCACCAAGAAGAATATCATTACCATCAATTATAACAGTTTTTCTACCAATAACAAATTTACCACCTTCATCACGTATTCCATATTTTTTATCAATATCTTTACCACGATATTTTGTTAGATACTCTATTGCAAGTGGCCCAATGTCAATTGCGCCTCTATGTTCTTCTAATTCCTCTTTCTCAATAATTGGTTTTTCACCAGAGGGATAAGCTTCTATTGTTGGAAATTCTGGTAGTTTAATAGCTTCTGGTAATTTTTCTACACCTTCTTTAATAGGTTTAAGTCCCTCTGTAATCTCCTTTGTTGTAGTTTTTTGCGTTTCCGTTATAGGTCTAAAAAACTTTGACAAATCAGTTTGTAATTCTTGTTCACCTGTTCTCTCTGCTAGTAGATTATCCCGAATCTTCTTTCTCGTTTCGAGATACTCTTTTACAATTAAGTCTCTTTTTGCAGGGTCAGTTATTTTTAGAAATGACATTTTTAATTAGCAACATATTTTTTTAACGTAGTTTTTAACATAGTTTTTATCATAGATTTTGTAACAGTTTTAATATATAAGAGCATATATAATGCTTTTATATATTTATTCATCTCCTATTTCACATTGACATTTACATCTAAACTTAGGTAATTTAGGTAATTTAAAAGGTATACTAGACAGTATGTTTGTTTTCAACGAGCCTCCGAAAGGACTCCCTCGCTTCTTGCCTCCCTTTCTCAATCAAACTTTCCTTTTCTTCTGTTGTTACCTTCTTCTTAAATTTACTTCTTATTTCACTCTTCATATCTTCATACTTATTCATTTCCTCCATTATCAACTTAAACTCATCATCAGATATATGATTATCCATTAAAGCTTTTGATACATGATTATCTATAGTATTAAGCTTAGCAGCAGCAAGAGTTTGTATTTTTAAATGCTTTTCAGCTTTAGTAGTAGTTTTCCTAACAAATATTTTACTAACCAATGAAGAAAGACCGATTACACCAGCAGCAGCTTCCAAACCTACAGCAACTGGGGCTGCCGCAACAGTTGAAAGCAAAATAACACCTGCACCACCTAACGTTAATGAAACAACAACCAATGCACCTTCAACATTATCAACTACTTTAGCCATTCTAGCATACTTCTTATTCAATCTCTCTCTTTCATTTATTTCCTTCTTTAGAAAATTTTGTACTTCAGATATTTTTTTAAGCCTATAAGAATGACCATTATCCATTGTTTCCATTTCAATAGGTGGAGCGCTTGCGGTACCTGGTTCTTTAGGTAATATAGGATATAATTTATTAGGGTGTTCCTGATTTGTATCTGCCATTTTATTAATATAGTAATTTTTTTTATGACAAATATTTTAGATAGCAGAATAACTCTCCCTCAGGTATTTCGATTGGTTTTTGTGAGAAATTATAAATGTAGACTAAGATATCATTAACATCATTATCAAGATGTATACCATTAGAAATGGTTAAACTATCTTTCCATTTATTACTAATAGATATCACTACAACTCCTCGTGTAGCTATATAACCAAATCCTAACGAAACTCTCATACCACCATGAGGAGGAATCTTGATAGTTGCTTGTGAGTATATTTTCCATTTTAGAGAATCTTGCTTTAAGGGAGGATATCTTACTCCATGTAAATGAGGTTTCCAAAATATAGTTTTATGTTGGGTAGTAATATTAGGTTTTATACCAAATTTATGTATATCCATTTTTATTTATTGTAAATAATATTTATAATATAGCTCCTAGGATAGGGATATTAGCAAATGGACTATTAGGTCCAAGTAAAAGTCCTTTTCCATCATACATTTTTCCTCCTTGTTTTAAATACAACCCATCACCAACGGACTCTAATCCTTTACCTTTGTATGGTTTTAAGTATAATCCACTTCCATCAGTTTCAACTTGACAAACACATCCTCCTTTTTTAAGGTAAAGACCTGACCCCATAGCTTTTTGAACACCTGTTTGAGCTAATCCAGAAAGAGCACCAACACCTAAAGCTGGTAAAACGGTTTTTGCAAGCATCGGTAAAGCTCTAGCAGCCAACCCAGCTAACATTCCGAGAAAACCCCCTTCTATTTTCATGTTATGTTTAAGTTGTTTCGCAGTCATTCTAATAGTTATACCCACACCATCCTCATAGGCTTTAGCCATTTTCTTTGCTTGTGAATTGGTAATTGCTAAAACATCATTACCTTGTAAATCTTCATGACCTAAACGAATACTTACTGGGCAACTAGCTTTAACAGCATGTTGAAGTTTTTGCTTTTGCCCTTCAGATATATTTACTTTAACATTAGTGTAACTTGTCATTTTATATA
This sequence comes from Hippopus hippopus, assembly GCA_946811185.2. Taxonomy (NCBI): domain Eukaryota; kingdom Metazoa; phylum Mollusca; class Bivalvia; order Cardiida; family Cardiidae; genus Hippopus; species Hippopus hippopus. Next base: position 35,717,951 of record OX328109.1, on the reverse strand, counting down.
CGAGTATTTTTTTATTTAGCTCATCTCGCTTCTCTAATATGAAACCTAATCGTTAAATTTTCACCTCTAAGATTTAGTAAATTACCATCTTGGTCAGTAATATCTACATTTAGGTTATGTATTTCATCTAACGTTATTGGTAAGTATACTAAATTAACTGGTGACTCAATTATCTTATATCCAGGTGCAACATCCGGGAAAAAGGAGTAAATAGTGTTTTTTGTTGAACCATTAACGTAACTTCCTGAAATAATATCTATGTTAACGAGCAAACTATTTATGCTAAGAATGTTCACTACATTCTCTGACTCGTGAAATCCTCGCGTATATTTAGCTCGAGTAAATCCTAATACTTTAGCGATGGAACCTGGTTGATTAAAATCTACTTGATAACCATCATCAATAATAAGAACGGACTTTAGGGTATTAGTGTTCGCAGAAAAGTTAATAGGATACTCTTCATTAACTCTATCGTAATGACCATTTTTTCTCATTTCCTGACGAATCGTATCATTAATGTCAACGAGGTCATAACTTCCTTCAGGTATTTTTATTTTAATCCATGTGGTGCCATTGTCTGGAGAATAAACGAATGTGTTATTTGTTTCATCAATGTTTGGAAAAGAGTAGTAAGTTTCAAGGTTTACCATAGCTATTTCATATACTTTATCCTTTTCCAGTTGAATTGGAGGATTAAACCTCGTTCTAAAACGTGTTTTGTTATCGCTTACAATGATTTGAAACGATGTTTTGTTGCTCGTATTTTTTACAATTTGTTCTAAAAGTTCTTCCATTTTATAATATTTAAATATTTTTTATACTGACTTAGGTATGTAGAAGTTATCAAAACCGTTTCTATACTTTCCATCATGTTTTTTACTGGTTAAGTCAATAATAGCAAAACCATGTGGTCTTTCCCACGCCTTTTGACAAAACTTTCTAAACTCATCCTTAGACATATCTTCACCTATGTGGTCGTTATAAATATGATTAAGGTTTTTTAAATCTTGTCGGAATAGACAAATAAAATTAGCGTTTTCTCTAATAGTTTGCCTAGGTAGTCTAAAATAATTCTGTGAGAGGTAAAAGCAGTCAACATTACTATGCCTTCCTCGAATGTAGTAACACTCACATTTATTTTGCTTTTCTAAAAGTAAATCATCGAAAATCATTAAATTTTTATTTCCTGAGTTTAACTCTCTCGGGTCAGGTACATCACTAGCATTTTCAAAGAAGTTGCAATTTATATCCGATTTGTTTTTAATCGTTTTAACCCATTCTTCAACTAAAGCTGTTGGTGGAATGTTTAGTTCTTGTATGTCATCACGCATGTTAAACAATTTTAAGATACATTCTTTTGGTAGTTTTTCTTCAAAAGCCTTTTTTAGTATTCGATATTCCGGTTGAAAAAGGCTTTTTCCAAAAACATTTAAATCGTTGTAGTCAAGCCAATCTGGTCTGAGTAAAAGGTTTAACAATAAAGTAGTTTTACCACATCCTGATTTTCCTATAATTAAACCCCTAATACTTCTCGGTAAAAGGGAGTGATTAAATCTCTTTGATACTACTTCATTCCATGATAAGTTTATAATATCCATTTTTATTTAAGTACTTTTATTTTTTATATATAAAATAAGATGTATTGCGTTAAATGTAAAAAACATACAGATACGAGTGATATAAAATATTCTGTTTCTAAAAATGGAAGAAATATGATGCAGGGTAAATGTGTTATTTGTGGAATAACTAAATCACAATTTATAAAAAAAAAAACTACCGGGAGTAGTATTTTAAATAAATTTATAAATAATTTACCCGTTGAAATGCATCTACCAGGGCACAACTTTACAGGACCAGGTACCAAACTAAATAAAAGACTCAATCCAGATTTAACACCGAAGGAATGGAGTAAACCAATAAACCGTGTTGATAAAGCCGCTTATAATCATGATGTTTGCTATCTTCAACACAATGATACTGCTACAAGAAACGCAGTGTGTGATAAGAATATGTTAACGGAGTTAGAAGGTATTTACAATCCTAGTATTAGAGAAAAAATGGAAAGAGGTTTGGTAAGTAGACTCATTGGAACGAAAATGAAATTTGGAATGGGAGTAAAAAAAAAAATTTAGCGGAAGAATTACATAAACCCGTAAAAAGAAAATTTAAGAAAAGGAGAGTTAGAGTAAACGGTATAGATAGGATATGGGCTGCGGATTTAGTAGACATGCAAGCATTTTCCAAGTTTAATCGTGGTGTTAAATACCTTCTCGCTGTCATTGATATCTTTTCTAAATATGGGTATCTGGTGCCATTAAAAAATAAAACAGGCAAATCTGTTGCTATAGCATTAGAAAATATTTTTAAGGAGAGAAAACCTGAAAAAATGTGGGTGGATAAGGGTAAAGAGTTTTATAACAAAGATGTAAAAGACTTGGTTGAATTATATTCTACCGAAAATGAGGAAAAATCTAGTGTGGTTGAGAGATGGATTAGAACAATGAAAGAAAAAATGTGGAAGTATTTCTCCGCTAACTCTACAAATGTTTACATTAATGTGTTACCGGATTTGGTTAAAGAATATAATAACACGAGGCATTCATCTATTAAGATGACTCCGGTAGACGCTAGTAAAAAAGAAAATGAAACGAGAGTTTGGAGAAATCTTTACCCTGATAATCTTGAAATAAGAGACTCTAATCCTAATTTCTCTGTTGGGGACAAAGTAAGGATAACTAAAAAGAAAAAGACTTTTGAGAAAGGTTATACAACAAGATGGACTGAGGAGGTTTTTACAGTTTCTGAAGTAAAACTTACATCACCTATAACATATAAAATTAAAGATTTTAATGGAGAAGAAATACAAGGTACCTTTTATGAACCTGAACTGCAGAAAACCAGTCAAGAGCTGTATAGGATAGAAAAGGTTATTAAAAAAGGAAAAAAGAAATCTCTCGTAAAGTGGAAAGGTTATCCTGATGAATTTAATTCGTGGGTTGACAATAAAGATATTAGAAATATTTAACTATAAAAAAATGTCGAGTATTTCGATTGAAAATGTAATTTTACCGAATAAACCGTTGAACAATTTCGAATTAGAGGGTGCCGTTAAAAGATTAAAGATTCCTTATTTTAGAGGAGTTTTTTTACTAGATACATTACCGAGAAAACCGAGTAAAAAAGAATGTGGTATAGTAAACTTTGATAAAAATGATGGACCTGGTACACATTGGGTCGCTTGGTATAAAAATGGTAAAACTAAAATTTATTTTGATAGTTATGGTATACAACCACCTATTGAAATTCGAGATTATTTAAAAAGCCCAATACAGTACAATACTGACCAATTACAACAAACTGGGCAAGTATTTTGCGGTCATTTATGTTTGTACATTCTAAAAGAGTTATCTAGAGGTAACCAGTTTCAAAATGTTTTAAATAAACTTTTTTAGTACTATATAAAAAAAATGCCTGTTGACAAATTCGGAAGAATGAAAGATGATGGTGAAACGAGTGGGGATGGTGTGTCACTCGCTTACATAAATAATAATTTTTTACGTAAAGATGGAACAACTGTTGTTACCGGTTCCATAGACATGAATGGTAATACATTAACGAGGGTTAGTAATCCAATAAATTCTCATGATGTTGCAACTAAGGATTATGTTGACGCCAACTCAGGATTGTTAAATGAAAACGGTGGATACCATTTTACTGGATATTTAAATATGGGTTTTAATCCAATAAGAAATGTTAAGGACCCAAAAGAACCGGGTGAAGCTGCTACTAAAAATTATGTGGATAATGTTGATAGAGCCTTTGTTTATAAAGATGGAAGGTGGTATGAGGCAGATGATGCAATTTCAATGGGAGGACGAGTAATTAACAATCTCGGAACCCCCACAAGACACGACCAAGCCTCTAATAAGTTTTACGTGGATACTAGGATTGAGGCGGCTACCGCGGGTGAAAAAGCTTTAACGAGAAAACGAGATGGGTCCTATTCAATAGATGGTGGAATAGATATGAATGGTAACCAGATTACTGGATTATCAAACCCCATATCCCAAGATGCGGTTACCACTAAAGGTTATGTTGATGACCTCGTTAAAAATATTAGAGGTGGTCAAGGTGCTATGTATAAATCTTTCTCAGTGAAAGCGGATGGAGAACTATCAGTAAACCAAAATATTGATATGAATAATTTAAGAATATATAATATAGCGGACCCAAGACGTCAAAAAGATGCTGTCACTAGAGAATATATGGAGCGTTTCTTCAGAGCATATAAGCCAAAACCTATTATAACCGTGTGGGCTGAAGAACAGGGGGGAATTACAAACGGTGTTTATGAGTTTTCATTCGGTAATGGTAATACAGGTAAAAGACACGGTTTAGGGGGTTATTGTATGAATGCTCCAGGTAGAATTATAAGAGGAAGTTTAACAATCGTTAAAAAGAATCGTAATGTGCCAGAAGAGGTAAAAGTTAATATAACGGTAAACGGAAATGAACAGGTTGATTACACTATTATTAAAAAAGCGGATGAAATTTGTAGCTGTACGATTTTTCCAAGGGCGTTGGAGGTAAATCAATGCGACATAATAAACTTTATTTCGAGAACAGATAACCGAGATGTAACACACGCTTACATATCTATTTTGATAGAGTTAGATTTGTAAATATATATAATATATTATAAAAAATATATTATATATTTATTTAGTCATTATTAATAGGTTTATCTTTTTTCTTTGAAAATAACTTCAGAAACTTCATTTTAAATATTTTACAAAATTCTTTTAATGTAAGATTCTGTTCTACATATAGGACATTTATCAGTCGCATGTTTATTACATTTTTCACATATTGGTATATGACCGCAATTACAATATAGTACATTAGGTTTAACTTCATTACATATAACGCAAGATTCTGAATAAAAAGTTTTTGAACCATTCTTTACTTGGTTAGCGGCTCCTATATTATCTTCTTCATCTAAATCTTCATTATCTTCTTCGAAAGAATACGCTTCAATATTCCATATATAATCATGAGAAAATCGTATCATAGGAGAAAGAATTGCTCCATCATAATGTATTACATCACGGTCATACATTTCATCATTATTACATAAATCATATATATCTTCTTTATAAGTTGTTAAATATATATCATTCCATGGTTCTATTTTTAACCAATATGGACCTCTCCTAGGTAGTGTTATATCAAGACTACGATAAAAGAGACCTATCCACATAGTTGAATTATATATACCATGTTCATATATTTCTTTACTAAAATGATAATAAATTGCTGCTTTTGCATTAATTAAATTTTGCGCATAATTATAGGAACAAAATTTTGGGAAAAATATTTTTCTTTTTGATTCATCATGATAAGGTAATTCTTCATATTTATTCCTTATATGATTTTTTAACTTCTTTAATTCTTCAGATGTAAATCTATTTAACACACTCATCTTGAAATATTTATTAAAAAATCTATATAAAAAATTCAAAAAATTTTATTGTCTACATATGGGGCATTTATTTAAGGGATGCATTTTATCACATATATCACATACACATAGATGCCCACAACCAAATATTATATTAGGTTTATTAATGGTACATATACAACATTTTTTCTCTAAAAATAATTTTCGTTTTTCCATTGGTAAAGGTTTTAAAAAATCTATACTATAATAATCTCTATCTCTTATAACCAAAAAAGAATTATCGAAATCACTTTTGTTAATAAATTTTATTTCACCGGGTCCGTCAGTAATTTTAACAAGTGTAGCATTATCTCTATTAGTTCTAACATAATTAGATAGTGTTACATTTTTTGTTAATTCGTTTATATTTTTTATTGCTTCATTTACATCAGGGTCTCCATATAAATTATCAAATTCACCACTAAATTCTATACAAGGTGATAGAACATTAAAAGGTTGTTTGAATACACTAAATCCATTAGGCATAAATTCTCCATCATAACAATATAAATAAACTATTTTAGTGTAATAAGATAATAAATATCTTTGATTTTCTGGTCTAATATTAAACCAGTAAGAACCAACTCTTTTTCTTTCTTTAGATTTATTATCATAAAGCCCAACCCACATAGTTAAATCATATTTACCATATTGTTCTATTTCTTTACTAAAACAATAATATATAACAGCTGCTGCTTTGTTTAAAGCCTTGTTATACATATCATAATAAATATTTGGGAAATATACTTTTCTTCCTATAGTTGGTTTGTAAATAGGTATTTCGTTATATTTGGTTGTAATATGTTTCTCTAATTTCTTTAATTCTTGAGATGTAAATCTATTTAACACTTTTGTTGTAGGTGGCATTTTATCAACTACATCATAAAAAACTTCATTTGTATGTAAGTTATCCATCTTGAATTAATTTATAACTTAAAATTTAAAAAAATCAAAAAAAATTTTTTCTTTATTTTTGAATTTATGGTAAAATGATTATAGCAATTAGGTAGTCCCTCATGCATAGACTTATCTTGCGTTGACACATGGGGGGCTCGATATATATTAGTTGGTGCGTTGACTTATCTATTAATTGATGCGTTGGTTAGTGAATAAATTGATGCGTTGGTTAGTGGTTAATGAAATTTATTTTCTTTAGAATCATGAGGAAAATAAATTTATACAAAAATCGTATGGGAATCCTGGGACAATTTATAAAAATCTTTATAAAATGTCTAAATGTCCCTAGGACCCCCATATATATACCTACTTATGCCTATACAGGAAAAAACGCGAATCTGTTGCTGGCATGATATTCATTTCGATATTGAAATCGACATTCGATTTCATATACCATCCTTATGCCCATACATGAAAAAATGCGAATCTGCTGCTGGCATGATATTCATTTCGATATTCAAATCGACATTCGATTTCATACATCATCCATATGCCTATACAGGAAAAAACGCGAATCTGCTGCTGGCATGATATTCATTTCGATATTCAAATCGACATTCGATTTCATACACCATCCATATGCCTATACAGGAAAAAACGCGAATCTGCTGCTGGCATGATATTCATTTCGATATTCAAATCGACATTCGATTTCATAGACCATCCATATGCTCATAAATAAAAAGAATGCGAATCTGTTGCTGGCATGATATTCATTTCGATATTCAAATCGACATTCGATTTCATACACCATCCATATGCCTCTACATGAAAAAACGCGAATCTGCTGCAGGCATGATATTCATTTCGATATTAAAATCGACATTCGATTTCATACACCATCCTCATGCCCATACATAAAAAAAACGCGAATCTGCTGCTAGCATGAAATTCATTTCGATATTCAAATCGACATTCGATTTCATATACCATCGATACGCCGATACATAAAAAAAGCGAATCTGCTGCTGGCATGAAATTCATTTCGATATTCAAATCGACATTCGATTTCATACACCATCCATATGCCCATACAGGAAAAAACGCGAATCTGCTGCTGGCATGAAATTCATTTCGGTATTCAAATCGACATTCGATTTCATACATCATCCATATGCCTATACAGGAAAAAACGCGAATCTGCTGCTGGCATGATATTCATTTCGATATTCAAATCGACATTCGATTTCATAGACCATCCATATGCCTCTACATGAAAAAAAGCGAATCTGCTGCAGGCATGATATTCATTTCGATATTAAAATCGACATTCGATTTCGTACACCATCCTCATGCCCATACATAAAAAAAACGCGAATCTGCTGCTAGCATGAAATTCATTTCGATATTCAAATCGACATTCGATTTCATATACCATCGATACGCCTATACATAAAAAAAGCGAATCTGCTGCTGGCATGAAATTCATTTCGATATTCAAATCGACATTGGACTGCATACACCATCCTTATGCCTATACATAAAGAAACGCAAATCTGCTGCTAGCATGAAATTCATTTCAATATTCAAATCGACATTCGATTTCCTAGACCATCCATATGCCTATACAGGAAAAAACGCGAATCTGCTGCTGGCATGATATTCATTTCGATATTCAAATCGACATTCGATTTCATAGACCATCCATATGCCCATACATAAAAAATACGCGAATTTGCTACAGGCATGATATTCATTTCGATATTCAAATCGACATTCGATTTCATACACCATCCATATGCCTATACTGGAAAAAACGCGAATCTGCTGCTAGCATGATATTCATTTCGATATTCAAATCGACATTCGATTTCATACAGCATCCATATGCCCATACAAGAAAAAACGCGAATCTGCTGCTAGCATGAAATTCATTTCGGTATTCAAATCGACATTCGATTTCATACACCATCCTTATGCCCATACATGAAAAAACGCGAATCTGCTGCTGGCATGATATTCATTTCGATATTCAAATCTACATTCGATTTCATACACCATCCTGATGCCCATACATAAAAAAACGCAAATCTGCTGCTGGCATTGTAGTCATTTCGATGTTCAAATCGACATTCGATTTCATTCACAATCCTTATGCCCATACATTAAGAAATGCGAATCTGCTGCTGGCATGATATTCATTTTGATATTCAAATTGACATTCGACTTCATACACAATCATGATGCCTATACATAAAAAAAACGCGAATCTGCTGCTGGCATGATATTCATTTCGATATTCAAATCGACATTCGATTTCATACACCATCCATATGCCTATACAGGGAAAAACGCGAATCTGCTGCTAGCATGATATTCACATCAATATTCAAATCGACATTCGATTTCATACACCATCCATATGCCTATACATGAAAAAACGCGAATCTGCTGCTGGCATGATATTCATTTCGATATTCAAATCGACATTCGATTTCATACACCATCCTCATGCCCATACATAAAAAAAACGCGAATCTGCTGCTAGCATGAAATTCATTTCGATATTCAAATCGACATTCGATTTCATATACCATCGATACGCCTATACATAAAAAAAGCGAATCTGCTGCTGGCATGAAATTCATTTCGGTATTCAAATCGACATTCGACTGCATACACCATCCTTATGCCTATACATAAAGAAACGCGAATCTGCTGCTAGCATGAAATTCATTTCAATATTCAAATCGACATTCGATTTCCTAGACCATCCATATGCCTATACAGGAAAAAACGCGAATCTGCTGCTGGCATGATATTCATTTCGATATTGAAATCGACATTCGATTTCATATACCATCCTTATGCCCATACATGAAAAAATGCGAATCTGCTGCTGGCATGATATTCATTTCGATATTCAAATCGACATTCGATTTCATACATCATCCATATGCCTATACAGGAAAAAACGCGAATCTGCTGCTGGCATGATATTCATTTCGATATTCAAATCGACATTCGATTTCATACACCATCCATATGCCTATACAGGAAAAAACGCGAATCTGCTGCTGGCATGATATTCATTTCGATATTCAAATCGACATTCGATTTCATAGACCATCCATATGCTCATACATAAAAAGAACGCGAATCTGTTGCTGGCATGATATTCATTTCGATATTCAAATCGACATTCGATTTCATACACCATCCATATGCCTCTACATGAAAAAACGCGAATCTGCTGCAGGCATGATATTCATTTCGATATTAAAATCGACATTCGATTTCATACACCATCCTCATGCCCATACATAAAAAAAACGCGAATCTGCTGCTAGCATGAAATTCATTTCGATATTCAAATCGACATTCGATTTCATATACCATCGATACGCCGATACATAAAAAAAGCGAATCTGCTGCTGGCATGAAATTCATTTCGATATTCAAATCGACATTCGATTTCATACACCATCCATATGCCCATACAGGAAAAAACGCGAATCTGCTGCTGGCATGAAATTCATTTCGGTATTCAAATCGACATTCGATTTCATACATCATCCATATGCCTATACAGGAAAAAACGCGAATCTGCTGCTGGCATGATATTCATTTCGATATTCAAATCGACATTCGATTTCATACACCATCCATATGCCTATACAGGAAAAAACGCGAATCTGCTGCTGGCATGATATTCATTTCGATATTCAAATCGACATTCGATTTCATAGACCATCCATATGCTCATACATAAAAAGAACGCGAATCTGTTGCTGGCATGATATTCATTTCGATATTCAAATCGACATTCGATTTCATACACCATCCATATGCCTCTACATGAAAAAACGCGAATCTGCTGCAGGCATGATATTCATTTCGATATTAAAATCGACATTCGATTTCATACACCATCCTCATGCCCATACATAAAAAAAACGCGAATCTGCTGCTAGCATGAAATTCATTTCGATATTCAAATCGACATTCGATTTCATATACCATCGATACGCCGATACATAAAAAAAGCGAATCTGCTGCTGGCATGAAATTCATTTCGATATTCAAATCGACATTCGATTTCATACACCATCCATATGCCCATACAGGAAAAAACGCGAATCTGCTGCTGGCATGAAATTCATTTCGGTATTCAAATCGACATTCGATTTCATACATCATCCATATGCCTATACAGGAAAAAACGCGAATCTGCTGCTGGCATGATATTCATTTCGATATTCAAATCGACATTCGATTTCATACACCATCCATATGCCTATACAGGAAAAAACGCGAATCTGCTGCTGGCATGATATTCATTTCGATATTCAAATCGACATTCGATTTCATAGACCATCCATATGCTCATACATAAAAAGAACGCGAATCTGTTGCTGGCATGATATTCATTTCGATATTCAAATCGACATTCGATTTCATACACCATCCATATGCCTCTACATGAAAAAACGCGAATCTGCTGCTGGCATGATATTCATTTCGATATTAAAATCGACATTCGATTTCATACACCATCCTCATGCCCATACATAAAAAAAACGCGAATCTGCTGCTAGCATGAAATTCATTTCGATATTCAAATCGACATTCGATTTCATATACCATCGATACGCCGATACATAAAAAAAGCGAATCTGCTGCTGGCATGAAATTCATTTCGATATTCAAATCGACATTCGATTTCATACACCATCCATATGCCCATACAGGAAAAAACGCGAATCTGCTGCTGGCATGAAATTCATTTCGGTATTCAAATCGACATTCGATTTCATACACCATCCTTATGCCCATACATGAAAAAACGCGAATCTGCTGCTGGCATGATATTCATTTCGATATTCAAATCGACATTCGATTTCATACACCATCCTGATGCCCATACATAAAAAAACGCAAATCTGCTGCTGGCATTGTAGTCATTTCGATGTTCAAATCGACATTCGATTTCATTCACAATCCTTATGCCCATACATTAAAAAATGCGAATCTGCTGCTTGCATGATATTCATTTTGATATTCAAATTGACATTCGACTTCATACACCATCATGATGCCTATACATAAAAAAAACGCGAATCTGCTGCTGGCATGATATTCATTTCGATATTCAAATCGACATTCGATTTCATACACCATCCATATGCCTATACAGGAAAAAATGCGAATCTGCTGCTAGCATGATATTCATTTCAATATTCAAATCGACATTCGATTTCATAGACCATCCATATGCCTATACATGAAAAAACGCGAATCTGCTGCTGGCATGATATTCATTTCGATATTCAAATCGACATTCGATTTCATACACCATCCTCATGCCCATACATAAAAAAAACGCGAATCTGCTGCTAGCATGAAATTCATTTCGATATTCAAACCTACATTCGATTTCATATACCATCGATACGCCTATACATAAAAAAAGCGAATCTGCTGCTGGCATGAAATTCATTTCGATATTCAAATCGACATTCGACTGCATACACCATCCTTATGCCTATACATAAAGAAACGCGAATCTGCTGCTAGCATGAAATTCATTTCAATATTCAAATCGACATTCGATTTCCTAGACCATCCATATGCCTATACAGGAAAAAACGCGAATCTGCTGCTGGCATGATATTCATTTCGATATTGAAATCGACATTCGATTTCATACACCATCCTTATGCCCATACATGAAAAAATGCGAATCTGCTGCTGGAATGATATTCATTTCGATATTCAAATCGACATTCGATTTCATACACCATCCATATGCCTATACAGGAAAAAACGCGAATCTGCTGCTGGCATGATATTCATTTCGATATTCAAATCGACATTCGATTTCATACACCATCCATATGCCTATACAGGAAAAAACGCAAATCTGCTGCTAGCATGAAATTCATTTCGATATTCAAATCGACATTCGAATTCATACACCATCCATATGCCCATACAAAAAAAAAAAAACGCGAATCTGCTGCTGGCATGATATTTATTTCGATATTCAAATCGACATTCGATTTCAAACACCATCCTGATGCCTATCCATAAAAAATCGCGAATCTGCTGCTAGCATAAAATTCATTTCGATATTCAAATCGACATTCGATTTCATACAACATCCATATGCCGATACAGGAAAAAACGCGAATCTGCTGCTGGCATGATATTCATTTCGATATTCAAATCGACATTCGATTTCATACACCATCCTCATGCCCATACATAAAAAAACGCAAATCTGCTGCTGGCATTGTAGTCATTTCGATGTTCAAATCGACATTCGATTTCATTCACAATCCTTATGCCCATACATTATAAAATGCGAATCTGCTGCTGGCATGATATTCATTTCGATATTCAAATCGACATTCGATTTCATACACCATCCATATGCCTATACAGGAAAAAACGCGAATCTGCTGCTGGCATGATATTCATTTCGATATTCAAATCGACATTCGATTTCATACACCATCCATATGCCTATACAGGAAAAAACGCAAATCTGCTGCTAGCATGAAATTCATTTCGATATTCAAATCGACATTCGAATTCATACACCATCCATATGCCCATACAAAAAAAAAAACGCGAATCTGCTGCTGGCATGATATTTATTTCGATATTCAAATCGACATTCGATTTCAAACACCATCCTGATGCCTATCCATAAAAAATCGCGAATCTGCTGCTAGCATAAAATTCATTTCGATATTCAAATCGACATTCGATTTCATACAACATCCATATGCCGATACAGGAAAAAACGCGAATCTGCTGCTGGCATGATATTCATTTCGATATTCAAATCGACATTCGATTTCATACACCATCCTTATGCCCATACAGGAAAAAATGCGAATTTGCTGCTAGCATGATATTCATTTCGATATTCAAATCTACATTCTATTTTATAGACCATCCATATACCTATACATGAAAAAACGCGAACCTGCTGCTGGCATGAAATTCATTTCGATATTCAAATCGACATTCGATTTCATAGACCATCCTCGTGCCCATACAGGAAAAAACGCGAATCTGCTGCTGGCATGATATTCATTTCGATATTCAAATCTACATTCGATTTCATACACCATCCTGATGCCTATACATAAAAAAACGCGAATCTGCTGCTAGCATGAAATTCATTTCGATATTCAAATCTACATTAGACATCATAGAACATCCATATGCCCATACAGGAAAAAACGCGAATCTGCTGCTGGCATGATATTCATTTCGATATTCAAATCGACATTCGATTTCATACACCATCCTTATGCCCATACATGAAAAAATGCGAATTTGCTGCTGGCATGATATTCATTTCGATATTCAAATCTTCATTCGATTTTATAGACCATCCATATGCCTATACATGAAAAAACGCGAATCTGCTGCTGGCATGAAATTCATTTCGATATTCAAATCAGGATTCATTAATTTTCGTAACTATCCCTTGAGTTTGAAAAAAAAGGCGAATTTACTGCGGCATGAAATTCAACTCATCCGCATATTCATTTCGATATTGAATATCGAACTCCGATTATCGAACTTACTGCCAACTTCACACACCCGTGTAACTACCTATTTTACTCTAGTTTCACCCCTACGTAAGACACAGTGCACCTATCCATGTTTTCCTAGATTTTCTGTTACCAGTAGGCCTACTCCGCACAATATTCTATCCAAGCCACCGGCTGCTTTCCCACATTCCCATCTTTGAAACAATTGTCAGCGGGGAGAGGAATGAATCCTGTCGTAGTGATTATCATCAATCCCCGGAAAGGAATTGGCCAAGCCGGGGATCGAACCAGCGACCCTTTGTTCTCAATTCCTGTACGCTACCGACTGAGCTATCAGGGCTCGGCTAAGACACTAAGAGAGAGAGAAAAGAATTACTCACCCGCCTAATTAAACTTGTTATGGAAATGTAAATTATTTATTATGTTAGCTCAAGGAGGCTTATTAAAAGCGCTACAATGACAGACAGAAAACTAGATTTAAATGGCACGGCAGCCGATTTGAATTATGTTCTTCGTAAACTGGCGTCGAAACGTAGTGGTTAAGCTGATGCAACACAATAAAAAAAGATAGACGAATTAGCATCTTCGCCTCCCTTCACACTGTTCTTCGCTTCATGACGCACGATTCCACAGCACGCATGTTCATGAAAATGATGATTTAAAAGGACCTTTTCAGGTTTAAAGGGTTAGTAAGCTCGTCTTTGCGGACAGTGTAGATCAAGATCAGATTGCACAGAACGTGCAGTCTGATCTTGAATCTACACTGTCCGATATTTTGGTGAGATATTCCATGCAAAAAGCCGGATAATAAATTGCAACGAATGGGGTCTTTTTGCCTCATGAATATATCCGTTTTACGTAATTAGCGCTCAACCTTTAGGCTGCTAGGCTCGACTCATGGACCTGTTGCGGACAGTGTATATCCAAGATCAGACTGCACAGAACGTGCAGTCGGATCTTGGATATACACTGTCCGTTAAAGAGATATCTTTCGCTCCAAAATACATTTGAAATAGCAATATTTCGGTTTATACCATCAACTTGAAAGTTACATTTCGCTTATTTAGCGGAATCAGGGTTAACCCTTCCCTGGTCCAATATATAAACTCGAGCCTCTGTCGACGGCTGGAAATAAACAACCCACTAAAACCCAGAAAAACTTTTATAACTTATATGAATGACGACAAAAGCGGATGGTATAGATCCAAGATCAGACTGCACGTTCTGTGCAGTCTGATCTTGATCTATGCCGTCCACAAAAGGCCCGGTCTTCGCCGACTCCAATATATTACTCAACCTATATCGACGGCTGGAAATAAACAACCAACTAAAACGCAGAAAGATTTTAAACGTATATGCTTGACTACACAAGCGGACGGTACAGATCCATGATCAGACTGCACGTTCTGTGCAGTCTGATCTTGATCTATGCCGTCCGCAAAAGCCCCGGTCTTCGCCGAGTCCAATGTTTAAACTCGACTTCTATCGACGGCTGGAAATAAACAACCAGCTAAAACGCAGAAAGATTTCTTAACTAATATGCTTGACTACATAAGAGGACGGTATAGATCCAAGATCAGACTGCACGTTCAGTGCAGTCTGATCTTGATCTACACCATCCGCAAAAGCCTCGGTCTCCGCCTATGGCGCGAAAAGGGTAGAATGGATAAAGCAAAGTGAGAAACAGAGAAAATGGGAGTATTTACCTTTAGACAGAGTGCTTCCTGGAGTGTTTTGCTCAAATTGTCTTTTGTTTCAATTTCATCTTTTATTACGTAACTTGTTTACCAATAAAAAAAAAAAAACCCATCCCATCAAAAGATAGTGGGTTCATACAGTTCAAACGTTGAATTTCGTTGGAAATCTTAAATCTATATGCACTCGTGAAAACAACTCGTGATCTGGTGGTTGTGAGCTCGATACCCGCTTGAGGCAAACTTTCTTTCCGGCGATTATTCGCCTCTCATCTCTGATGCATGTGAGAAAGTAGTCAGTGGCTGGGAAAGAAAGTTGTGTCAGTATTGGTGTGAGAAAAGCAGGAAACACATGCGTAGGTGCACTGGCCGCAGTGATATGATCTAAGCTGTTAAAATAGCGTTAAACTCCAATTTAATCAATCAATCTTGAAATCAACGATTCTTTAAAAGTGGTCGTCACCAGTTTCCGAGTAGCTAAAAAGACATGACAGAAACAGGCGATCAAGTGGTATGAAGTGCAAATGACAAAGGCTGCATCGCACAAGGAGAGGTAGTCTAGGTCTTGGCTGTAGTAAGTTTTTTTTCGATCCCGGTCTCCTTTCTCGGTCTGAATAGGACTGTCTTTTACTAAACTGCTTACTCACGGAATTTTCGCACACAAATTAGATAAGCAAGCATCAAGTCTGAAAACAAGTTTCACTAAACTGCATAACGCTAATATTTGAGTTACTATTAATTTTGTATAACTTTACGCCAGCTCATAGCTTTTGATAAAGCAGGGATCGTATGTGTGTATATTCAATCCCAAATAATTTGGGTAATATTCATAGTCTAGTGAAAGATGGCCCAAACATGTTACAATCTGTTTATCGGTTCCGTATTTTTCTTCAAAGTGCTATAAGAATTAAAAAAAAAAAGAAAATCTGATTTGACAGGAATCAGGGCTATACAGAAGTAGGTGTCAACTCTTTTGTGGACTAGATCTGCTCCTCGTACCTCGGCTGATGTCTTTTCACAAGGCTGGATCAATGCTGAGTGTTAGAACAAGTTACACTTTTTGAAGTAGTAAAATCCTTATGTTTCATCAAGAAACATAAAAGAAAATAATGTTCATTGTACTATGTGATGCTAACATTTCTGCAAAATGACAAACTTTTGGCATGATGACCGTGAAAACACATCAGGGCCCGTATTGCCTAATCATTCTTAAGAACGTTCTCAGTTTTATTCTACAGAATTTTCTAAATTTGAAAGTAACGCAACTTCTGATTGGCTAAACCATTTGGTTTAGCCAATCAGATGTTGTGTTACATTCAAATTCAGAAAATCTTGGCGAATAAGACAAAGAATGTTCTCAAGAATGGTTGGTGAATACGGGCCCAGAATTCTGGTCACTTTACCTACATACAAAACTCTATCAAGTGTAAAGTTTAGGGACTATCTTCGAAGCAATGTCATGTTTTTTATATAAATCAACATATATAAGGACAATTATCCAGAATATATAAACGGTGTCATGGAGAAAGGGGTTTAACCCTTATCCTGCCATATAAGTGCGATGAAATTTTTGAGCCGATAGTAAAAACTCAAATTTTTGCTATTTCTAATCATTGTTTTTTTTTGGGGGGGGGGGGGAGAGGGCTATACAATATGTCCTTATCGGACAGTGTAGATCAAAGATCAGACTGCACGTTCTGTGCAGTCTGATCTTGATCTACACTGTCCGCAAAAGGTTAGAGAGTCGTGTTTAGCAGCCTAGGGGTTAATGTATCTTCCTTAAGCATTAAACTGGCAGAACCTATGAGGTAGGATAGTCCTTTGACATGCAGACAATATACCCATAGCAAAAAGTTTTGACTCAGGTCAGTCTGCGCTGACTGCGCAGACTGACATGGGTCGATACTTTTTGCAGATCCATAAAACCTTTTCACAGAACATGACCCAGATCTTTTAATCAGATCAACTTCCACGCCAACTTTTCTCTATCTGGTCGCGTGTACCTTCAAAGTTGCTTCAAAAGTTAGTCAAGTCTTAAGTACCGAATTCTTTAGGCTTACAAAGACAATTTCTGTTTTCTTTTTTATCATTCTTAATAATGTATCAATACCAAAACCAAAAAGTCCTTTGTCATCAAAATTGCAATGAAACAACCCTTTTTTCCTCTCTGTTTCTAAATTAAACAATGGCCAATCAAAAAATGAAATTGCCACCTGGACAATTACAGCAAATTGATACAAGATATAAAACTGGAAGCGGAAAAAGTAGATATCATTGGGCATATTTTGATTTTGCGTTCAGACTGACTGTCTTCTTCCGCAAACAGCCTCTTTAACAAAATAGCAAAATTAAACAGAGGGAATAGACATTTTGACGGGGTGAATTAAGCGTAGTAATACAAAGATGCAACAGCGAATTTTGAGTAAGTAGACCTAGTGAGTTAACCCTTAGGCTGCTAAGCGCGACTCACTGACAGTGGACACAGAACGTGCAGTCTGATCTGTAATCTACACTAAATGATAAGGAGATTCTTCCCCTCGAAAAAAAAAAAAGTTTGAAATAGTATCATTCGCGCTTTTACTACGGGCTTGAAATTTTCATTTAACTTATTTAGCAGGATAAGGGTTAAATTTCGACTTTAAGTTGCACCAGACTGTCCTGTCTTTTGCCGACTTTCTATTTAAATGATGAACAGAGGGAGTTGTACTTCTTAACAAGATTAGTTACGTGCAGTAATAAAAACATGTTTAACGAAAGTATAAAAAGTAGATCTCACGGAGTACATCTATACATTTATTTTGAAGATCTAATGTGGTATATTTTGACATTGAATTACATTATCTTGCTAGTGCCGAAATTCTATTACAAAATAGAGACAGAAAGTTGTACACCTTAACGAGATTAGTTACGCGCAGTAATATAAAACATAACTAACGGAAGTAAAAAAAGTAGATCTCATGGAGTATATTTTTTAGATCTAACGTGGTATAGTTTGACCTTGAATTGCAACAGACTGTTCTGCCAGTGCCGAAATTCTATTACAAAACAGAGAGAGGAAGTTGTACACTTTAACGAGATAAGTTACGCGCAGTAATAAAAAAAAATGTTTAACGGAAGCAGACAAAGTAGATCTCATCAGGTGTACTTTGATTCCATTAGACTGGTTACTTGCGCCGGCAGTCTATTAAATAATAAAAATTAATTTGAAAAAAAAAAATCTAAAGAAAGAGGGGTGTACGTTTTGACGAGGTTGTAAAATCAGATAAAGAGAAATAATTATGACATTTCTTACAATAAAACTCCTGTCTCATGCTGACTTGCCTTGAATGAATCTGTTACTCCATGAAGACTCTTTTAATGTTTTGAATGAGTGCTTACCTCCACTTTCATCCGTAATTCGGTCATATTACTCAGTCTAAAACTCACTTTACATTTTACTGCACAGTAAAAGTTTCTGTTGTAAATGAAAGCATATAAGCCAGGATCTTGTGAAAAGGGGGCTTTATGCATATTGCGAAAAGTATCGACCCAGGTCAGCCTGCACAGGCTGACCTGGGCCAAAACTTTTCGCTACTTTACAATTTTCTGTATGTCAAAGGATCAGTCTAACTCATGATTTGGATACTAGTAGTTGTTTGACAATACCGATTTTATGGATCCATTATAAAATGACGGCTTACTTGGTATCATATCTCACGAAGCCCCCTTATGCCAGAGCATGGCTCATTTACAGAAGTCGACTTAAACTTTTACCAGACTACAAAATGTTAGACTCGTCTCTCTTGAAAGTGTGTTCTATTTGCAGGGGATAAATGAAATGTGGCTCTGAAGATCAGACTTTTCTTTGAAAAGATAGAAAACATTATGGGAAAAGGAGAAAATGCTGGTTACCAGCATTTTCTCCATTTCCCATAATGTTTTCCGGAGCATTCTCTCCTAGGATCGTTAAACCCCATGATTGAGTGGTATTTAAAATATTTATCACGTTTGTCCAGGTTTTCACCAGCACTAGTCATGGTCTCTGTAGGGCCTTGCCCGGACACTCCCGTATAAGCAGCGGCAAACAAGCGGGGATTAAACTGGGATTTCCTAGTTTTAAATCCGACACCCTATCTATATGGTATTATCCTTTAATGGTTCCCAATAGGATATACAGACAGATCACAATAACCTAGTAAGGCGCAGGGTCAGTATTCATTAACAAGTCTTAAGCACATTCGTAGTCTAATAATAGATTTTGAAAGTGACACAACTTCAGATTGGCTAAACCATTTGGTTTAGCCAATCAGATGTTGTGTTACTTTCAAACTCAGAAAATTCTTGAGAATAAGACTAAGAATGGTCTTAAGAGTTGTTGGTGAATGCGGAACCTGGTCTACTTAATCAGGTGTCGCACCACTCTTGTTTTGCTACATTAAAAGTAAAATGAAAATCGCCATTTCGACATTTTGTCGTACCATTTAAAACAAACCAAAGGTTTTGCTGCTCGTTTCTATAAAGTAAACGTACAGTGGCCTACACAAGAAGTTAAAAATGAAACCTTAATTTATTGCTACGCTGCTTCAAACACAACTTCCGTTGAGAAATCACAGTGAAAAAAGGACCTTCCTGGGTTGTAGATCGTATTCCTTTATGTGGAAACAGGTACAAAATAGTTCCTCAAGAAATAAACTTGTAGTCAGTTTCCACAGAATCACGACTTTAACCGCAGAAACACATTTGAGACTTGCAGTAACATTTTTTTTTTTCCTCATAAAACAGTGCACCAGGAGTGTTTGGTGTCAAATTTTCAAGTGGGACTACTTTTGAGTCATACAAACCGGAAGCAGTTCGTAGTCGTGTGTCAGCTCTATAGAGACTCTACAAAAAATTCCATCAACTCTGTACCATCTGCATGCAACGCTAGTTTTGCTGAAGACTTTTTTTTGCGTTAGTAGTCAAAACTTACCTCCTCATTTTTTTTTCAAAATATATGAGCCACACACTAGCAAAGGGGGGTTTAATGCATCTCTGTGATGCATTATACCATGCAAGTCATCACATGATTATGGATCCATAAAATACATTGTCGAATCAATCAATCATGAGGCCGAATGTTCTTTCGACATGTAGAATTTTACAGATAGCTACAGGTTTCGACCCATGTTAGCCTGTGCGGATTGCACACGCTTACATGAGCCGATACTTTCGCAAATGCATTAAACCTCCTTTTCACGGAGCATGGCTCATATAAACTTGACCAAACTACAATCATATGTAACTCTGGAAAATTTTATCTTATAGGCTTGACCAAACAAATGGATGGTATAGATCAAAGATCAGACTGCACGTTCGACGCAGTCCGATCTCGATCTATGCCGTCCGCAGTGTCCTTGTTGTCACCTTTGGCGATGAAGAGGTTAGAGAAATTGATATCCAGATATACGGCTTTCACTTTACCAGAAAAGCTTTGAGGAAGCGCTTAAAAAGTGTTTTGCTTGGATGACGCCTTAAAGCAATTGATGGCGTCCAATGTTTTTTACAAGTTCAGTGTAAGAGGCTTTTGGGAATGGCAACGATCAAACTTAGAATGCCTAGAAATTGCAGTCCGATCTTGGATCTATAGCATCCTCTAGTTCAATCAAGCATCTATGATGATAAATATCTTTTTAAGCTTCAGTGGACTGTATTTTCTGCCCTCGAAAGTGGTTGGTTATTTCCTTTGCGCTGAAAGAATTAATCCAAATGTTGGATACTTCAGTTTGTTGTCCGCATTTAATGCTACAGCCAGCTACGACTGTCGAATTGCCAGCTGTATATGCGTCGTTGAGACCGTTAGAACAGAACAGAAAATGTTATTATACTGCAAAGAAATTTCTCGTGATCTGATTGGATAATATGCCCCGAACATAAATATCATGTACACTGGCAAAACCAACGTAAAAGCAGTTTCCCTTTCGGGAGCCCCGTATACATGACTGCACTTTCAACACAACATCCAAAATAGCGGCGTTGATCAAGATTAACATCAAGATTATGCACCAAACTGCACGTTTTACCAAGGTTTCAGTGACGTGAGTTCCCAGTGACGTCAGTTTACATTGAATTGAGGCACTCAGAAGGGAAATTCTACCTCATCAGCGTACTCAATTTTTGAAAGAAAAAAAAAACAGGTTAATTCTGCTTAACACACGTTGGAATGGTAAAACTTTGTTGTATAATAAATTAGTTGTACGATCAGGTGGCAGGGGACTTGGAAACTTGTTCACGGCTGTGGTGAATCATGTCGCCACCTCGCCTTCGGCTCGGGAAGACATGATTCACCACAGCCGTGAACAAGTTTCCAAGTCCCCTGCCACCTGACCGTACAACTAGTAATATATATATAATTTTTCTTACACCAAACCATACATGTTTCTCATCCATACATGATTGTCTTATACAATAAATCAAAGATATGAATAAATAATTAGAAAGACATTCGATTCGTCATTGCGATCTTTTGATGTTATCTTCAGTGCGTCGTTGGGAGCATTAGATGTTCCCTTTAGTGCGTCGATGCGACCGTTAGATGTTACCTTTAGTGCGTCGTTGCGAGCTTTAGATGTCATATTCAGTGCTTCGTTGCGAGCTTTAGATGATATCTTCAGTGTGTCGTTTTCAGCGTTACATGTAAATTTGAGTGCGTCGTTTCCAGCGTTAAATGTTACCAAAGTGCGTCATTGCGACCATTAGATGTTACCTTCAGTGCGTCGTTGCGAGCGTTAGATGGTATCGTCAGTGCTTCGTTGCGACCTAGATGGCGGTTTTTTCAGGATTCGTATGCATCCATTGGTGTTCATTAAAATAGTTCATGTATTGACTGATTCGTGTGGACAATTGTTTCATATTTTGTGAATGTCTATCTAACCTTTTTCGTTCTCAAGTCATATGTATTTAGATAAATAAATCTAAAGGACCATCTTCCCTTAATTTTTAAGCCATTTTTGTTTCTTAATTTCAAATGGACGCCTTCATTTCAAATTTTCTTACTTAATAAAGCTGTGATTAAACTTAACGTTCGGGTACGAACTCAGATGAACATTTAAGTTTTATAAACACAGGCCAGGAGATTTTCCATGGGGGATTAATATTCATTGATATTAATTGTTAACTGTAATTAATTGTTGTGCAATTGACGTATAGATAAGATTGCTAACACCCACGTTCTTCAATTTGTCTTTCAGTTTTGACGGTCATATATCATCCAAAGTTTGATATCATCGTTCACTGTAATTAACCCTTAACCTGCTAAATAAGTGAAATGAAACTTTTAAACCGATAGTAAAAACCCAAATTTTGCTATTTCAAAGTTATTTTGGGGAGGAAAGATGTCTCCTTATCGGACAGTGTAGATCCAAGATCAGACTGCACGTTCTGTGCAGTCTGATCTTGATCTACGCTGTCCGCAAAAGGTCCAAAAGTCGCGGTTAGCAATCTAAGTGTTAAAATATGCAGTTCCCACAAAACTGTGCTTGACGCGTGATCCTTGTCAACAAAGGGAGATAATTATCAGCGATTTGGGGTATAGAATTTCTCAATGTAAAAACAGGCTGGTCCATTTTTCCTTTACCCCTAAAGGCGCCTACGTCAACTGAAGTTTCCTTTGCCTATAGTGCAGATCAAAGATCAGACTGCACAGAAAACATAGATTTATGTTTGGCATACACTGTAATAAAACCTCTGAGGCAAGTATTTCCTACCAAAAGTAGTCTAAAAAGTTGAAAGCTAGGATCTTATACTCTTATTTAGCACAATACATTATTTTTTTTACTTTATTACTCCCTCAGAGGACCTTTTTCGCCTTGCAGCAAATTACCGGGTTTTTTTTTAATATTGAAGTAACGGGAAAATTGTCCGTGACGACGTCTTTTAGCAAGGACAAATTCGCATCCATAAGCTGAATCAGGCTTTGACTCTATTTACCAAACATCCAAATCTAAGACTCGTCTGAATTTGGCATACCCGTAGACTGCAAGCTAGTAGAAGGCTAAAAAAATTTGATTTCTCTTACAATGGTTGGAAAATATTATAGGAAAAGGAGAATATATATTTCATCTTCCCCTTTTCCCACAATGTTTTCAAAAATCTTCTCATTCAAGGTCGTTAAAGCCCAGAATTGTGTAATAAAAGGTTCACCCTTAGGCTACGACTCATGGCGCTTTTGAGGCCAGTGTAGATCTAAGATCAGACTGCACATTTTGTGCAGTCTGATCTTGATCTACACTGTCCGATAACAAGATATCTTTCCCTCAAAAATACATTTGAAATAGAAAAATTTGGGTTTATACTATCGGCTTGAAAGTTTAATTTTACTTATTTAGCCGGATAAAGGTAAGGAAAAAAAGTGTCAAAAGAAGTGTATCTGTTACATATGGTGGAATATTTCTGCCACGAGAAACGAGATAGCTATCATGATAATTTTACAAAACTATCGCGATAAATTAAAGTTTCCTGGAAATTTTATCGATATAGTGAAAAGTTTCCTGAAAAAAATATCACGATAAACTTAATATTTTAACTCAAAATTTCTCAATCGTGTACGAAGCTGACATGCAAGATATAATTATCGTGATAGTTCTACCTGTTTCTCGATATCTATAAATAGAAAATTTATCATTTGGATGAACTCGGTAGTTTTTGACTTCACAAGATTGCAGTAAGTAAAAGTACGGATAATTAATAATTGTAACTTAATTGGTAAATTTTGACAAGACTCGAAATGAACAGAAGTCTGTAAAATCACAAAGACGACTCGAAATGCCTCCTATGAACACTTTAAAACTATTCAGGAAAAAGGAGAATTCATAAGGTTGTAGACGAAGATGTTCCGGAACCGTATCTAATTATAGATACCGTAAATGTCGGTTATGGGCACTAAAGCAAAATAAAATCATGATAAGAGGTAGAATTATCGAGATATTTTTACTATCTAGATAATATTTCCAGGAAACTTTGTTTTATCACGATAGTTTTCTAAATTATCATGATAGCTATCTCGTATCTCGCGGCAGAAATATGCCACCATAGTTACAGCAGCGGCCCATTTTATACTTCGTTTCCCTGTAACACTTTACAAAACGATAATTTTTGCACTCGACCAAATTGAAAGCGTGTACAGACGACACATTGAATGTAGTTCAAAGCATGATCTCTTTCTTTGAAGTGGTAGGGAAAAATGTGGGAAAAAGAGAAAATGCTGCTTACTAGCATTTTGTACTTTTCCCTCTATGTTTTTGAAAAGCCTTTTTCTTCAGGGTCGTTAAAACTCAGGACTGTTTAGTAAAGGAGCTCGACTTGCGGTGCCGTTGAAGGTAGTGTAGATTAGGATCAGACTGAGCGGAATATGCAATTCGATCTTTGATCTTTACTGTTCTCTATTATGAAGATATTCATTTCAAACTGGGTATATCTATTTCTCTTGTTTGAGACCTTAAGTGTAAAATGAGTTGACTTGTAATTAAATCCCCCCCCCCTCGAAAAAAAACGAATAATAATAAAGTGGACGAATTTGCAAAACATCTAACATCCAGGTAAAATATGTACATGTATAAGCAATGTGGATTTAGGTCTGAAACATCAGTACATCTGAAAACATTGTGATAAAAGGAGTTGTTCGTTACGAGCTATTTCTCTTTTTGTCATTACGTTTTCCAAAAGTCATCTGCTTCCAGACGATTAAACTTTCGTCCGCAGGAGGCATTGAATACGCTTTACTAGAGGGGAACATGTTAGACCCATCCAAATTGACAGCACTTGCAGACGACAAAATAAATGGGACTCAAAAATTGAAATTTGTTTTTGGAAAGGTAGAAAACATTATGGGAAAAGGAGAAAATGCTGGTTACCAGCATTTTCTCCTTTTCCCACAATGTTTTCAAAAGGTCTCTTTCTCAGGGTCGTTAAAACTAGGGATTGTGAATTACCAAATTAAACTTTGATATAACTGTAGATAACGTTACTTCTTCATGATTGATATATAATTACTGCATTTAATGGTACACGGACCTTCGTTTTAACCTTTTGTCGCCCTGTTTGAATGGGAAAAGACTGGCGTTAAATGTTGTGCAATTAAAAACATTGAATTGCGAGATTTTAACGCGAGTTTTTTTTTTAATCGCGGCCCGTGGAATGATGTCTTTTATACCGTCATGATTTTTTTTCGGTGTAAAATTCGGTATAAAATAACTTTAGTTGAAAAGACTGCATTTTAGAAGATTTACACTTGGAGTCTATTCATTTGCTTTAAAATGTATGTGTGTGTGATAATGTCGACGACCACGACGAGGACGACGATGATGATGATAAAGATGATGATGAGTTTAATGATGATGATGACGATAATGACAACGACTATGATGACGACGACTATGCTGATTACGACGATGATGATGACGAGCAGATGATCATGATGGCCATGTTGATAATGCTGAAAATGGTGGTGACAACGACAACAACGATGATGACGACGACAACGATGGCAACGACGACCTTGATGATGACGAACATGACGACGATAGTGATTTTGACGATGATGATGATGAAAATGATGACAACGACGATGACGACGACTATGATGATGACGACGATGATGGCGACGATAGTGACGACGATGATGGTAATGACGAGGACGACGACAATAATGATGATACTGACGATGATGATGACGACAATGGTGATGAAGATGATGATGAAAATGATGCTGATAACGACGATAATGATGATGATGATGATTTGAGCATTTTCTTCTTTTTCCAGAATGTTTTAAAAAGCCTTCTTCTTCAGAGCCGTTAAAACTCGGGATAGCAGGGTAAAGGGTTAATAGTGCCGTTACAGATATATTTAAGATAAGATAAACTGTGACACTGTCAGTTTCATAATAAAATGACCTCCACAAAGTCTCGTTTGACGAGGTACAACCGGGTGCAGACGACAAAATTACCTTTCTGCAGTCTACAATGCTTTTTAACCAGAAACAGTGTCGCAAAAAGCTGTGAAAATGTTAAAAAAGAAATTTGGTAAGACAAGTATAATTAAATGTTTTGAATGATTTCTTAGATAATCTTTTATTAAAATCAATGTTAGTTAAACGGGTGTTCTATCGTAGAGTCTATATCAGAACTCCCCCAAAAAAGGAAAGCAGATGACTTATATCGGTTAGAAAACTGAGTTGAACGAGATTGTAGGAAAAGGTTGGAAAAGGAGCAAATCCTCAACCTCATAATGAGATGTGTTCGAAGAAAAAAATGTATAACTCATTATTTGTGCGATAGTCGTGATAAAGGGATCATCCATTATCTTCTTTTTGTCCCCCCCCCCCTTCAGAAAAAAAGCAAAATTATCCATTACATCTGCTGCCCTAACTAAGCCCAAATTAATAATATTAGGCTCTTGTTTCCCCATGAGTCGATAATCTACCAAATCACTGTTGCAGATCACTCAACAAAACGCACATGTTATCCCTCGTGCAAATGGATGGGTATCTACCAATTTCTTGTTGTCCATCAATCAGAATAAAAAGACACCTTATAACGATCTTGTTGGCTCGCACTAAGAATAAAAAGACACCTTATTACGATCTTGTTGGCTCTCATTCAGAATAAAAGGACACCTCATTACGATCTTGTTGGCTCTAATTCGGAATAAAAGGACACCTCATTACGCTCTTGTTGGCTCTCACTCGGAATAAAAAGACACCTTATAACGATCTTGTTGGCTTGCACTAAGAATAAAAAGACACCTCATTACGATCTTGTTGGCTCTCATTCAGAATAAAAGGACACCTCATTACGCTCTTGTTGGCTCTCACTCGGAATAAAAAGACACCTTATAACGATCTTGTTGGCTCGCACTAAGAATAAAAAGACACCTCATTACGATCTTGTTGGCTCTCATTCAGAATAAAAGGACACCTCATTACGCTCTTGTTGGCTCTAATTCGGAATAAAAGGACACCTCATTACGCTCTTGTTGGCTCTCATTCAGAATAAAAGGACACCTCATTACGCTCTTGTTGGCTCTCACTCGGAATAAAAAGACACCTTATAACGATCTTGTTGGCTCGCACTAAGAATAAAAAGACACCTCATTACGATCTTGTTGGCTCTCATTCAGAATAAAAGGACACCTCATTACGCTCTTGTTGGCTCTCACTCGGAATAAAAAGACACCTTATAACGATCTTGTTGGCTCGCACTAAGAATAAAAGGACACCTCATTACGATCTTGTTGGCTCTCACTCAGAATAAAAGGACACCTCATTACGCTCTTGTTGTCCATCAATTAGAATAAAAAGGACACTTCATTACCCTCTTGTTGGCTCTCACTCGGATGATTGGATAACTAATTACGCTTTAGTCGGCCATCACTCAGCATAATTGGATAACTCATTATGCTCCTGTTGGTCCTACTTCAGCATAAATGGATAACTGATGACGCTCTTGTTGGTCCACTTTCAGCATAAATGGATAACTCATTACGCTCTTGTTGGTCCTCACTCAGCATAAATGGATAACTGATATCGCGCTCTTTTTGGTCCTTACTCAGCATAAATGGATAACTGATAACGCTCCTGTTGGTCCACTTTCAGCATAAATGGATAACTCATTACGCTCTTGTTGGCCCTCCCATCAGAATGCATGGATACCTCACTACGCTCTTGTTGGTCCTCCCATCAGAATGCATGGATACCTCACTACGCTCTTGTTGGCCCTCCCATCAGAATGCATGGATACCTCACTACGCTCTTGTTGGCCCTCCCATCAGAATGCATGGATACCTCACTACGCTCTTGTTGGCCCTCCCATCAGAATGCATGGATACCTCACTACGCTCTTGTTGGCCCTCCCATCAGAATGCATGGATACCTCACTACGCTCTTGTTGGCCCTCCCATCAGAATGCATGGATACCTCACTACGCTCTTGTTGGCCCTCCCATCAGAATGCATGGATACCTCACTACGCTCTTGTTGGCCCTCCCATCAGAATGCATGGATACCTCACTACGCTCTTGTTGGCCCTCCCATCAGAATGCATGGATAACTCACTACGCTCTTGTTGGCCCTCCCATCAGAATGCATGGATACCTCACTTTCCTCTTGTTGGTCCTCACTCAGCATAAATGGATAACTGATATCGCGCTCTTTTTGGTCCTCACTCGGCATAAATGGATAACTGATAACGCTCCTGTTGGTCCACTTTCAGCATAAATGGATAACTCATTACGCTCTTGTTGGCCCTCCCATCAGAATGCATGGATACCTCACTACGCTCTTGTCGGTCCCCACTCAGCATAAATTGATAATTGATAATGCTCTTGTCGGCCCTCACGCAGCATGTATGAATAACTGATACTGCCCTTTTTGGTTTGTCAACGTTATTATTTACATGTTCGGATCCTGATTTTGATACACTTGTCTCACTTTCTCATCGATTATCCTACAAATCCAACAATCTACAGCAAACCATTTTTTCAAACATTTTACTTTGGTCACAGATGGTTCAGGAAGATGCGAATGGGTGCATTGACCGCCAAGAGATGAATCAATCCCCCCCCCCCCGCACCCCCCCCAAAAAAAAGAAGAAGAACAGAGAAAAACCCCCCAGGCTCAAGATTCTGGGAGAGTATACTGTATATCATTCATTCTTAATTGCAGTCTAATCTATGTCACATTTCAAATTAACCCTTTACCACACGACAAAATTTTAGATATGTCCAAATAGAAAGCATTTGCAGACAACAACTTCAATGTGTCTCAAATAATGCGATTTTTCTTTGATAGGGTAGAAAACATTGTGGGAAAATGAGAAAATGCTGGTTGCCAGCATTTTCTCTTTTTCCCACAATGTTTTCAAAAGGTTCCTTCCTCAGTGTTGTTAAAATTCAGCATTGTGCGGTAAAGAGTTTAGAAAGTAACAATTTCTTGGTTGCTAAACCATTCTCGTAGACCAGTATTAGAATGCAATTTGAAACGGCTATTTGAGTTCGGTCCCAGTTTTCAGACGCTGCGATATACCGGACCATAAGCACACATATAAATCTGATAATAATCTCAAGTGAAAATTTGTCTCAAAAACTTTCATTCACTTATTTTTTTCTGCAGACCTTTTTTTATGAATGAAGTTGAAGGTCTTTTCAGTCTTCTGTCAAATTAACCCTTCGCCAAACGGCCCCCAATTTTTACGAACCCCAAGGGAGTACGCTTTGGAAAACATTAAAAAAAAAAAGAAAAAAAATACTGTTAATCAGTATTTTCTCCGTTTGACTACATTGTTTTACATCCTGAACCGCCTTTACACTTACAGCACTGAATTAATATAATGGACCGTTTCAATTATGAAAAAATATCCGAAATACCGATTTATCATTGTTGTTATGGCCAGAATATGTAATGAAGTAGCGAACAGTGTAGATCCAAGATCAGACTGCACGTTATGTGCAGTCTGATCTTGATCTGAAGTGTCCCCCAAAAACAACTTAAATCGATTCCAGCGCTATTTGGATCAATTAGTTAAATGAAACTTTCAAGCCGATAATAAAAACTCAAATACTGGTAATTGGTATTTCAGTGCATTTTTTTTTTTGGGGGGGGGGTGGAGGCGGGGGAGGGGGGGAATATCTCCTCATCGGACAGTGTAGATCCAAGATCAGACTGCACGTTCTGTGCAGTCTGATCTTGATCTACACTGTCTGCAAAAGGTCAGTGAGTTGCACTCAGCAGCCTAAGGTTTAACAGTTTCAAGAAACAGGTCCATCTTTTGAGCTACACAGAATTTGTCGTACGTATACGAATTATTCTCTCAATAAGCAAGAGTCGAAATTTATCTCTAATGATTAAGAGTTACGGCTCCTTAGAATAGGAGATTTTGTGATCAGATAGTGTCACTTTTCAATTAAATCGTCATTGAAAGTCGATTTAGATTCAGATTTTGTCAAAACAATTGTAGGTTAAACAGTTTATAGTGCGGAGACCAAAAGACGACTTGTATCTCTTGTTATTATGTTTTATCAACCCTTTGCTTGCAAGGTGTGACTTTTGTGCGCTTTTGTGGACAGTGTAGATCAAGATCAAACTGCACAGAACCTGCAGTCTGATCTTTGGTATACACTATCCGATACGATGACTTTATTCTTTTTCGAAACGAAATTTGAAATCGCAGTGATTGGATTTTTTGGGGGAAGAATGGGTAGTTGGACATTTTTAATTAGTCATAATAGCACTTACCTCCTTACCAGACGACAAAATTTTAGGCTTGATCAATTTGAAAGCATATGCAGAAGACAAATAAGATGTATCTGAAATGATGGAGATTGTCTTTGATGTGGTTGAAAACAATGTGTGAAAAAAGAAAATGCTGGTTATCAGTATTTTCTCCCTTTCGTACAATGTTTTCAAAACTTCCTTTGGGTTGTCAAGACACTGGGTTCTTTTATAAAGTAGTTACAGACTTAATTGCAATTTGCAAAAACTTTAAGTTTTTACCAAACAATCTCATGTGTTGACGACCCTTCAGAGGAGAAAGGCTTTGAAAAGCATTGCGGAAAAAGGAGAAAATGCTGGTAACATGAATATTCTCCTCTTTCCTCAATGTATTCTACCCTTTCACAGACAAATTCTATCATTTGAGCAACATTTAATTTGTCGTCTGCAAATGCTTTCAATTTGGATGAGCCCAAATTTTTCTCGTCTGGTTAAGTGTTTAACACTTATGATTCTAAGCGCGACTTACGGACCTTTGGCGGAAAGTGTAGATCAAGATCAGACTGCACAGAACCTGCAGTCTGATCTGAGATCTACACTGTCCGATTAAGAAATATCCCCCCCCCAAAAAAAAAAAAAACATTAAAAATATCAAAATTTGGATTTTTTACCATCGGTTTGAAAGTTTCATCTCACTTATTTATCAGGATAAGAGTAAAGCTGCGAGATGATGTAAAATGTGCGTTCGTTTTTACCGATTGAGTCTATCGTTTACACTAACTTGGCACCCTAAGAAAGAAAATTTAAGATCATCCACGTGATGGCAAGGGTGAAAATGGAATATTCATAATTGCAATGACAGGGACAATTCAATTAAAAAGGAAAGCTTCATTCTTCCGACTTTATATTGTTTGAATATCATGATTCAAAGTACTGAAAGTACTGATAGACTAGCGAATGTTGATTAAGCGGCATTGGTAAACAAAAATAAGCTTGATTTGTACATACAAGATTGAAGAAAAATTGTCTAGTCCAGTTAGTAGTATTAAGTCAAATCCGGTTCAATCCAGCTGTTCAGTCCGATCCGGTTCGGCCAAGTTCAATATAGTTATTAAACCCGATACCGGTTCGATCCGGTGACTTCACCCATCCCTCAATGGCCATTTAGCTGTCACAATAGAAAATACCATGAAAAAATTCTGTTTGTTTATAATTGAAAAAAAAAAGGTAATAAAGAATATATCATACGTTTTAAAGTTCACTTTTAGGTGAACTTTCCATGCTTCTTCACGTTCTTATCGGACACGGAAGTAGTTAGATTAAACCTACTAAACCCGCGAAAAACTCGAGGATATAAAAAGTTGCGTTGGGATAAGTAAAGATGAGCCTGATTTGCATAGGTCTTTGACATAATTTACACGTAAACAAACATTTTGCATCTCATCGATTACATCTTGTAAAGCCTATGACTTTGCAGGTATTCATCTGTAAATTAGAGTGGAAATGATTTTGAAGTTCATGTCAAAGTTCCCATATTTAAAATAATTACGACTTGTAACTGAGAGATAGAGGTTTTTTTTTCCAGTGAAAGATCAAAATTTATTTCATCGAGCGAACATCATTGGTAATATTTTCACGAGTGGCACCCCCCCCCCCATATTCTATTTATTTCATGCTTCTAACCCCTTTTTCTTTTGGGTCTGAATGACCTGGGTTAATACTATTTTGCAGGTGCAGTAAACCCCCTTTTCACAAAGTATGACTCATATTTTATGAAGCGGGAACCACAGACAACTGTTGTTCTACAAACTTCGCCGTATTCTACCTTCTGTGTAATACAATACACCTCGACGATCCCAAGTCATTCGTAAGCGTTTTTCTCTTAGTGTCCTTACTTAGTTCTAAACTGGAATGGAAAAAGTTGCTACCTTCATCGTGTAAAGGGGTAAGCTATCTTCAATTTGTGTCATGTGGATGAACAAATGAACAAATATTAATGCTTTAGTAAACGATAGAGTTTTATACTTGCCCAAACTGAAAGCCATTTACAGACGACAAATTGCATAATGATTCTAGTAATAGGCTTTAGCTGTCGACGGATAGAAGACGGTGGGAAAAGGAGAAAATGCTGATAACCAGCATTTTCTCCTTTTCCCACCATGTTTTCAAAAGTCTTCTTTGTCAGGGTCGCCCAAACACTAGATTGTTTTGAAAAGGGTTAAGGGAGTCAAGGAGTTCAAAAGATCGAGACTTTAGAGACGACCATTTTATTTTTTTTTTCTCATTCAAGTAATCATGCATTTTTTCCCGATCGCACTGTGAAATAGAAATTTTGATACCGTAGTAAATATATTGGTCAGTACTATATATTTTTAGCTGCCTGAAGTTATTTCACTGACCAATCGGATTCATTCAGTTTATTCAGTACGTGCCTGTGGTTGGAGCGATATTATCGCGTTTCAACGTGAAAAGTTTTCTCTTCCATCAAGGACCAGACCGATAGCTCAAGTGGTAGAGCGTAGGACTCGTGAACATCAAGTTTCGAGTCACTTGAGAATATGGGTTCGAGCCCCATGGCCGGCCATCTAAAAGTTCCTAATATTCTTTCGGATGAGACATTAAAAGGAGGTCCCGTGTGACGGTGCTATACATCGAGCTCCTTAAAGAACCATGCGTATCTTAGGATGGGTTTCAGCTTGTATCTTGCACTATCCCCCGTAACATAACTAATAGCCTTCAGGGAGTGTCGCCAATATGGGCAACCGGTGGCCATGATAAATAAACGCAAATCCAATCCAATCATCTCGCAAGAGTCCCTTTTATGTATCCGTAGAAATCGCATAGCAAAATGGCTTATCAAGCTTTCACCAACGATCGGTCGTTGTGGTGTAAATTTAACCTTGATTAAAACCGGATGAAAAAGGCCCGCATCAAATTATCGTTAAAAACACAAAATGATTAACTAATGTCGTCACGCCGGCTGACAGGCGGGTGTTTAAAGTGTTTTAAAAGAAAATCAATCGTTCTTCTATTGAATATTTATCATCGTCTGTTTACCTGTGTCATTTATACGCCGTCGTTTACCGATCAATTCACAGAGCAAAGCAGTCGCGTGGATTTTTCGTCGCCATTTTGTTTACCCTTTGTAATCAAAGGTGTCATGTGATATGCAAGGAACTGTGGGATATATCGGTGATATTTATAGTCTAATTAATAAAACCAGTACTAATTGTTCCTGAGGTGAGATAATTTTGTTGAGTGTTGACACTACCCTTATAAACGTTGATAAACCTTTCAGTCTGGCGTCGACGTTATCTGTAAGGGGCAATTCTCGCCCTCTCTCGCATTAATTCGACCCAAACGGGATTTCGCTACCATAAAGTCAAATCGAGATACAAGATTAGCTTAAAATACAGTCTTTGTGTAGTTTTCCTTCATGAAGAAAGTCTCAAGCATGAAACCGAAGCAAGGTTTTATTATTACGCAATAAAATATCCTATGCAGACGACAAGATAAATGTGGCTGAGAATTGAATTTAATGTTGTTTCAGGAACGGTAGAAAACGTTGTGGGAAAAGAAGAAAATGCTGGTAACCAGCATTTTCTCCTTTACTCACAATGTTTTCAAAAGGTTGTTAAAAGTTGTGATTGTGTGGTAAAGGGTTAATTAACTCTATAACAAACAACACAGATTTAGACTTGTTCAAATTAAAAACATGTGCAGTTGACAAATAAATTTGCTTTCAAACGATGGGAAATGGTCGAAAACATTGTGGGAAATGTAGAACATGCTGAATACAAGCTTTACTTTTCTTCTCCTTTTCCCACATTTCTTTTTAAAGTTATCCTCCACAGAATTATGAAAACAATGGATCGTTTGGTAAATATATAGTTAAATTTTATGCTTTATATCAACTCTTTATGAGATGACTAAATTTTGGACAGGACCAAATTGAAAGCATTAGCTGGCAAAAAATAAATACATGTATAGCTGAACTGATAGGATTTGTCTCTGAAATGGAAGAAAACGTTGTGAAAAAAGAAATATAAGATAGTTACCAGCATTTTCTCCTTTTCCCACATTGCTTTCAAAAGTAGTCCTTAAAACCCCTTTTCCCAAAATGTTTTCAAAAGCTTTCTTTTTCAGGATCGTTAAAATTGTGTGATAAAGGGTTCAAGAGTTAGTATCTTTCCATCAGTGTAACCAAGGAGTCAAGTTACCTGAGCGTTATAGTGCCAGCGAAGGGAGGTAACTGAGTCGAGTCCTTAATGGTTATAATGGTTGGGCAGCTTAGCGCCATTCAATGCGTTTTTATGGGCAGAGAAGATCGACATCAGACCTTAAAACGTCTATATTTTTTATAGCCTGATCTTGATCCTTTTTGTTGGCAAAAGCGATTTCCTTGTCTTCCATTGTCAGCATAACTCAATAAATAAACCTTACAATATAAAAATGAACCAATTCTGCACACTAAAAGGTCCAAGCTATTCGTCATGAAAAAGACAGTTTTTTTTTTTCGTTCCCTGGAATTCAACAAGCTCAAATACCTGGCCAAACTAAAAGAAATTTTCCGAAACAAATGAGCGAAGCTCTGTGAAAAAGAGGTTTAATGCATCTGCAAAAAGTATCGATTCAGGTCAGCCTGCGCAATCCGCACAGGCTGACCTGGGTCGAAACCTTTTGCTTTCGGTAAAATCTCTGGTCAAAGGACCAGTGTACCTCATTATTATACAAAACGGATTTTTTTTTTATCCATGTGAATGACTTGTTTGGCATGATTCATTTCGGAGATGCTGAAAATTCCCTTTTTTGCAAGAGTATGGCTCAAACGTTTAAAATTCAGGGGCGTTGAAGGTGTTGTATTTGTAAATCTTATTCGATCCCCTTGGTACGCTAATTACGTGGGAGTGTCTCTGGACAAGGCACTGCTGAGCCCTGCCCTAGTACCTGTGAAACCTAAATAGGAAAGACATGAATAAGCGAGCTGTCGTTGTGATACGAAAAACATTTTGCTCATATCAGTAATGATGATAAACGTGGAAACATCACTGAATTAATGAACAAATCTATTTTCTACATAATGATAGATATGAGTCATGCTCTGTGAAAAGGGGGCTTAACGCATCTGCGAAAACTATCGACTCAGGTCAGCCTGCGCAGTTCGCGCAGGCTGACCTGAGCCGAAACTTTTCGCTATTGGTCAATTTTCTGTATGTCCAATGACCAGTCTACCTCATGATTAAGTCAGTTGTTAAAGAAAGTAGCGATTATGGATCCATAACTATAAGATGGTTTGCTCGGTAAAATGCATCACGGAGATGCATTAAGCCCCCTTTTGCTAGAGCGTGGCTCATATGTATAAAGAGTCATGCTCTGTGAAATGGGGGTTTAGTGCATCTGCGATAGTATCGACCCGGGTCAGCCTGTGCAGTCCGCATAGGCTGACCTGTGTCGAAACTTTTTGCTTTTGGTAAATTTTTTGCATGTCAAAGGACCAGCCTAACTCATGTTTCAGCTGGTAATTAGACAAAATGACTCTTGGATCCATCATTATGTTATGACTTGCTCGGTGTTATGTATCACAGAAATACATTAAACCCTCTTTTGGCATAGGAAGGCTCATATGAGAAGTTGTAGATCCAAGATCAGACTGCACATCTTGTGCAAGGTGATCTTGATGTACACTGTCCACAAAACTTACCCTCTTTCCATCATTGTCAGTATTAATTGGTCGACCAATCTCTTTTCGAGGACTGATGATAGTCACTGGGACATGATACATTCCTCTCACCACTGACCATTGTTTCGACGATGGTTTTATGGAAAAGCAGCCAGTGGCCTGGAGAGAATATTGTCCGAAGTAACAGTAAAAAGAAACTCAATGAAAGCATGGATAGGTGCACTGGCCGCCGTGATATAACCGAAATAATATTGAAAAAATGGCATTAAACACCATTCAATCAATCCATCATAGTATTAAATGGGTCTCACACCACGGCTGAGTAAAAGTAAATCTTTTTTATCGACAGTCTAATTGTTTTATATATCATTTAATCACACGGAGACGACAATATATGAGGACCACACACGTCGACCTCCGATTAGCAATTTTAACCCTTAGCTGTTAGGAGCGACTCACTGACCTTTTGCGGACAGTGTAGATCAAGATCAGACTGCACAGAACGTGCAGTCTGATCTTGGATCTACACTGTCCGATAAAGAGATATTTATTCTTCAAAAATATGTTTAAAATAGCAAAACTTGGGGCTTTACCATCGGCTTGAAAGTTTTATTTATGTTGTTTGGCAGTTTAAGGTTAAATGTCAATTAGCCTTTTACCAAACAATCCCCAGTTTTAATGATCCTGAGGGAGAAGCCTATTGAAAACATCGTGGGAAAAGGAGAAAATGCTGCTTACCAGCATTTCTAATATGAATAGATGGAAAGAATAAGGTAGTGGACAATGTAGATCAGAGATCAGACTGCATGTTTTGTGCAGTCTGATCTTGATCTACACATTCCACAAAAGTTTGTTGTGTCGTCTAGGGTAATGACAGAGTTAGCACAGTGTGAGTAATTCTGTGTCCCGAGGCTGGGAGGCAACGTGTGAAATCTCACTCTCCCTTCAGAATAACAACACTTTTTTGTATGTTAATGAATTTGATATTAAAGGGGCAGATATAGATATTTAGTCACGATTTAATATTTCTTGCCCTTTTGGACTTACAAATACTACATCTGTTTCTTTTTTCATTTTCTTTGTAAGTCTAAAGAAACTGGGTTTTTCTTTGAAAACTTTAAGAAACGGGACGTTTGTTTTACATCCGGGAACTGTTTACACAGGACCGGATATGACGTCATCCATGCCTATTTGAATATGAATAAACTATGCTCTGTGAAAAGGGGTTTAAAGCATCTGCAAAAAGTATCGATTCAGGTCAGCCGGCGCAATTTGCGCAGGCTGACCTGGTACGAAACGTTTTGCTTTTGTTAAATTTTCTGCATGTCAAAAGGACCTTTCTACTTTAGGGTTCAGTCGGTTTTTACAAATAATGGCTTTTATGGGTCCATAATTATGTGATTACTTGATTGGTATAATGGATCGAGGAGATGTATTAAATTCCCTTTGCCAGACCATAGCTCAAATTTGCTTGTTTTGAGTATATTTATCGTCGCCACTGCTTGCCTATATTACCTGCAAAACGCGAAAAGGGGCATTTGGACATTTGCGTAAAGTGTCATCCCGGATCAGCCTGCGCAGTCCGCGCAGACTGATCCGAAACGACACTTTCCGTTCTATATAATTTTCTGTTTTCTGCAAGTCTGCTGTAGGAAAAAATCTAATGCAGTCGTAAATTGTCGTCTCGGATTAGCCTGCGCGGACTGCGCAGGCTGATCCGAGATGACACTTTACGCAAATGTCCGAATGCCCCTTTTCGCGTGTTGCAGGCCATATAGAAGATACTTCCCAGAACGCTGTTAGTTGTTTTATGTTGTAGGGGACAGTGCAAGACACAAGACGAAAACTATCATAAGTAACTTATGGTTCTTTAAAGAGCTCGGTGTATATAACTGTCCTAGACTGAGACCTAGATTTGAAAGTCTTATCCGAAAGATTGATAGCAATTGCAGTTGGCCAGCCGTGGGAATCGAACCCACACCGTCAAGTGTATCGAGATTACAACTTTCGTGTTCTATCACCTGGGTTAATCCGGCTGACAATCAATACAAATCCACACGATCGACGTGTATAGATGCCCATGTGGCATTCTCCCAAGCTTTCGCGAAATTCAGGCTCGAAATCCCAAGATAACTTAAGAAGCTACGTATTAATTTACGGAAGTACAATTGTTAAAGATAAATCCTCACAGCTAGAGAGAAAAAGGCTGTTTAAACTTAAAAGTGTGTAGAATGGCTCAGCTGTGTAAACATAGATAAATGACTAATATATATGGTGTATGGGGTAGAAAAACGCAATGGAGTTGTCCTCATTTAAAACCGGAAACGACAACAGCGATTGCATTTTAAGGCCCCCCAAAACATGAAACACATTTTCTATCTGTCGTAATATGTACTATCTTGCAGCCACCAGGGGCAACATTTGGCATGAAGAAACAAGAATGATTATAGTTTCATAAAATAAGGATGAAATGGGTTAAAAATTGGCTAATAAACTGCCTGGAAACGAGTATTGATGTATCTTTAAACTTCTTTTTTTTTTACACTTTTCTTTTTTATTTATTGATGGTATAGAGAAAAAAATAGTGCTTTTCTGAATTCGGTGATAAAACATTTTCTCAAAGTTGGGTATGATTATAAAAATCTAAATAGATCTAGGCCCCTCTAAAAAGCCTCCTACAACTAGACTTGACCTTTTTCTTCCACATAGAAGTTTGATATTTCATAAACGTCTGCAAACATGGTCTTTAATCTTTCAGCACGCAGTCCCGACTTTTAACGACCTTGAGGGAAAAGTCTTTTGAAAACAATGTGGGAAAAGGAGAAAATGCTAGTAACCAGCATTTTCTCCTTTTCCCACAGTGTTTTCTACCCTTTGAATGACAAATTTTACGTTTCTAGTAACATTTAATTTGTCACTTGCAAATGCTTTCAATTTGGACAAGACTAAAATTATGTCGTTTGGTTGAATTGAAACATGAAAACAAAATTCGCCGGATACCCCTTTTTCGTTACTTTTTTTAAAATCTTTTTCTTACCGCGTAAGCACGCCATCAAGTGCCAAAATAGAATACACTGTTAACACCACTAGTTACAACATAGCATTTACACAAGTGATTGCTATATTTGCGACACAGTGTATGTCAATGGGATAAATTGACGCCAATGTGGCGTTTCAAAATGTGAGTAATTCCCTGTCCGGAGGCTTGGAAACAACGTGTGAAATTTTCCGACAACTTTCACGCTCCACGGTCGAAATGTCGGAAATGATAACGCTTTTTTATGCTAATGAACTTAACATTAAAAGTTTGTTTTTTTATCTTCTTTCTCTGTTTTTTGACCAGCCCACATAGTTCAGGTGGTAGAGCTTAGGACTTGTAAACATTATGTTTTGGGTCACTTGAGGGTATGGGTTCAAGCCCTGCGGCGGCTGGCCACCTAAAATTACTGATAGTCTTTCGGATGAGACGTTAAGCCGAGGTCCCGAGCGACGGTGCTATATACAGAGCACGTTAAAGAACCACGCGTAACTTAGAAAGGATGTCGTCCTGTATCTTGCACTATCCCCCGTGACAAAACTAACAGCCTTCAGGGGGCGTCGCCCATATATGGGCATCGGTGGCGACGATAAATAAAAGCAAATTCAATCAATCTTTCTGTTTATCTTGTCATGCGAGACTATTGCAAAAAGTCTGCGGCGACGTGTGGACTAAGATCAGACTGCATCAGGGGCGTAACCAGTGTCCGTTTTCACCAACCATTCTGAAGAGCATTCTTTGTCTTATTATAGGTTTAGAAAGTACCAAAACTTCTGATTGGCTAAACCATTCGGTTTAGCCAATCAGAAGTTGTGTTACTTTCAAATTAGAATTTTTTTTATAATAAGACTTGGAATGTTCTAAAGAATGTTTGGTGAATACGTAACCAGAAGGTTCCGAATCGAGAGTGCTTTTTCATCCTTAGGCTACTGGGCGCAACGCTGAAAACCAACATTTTCTTATTTTCCCACATTGTTTTTCTCCTCTTTCAGAAAGAAATCCTTTCATTTCAAAACATTTATTCGTCGTCTGTAAATGCTTTCAATTTGGACAGGTCTAATATTTTATCGTTTGGTAAAGAGTTAACACTTTGTCAAACGATCCCGCCTTTT
Source organism: Hippopus hippopus (assembly GCA_946811185.2). Classification (NCBI taxonomy): domain Eukaryota; kingdom Metazoa; phylum Mollusca; class Bivalvia; order Cardiida; family Cardiidae; genus Hippopus; species Hippopus hippopus. The sequence continues at coordinate 35,677,238 of OX328109.1, read as the reverse complement.
TACAACCAGAAAGAAGAAGGCTTTAAAAAAAAGTGAAAAACGGAAAAATGTTGGTATCATGTACGTTTTCTTTTTCTCCTTTCCTCTAATAGAGTTTTTCAAACCTCTCAAAGAAAAAAATAACGTCATTTTAAACCAAATTTAATTTTTCGTCTGCAGTGCTCTCAATTTGGACGAGTCTAAAATTATATTGTCAGGTAATGGGTTAAATGTTCGTCTGCAGAGTAAACTCAAACAATTTCGACGCTCGAACGACGCCAGTCAGGTAATACGTGTTAGCTCACGTAATTAGTGTTTTACCGGAGAGCAATGGAAGTCGGAAACGATGTAGAGACAATTCTGATATATTTCAAGAGGGTGCAAATAGCTTTAACCCTTTCTGGCGCCACGTGTGGTTTCGTTTACCTTTTGCGGACAGTATAGATCCAAGATCAGACTGCACAGAACGTGCAGTCTGATCTTGAATCTACACTGTCCGATATTTATGAGTTATATTACCTGGCATTAAAAAAAGTATAAAGAAAGAAGCTTTGAGACTGGTGTTTTATGTTTGCTTTGATTTTCAGATGACGTAGGTCATATAATTTGTTGAGAATTCTAATAGCGAACAGCGTATTGACGAGGCTAGTTTTCCGCAATGCATGTTTTTGTAAAAGCCTTTTGATTTATGCGATAGCTGTCTAACTCATTACCCCAATGAAACAAAGTAACAGCAAAAAACATCGATGTAAGAATAAGAATAAAAACTGGGAACAAAAAAGTATATATATATACATGTATATATTATGGCAAAAGGAGAACATTTGGTACTGGCCCTAAACAAGTAATTTTTGCAACAGCATAGCTGGCATACAGATGTACAAACGGACGAACTAACGGTCAGACAGACTGGTGATTAGGCGGGCGAACGGACTGACGGGCGAACAGACAGAGAAGAAGAAGAAGAAGAAAAGGAACAACAACAACTACGACGACGACAACAACAACAACAACAACTGAGAAGAACAAGAACAAAACAACATAAGCAAAAACGACAGGAACAAGAAGAATAAGAACAAAAAGAACAAGAATAGAAGGAAAATAAGAAAAAGAAGAAAAAGAAGAACAAGAATAGAAGAAAAATAAGAACAACAAAGAACAAGCAGAACAAGAACAACAAAGAACAAGAACAACACGGACAAGAAGAAGAACAAGAACAGCAAAAACAATTACAACTAGAAAAATAACAGCAAGAACAACAACAACAACAAGAACAATAACATCAATTACAAGAACAGCAAGAACAACAACAACAACAAGAACAAGAATAAGAACAACAACAAGAACCACAAGAACAACAACAGCGACACGAATAACAACAAGAACAACAGCAACAACAAGAAGAAAAAGAACAACAACCAGAATAACAACAACAAGACCAATAACAACAAGAACGAGAAAAACAAAACAACAATAACAAGAACAAGAACATCAAGACTAAGGACAACAAAAACAACAACAATATCAATAACAACAACAACAACAACAACATCTACAAAACGAGAAGAGCAGCAAGAACACCAAGAAGAAGAACAAAATCAACAAGAACAAGAAGAGCAAAAAAAAAAGCATCAATACCAGAACAACGCAAGAACAACATTAATAAGTACAACAACAAGATTAACAAGAAGAACACCAACAGAACAAGAAGAACAAGAACAAGAACAATAAGAAAATCAAGAACAAAAAACAAAAACAAGAACAACAAGAACAGCAACAAGAACAAGAACAACTACAACAAAACAAGACGAACAAGAACAGCAAGAACAATAATAACAAGAACAACAATAATAATAGGAACATAAAAAACAACAAGAAAAAGAACTACAAGAACAATAACGACAACAACATAACAAAACGAACAAGAACAAGAAGAATAACAAGAACAATAATAATAATAATAACATAAAAAAACAAGAACTACAAGAACAAGTACAACAAAAACAACAAAAACAAGAAGAGCAACAAGAAAAATAGGAACATGAAGAACAACAGGAACAACAGGAATAACAAGAACAACAAGAACAAGATGACAACAAGAACAAAAAGAACAAGAAGACCAAGAACAACAAGAGCAACAAGAACTAGAGCAACAAGAAAAAGAAGAACAAGGACAACAGGAATAACAAGAACAAGAAGAACAGCAGCAAAAATAACAGCAAGAACAAAAACTACAAGAACAAGAGCAACAAGAACGACAAGAAAAAGAACAACAGGAATAACAAGAACAAGAAGAGCAACAAGAACAATAATAACAAGAAGAACAACAAGAAAAAGAGCAACAAGAACAAGAACAACAAGAAAAAGAAGAGCAACAAGAACAAGAACAACAAGAAAAAGATGAGCAACAAGAACAAGAACAACAAGAAAAAGAAGAGCAACAAGAACGAGAAGCAAAAGACGAATAAGGGCAACAAGAATAACAACAACAACAGCAAGAACAACAAGAACAATTACAATAAGAACCTAAAGAACAACAGCAACAAAAAGAAGAGCAAGAAGAAGAAGAGCAACAAGAACAACAAGAACAAGAACAACAAGAGCAACAAGAACATGAAGATCAACAAGAACAATAAGAACAAGAAGCGCAAGAAGAAAAACAAGAACAAGAACAACAAGAATAAGAACAACAAAAACTAGAAGAATAAGAAGAAAAAGAACAACAAGAACAAGAAGAGCAAAAACAAGAAGAACACGAACAAGAACAAGAAGCCGAAGGAAAAAAGAATATGAGAATTATGACGACGACGAAGACTACAACGACGACGACAATGATAATGATGATGATGATGATGTTGATGAGATGGAAACAACCTCAGAAATACTTATCTATGTTGCTGACTCAATTATCTGCAAGAAATTTATGCAACAATTTGTCCGTATACGGATAAGATGGAGTGATTTTTACTCTTAACCGAATAATGCGGCGTTTTAACGATCCGGAGAGTAAAAGTCATTGAAAAAATCGTGAGGAAAAGAAATAGCTGGTTCCCATCATTTTTCCCTTTACCAACGATGTTTTCGAACCTTTAAAAGCCAAACTCCAAGAATTTTAGCAACATATAATTTGTCGTCGGCAAATTCTTTCAATATGGAAATGTTAAAAAAAATTGTCCTCTGGTAAAGAGTGAAGTCAGGCAATTATCCGATAAATGAGTAGTGTAGTTCGCCATCTTTTCATCGATATAATTACGTCATACTTCCGCCCAAGTCTAAACAACACTAATTATAACCCAGACCGCGGAATAATGTAGTTCCTGAATATTCATGCACCAAAGAATACAATTAACACCCGAAAAATGGAAATTCGGGGACTGGAAAATTGTGTATAACACGCGAAGCCGCTGAGGCACCTAATGTTTGAATAATCTCTCCATTTAGCGCGAGTTCGGGAATAACAAACAGCTTATGAATTTTAATTGACAGTAACGCGGCATTCCAAATCTGGAACCATCTTGACTTTGCTTTCCTCACTATCGGAGCATATGTTTTATTTGGTAATGTTAGATCAACGGAAGACTATACGTATACCAGTATTCAGTACAGTCAAATTTTGACTCCGAAACATACTTTTAGAAATTTTTTAAACTAATATTCGAATTTATTTGAATACTTAAAACAAATATTCAAATACCTGTTTTTGTATTCGTTTTCAACCCTAGTTTTGGTGCTTAAATCGTTTAATATGGCCTGCAACACGCGAAAAGGGGCAATCGGACATTTGCGTAAAGTGTCGAGCAGGCTAATCCGAAACGACATTTTCCGTTTTTATGTAAGTTTCTGTTTTGAGCAAGTCTACTGTAGCACAAAATCTAATGTAGTCGTAAAGTGCCGTCTTGGATTAGCCTGCGCGGACTGCGCAGGCTGATCCGAGACGACACTTTACACAAATGTCCGAATGCCCCTTTTTGCGTGTTGCAAGCCAAATTATCTTGTGTTCTTACGATCCTCCCACGAAAGAAAAGGCCTTTAAAAACATTGTGGAGAAAGAGCAGAAAATACTGGTAACCTCTCAAAGACGAATCATATCTTTTAGCCAAAGATAAGTTGTTGTGTGCAAATACTTTCAATATGAACAAATCTAAAATCTTGTCTTTTCGTAAAGAGTAAACATTGTATCCTTGACGAATTTTTTTTCAGGCCATGAAAAAACAAAAACAAATTACGCAAAATACATTTTTTCAGGCTGATAGAAATAAATATTGAAAATAAACTTGCAAAAAAAATGTAATTGTGATTGTTTTCTTCAGCATCACCAAAGTAAAAGGCAGAAATGACCCCCCCCCCCAAAAAAAAAAAAACGTTACTCTATTAAAAACGCATGTTTAGATTTATCTACATCATCATTAATCTCGTTCAACTGTAGAACTTTATTTAGTTATCTCCCTTACTCCATTAACAGCATTGGGAAAAACATGAATAGGTTCTCTGGCCATCGTTATCCTGTTAAAAACACCTTAAAAGTCAAAACAAGCGTAGCATTTATTAATAGATAAAAAGATCAAATTTTTCACATCCAATGCTTTCTGGGGTGTAAATTTAGCTAAAAATATCCTGAGTGTAGATTCACACGTGAGACTGATTGCACTTTCTGCATGTCCGGCATCCGTCAATCATTTTTTCCCTTGTTCAAATGGTAATGAAGTTATCATTTGATAGTAGTGCATGGATTTTTAAAAGGTATTAATATTTCTGATGTCGCAGTCTACCAATCACAACTGATACTGAAATATTGTCTTAGAAAAAAATCATGTATAAATCCGCGGGCAGACCTACGGTGATATGACAAACGCATTATTTTCTGAGTTAAGTTTTTGCCATAGGAAAAAAAAAAGCTAAGATTCGACCAAACTGAAAGAATTTGCAGACGGCAAATTAAATATAGCTCAAAAGATGATTTGTGTCTTTGAAAAGGTAAAAAAAGAAACATTGTAGAAAACTGGAAAAATGCTAGTTACCTTATTCTAAAATGTTTTCAAAGGGCGGCTTTCCCAGGGTCGTTAAATCGCTGGATCGTTTGGTAAAGTGTTAAAAATTGGGCTAACTTTTCGATAGCTCATGATTATATACTTATGGTTTTATTTTTTTACTTATTTCTTGGTCCTCTTAGATTCGAATTCCAAATTATGTCCAGAAGTTTGCTTTATTGCTAACGATGTGATAAACACTTTACCAAACGATAAAGATTTAGACATGTCCAAATTGAAAGCATTTGCAGACGACAAATTAAATGTGACTCAAATGATGTAATTTGTTTCTGAAAAGGTAGAAAACGTTGTGGAAAAAGGAGAAAATGCTGGTTACCAGCACTTTCTCCTTTTCCCACAACGTTTTCAAGAATTTCTTTTTCGAGGTCGTAAAAACTCGGGACTGCGTGATAATGGATTAACAAAAGCTATATTGTATTGTCTTATATCACCAGACAATGGCGTTCCTACCTCACTGTCTACTTGTGGTCTAGATCTATAATAGCCAGTCTTGAACTACGACAATAAGTGTAAGCAAGCTTCGACCACTTAAAATAGCAAAACAGATGTAAAAAGAACCACATACAAGTACATGTACACACGAAAAATTTTTATTTTTCAGGGAAAAGTGCGATACTAGTACATATAATTAAAGTTAGGCGCGCTCTTGTATAAGTGCAAGTTTGTATATTGTTAATGTAATTGCTTGTGAATAAAAAAAAAAAGGAATTTGAGGAAAGGTGAAGAGGCGGGCAAAGTCGAGATTCTTTTTTCTTTTTTGAAAGACGTTGTAGATATATCTGAATTTGGAAGTAATACCAACTTTTGATAGGGTAAATCATTTAGTTTAGCCAATCAGAAGTTGTGTTACTTTTGAATGTAGAAATTTTTTAGTAAGACTGTTAATGTTCTTAAGAATGGTTGGTGATTACGGGCTTTTCAAACCCTTTACCACGCAAATCCCGTGTTAAAATGACTATAATATACTGTAATTTGCTTTTGAAAACATTATGAGAAAAGGTAACCGTCATCTTCTCCTTTCCTCACAATCTTTTCTGATCTTTCTTAGTCAAATTCCACCATTTAAGCCACATTTGATTTGTCGTCTGCAAATGCTCTCAGTTTTGACTAATCTGTAATTTTAGTCATGCTCTGTGAAAGGGGGACTTAATGCATCTGCAAAAAGTGTCAAGTCAGGTCAGCCTTCGCCGTCCGCGCAGGTCGACCTTGGTCGAAACTTTTGCTACTGGTCAATTTTCAACATGTCAAAGGACCAGTGTTTCTCATGAATCAGTCGATAAGTATACACTCGTATAATGGATTTTATGAATCCATGATTATATGATGACTTGCTTTGTGTCATGCCTCACGGAGACACATTAAACCCCCTTTACCAGAGCGCGGCTCAAATATAGGCAGTCTTTGTCAAGTTATTTTCTCCCTTGTTTAGTTCAAACCTTTTCTATATTCGCTTGTTTTAAAACACCGCTTCATCCAGAAATTACGCGCCAATCCTACGGTGTGTTAGCTATCGCTGTGTAGTCCGAGAAGTTGCGATTGATCATTCCGGTCATTATTCACGGTACCAATAATCGATGCAGTCCAATATCACCAGAAAGATGCTTAATTAGATAATTGTTCGGGTAATTTGCGACTAGAGGCAAGTTTTTGGCGAAATTAAGCGTTCCATCAGCGACTTTCTCCATAACAAATACTAAACACGTTAACTTACCGCTAATTGACGCTCTTGCGATTACGTCATCACAATTACCAGAATGGCGCCAAGTTTCCCGATGGCAGAAATACAAATTTGTTTGCTGGTACATTGACAGCTCTTCTTGGTCCGTATTCACTCACCTATTTTGAAGAAATTCTTTAGTCTCATTCACTAGGACTGTTTAAAAATTGAAAGTGACACAACTTCTGATTGGGACCCCTTCTGATTGGCTAAACCAGATGGTTTAGCTGATCAAAGTTGTGCTACTTTTAAATTTAGAAAATCTTGGAGGATAAGACTAAAATGTTCGTAAAAATGGTTGGTGAATACCAGGTCGAACAGTTACTTGGATATTTGCAAAAGATAATAATAAATAGTTTATTATGATGGTTCCCTCTTTAAGGAGGGGTTGGGGGCGGTTGGCTGAGGAAGGTACAAAATACAAAATTTGGCAATGATTATAATATTCGATAAAATATTGTTTCTAAGATCTACAGCAATACTGCTCATAATTAGGGACCTTCGCCTTTCCTTCTAAGTGAAATAATGCAACTAAGACATTATTTTGACAACGGAGAAACTATAATTCATAACAACCATCATAGGCCAACTCAATATTTGCCTACTCCGTGCCCTCCCCCTATGATCATACATAAATGTATATAAGTAGGAGCGGCTCTCTGGCAAATGGGGGTTTAATGCATCTTCGTGATGCTTTACACCAAGCCAGCCATCTTATATAGTTATGGATCCGTACAATCCATTTTGTCAAACGACAAAGTGAATCATGACGTAGAATGGTCCTTGGACTTGCAGAAAAAAAAGGCAAAAAGTTTTGACCCATGTCAGCGTGGTTGATACTTTTTGCAGATACATTATACTCCATTTTCACAGAGCATTATTCAAATTATTCTGGTTCGTAAAGGCTCACAGGTGACCAAAAGTAAACAACTCGAAACTCAAAATTCAACCAAATTTCATGCATATCATTTAAAAGTGTGGATATTATTATGAGTTTGACAATATGTTACAGTACTGTCTGTCAAGGTTCTCGTCGCTGGCAGAAAAATCAATTGTAAAACTTCAATTACAGTAGCCAACTTTAATTCAAGTTTTACTTTTAGCCGCTAGTGGGCTATTAATTGCAAGACTATGAGCCATGCTCTGTGAAAAGGAGGCTTATTGCATCTGCAAAAAGTATCGAACATGTCAGCCTGAACAGTCCGCGCAGGCTGACCTGGACCGAAACGTTTTGCTATTGGTCAATTTTCTACATTTCCAAAGAAAAATTTACATCATGATTCCGTGGGTTGTTCGACAAGACGGACTTAATGGATACATGACCATGTGATGCTTGGTATCATGCGTCACGGAGATGCATTTATGCCCCGTTTTGCCAGAGCATGGCTTATATATATATGAGCCATGCTCTGTGAAAAGGGGGCTCAATGTATCTGCGAAAATATCGATCCAGGTCAGCCTGCGCAGACTGGCAGGCTGACCTTGGCCGAAACTTATCGCTATTGATCAGTTTACTATATGTCCAAGGACCAGTCTATCTCATGATTAAGTTTGTTGTTTAAAAAACGTGTATATTATGGATCCATAAGTATGTGATGGCTTCCTTGGTACCATGGATCACGGAGATGCATTAAGCCCCCTTTTGCCGGAGCATGTCTCATATATGACTCGCAACACGCGAGCGAAAAGAGGCATTCGGACATTTGCGTAAGGTGTCGTCCCGGATCAGCCTGCGCAATCCGCGCAGGCTGATCCGGGACGACACTTTCCGATCGTGTGTGATTATCTGTTTCATGCAAGTCTACTGTAGGACAAAATCTAATGTTGACATAAAGTGCCGTCTTGGATTAGCCTGTGCGGACTGGGCAGGCTGATCCGAGACGACACTTACGCAAATGTCCGAAAGCCCCTTTTCGCGTGTTGCAGTTGCAGACCATTTTTAAATATATGATTGGCGAAGATATTCTGTCTCAGATAATCAGATGGTTCGTCTCAAAATTGGAAGCTTGAATCGTATTTACAATAGGGCTAATTGATCAATATTGCTCCGGGTTGACGGTAAAGATCAATAGATTTTTTTTTTTCTTTTGAGTTGTACATGTACCTACATAAAACGACGTGCAGTAAGTAAAGAAACATGCTCTCGGAAGACCACCCTCGAATCGTCTTCGTCGTTTTATTACAACCGAAAACATGCCATTTGTCTGCGAAAACAAGATCACGATACGAAACTCCGTATGTTTTCGCTTCTTTGAATCACAAAAACCCGAGGGTGACATGTCTGTAACAAGTAAAAAGAACGTAATACACAAATTTTTGCTCACTTTATCATGTAAGTGCACTCTCTCAACCTAGACGCTTGTCGCCTTCACGCTGAAGAGTAAAACATACTCATGTCACGTCAGACGCTTGTAAAAATGGCTCTCGAATATGAACCCTTCTTTGAAATTACAATTTTAATATGTCTAGAATTTTACTTTTCAAAAATAAGACGACACATATTATGTATAAAATATCTTTAGAATTTCTTTTCAATCTTTTACTGTTGTCAAATCAAACTGAGACATATGATCACAAAATCGATCTCGATGGACTATTTCTTTCCAGAACTCAGATGATAGTTATGAAAAGGATAAATCCTTTACTAAACGATGTCATTTTTGTACGACACCAAGAAAGACGGCTGCTGGAAACAACGTGGAAAAAGGGAGAAAATGCTGCAAGTCACTCTTCCAACAATATTTTCCACCCATTCAGAGAAAAGCTCCATTATTTGATAGACAAGCAGTTTTTCGCCTGCCAATACTTTCAAAACACGTCAAAAAGTTGGTCGTCTGGTAAAGAGTTGAACGTCCAGGTCACGTCAGAGCTTTTCTGGTTTACTGCTTGTCACGTGGTCCTCTTGTCACTTCGGGATCAAAGGTTCTTAGGAAAAAAACCTTAATGAGTTATGTATACGGACACTTTAAAACAATAAAACCATGATAACGACCGAAATCGACATGCTTTGTACCTCAAAAAATGACGTAGGCAATCGCGGTTTCCGTTTTGTCCAATAAACTTGCAGCTTTCTTATTTTTTCCCTTTCGTTTATTCTTTTTCTTATTTTGTTGTTTGAGGCTGGTTGGTTTGTTTGGAGTGTAGCGCCATTTTCAATATTATTTCAGTTATATGGGGGCAATCAGTGCATGTTTCAATGCTTTCCAGGACTATCTTGTTTCACTACAACACATCGCAAAACATTCTTTCCAAGTTACTGGAACCATATACACCGACGATTCTTAAGAATATTCTTTGTCTTATTCTACAAGATTTTCTACATTTGAAAGTAACACAACTTCTGATTGGCTAAACCATTTGGTTTAGCCAATCAGAAGTTGTGTTACTTTCAAATGTAGAAAATTCTGAAGAGTAAGACTGAGACCGTTCTTAAAAATGGTTGGTGAATACGAACTCTGTGATTGCTTTCCCTCATAAACATCGTCGAAACAATGTTCAGGGGTGAGACAGGAGTGAATCGCGTCTCAATACCTATCATCAGTCCCTGGAAAAAATGGCCGAGTGCGGGATTACCAACCGGCGACCCCTGTGCTTCAGTCATCTGTGTTTCCGACTCAATTCCCGGGCTAGGCTGTTTAAGGCTGGAAAGGTTGAGACTGGTGGCTACACTTTGGTTGACTACGTCTGTACTTTCTGGGTCCGTATTCAAGAACCATTCTTAGGCTTACTCTCAGGAACTTTCTAAATTTGAGAGAAACACATTTTCTGACTGGCTAAACCAAATTGCGTTATCTTCTAAATTGTCTCGTAAAGACTTAAACATTTAATACCTTGTGCCCAACAAACATACTTTTGGCATAGCCACGAAAACAATAATCATGAAAATTTAAACCAAAAGGGACCAGCCCAATTGTGAAAGTATCATTTTTTATAAAAGATAAACAATCCTAAAATGTATTGATGAACAGGTAATTCAAAATATACAATGATTATTGTTTCCGGGCCAATTTTCCCCAATCATGTGGCGCGTGGTGTCAAGGTCTTTTTTTGGTAGAATAAACGCTAGCCAATTTCAAATAGCTTTAGTTACGAATTATTGAGACTTAAATCACAATGACCAATTCTATGCTGCTTTTCCAAAATCATAACGTATGTATCAATATCAGGCGGCCTCCATCAAAACCAAAATGCAGTCAAATTCCCTTTTACGCTGTATTTCTTTTACTCTGTACTTCTAGTTTCAAATATGGGCAATTCGAATATTTTGCCCCTGAACGATGATCTGCCACCTTTTTATCTTTATACGAAACTAACAACAATAACTGTTCGAAATTTCAATCATGATGAATTTGAATATTCTACCTTTCAACTGTGAACTGCTACTTTTTATGTTAAAGACAGAACTTAACAACTTTAACTGTTTGGTCAATTTTCCATAGCTGGTTAGTACAAGAGCATGACATACATAACCGCTGATAAGCCTCAAAAGCCATTTTTCGTCTTCTTTACTAATTTCAACCATAGCTAATTCGAATATTTACCCTTCAACTGTGAACTGCTACCTGTAATCTTAAAGGGAAAAAAACTAACAACAATGATTGTGTGGTCAATATTTCGGAGCTGGTCAGTACAACAGCCTGTCATAGATAATTGCTGATGAGCCTAACTGGCTGTCATACTTGAGTCGTTAGATAAAGTTACCTCGCTACACGTCCTATCGCTATGTAAACAAGTATCGCCTCTTGTTCCACAGGTATATCGATAGATTTATCGCGATTGTAATGAAAGCCGATCTGTGCTGATAAGGAACGACGATATTAGCAATGAATCTAATCCAATCCCTTCCTTCGTTTCTTTTCCTGTTGTTTGTTCGGGTTAACCCTTTCATCACGCAATCCCAAGAAGGCTTTTGAAAACATTGTGGGAAAAGGAGAAAATGCTGGTGACCAGCATTTTCTCCTTTTTCCACAATGTTTTCTATCAAATCAAAGACAGAAATTACCAACTGAGCTACATGTAATATGTCATCTGCAAATGCTTTCAATTTGGTCGATTCTAACATTTTGTCGTTTGGTAAAGAATAAATGTGGGGGATTTATCAGGTGCCGGTATTTTTCTCTGTGAACTTTTTATTCATCTCTTATAACTGTTTTAAGTCTCAACTTGCTAAGCAAGTGAGAAGAAAATTACAATTCGATAGTATAAGCCCGAATTTTGTTACTTAAGAGCTATTTTTCGTGGAAAAATATTTCCTTATCAGGCAGTATAGAACCAAGATCAGACTTCACGTTCTGTGCAGTCTGATCTTGATCTACATTGTCTGCAAAATGTCGTCAAATCAGTCTTAGCAGCCTTAGGTTTAGTTCATGTATCTTTGTTCAAAGCAATCGCAGTCGACAAATCTAACTGTCAGGATTTGTTTCTGAAGGGATATAAAACATTGTGCGAAAAGGAGGAATTTCAACTTCTCAAAAAGCCTGTTTCTTTAGGGTCCTTGAAACAGGGGATTCGTTTGTAATGAGTTAAACATTAACATACTTATGCCTGCACAGGCTTCATCGCATGACGTGAGAATTAATAAGTTGAATAAAACTTTCAAGTCGATAATAAAAACACGAATAATGGTTTTTTCAAACTTAATTTTTTGGGGGGAAAAAACTGTCGGACAAAGTAGATCAAAGATCAGACTGCACGTTCTGTGCCTTAAAAATTTATTTATTGTTATAAAAAAAAAAAATCTCAGAATCCATTATTACTCATTTGTCCAAATTTTCACACTATATTTGCCTTCGTATAATTTTAACATCTTCCATAATTTGTTATGTTTGTCAACAAATCAATGTTTTTTGCTTTATAACATGTTTATCTTTTTTGCTATAAACACTGTACGCGATATTTCATAAAAAAGAAAGGAAAAATATGCCATTTTCTTTAGATTGAGAATATCAATTTCATTTAATTAGCAGCGTACAGCTTAATTGGCGTCAATGTATTACACATGTAGTGCCTAACATGTGCGTGTTTTTGTATAGGCCTACTTCGATGAGAATGAAAGGACCGTATTCACCAAGCATTGTTAATTTCATTCCAAGTCTAAGTCCAGATTTAGAAAGTGATACAACTTCTGATTGGCCAAACCATTTGGTTTAGCCAATCAGAACTTGTATTACTTTCACAATTTAGAAAAACCTCCGGAAAATAGAAATAAGAGTGAGCTATAGAATGGTTGGTGGATCGTTGATACAGTTCTGATTTTGCCGTTCAGGATATAGACTGCCGCTATTTTTTCTATTTCTCCTCAAGCTGGCAATTAATTATTTCATGAGTTCAATAATTATAACAAAATATAAGATATTGTGTCATTGTCAAAACTTTTAGGGCAACTGCCCAGTTTGTCCAATACCAAATATTCCCCACTGTAACAAATTCTACTTGTTTCGACGAATGAAAAAATACAACGCAAAGAAACATGAACATTATTGTTTTTTTTTTCATTACTTGCAACCAAGACACTGACGTCAAATCAAATATTCCGCATAGTAACAAATTCTACTTCTTTCGAAGAATGAAAAATTACAACGCAATAAAACATGAAGATTATATTATATTTTTGTCATAACTTGGAACCAAGTCACTGACGGTGAATATCCAAGATCAGACTTCATACGATGTCAGTCTAATCTAAATCTGTGCCTGCCAGAGTAACTCATACTTTTGCCAATGGCGGTAAAATTGTTAAAACGCTACACAGTTTATCTTGTTGTTTCAATGAAAAGCAAATCTTGTCAAAACCTATACATCATCACCCTGTCTCGAGGGAAAAATTACAGTTTTAATTCATTTCTGTCAATATTTAAGGCGTATTAGTTTACTCTCACAGACTGAAAACAAACAGTTCATCCCAAAAATATCTCAACTCGGCATGGAGTTTCAGAGCCAAGTCTGCACTATTTACTACCGGCGTCTGTTACAACTGACACGAGATGTATCATTGCGCGCGCACGACGATCTACCGTACTTAATTCAAAAGCTAAACATTTCCGAGAAGTACATGGCTATTTTAATGAGAAGAAATGGTTACCAGAGGGAAGAGTAATTTGCACGGACATAAAATCTGTTAGGCAAACAGAAAACGCATTCATAGGTACTATGTTAGGCGCCAAGAGTGAGCTACCCTCCCCGCGGCCTCTCAGTGGTTCGTACTTCTGGTTTTCGTCATCGATCACCTTCGTAATTAAGCGAAAGTAGCGTCTATCGTGTGGCATTGTATACTAGAGCATTTTGGGTATTTTTGTATCGATACATCTTAACTCCTTTCCAAACGACAAAATTTGTTACCTTGTGCAGAAACAGTCTACCCCGTATGTTAACGCTTAAAAATTACCTCACAATCCAGAGTTTTAACGACCCTGAGAAGGAAGACCTTTAAAAACAATGTGGAAAGAGCAGAAAATGCTGGTAACCAGAAATTTCTATTTTTCTTACAATGTTTCCTATCCATTTAAAGACAAAGTCTTTCATTTCAGCCACGTGTAACTTTTCGTCTGCAAATGCTTTCAATTTGGACGATTCTTAAATTGTCGTTTGGTTATGAGCTAATCACTGTCGATAATTCCTTCCTTGGTCTGAAATTCTAATTAGATAAACTAAATGATTAAGCCAATCAAAAGTTGTGTTACTTTCAAATCTAGAAAATTCTTTAATATTAGACAAAGAATATTCTGAAGAACGGTTGGTGAAAGATTTAGCCAATAAGAAGTTGCGTAACTTTCAAATCTAGAAACTTCTTGAGAATTAGATGAAGAATATTTTTAAGTATGATTGGTGAATACAGGTCCGGGAAATCTTTGCCATTCCTCGTGCCGAGATGGGTGTGCTTCCACAGAACGAAACAATGCTGAAAATAGAGTTTAACACCAAATAATCCAAACAGTTTTTGAAGAAAAAAAATAATAATAATAATATCGTCTGCGGCAATACGACAAAAGAATGGAGTCGACTGCTCGGGGTAATTGGTTTAGGTTTCTGCTACAATGATTTCAATCCAAACGTAAGACGAAAACCGCGTCAGTCCAGTCTGACGCCTCTAGAATTAAATCCTGTCCAAATAAACACTTTACCAGACGACAAAATTTCAGACTTATCCATTTCAAAAGTATATGAGTCATGCTTTATAAAAAGGGGGCCTGATACATCTGTTAAAAAGTATCGACCCATGTCAGCCTGCGCGTACTGCGCAGGCTGACATGGGTCGAAACTTTTTGCTATTTGTAAATTTTCTGCATATCCAAGGACCGTTCAGCTTCCTAATACCGTCGATTGTTAGACTAAAATAATTTTATGGATTCGTAATCACGTGATACCTTGCATGGTATAAGGCATCACGAAGATGCATTTAACCCCTTTTTGCCAAAGCATGACTCATTTGCAGACGAAAACTTTTATTTGACTCAAATTATGCGATTTGTCATGGACAGGGCTCAGTTTATCAAGAGGCTTACTGCATCTGCAAAAAGTGTCGACCCTAGGGACGAAACTCTTTCTTCTTGTGAACTTTATTCAGGCTGATTTTGATCTGCACTGTCCGCAAAAGGTCAGGGAGTCGCGCTTAATAGTCTAAAGCTCGAAACATACATTCCTTTTCGTCTGCGAGACAGTAGACATAATCAAAGATCTGACAATCTGAAAGAATCCTTAACGACTAAATTTTAGACCTGTCCAAGTTGAAACTACTTGCAGACGTCAAATTAAATGGTGCTCAAATGACAGGTTTTGCCCTTGAAACCGGGCAGAAAACATGGTGGGAAAAGGAGAAAACGCTGGTTACCAGCAGAGTCTTTTTCCCCTCAGGATTGTTAAATTTTGACTCCAGGTGGTTGTTCGAATGTCAAAAAGCATACTAGGTTTTTTTTTTCATCTGTTAGATATTAGATTTTATCCACTTTTTTAAAGAAATCCAATGCGTTTTCAAAGTGAGGTCCTGCGTGGCTCAGTAGAAAAGTGTAGGACTCGTAAGCTAGAGGCCTCGGGTTCGAGCCTCATTGAAAAGCACGAGATATTTCGTTGGGGTGTCCAATTTGGTAAGACACTTCAGAGCTAAGCCTAGAACTGTTGAAACCAGGGACATACATGAATAGGTGAGCTAATGCCGTGATATGGCTGTAATAATGTTGAAAGCTGCGTTAAACACCAATCAATCAATTAATCAACCAATCAATCAACTAATCAACATTTTCAAAGTCCTTTGCTGAAAACTTGCTTCGGGTGGGCAAAGAGACGAAGACCTCTATTGGTTTACACGGATTTAATAGACCATTATGTAAGTAAGTTTATGTAAGTACTTTTAATGTAGTTTGTACACCGAAACTAATGTGGCAGAGGGAAAGGGAAAATATTAACGCTGCATTAGTTAAATATTGCATATTAGTGTTATTAATTAGGTGCAAGGCGCCGAAAAATCAGTTGACCATGTTATATGTGTGGTCAGTCGGTATTACTTACGCTATTTAACTTGTTTTCTTATCGGGTAGATCTTATTTAAATTTCTATACTGGTCAAAAAAATTAAAGAGGATACTTATAGTTAAGCCATGCACTGGCAAAAGGGGTATAATGCATCTCCGTGAGTCATCATATAATTATGGATCCATAAAATAAGTTTTGTTTAACAATTGACCGGATCATAAGGTAAAATGGTCCTTTGACGTGCAGAAAATGAAAAAAAAACAAAACGAAAAAAGGTAAAAAGTATCAATGTCAGCCTGCGCGGCCTGGTCAGGCTGACAGAAGTGGATACTTTTTGCAGATGCATTAAGCCCCTTTTTCACAGACCATTGCTCATTTCTAATTTTTATCCAAATTTGCAAAGTCCGCGACTGCAATATTTTTTCTGGCTCCAAATAGCTCAATTAAGTCTACAACTTAGTCACAGATCAACGAACTGGATCATTAGTTATGTTGCGGGGGAATAGTGTGAGATACAGGATGAAACCTATATCCAAAACTACGTCTGGCTCTTTTACGTGCTTGGTGTATAGCACTGTCACACGGGAGCTCGGTTGACTTTTTCATCAAACAGACTTCTTTGGTAAGTTTAGATGGCCAGCTGTCGGGTTCGAACCCTCGAACCTAGGACTTGCTTAACGATATAGATATATTCAACGGTTGATTCCTTTACGGGAATCCAGTTCAGAACAGCTGTTCTCGATGGTTGATTCCTAGAGGCTTAACCAGTGGTCCGTGATGCATTATACCAAGTAAATTATCATATAATTATGGATCATTAAGATCTATTTTGTCTAACCAACGGCTGAATCTTGGGATAGACTGGTCTTTTGACATGCAGAAAATTGACCAATATGGAATTTTTTTCAACCCAGGTCAGCCTGCGTGGACTGCGCAGGCTGACCTGGGTTGATATTTTTTGCAAATGCACTAAGTCCCCTTTTCACAGAGCATGGCTCATATATTTTTTATGCATGACGATGAAAGTCTGAATAGTCTTCTTTATGTTTATCAAGCTTGCAGTCCTTACTTTTTCCTCCAACTATAGTATCGTGACGTCACTTTCATGGAGCGCTACCAAAGTGTTCTAAATTAGGTGACAATAGACGGTCAGAACATTACTAGACGTTACGTCTACAGAAAACAGTCTTAGCCTGTAATATCTTTAAGTATTTTGTTAACCCCTTAGCCTCCTAAGCTTGACTTAGAGTGGTTTTGCGGACAGCGTAGATGCAAGATCAGACTGCACAGAACGTGCAGTCTGATCTTGCATCTACGCTGTCCGATATGGTGAGATTTTTTCTGGTAGGAAGAACTTTGAATTTGTAATATTTTGGACTCTCCCTCTTTTTTTTTTGTTCATCTTTTTAGATTGTTTTACTTCTTTTTAGATGAGTCAACATTTTAACCCTTTACCAGACAATCTCATGTTTTAACGACCACACATACGGATCATGTTGTGAAAGTACTGTGGCAAAGGAACAAAATTCATGGGGCACCTTTCTGTGTAAGCACTTTTTGTAAGCAAGCATTAAGTCTGACGACAAGTTTCACTGAACTGTATAACTTAGCATTTTGATTAAGTATTTGGATAACTTTGCGCCACTTGTTGTCATTGGGTAAAGCGAGGATCGTACGCGTGTATATTCAATCCCAAAACTGGCGTAAATCTACGCAGTTTAGTGAAAGGTATCCCTGATGACCAGCGTTTTCTTTCTTTCCCCCATAATGTTTTCCACTCTCTCACAAATAGACCCCACCATCTTTAGAGACGAATTCTAATTGTCATCTGCAAAGAATTTCAATATGGACAAGTGTAACAATGTGTCGATGTGTCGACTGACAGAGAATTAAGCTTAATTTGGACAATGTAAATACCTAAATTAATCCTTAAACACTGGGCTGAACTTTTATAGTTTTTTTCAAAGAGATCAAGATCAGACTATTCAAGGTCAAGATCAGGCTATACTAAGAAAGCAGTGTAATCTTGAATCGACCTTATCCTCATACGCTGGGCTGAATGTTATCCGCTTTTTTTTTTCAGAGAGATCAAGATCAGGCTACACAAGGTCAACATCAGGGACCTCATTTACTAACAATTCTGACCTTCATATCAAGTCTAATGCTAGACTTAGAAAGTAACGCAACTTCTGGTTGGCTAAACCATTTGGTTTAGCCAACCAGAAGTTGTGTTACTTTCAAATTTAGAAAAATTCTTTGGCCTAAGACAAAGCATTTTCTAAACCCTTCGGCTGCTCAGTGACCTTTTCCGGACGGTGTAAGATCCGAGATCAGACTGCAGGTTCTGTGCAGTGTAATTATGGTCTACACTGTCCGATAAGGAGATACATTATTCCAAAGAAAATCATAATGAAAAAGTAATATTTGGGTTTTAATTATCGATTTAAAAGTTTCATTTTAGTCATTTACCCTATTTAAGGACAAGTACATGTATAATTATTCAAAAAGCATTTGAATTGTTGCCTGTAAATTTCTGCAATATAGATCTGAGTGCAGTTTTGCTGTGCGTTTTAGAGCTAAACACCAAAAGAGGCAAATACATACGTTACGATTTTTCTTATCTTTTTAATCTTGGGAGCCCAATAAAGCCGATCAAAATTTTCATTCTCGAAATAAGACCAGAGTAAGTGTAATTTCCTGGTTTCTTCTGTTTGTAGTGTTTCGTCAAAGCGGACAGTGTAGATCAATGATCAGACTGCACGTTTTGTGCAGTCTGATCTTGATCTACTCTGGCCGCAAAAACAATTATAGGGCTAATCTCTTTACCCCATGTCATGCAAACAAACAGTTTTTGTAACAACCTCGCTGGAATATCTTTCGACAGTTTCAGCAACAATTAAGATTCTATAAGTGTATTTAAACATGTCTATTTCGAATAATTAACCTAGGTGCTGACAGATCCATGCCGTCTCAGTTTTTTGGGATGCCGAGGAAACCTTAACACGCCTTCTCGAACTGTGAAGATTAAGATCAGGCTGCGCAGAACAGGCAGTCTGATCTTAAGTATTTACTGGACTTTATTTTATTCGTTAATTGGGTCAATAAAAAGAGCGAGAGAGAGAAAAAAAAAACCTTTAATTTGCAACAGTTATGTCCTAACTGACTGAACACATCTGCTTTATTTTTTATATGGCACTTGAACCCTTTGCCAGACTTTAAAAAAAAATTACATGAGTACGTTGAAAAAAAAAATCGAATGAAACAAAATACAGTATGACTCACATGATGAAATCTGTCTTTGCAATGGTAGAAAACATTGTGGGAAAAGGAAAAAAATGCTTGTGAACATGAAGTTAACCTTTTACAAAACATTCCTTTGTTTTTAACAACCCGGAGAGAGAAACCTTTAAAACATCTTGGAAAAAGATGTTTTCTAACCTTTCACACATAGAAATCATCGTTTGGGTCATAATTTAATTTGTCGTCTGCAACTGATTTCAGTTTTGGCAAGTCTAAGATATTGTCGTCTGGTAGTGTTAATTGATTTTCGTTTAGTATCTCTATAGTTTACAGAGCTCCAGATAATGTGAGTGATTTTGATTTTAAAATTAAAAATATTAATATTCTCCACCAAACCCTATGTTATGGGTAGTCATTAGAATCGTCTCATCGAGACGATTCTAATGGGTACCCACAACATAGGGTTTGAAAGAGAAATAATGGACTTAGAATACCATCACTCCCCCTTATCTGGACCTCTGGTTTACAATCATGCTTTCAAATTTATCTGCTTCAATTGTATCCTTTTATACCATATGACATGTTAGACTCAACCAAAGTCAAAGTATTTGCAGACGTCGAATAAAGGGTAGCTCAAAAGATGGGGTTCTATCTCTGAAAGGGTAGAAAATATTGTGGATAAAGAAGAAAATGCTGGTAACCAGCATTTTCTTTTTTCCCACAATGTTTTCAGAAGCCTTTTTGTCTCGTGGTCATTAAGCTCGGGATGGTGTGGTAAATGATGAAGAAGGTTTGGTGAAGAGGGTAATGCCTGGAGGCTATCCTAAGTATTTGGCTCTAAATTACTTACATGTACGAAAATGGCGGTTCCAAGTACCATTCCACTCGTAATCAGTTTCTACAGTAACCGATCGATTAATTCGATCTACGTAGGTTGTGATTGGCGTCTTGACGTATCGAGACTGGCAGACGACACTTCCCTTCCAATCAGTGGTCACGTGTCTACATTCATAACACATGATGGTAATGAACGCGTTACATAAGAAAACATGCGCGCAAAGATTCGATCACTTTTCTACCTACGCGCATCAAATTTGACACCATGTTAGTTTCACTTCCGTCCGCCAATCAAGAGGAAGGGTGGCGCGCGCCAGACGAATCAAGACATCGTCTGCTGTATGTCAAAACTTCTGACGCACGGTGGTTGCTAATTGTTTACGTAGTGGAAACGAAATTGAGGTTGTCGTGGACGACATTTTCTGGGAGAAACATGGCTCCGAATGTACATTCAAGGATCTTTTCTTTTTTTGCCCCATAGATACCTGAAAGATTGACTCATTTTTGAAGCACTGCTTGTGTACCTGCACTATGCTCGAGTTAACTCGTTAGCAGACGACGAAAATTTTGTTATTTATCAAATATAATGCAGTTGCAGACGACATCTTAAATGGCTTGAACAATGAGATGGTTTCCAAAGAGATGGATAATGTTTGGAAAAATGGAGAAAAGAAATATCACGGCTTATTACCAAACGGAATAGTTTGAGACTTTCCTAAATTGAAAGCGGTTTCAGACGAAAAATGAAACATGACTCAAGTAATGAGATATATGTATTTTTGAAACAATAGGAAAGTGTTCTGGGAAAAGAGGAAAATGCTGGTTACCTTTTTTCCGAAATATTTTCAAAAAGCTACCTTCCTCAGGGTCGTTGAAATAAGGGATTGTTTGGTAACGGGTTGAAGATTAATTGGTCTGCAACACGCGAAAAGGGACATTCGAACATTTGCGTAAAGTGTCGTCTCGGATCAGCCCACGCAGTGCGCGCAGGCTAATCCGAGACGGCACTTTTCGACTACATTAGATTTTTGTCCTTCAGTAGACATGCGCAAAACAGAAAATTACATAAAAACGGAAAGTGTCGTTTCGGATTAGCCTGCTCGGATTGCGCAGGCTGATCCGAGACGACACTTTATGCAAATGTCCGAATGCCCCTTTTCGCGTGTTGCAGACCAACTCATTTTACCTTTTGGAAAAAGCCTGAGATTCTGGCAGTGTTACGTGCACGAGCTAACTCCTTACCAAAGATCCAAATTTATTTCATTGAGTGAACATCATCGGTAATATTTTCACGAGATGAAATAAATTTCGATCTTTCACCGAAAAAAAACAAATATTCTATTTATTTCATACTTTAAACCCTTTTTTGGGGGAACTTACATCAAAATCTAGCACAGTTCTTTTCGGTTATTCGGTTAGTGTACCCCCTCCGCATAGCAACGCATTAGAATATTACGTAAAGCACGAGAAATGTAGGGTAAATGACGTCATATTTCCATCTGGTTGAGACGCACGCGCATTTTACCAAGGAAACTAGAGCGCGGGAACTACTGTTTCCGCCTTCAATTGAAGAGTTAGAAATAAAATTGGTATTTTTCACTGCTCGTAACCATGAAATATCGAAAAATATTTCACCGATATTTCTCGATAAACTACCGGAAAGCATGAAATAAAGAGATTGTATTGGTTACCCGATGATACGACAAAACTGTAGCAGTAACAGACGATAGATAAAATATGTCCATAAATGATTAGACTGTTGTTGAAAAGATGGAAAATATTTTTGGAAAACGAAGAAAATGCTGGCTACCAGCGTTTTCTCCTTTTCCAAATTAGTTGCCAAAAAGCCTCCCTCCTCAGGGTCGTTAAACACATTATTGTTCGGTGATGTATTAATAATGTCTCAAACTACAATAAATACAATCAGTGGCCAAAAGTTTTTTCATCAAATTCCTAATTGCCATTGACTAACATGCATTTTTTCAATGTGCAAGAAAGTAAATTCTCTGATTCCGATCATACAATTATAAGGGAAACTCGTATACTAGTAGAAAGCTAGCCAACTGGAGTTATTTACGCTATTTTGGCGATGTCGTCATTGCCGCTATTGTAAAACACGTTTTTCGAAATGATAAAGTTGCTACATTTTTATCATTTTATATCAAAATATACGTATTGATCTCAAATTTATTTTGCTTCATTTTCTTTTAAGTTTATTAACCATGGCTTCTTTCGTCAACCCACAATGAATCAAAGAGTAAACTTGGATACTCATCTAAGTCAACGTTTGTACATAGGGTAAAGGTTGCATCCCTCGCACGCCCCACCAACTCCTTGTTGTTAGTTTTATTACAGCCTCATTAGACCACTTCACAAGAGACCCTCAATAATTTGACAAGATAAGAGCAAATCCAGGATTAGATGATCTGGAGCAAGCATACTTTTCGAGGCTTTACATGCAAACAGTTTAATTACTGCAGTGACGCCATTCCGCCGCGCAACAAGTAGTTCTTCTCTATAAATCGGCGGTCATTTGGCAAGATTGTAACTACAATCGTTAAATTTTAATGACATAAGTAAACTACTTTGAGCTCAGTTCAAAGATAAAAACATGGGTCGAGTATGATCTAAATCAGCCCGAATGTCAATGAATATCAAAAGACACTTGTTGTGTAAACTTCGGTTTTAAGTTTAGAA
Organism: Hippopus hippopus; assembly: GCA_946811185.2. Classification (NCBI taxonomy): domain Eukaryota; kingdom Metazoa; phylum Mollusca; class Bivalvia; order Cardiida; family Cardiidae; genus Hippopus; species Hippopus hippopus. The sequence continues at coordinate 35,654,256 of OX328109.1, read as the reverse complement.
GGGGATTTTTTTTTTCCCTACGAATTAAAATGTTTGTAAAACGCTGACAAATACTACAATACTACAAAATATACATTTCCCCGCCCACGTAAAAGTCTGGACACTCGCTTGCAGTAAAAAGTGCAAATTCGGCTTTCAAATAAGAAGTTGGTCGCTTCGCAAATGGTAACTCCGTCTAGTTCTATGAGATCAAATATGACGTCATCGCACTTATTTGAATACGATCCCACAATACCTTTTGAAATTCTGGCGCGAAATCTGAAAATACCTCAAGAGGTAAAGGTCTTCGACCCCTAACTCTCATATTAAAAGACGGAAGCTGCCGAGATTTGCCGAATAGCCTTTACGAAAACGTCGATATTACACGATATTTACCGATGAGTTGGTAGATCTACGGCCTCTTACTCTCATACTATAAGACGGAAGCTGCCGAGATTGGCCGAATAGCCTTTACGAAAACGTCGATATTACACGATATTTACCGATGAGTTTGGGGTCGTAATCCTTAAGGTAGCCGTAAAGGAAATACCACGGAAAAACATCGTTGTCTTTCCTCCATACCTATGATTTGCAGCTTTGTATTTATTTATTTATTTATTTATTTATCTATATTTTTTTAAAATTTCTTTTAAGTTTGGTGACATTGTAGAATTCTGAATAATGCCCTCTGAAGGAAAATATTTCTGTCTAGAATTTCAGCGGCGCTCTGGTCAAAGGGGGTTAGATGCATTTCATTAATGCATTAAACCAAGCTAGTCATGAGATAATTATGGATCCATAAAATCCATTTTGCTTAACATCCGGTTGCATCATGGTGTAGAATGATCCTTGGACATGCAGTCAATTGACCGATAGCAAAAAAGTTCGACTCATGTCAGCCTGCGCGGACTGCGCAGGCTGGCATGAGTCGATATTTTTTTGCAAATGCAGATCGTTTCCCCACAATGTTTTCTGGGGTTCCAAAGGCATATTCTCGTTCTGAGCCACAGTTAACTGGTTCGTCTGCAAATGTTTCCCCTTCGGACAGTTGGAAATGACTTAAAGAATCACAAACTTGATCACGTAATATTTTATAGAACTGCAAACTAACGAGAAGTTAACTCCTTCCTTACTAAAGACGACACAAGAAGCTTCGGTGGACAGTGTAGATCAGAGATCAGACTGCACAGAACGTGCGATCTGATCTCTGATCTACACTGTCCACTACTTTATTCTAGATTATGACCAGAGTGGTTCTTCATCTTATAGTGAAAAAGTATCAGTGGCCTTTGAAAAAGCCAATTTATTTGAGCCATACTCTGTGAAAACGGGGCCTAATGCATCTGCGAAAAGTATCGACCAGATTAGCCTGCGCAATCCGCGCAGGCTGACCTGGGCCGAAACTTTTCGCTATTGATAAATTTTCTATATGTCAAAAGACCAGTCTGCCTCATGATTAATTGGTTTGTCAAAAAAAAGCGGCTATTATGGATCCATAATTATGTGATGACTTGCCTGGTATCATGTATCATGGAGATGCATTAAGCCCCCTTTTGCCAGAGCATGGTTCATTTATTTAATACTGAAAGAGTTAGACAATAATATTATGTCGATCCTTCTCGCAAAAAAAAAAATCAAACAAGTGCTGTCACACTTTACAAGGGTCGTTCAACAAATTGTGCTTGTCACCAAAAGTATATTTTAGGGTTGTCTCAAAAAGCATATGGCGCCGGGAAGGGCCTATTTCACATTTTATAATCACCCCAGAAAATTATTACGGCAATGCTGTAAGCGATCCAACATGGGAGATTGGCGTTCGAATGGTCTTTACAAGAATAGATCAACATCCTATTTGGAGTTATTTACAAGCTTTAATCAACTTTGAATCTAATCCCCGTACTTCAGATGCTCATGGCAAATGTTTAGGGAATAATTTTGATACATGGTTTGTCTATGTAGGTATGCACTTTATTGTACAGAATGTAGATAACTAAATTCGATCGCAATAATGCAAAGTTATCAGTCGGGGTATTCACCAACCATTCTTAAGAACATTCTCAGTCTTATTCTCCAAGTTTTTCCAAACTTGAAAGTAACACAAGTTCTGATTGGCTAAACCATTCGGTTTAGCCAATTAGAAGTTGTGTGACTTTCAAAGTTAGAAAATTATGGAGAATAAGACTAAGAATGTTCTTAAGAATGGTTGGTGAATACGGGCCCAGAAAAACAGGTGACTTCAAACTGGTCTTGTTATTTGGATGAGAACAATGGTTTTGGTCTGAGCCCGTAAGGCCAAGTTTTTTCGACAGGCCGAGGCTAAAACCTACAGAGATATGGAATCACCAGAAAAATGACAATCTTATTAAGTAATTACAAAAAGAATCTCAAATTCAACTTGTTTTCCTCAATATAGGACAAAGTATCCTCGCTATTGATCTGAACGAAACTGTTGTTTTGCACAGTCCTATTGCCTTTTGGATTCCATGGACATTAAACAGCATTTTCTGTTAACTCTTTAACCACTGAATATATAAATTACATTTTCTCAAAGGCTACAAATACATTTCCTCTGCAAGATCAAGAGACGGTTCGGTCATAATCTAGAATGTATCAGTGGACAGTGCAGATCAGAGATCAGACTGCACGTTCTGTGCAGTCTGATCTTGATCTACACTGTCCACAAAAAGTTCTGGTGTCGTCAATGGTATGGAAAGAGTTAATTGCTTCAAGTTAAAATTCTCATAAACCAGCAAATGTAAGATTCACTCACCTTAAAGTTCGAGATGTATATCACAAAAAAAGATGGAAAAAAGGTCACTTGGATTTAACTAAAAGTTAAGTACCAAGATGGTGGCGAAAAAATGTGATCCCCGAAGAATCTCGTATTTAGCCTATTTCGACAGCAAATCAGATCGACTCATTTACGAATTGGCCCTGTGTTTTTTTTCGTATTAGCTGTAATTTTTTCGTACTTTCCCTGCTTAAAGGGACTATTGTCATTCCTCATCTGAAAAAAGTTTTACTTAATTCTCAGTATAATGCTTAAGGTAGTAGACCGCTAACGCTTCTAGTGCAACATGGAATAAAATTTCTTGATAGTTGATTAATAAGGATTTATACTGATATAATACTTTTGCACATTTTTCACTGACCAGAAATTCCTTTGATGTCTATCTTGAAATTATTTGTTGATACTTTTGTTAGTTTTCAGAAAAGGGAGGTAATTATTATCTCCCTTCGCAATGAGAATATAGCGGTTTTATATTTATAAATGATAATTCTAAGAAGGAAAAGAAGGAAAAAGTGGCTCGGTTAAAGTAGTAAAATAATACTCACTTTTAATCATAGCAAATTTTGTAGGATAATATTTTAGTGGAAATAGCTGTTTTCCATTATGGGTCCACTACCTTAAATACATGTGATACATGTGCTGGCAAAATGGAGTTCAATGCATCTCCGTTATACATTATACCAAGCAGGTAATACTTAATCAAGGATCTATAAAATCCACTTTGTCTAACAATCGGCTTAATCCTGAGGTACAATGGTCCTTAGACATGCAGAATATTCATCAAAGGCAAAAAGTTTCGACACAGGTCAGCCAGCGCGGCCTGCGCATGCTGACCTGAGTCGATACTGTTTGCTGATGCCTTAAACCTACACTGGGCTGAAAAAGCACACCCTTATAAAGATTTGATGGAGTATGCGTTTTTCATAAGCTTCGAGATGATTACACGCTAGAAATTTCAACCAATCAATTGATACGTTACAAATCACTCCTACGAAAGCATTTTCCTGATCCAAGTCAACAAAATGCCTCATTTGACGTAACAAATGTAGATTCCGCACTGAAGAGTTTTCTAACAAACACGGATTTTCATTGGTTGAACAGTCTCACTTTTAGCTCATAAATATTCAGATTAAAACGAAATTTGCCATGCTGGAATGGATTGTACGACAGCTGTGGAGGTCGACGAGTTGTTTGCTTGTTTGCTTGGTGTTTAAAGCTATTTTCAACAGTATTTCAGATACATCGCCGTAGCCGTGTACCTATCGATGCATTCCATGAGCTTATTTATCAGTACTTTGTACGACATTCAAAGCAAACCAATTCACTGGCTGCTTTTCCATATGGAAATCTTCAAAACAATATCAAGCAGTGGAGGGGAATAAATCCTGTCACAACGACTAGTATAAATCCTCTGAAAGAATTCGACGGAGCTGATAAAACCGATCTATCGACCCCCTGGGTATCAAGTCCTGAAAGGATGACGATGTACCCACGTGGCATCCTTTTATAAATATCATCGTTGTTAAACGGGGTTATGTTTTTATTTGTGTGGAAAGGTTACATAAAGCATGTACATGAGCATCTAAATTAGCCATGCCCTGTGAAAAAAAGAATGAATACATCTGCATAAAGTATCGACCCAGGTCAGCCTGCGCAGTCCGCGCAGGCTGACCTAGGTCGACACTTTTTGCTATTGGTAAATTTTCCACATGTCAAAGGACCATCCTACATCATTCTACCTTGTACTTCAGCCAAGTTTTTAGGTGAGATACATTAAATCCCCTTTTCACAGAGCATGGCTAAAATTATTTTTATTCTATAAAAAGTGGCGGAGGGATTAAAGCTATAAATTTACGTAATCTGTCAGTAAATATCGATGTCGTGCAGTGACTTAAAAAACGATAAAAAAAAGGGATAGATTAAGTACGATGTAAAAAGGGACAAATGAGCTGAAGTTTACTGAAAAAAAAAAAATGGAAAACTGGCATTTGTATTGATTTGTATTGGAGTTTAACGCCATTTTAACAGCTTAGGTCATATCATGGCGGTCTGTGACGCATCCATGTCTTTCCTTGCTTTCTCACCCCAGTTACTGAAACAACTTTCTTTCCAAAGCCAGTGACTATTTTTCTCACATGTATCAGAGGTGAGAGGCGAAAAATCGCCGGAAAGAGAGTTCGCCGCAACCGGATATCGAACCCGCAACCTCCAGGTCACGAGTCAGATACGCTAACCAATGAGCTACCTGGCTGCTTACTAGCAGCTGGTTACAAGCATTTTCTCCTTTTCAATGTGAATCTTTGAATTCGGGATTGTTTGATATAGAGTTATAGGTGAAATTATTCCCCCCCCCCTCCGTAGAAAATGCTGTTTTATGTGCACTTGCCGCCGTGATATAACCAAAATGAACTTAGAAACGTAAAACATTTAACCCTTTACCAAACAATTTTCCCTTGGACCCTTGGAAAGTAGAGTATTAAAAACATTCTGAACAAAGGAAAAAATGTTCAAAACCAGCATTTTTTCCGTTTTCTACGCCTTCAACTCTTTGGCAAGCGACAAAATTTTAGACTGGTCCAAATTCAAAGCATTTGCAGACGAAAATTCAAATGTGGTTCAAATAATGAAATCTGTTTCTGACAGGATAGAAAACATAGTGGGAAAATGAGAAAATGCTGGTAACCAGCATTTTCTCATTTTTCCACTATGTTTTCAAAAGCCTTCTTTATTAAGGTCGTTAAAAATCGGGATTGTGTTGTAAATGGTAAAGGCCCAGATCCATCGTTTGAGCCATACTTGACTGAAAGTTTATCGTCTGCAAACGCTTTCAATTTGGGCGGGTAAAAAATTTTGTCGTCTGGTATTAGTTTAAAGAAGGGACAAAGAGAAAAAAAGTAACAGCTTCCCAAGTATCTCCTGGTAGACAGATATAGAGAAATTTAATTTGATACATTGAGTTGAAGTGGTCTTCTTCCATTTTCTCTTCGTCTGCAAGTGTGTTTGTGTTTTCTGTAGCGATTGGTTAATTAAAATATCCCTCCGCGACTATTAAAACGTCTGTCTAGTCATAAACATGTTGAAAAAGATCTTTTAAAAAATGTTCAAATCGAGACAGTATTTCAATACGTTCAAATAGACACGGCTAGAGCCCGCCATGTTGGCATCGCAGAAGCAACAAATTACAAATTTCAAGATCCGGTTAAGTACCGTTCATTCGGATACCCTCTTAGCTCTCTCTTATTTCAATTTGAAAAAGTTTAAACTGCGGAGTCATAATTTACTACTCGGATTTATCAAAACGTTATTCAAAACACATTACAATCCGTATAAAATGCATTAAGTGCATTATGTAAGAGATTGGGTTTGGAAAACAAATTTTCGAGCCCGTTTGTTCAAAGGGGGTTATATTTTACACTGGCGCCTTGCTTTAAGTACCTCCTCTCTCGCGGTTGCTTATTTTGACAGAGGCGAGAGTGCCTGCAAAGAATAAACGACCGTGGCATTATCAAAATGTTTAATCCTTTATCAAGTAACCCAGAGTTTTAACCATCTCGACGTAGAAGGCTTTTGAAAACACTGTGGGAAAAGGAGAAAATGCCGGTTACCGGCATTTTCTCCTTTTCCCACAATGTTTTCAAATTTACCAAGACAAATTTCATTTTAGCCGCATTTAATTTGTCGTCTGCAAATGCTTTCAATTTCGACCAGTCTAAAATTTTTTGGTCTGATAAAGATTTAACCTTTTAGCAAACAGATCTTGTGTTTTACGACCCTGAGAATGAAGATACATCATGGAAAAAGGAGAAAATGGTGGTCTGTCCTTTCAAAGTTAACTCCCGTCATTCAACTCTTTACTAAACGACAACATTAAATATATTTCTTTTAGGTTAAACATGTCTGCAGACGAAAAGTCAAAAGAGATACTAACAAACGAAAGTTCTTACATTGGGTAGAAAACATTGTGGAAAAGGGAGAAAATAGTGGTTACAAGCATTTTCTCCTTTTCCCACCTTGTTTTCAAAAGTCTTCTTCTTCATAGGTCTTTATAACTCGGGGATTTTTGGTAAGCGTTAAGCCAGGTTTAAATCTGTCATTTAAGAATACCATACTTTCAATATAGAACAGTCTAGAAACATAGCAAATGGTAAAAAAAATAACCATGCTGGCCTAAAAGAATTAGAGTCGATCGTTTTCGACGGTCGAAAAATACAATTCCATTTTAGTTCCATCCTAGACGACAAAATGTTCAACTCGTCCATATTGTACACATTTGCAGACGACAAATAAGATGTGACTGAGAAATAGCGAGAACTGTTTTGAGCGGGAAGAAAACCTTGAAAAAGGAGAAAATGCTGGTAACGAGCAATATTTCCTTTTCTAAAAATGTTTTCTATTCCTCAAAATCCAAACCTATCATGTGAGCTACATTTCGTTTTTCTTCTGGAAGCACTTTCAGTTTGGACATGTCTAAAATTTGTCGCCTATCACTGAATTGATTTTTAGAGCTATACTTTATGCAAAGGACGTTCGGATTCATCTGCAAAAAGTACTGAGTCAGGTCTGCTTGCCCACGCAGTCCACGCAGGCTGACATTGGTCGAAAATTTTTGCTATTGGTCAATTTTCTGTGTATCAAAGTACCATTGAACCTCTGAACCTCCACATTCAGTTGTTTGTTAGACAAAAAATGGATTTTGCGGATCATGGATATGCATTAAACCCCTCTTTGCAAGATCGTGGTTTATTTATTTATTTTTGTTATGTAAATCATAATGGCCAAAAGTAGGGACATACACAAACGAATAAAAATGGGTAAAACTTGAATCAATCAACAATGAAACTGAGTATTAACCTTTCGAATTTTCAAGCTGATAAGAAAAACCCAAATTTCGCTATTTTAAAGGTATTCTAGGGGGAAAGATATCTCCTTTTCGGACAGTGCAGATCCAAGATCAGACTGCACGTTCTGTGCAGTCTGATCTTGATCTACACTGTCCGCAAAAGATTCTTGAGTCGCGCTTAGCAGCCGAAGGGTTAACCTGTTTCCAGACGACAAAAATTGTCACTTTTCAAAATTGAAAGCATCTGCAGATGACAATTTAAATATGGCTAAAGTTACGAGATTTCGCCATGAAAGAGCAGAAAACATTGTGGAAAAGGAGAAAATGCTGGTTACCAGCATTTTCTCCTTTTCTCACAATGTTTTCAGAAGCTTTTTCTGTTAGCGTCGTTAACCCGTTTAATGAATAACTTCGTGTTTTAACGACATTGAGAAAGACAGATTCTGAAAATATTGTTAAAAAGTAGAAAAACTGCTTACTAGCATTTTCTCTTTTTCCCACAATGTTTTCTATCATTTCAAGCACAACACTCATCTTTTGAACTAGTCGTCTGCAGATGCTTTCAGTTATCATCAGCCTAAAATTTTGTCGTTTGGTAATGGAAAAGAAAAAAAAAAATGCATTTTTTCCCTCTAGATCTTCTGTGTTATAATAATCTATTTATAGAAATTACAAGCACCTGTGAGTAGATGGCGCTTTATTCGATCTATGTCCTTGGGAAATCGATAGTTAATCGTCACAGGTCGGCTGCAACATAGTCAGAAATATACCAGCTAATTTCTCTGTTCAATATCTGCAGACGAATATAATTTTCTGTGGAATCCAATCATAGAGCACGAGATTCGTATTCAATCTACCAATCAAATGCAGAGAGGGAAAAATTTCTCATTAGCGCTTTCCGCGCGAAATAATGGTAGACGAAGTTGATGGATAATTCTAATGTTAGTCAGACCTTGAGGTTAACGCAGAGGGCTGGTTTTTAAGCGGTCCCGAGTTTGAAACCAGGCTCTGCGTAAAAGCTTACGACTGCTTGATTTGGAAAAAGAAATGAGAAAAAAATTGTTTGTAACTGATCGATCGATCGGTTGATTGGTTGATTAATTCATAGTTTAATCGATCGATCGGTTGATCTATTGATCAGTTGATTGATTGATTGATTGATTGATTGATTGATACCTTTACACTTCTCTAAACAGTGTTTAGTTCTTACATATTTGATTCAGAAGCAGTTATCTTGTTTTTTGTTTTCAGGAACAGTCCACTTTTTGGATACAGCATTCTGTACTTATTGATTTCAGGAATAGTTTATTTACATTATTCAGGGGCAGTTTTCTTGCTTATTTCAAGCACATCTGACTTTTTTTTTTAATTCAGAAGTACGTGTTTACTTCAAATTCAGCAAATTTATTTGATTATTATTTGACCGGTTAAATTAAAAATCAGCATTTTTTTTTTTTTAATTTAGACGCAGCTTACCCATTTATTTCAGAGGCCGGATGCTTACTTAATTCAGGAGCAACATATCTATTCCATACAGAAGCAGCTCCCTTATTCAATTCAGGAGCTGCTTTACTTGTTTAATTCAAAAGTAGCTTACTTATTCAATTAAGACGCAACTTATTCATTCAATTCAGGGCAGTTTACTTACTCAATTCAGGAGAAGCTTAATTAGTCAATTTAGAAGTAACTTACTTATTGGACTCAGAAGACGCTTACTTGTTTAATTCAGAAGCGGTGCACTTCTTTAATTCAGGAGAAGCGTACTTGTTCAATTTAGTGGCAGCTTTCTCATTTAATTCAGATGATGCTTTCTTTTTTAATATAGAAGCAGTCTTTTTATTTGATACAGAGGCAGTTTACTTGTTTAACTCAGAAGGCTTATTTGTTCAGTTCAGAAACAGCTTACTTTTCTTCAAGATTCGGCTTTCTTGTTTAATTCAGAAGCAGTTTATTTGTTTAATTCGGAAGCTCTTTACTTTTTTCTAAGTTCAAATTACTTGTTAAATTAAGAAGCAGATTACTTATTTTATTCAGAAGAAGCTTACGTATTGAATATAGAATAAGCTTACTTGTTTAATTCAGAAGCAGCCTACCTTTTGTAAAGTCAGAGTACTTGTTTAATTGAGGCGCAGATTACTTGTTTTATGCAGAAGCAGCTTGCCTATTTGATTCAGAAGCAGCGTGCTTAATCAATTAAGGAGCAGGGTACTTGTTTATTTCAGGAGCATCTTACTAGTTCTTGTTCTCAAAATCAGCTTCTCTATTTAATTTTGAAAGCATCTTACTACGTTAACTTAGAAGTAGCTTTATTCTTTTTAATTTAGAAGCAGGTCACTCGTTTATTTTATTAGCTCCTTACTTAATACACTCAAATGCAGCTTACTTGTTCATCACAAGAGCAGCTTACTATTTAATTCAGGAGTAGTCAACCTTTTATTTCAGGAACAACTTTTTTCTATAATTCAGAAGCAGCTACCTTGTTCAATTCAGAAGCAGCTTGTTTATTACAGGAGCAGCTTACTTGTTAAATTCAGAATCAGTGTACCTATTCATACAGAGGCAGCTTTCCTATTTATTTCAAAAGCAGCTTACTTATTTATTCAGCTTACTTATCACCTTCATAAACAGCTTGCTTGTTTATTTCAGAAGCTGTGTACTCATTCAATTAGAAGCAGCTTACATATTCATTTAATAGCAAAGTGTCAGGGTACATGTGTAGGTATATGACCTGAGGTTGAAGCATTCCTATTCGAGGGATGAATGAGAAACTATTCCATCTGCGTTTTGGAAAATTTTACAAGAGAGGGGAAAAAAGCTTCTCATTTCTGTGAAAAGCAATGTTAGATCATCTTGTTTACATATGTTGTGTTGAATTGTGTGAATGAACTCAGCACAACACATTCATATTAATCCCTCGTATTGCAATGTCTTATTCCTCTTTCTCTGCATAAGACGCGAAGCTAGGTGATTTTTCTGTATCTGTCTGGCTGGTTACTTTTGCTTATTTGCAACTTGCTGGTCGCAGCAAAATCCAGTTCTAGGTTGCTTTAAAGAAATATTATAACCATATACTCGTACTTTGGAACAGATTTTTTAGATTAAATTCTTTTAACGTTACAATTTAGAATAAATGATAATTAACATTAACAACAAAATTAAAGAAAAAGGCGACAAGTATATGAACCTATCCTTTACCAAACAGTCCCAAGTTTTGAACAAGCCTGTGGAAAAAGACTTTTGAAAACATTGTGAAAAAGGGAGAAAATGCTGGTAACCAGCATGTAGTTCTTTTTTCCAAAACGTTTTCTAGCCTTTCAAAGCCAAATTCAATCATTTGGGCTATTTCAATTTGTCGTCTGCAAATGCTTTGAATTTGGACAAGTCCAAAATTTTGTCCTCTGGAAAAAAAAGGCTTTTGAAAACATTGCGAAAAAAAGGAGAAAATGCTGGTAACCAGCATTTTCTCCTTTTTCTACAATATTTTCTAGCCTTTCAAAGCCAAATTGAACCATTTGGGCTATTTTCAATTTGTCTTCTGCAAATGCTTTCAATTTGGACAAGTCTTAAAATTTTGTCGTCTGGTAACGAATCATATAGCGCCCAGTTACTCATTAATCACGACAGCAGAAAGTAGAAAGTTATGTTACGTTAACAATTTTCATTTATAATTTTACACGTTGTGTTAAGCATATCATTAGTTTTCTGCACTTTTTTTTTTCTCTTTTCATTTCATATTTTTCAACATTTAACCTAATTTAGTCTGCATAACAACAACAACAACAAAAAAAAATAATTCCCTTGAGACTCAAACTAGATTTAATTCGCCAATTTTGACGATTTAGATCAAGATCAGACTGCATGAAATGGTATTTTTATCTACACACTTCGAAACGTGAGATTTTTCTGAGCGGAAGCCTCTTTGAAATCAAAATATTTGGATTTCTGATTTTAGCTTTTAGTTTCTTAATAGCCTTATTCTAGTGTCATATTCGAAAAAAAAAATCATAAGCAGTAGCATCACCACTATTATCATCATCATTATCATCATCATCATTACTGTCGTCGTCTTCTAGCCCTACAGTGTTTGCTACTGCCTATTTTCTGTGTTCAATATACGCTCAAGCGCTTGATTCAAATGAAATAGATTTCAATTGATAGGAAAGCCAAAACAGAAAAATACTTCATTCAAAGTATCGGTCAGTGTAGAGCACAGATCAGACTGTACGATTTGAATAATCTTGATCTATGCTGTCCGCAAAAATAACCAAAGAAAAATATCGGAAAACTTAGATCATAGATCAGACTACACGATGTGTTAAGTCTTCTCTTGATTTACTCAGTCCGCATTAAAGATCACACAAAATATGGGACAGTGTTGATCATAGATCAGACTGCACGTTTTGTGCAGTCTGATCTTGATTTACACTATCCGCAAAAGACCATGAGACAGGCGCCAGCATCATAGCAAGCGTTAGTGTCTTGTGAGGGGATTGATTGAATTGATGCCACTTTCAACATTATTTCAGTCATATCACGGCAACAGCTGAAATATTTATACTCTTGTATGTTCTTGATTTCACAAGTACTAGGCTAAGGCACTGAAGTGTATTGCCCAGGGACACTCCCACGAAAATCCTAGCGCTTCCAGTGAAGCTCGAACCCGGGACTTTTAGGTTACGAGTCCTACACTTTACCACTGAGCTACGCAGGTCCCCTTCTTGCGACGAGATGTGATTCAGTTTCACTTTATACCAAACGACAAAATTTTAGGATTGTCAAAATTCATAGCATTTAATGCAGCTTAAATGATGATTTCTGTCTTTGATTGGGTAGAAAACATTTTGGGAAAAGGAGAAAATGCTGGTCACCAGCATTTTCTCCTTTTCTCATAATGTTTTCAAAAGCCTTCTTCTTCAGGATCGTTAAAACTCGGGATTGTGTTGTAAAGGGATTTAACACTATAGATTAAAAACCTGGCTAACAGTTCATAATGAAGTCTATTTGTAACGTTGGTCTGTCAGACCATTTGTCTCGCCGTGATTTATTCACGCTTTACACTGCTTTCCCCTTTCCCCCCCCCCCCCCCCCCCCCCCCCCAGTTTTTTCGCTACTCAGGCCGAGCCCAGTATGCTGGGCTTATAAGCCGAGGTTGTGGGTTCGAATGAATAAGATCAGCCGAACAGCCGAAAATTATTCGGTCTGTCTGTCTATCTGTCGGTCTGTCTGTCCCTCTTTCTCTCTCTCTCTCACACTCTCTCTCCATCTCTCTCTTTCTCTGTCTCTCTTTCTGTCTCGCTCTCTTTCTCTCTCTCTCTGTCTCTCTGTCTCTCTGTCTCTCTCTCTCGCTGCGATAGACATTGTTTCAACTGATTCCGTACCCCGATCGCCGAGTCAGTACAGCAGAGAGCAAATGATCCGGGTTCGTTTAGGTTGTAAGTTCGATTTTCAGCTTGGCGTGAAATTCTTTCCGATTGCGATGACTGATTGAAAAGTCATACTAATCATACAATTATATTCCTCTGTCAGCGCTATGGTTTGCCTTTGTATTTGTAGAAAATCGACCGGTAGCCTCCAAAGAATGCTATGAACAATCCTCGTAAGAAACATTAGAGATGAATGGAGCGATGCATTTACCACGGTATAATCATAATGGGTAGCTTATACTTTTGTCCCACTGTTTTTAAAAGTTCTCGGATGCGAGACAAAAAATGTCGTCTTGAAATTTCTAATGGCTGGTGAAAATCCCCAATCATGCGACTGCTGTTCGACGAAAAAGGCTCGTCATATCGGAGAGAGTAGACCCAAGATCAGACTTCGAGGTTTTTGCAGTCTGATCTTGATCTTCTCTGTCCGTGAAAGCGCAAGTAATCTCTCTTCGCAGCCTAAGAGTTAAGGGCAAATTTATTCCATTGTTATGTGTTTGCTTATGATATGTACTGGCTTTATAGATATACATTGCAACATGTCTGCCTTCACTCTATAACTCTATATGAGCCATGCTCTGTGAAAAGGGGGTTGAATGCATCTGAAAAAAGTATTGACCCAGGGTCAGACCGCAATCTGACCTGGGTCGACACCTTTTGCTTTTGGTAAATTTTCTGCATGTCTAATGACCAGTCGGTTTGTTAGACAAGATGGATTTTACGAACCCCAAGTTATGTGATGACTTGTTTTCTATAATGCATCAAGTATATGCGTTAAACCCCCTTTTTTGCCAGAACATTGCTCATATATGCTCGCTTAATACAAGTTGCTTGCTTACTAAAGGTGGCCATATTAACAGGTTTTTACTGTCGCTCTTAAAATAGCTGAGAAGATTAAAACAAAAAAGTACAGGAATAACACAGAAAGAGGGGTCATTTTTTTAAGTATGTTTTTATTTTTTTCACGTTTTAAGTGCGCACCATTTTCTTTTTTCGCACACACATATATCATAGACAATGTCATAATATACAGAAAAAACATAGCACAACAGTTTCAACAATTATAACTAAATTACAAATTCCACGTCATGAGAGAACACTAATTAACACCAAGGCTGCTATGCGCGGCTTATAGACCTTTTGCGGACAGTGTAGATCAAGATCAGACTGCACAGAACGTGCAGTCTGATCTTGGATCTACACTGTCCGATAAAGAGATATTTTTATCCTTCAAAAATAACTTTGAAATAGCAAAATTATGGGATTTAGTATTGGCTTAAAAGTTTCATTTTAGTTACTTAGCAGGTTATGGGTAACCCTTGACCATGCAGTCCCGAGTTTTAACGACCCCCAGATAGAATATCTTTTGAAAACATTGCGGAAAAAGGAGAAAATGCTGGTAACCAGTATTTTCTCCTTTTCCCACAATATTTTCTATCCTGTGTCAGCCAAATTTGATAATTTGAGCAACGTCTAATTTGTCGTCTGCAAACGCTTTCCATTTGGTTAAGTCTAAAGTTTTGTCGTTTGGTAAAAAGTTGAATACTAAAATTTTTCTTATTCAAAACTCGATCTCATCTGGCTTGAATTTGCAGCAGACGATCCTGAAAGCGGGATTTAGAAAAAAAAAAATGTTAAGTAGGCTCAACGGTCACTATTTACCAACCTTAAAAAATTTAGACTTGTTCAAATTGAAAGCACTTGCAGACAACAAAACAACTGTTACTCAAAAAAAAAAAAGTTTCAGGGATGTCTGCTTGCAGTAAAATTGTTGAGAAATTTATAAAAGGAAGAAAATTTAATGAGCAAATTTATACGTTGACAAAGAGAAATAAAAGAGAAAAAAAAATCTTTATTTTTCACAAAGAAGGTATATCACAATTTTGTTTCTAAAATAACATCAAATACAGAAAAAATATATAGGACTAGTAAAAATGAGAAGGTTTCCATGGAAATAGTATCCATGGAAACAACCCTGTTGACTCCTATGTTGACAGCACCTACACACTACGTCACATCTTCTGTCATCTGTAATATCATGAATTTCACTTCTTTTTTTTAATAATATTCCACGTTTTACTACAATGTCTCGAGTTTTAATCCCAAAGAAAAAAAAAGTTATTTTAAACATTGTGGGAGAAGAAAAAAAATGCTGACCAGCATTTTCTACTTTTCCCACAACGTTTTCTACCCTCTCTAAAACGAATTCCATCATTTGAGCAACATTTAGTTTTTCGTCTGCAAATTGCTTTGAATTTGGACAAGTCTACAATTTTGTCGTCTGGTAAAGAATCATTTGTGATACAAACACCTCGAGACGACTTTGCAGGCCTCTTTTGAAAACTTTGTGAAAAACGATAATTTCCTTCTTTTCCCACAATGTTTTCAAGAACATTTCTTTATTTTTATAACCTTGTATTACAAGTTTCGTTTTCAAGGTTATCTCCTGTAGAATTCCCAGAAGGTAATTTTAATGTCAAAGAAATTATGCTGAAAGGCGTCTCTCTGTCTCTCCGGTTTTTTTTTTAGAATTCTTAAAAATTTGAATTTTACGATTTATAGAATTTAATAATTGAATAACTGTTATTTTACTAGAACAAAAAAGGACTCGATTCGCAAGAATATAGTTTCATCTAAATTTTGCGGTAAGGTAGAATCTAGCATAAATATCTCATACACTTGTCACAGTTGTACTACAAATGACATGAAATTGAAATGGACCATGCTCTGTGAAGAGGAGGCTTACCGCATTTGCAAAAAATATAGACCGGGATCCATGCAGGCTGATCTGGGTCGAAACTTTTTGCTTTTGGTAAATTTTCTGTATGACCAGTCTACTTCGTAATGTAACCGGTTGTTAGACAAAATAGATTTTATGGATCCATAATTATGTAATAAATTGCTTGGTACAATGCATCAAGGAGATGCATTAAACCCCCTTTCCCCGAGCAGAGCTCATATATAAGAAGTTTTTTTTGGGGGGATAAGCATACCAGATAGATAACTAGATAGATGATAGATACTTGATCTGATGGCATTATCTAAGGGTTCAATATATTTTGTGTTGCATTAACTGGGAAATAAACAACACAAAATACATGTATATCAAAACCTTCTCGTTTACAATATTCCATAAATCTGGATATGATTTTGTAGATTTTCTTCGAAAAATTAAAAATTTAAATACTTGTAATATGCTAAAGAAAGCAGTGCTGATTATTGTAAAAATGGCTGCAATTCATTTGTATCACGTGACATTTTTTCAACCAATAGAAAAATACGCTGTCAAGATAGATGTCACGTTACTGCAACTTTTGAGCGTTAACAACGCCTATCCGTTTTATTTGTAGCTATCAGAACAAAAAGAAATCTTGAAATTCAATGAAATTCAATAATTCTAACTTTACTACTATCCCTGCCATTTTAAGTCCAAATCTCTATAACTATGCCGAGATAATATTACGTAACTATGACGTCATATTATCCACAGATAATTACGTCATTTGAACTAATTTGCACGTAGCCCTTTGAACATTATTTTAGATCAATAATTATAAAAAGCAATAATTATAATTTGTACAGAACTATGAACAAACAATTTTTTGCTATTTCACGTTCAACAAAATGACTTTTGTATTATTCCACGTAAAATGTCTTTTAAACAACACCACATGCAAACGACTTTCCCATGTTTCGCACAGAAGACTTTTGAAAGCATTGTGGAAACGGGAGAAATGGATGGCGTAGATAAAAGATCAATTTGCACGTTCTGCATCTCTGTCTGATCTCGATATACGTCACACAAAATGCTATTTTAGTCGCCATTTGCAGTAAAAGAGGTAAAATATTCAATTTTTTTTTTTTAAATAAAAGTACTCATGCAAAACTACCTGTAGATCTATTTAAAATCCTTATGATTTAAGGAAACCAACCATCAAGTTCTTATTTTCTTTATTATTTCCCAGAATATTAACTTATCAGCTTAAACACTAGATAAATTCTATTCCGTTCATTCTCTCTGTCACAAACAGTAATTCCCCATCACCTGGCCGTTCTTACGGCTAGTCTTTAAGACATTCATTTATATATATATTTTTTGCACTTGTTGTTTTCGAACGTACTCGAAAGTGTCAATAAATTAATTATAAAAAATCCTCCTCTATCAAGTCGTCACATAGGCATACGTCACATTTAACAATAAATCCAAACATCCTCAGTGTAAATATGCCTTGGTACGTTGTTTAAGTAATGTCACGATGAACCTTATTTTAGAATTTTGTCTGGAACGTTAATGAGAAACATCTTTAACGTGATTTTCAAGTCAAGTCTTGAACTTAATTTTGTCTTGAACGTCATTTCCACTACCGTCTTGAACGTTACTTCAAGTAGCGTCTGTTTCGAGTAACATTTATATTGACTAACGTACTGAACGTCATTTTCACAAACGTCTTGAACGTTATTTCCAGGAACGTGTTGAACCTCGTCACTCTACCCAATGTAACGCACTATATTACAGAGATAGTGACAGTTTCTATGAAGATTATGTAAGTTGCATGTATGTATACATATGTAACTCTCTTGTACAACAAGTCATAAAACTGTATACATCTTTAACGTCATATGCGGGGTTCACTTCCGCAGCACTATACATATAAACTTTATTATTATTATCATTATACACGTAACGACGAATGCTCTTTAACAAATAAATACTATCTAACTCGTATCTTTGGGACAAACTAGTAATGCGTAAAAACACGATCACTTTTCTACAATTGCACCGGTTGAATCCGGCCCGACTTCTCTTTTACGTTCTAATCCATTTAACATTCTTTCTATACTTTTCAGTTCACTATTTGGATTGGCCGTTGATGGCACATGAATCGGGCTCCGACTGCGAGGCGGGGACCTGTTCAAACTGCTGAGACTCGCCGATGATGGCGTTGGTGATGTAGGTGATCTAGGTTCCACATTGAACACTGATGACGTCATCGATGACGTACTTGTCGCCATTGTTGTTTTGGTTATGGGAAATGAGTACGGCGAAAACCGGTTACTCGATCTAGATGCAAACAAAGGACCTAAATGAGACCCTGACATCTGAGAAAGGGATTGAGTCGTATTATTGCTGAATGTCGGAGATAAATTAGGGTAGAGAGGATGTCCCGGCATGTGTAATTGTCCAAAGGCCGATAATCCATGTGTCGGAGATAAGTGATTCAATTCACCGTGAGTTGTCGGTAAATAGGTAAGTCCATGAGCAGCTAGTGAAGAACTGCCCTGATTTAGTAACATATGATACGGTAACGATGACGATGAATTAGGGTATCCATGGTGATAGAAATAGGGAAACATGGGGTGCGTAACTGACGGCTGTACCACTGTCACATTAGGGGGACTAGTATGCTCCTTCAACAGGAGTCGCGTGCTCGAGTCACAATCGCCACTTCTTTCACTATGTTTTTCATTGTCATGTTTATCACTTTTCCCATTGAAAGGACTTTTCCGCTGATTTCCAGGCTCCCTGTCTGAATCATAGACACTCCGATGATCTGGGCTCCTAATTCTCTCCTCCCTATCAAAAGGGCTACTATGGGTTCTTTCTTCATGGGTGCTGTGACCCAGGGGACTAGAAGAGTTGGGGCTACTCAGACAGTTAATAGCATGACTATGTATTTCCGGAGATTTATTCCTATCAAAACTGCTCACAAAATCGCTCTCGCTGATTTTACGCGGGAAAAGTGACGTGGTCGATGAGCTGACAGGTGAAACAAACACGGGTGAAGTTATTTCTGATGGCTTCCGGTCTGAACGAAGCTCGGACTTGCAACCGCTGTCTGAATCGGACTCCTCGTGACTAGTGTTGGATTTTGTGGTGTCAAGTCGGTGATCAACTCTGGCGTTTGTTAAATCGGTCGGAGATGAGCCTGCAAAGACAAAAAAAAAATTATTTCATTATTAAAATTCAAATGATCAATAGTTTACGTAACATATTGTTAGCATAATATCGAAACTATCGACATCCAACATTTGGAGAGGAAAGCTTCTGAAAATATTGTGGGAAAGTAGAAAATGCTGGTTACCAAATATTTCTCGTTTTTCTCACAATATTTTCTGTCCGTTATGGAAAAACTCCATCGACTGCGTCAAATTTAATTTGTCGTCTGCAAAATCTTTGAAGCTGTACAGGTCTACAATTTTGACATGAGAGTTAAGTCCTTACCATACGACAAAATTTCAGAATTATCCAAACTGAATTTGCAGACGACAAATCAAATGTAGTTCAAATGATAAGACCTGTCTTTGAAAGGGTAGAAAACATTGTGGGGAAACGGAGAAAATGCTGGTTACCAGCATTTTCTCCTTTTCCCACAATGTTTTCGAATGGTTTGGGGTCGTTAAAATACAGGATTATATTGTCAAAGGGTCACGTACGTAAAGAGTAAACGACACCAGTTTTCGTGAGTCACCCTGATTTTTCCCATAAACACGTCCCCGGTGGAAGAGCATATAAAAATTGGGCTCTTCGTGAACATCAACAATATAATGTTATGGGTCATGTGACACTTTCATTAGGAAGCCCTCGGAACAATATGGCCGTCAAATGCATCTGAACGCTGTAATTGTATGCTCCATTACCGATACGAGTACATTTCAAGGGGAGCTATTGAAATATCAACTCGAATGATACAAAATAAAAAGGCCAGCAGAACTGGGATGTCAGTAATCATTTTTAACAAACCGCCCCCTAATAAATGTCTAAAGTCCCTCTTGTTCGTTTCAATATGGCGACAACGGTAACATAAAGGATTATGGGTGACGGGTTGCCGACTGCTCATTATTTTAATTGATTCGAAACGAAAAGGAGGTGAAATGGAACGCACCGAATTGATATGAAAAGCACCGAATTGCCAGTGGGATAGAAAGTTTGCTCATTGTTCAATTCGCCCTTATCGCCATGGCCCGTAAATGATTGTTGTAATTTTGAAATAATCATCCTCAATGGCTAATTTTTTTCTCTCTCTCTTTCCATCAACATGAAGTGTTAAATTAACCCATTAGCATACAAGTTATTTGAAGACCTACCACAAACTGGCAAAAGTGTGGCAAAGGAGACTTTTTTTTTTCCAGGAAAAGAAAACGAGTTTTTGACAGGAATTCAAGTCATTTAGAAAAACAATTGCTCCTTATGCTACGATATTTTCTGATGAAGTTTACTGCATGGGTGTAAAAAGACAATTCTTCTATTTTTATCGTAATCGGTCAAAAGTTTGACTTTAAATAAACGAGACGGCATTTTTATGTTGAAAAAGACAAAGCATTCGTTTATGCAGAGACGACTAAAATAATTTTGTCTGTTTAAAAACCTTTCCAAAAAGATCTCAGTTTAAACAGGCCTTTGAAAATATCCTGGGAAAAGGAGAAAATGCTGGTTACCAGCATTTTCTCCTTTTCCTATGATGTTTTCCACCATTTCCACGACAAATTCCAATATCCTAGTCACATTTGAATAACTTTCTGCAATTGCTATGAAAAAAGAAAAAGTCTAGAATTCTGTCGACTGGTAAAGAGTTAAAAACTCTCGACGTGACACTTTTGGACCGTTTCATACGTTTTTAATGAGAAAAGCGGTGACAAAAATCGCAGAAAATCGTAAAAATTATTATACTGTTAATTCTATCTTAGATCTAATCTTTCTGATAGGGGATTTTTATTTCGACTTAACACGCCTTTTTTTCCTGGAGAGTTTTCACGACTTTTTATTTTTTTCTTTTCTTACAAAGACTTAATTGCTTCAAAGAGAGTAGTTTCACTGGAAGTTCAAACTTTTATATTATGTGTGTGTATGTGTGTGTGTGTGTGTGTTTTTTTTTTTTTTAATCAGAAGATCTGCATTTCAATCACTTCAGCTGCGTGTTTTAACCGTACACAAGACCTGCAATGCACTTGAAATTGCCTCTATTTCTAGAAATAGATCTTACTACGAAATATGGGGAAACCCGTAAGAAACTAAAAACTAAAACCTGGAATAATATGATGGTTTAATTTTTTCCATCGTAATTTTTTATGATTTATTTTACTGTTTAAAGTCAATACAGTTTCCCCAGGATCGAAGCCAACTGTGCAAGTATCAATGGCGGTCAATTCGATAATCTTTTTGCCACAGTGTTTCCAAAGATTTTCTGCTGTAATCATCGAACATTCGTCTTTAGAAGATATGGTGTTAAATGAAAGAAAGAGAAAAACTGATGACGTATTTTTCCTTTTGCCACATTTTCTTTTATGGTCTCCTATATTAATACTTTACCAAATAATCCCATCTTTTCTTGACCATGAGGAAGACAGCTTTGGAAACATTGTGGGAAAAGGAGAAAATGTTGGAAACCAGCATTTTCTCCTTTTCCCACAATGTTTTCTACCCTTTCAAAGATAGAAATCATCATCTGGGCTACCTTTAATATGTCGTCTGCAAATTACTTTCAATTTGAGCAAGTCTAGACACTTTGTCGTTTGGTCAAGAGTTAAACGTAAATCATATTGAACATCCTAAATATACGTGGTAAAATATTTATATACTACATAAGTTATAGTTCAATGTATAAATACGCATGAAAACGTTGCAGCTATAAAGAAGAAATCACAGAATATCCAACCAGCAATTTTTCCCTACTCCACAATGGTTTGAAAAGTGATCTACTTCAAAACCCCCCATGTCGTAAAGAAGTTGGTGCATTTTACAAGTCGTCAGCCGCAAATTTGTTTCAAAAGAATTAACCTTTCCTTACATAATTCAGAGTTTTAACGACCCTGACCGAGAAGGCTTTCGAAAACATTGTGAAAAAAAGGAGAAAATGCTAGTAACCAGCATTTTCTGCTTTTTCCACAATGTTTTTTATCTTTCTTAACCCAAATTTAAATTTTTGGCTCACATTTATTTTGTCGTCTGCAAATGCTTTCAATTTGGACAAGGCTAATATTTTGTCGTCTGCTAAAGAGTTAACTTGTCACATGATTTCATAGTACATCGACCCCTGTTTAAACATTTCACTATAGAGATTATATTTCAGAGTCACCATAAATTATAAGAAATTACACAAAAGAAACAATATTTAAAGGAAAGGAACGGTTCAACATTCAACAGTATGGAAAAAATTGTTGGAGAAAAAAGCATTCTATTTTAACAAGCTGTTGCTCCTTTTCCCATAAATATTTTTTTAACCGGTCTTAGGTGTACAATAATGGATTAAGAAACCAGACTTTGTGGATTTAGCTGAGAGATAATCTATTTAATGATTTAAAACTGAGTCGGACTGACGACAGACCCCTGACGCCTGCCTAAGGTGTGAATTCTAAACGCAACGTCTCGAAACTTTCACTGGCTTATCTCCGTGTTTACGCCCCTGAAACCTTTCGTACTTTCGTCTCCATAATTAGGTATATTTCCCCGAGCTTTCGAATTTTTTCCCACTTTGGAAAACATTACAGCAAAAGGAGAAATTGCTCGTAACGAGCAATATCTCCTTTTGCTATAATGTTTTCGCATTTATGTAAGTATAACCTCAAATTGTAATGACTATTTTTATTTTACAGGTATGCTTTCAAAGTTCGAAATTTCTTTTAGAAAGAAAAGAGTATTAGGAGATATTTTACATTTCTGAAACAGTTTTTATTATTTTGGAAACTGTGTCCATTTTTTTCCTCAAGAAAAAAAGAGAATTAAGAAGAACATTAAAATAGCACAAAATATTGCAGCATGAAAATCCGAAACAGAAAAAAAAAGTTCAAAATTGCTGCGAAAATTACACAGACTCGATAATTTTTAAAGAGACTCCGATTTAATCCGAGGTTATTCGAATATTATTCAACAGGTCAGAGATAATGAGATTGGTAGCGAACCTTTCGAAAGGAAAAGTTGATAACACCTATTGACTCCAGACAATTTCTTTTGGAATTTTAGGGCAATTTTATCGATAATTATCAGGTTTTATTTCCTGTTATCAAATTGTTATATATAACTTCTGTATTTCGCAGCGGCCCGTAAATGATATGATTCTAAAGATCGGGATTCCCATGGCGCTAGCGTGGCTATGGTTTATATCTAAGGTGCCACTTTAACAAGCTCGCACCCGATAACTTTCGTGTTTTCACTCGGGATATCGATGTTTGCGGCAAATTTTAGATTAATCACCGTGGACAAGTGGAAAGTCACACAATACTAACATAATTCGTGTTTAAAATGGCCGAAAACTTGTAAAACAACCGCCACTTGCAAATTGGTCCGAAGCGTTTAAATTGGCACTCGGATAGAAAGGTCGAATAAATTTTAATGACTGCGAAAATCAATCCTTGACGTGCCAAATGAGTGATAAGAAACTTTCAAGCCGATTGTAAAAAAAAAAGAAAACTAAATGTTGGTATTTCAAAAGTATTTTGGGGGGAAATTATCTCCTTATCGGACAGTGTAGATCCAAGATCAGACTGCACGTTCTGTGCAGTCTGATCTTGATCTACATTGTCCGCAAAGGGTCTTTGAGTCGCGCTGCCTAAGAGTTAAAGATATTGATACGCCCCTGCTAAGTGCGAAATTGTTTGTTCCTCAGCTTTTAAATTTATTGTTGATTTTATTTTACAGTCTTTCTGACATAATTTCATTGAGCTTGGACCATTTCGAGCAAGGTCGTGTGGAGTTTATCTTTTGACCCGATGACAGAATTTTAGGCTCGTCCAAATTGAAAGCAGTTGCAGACGACAAATCAAATGTGATTTAACACTTTACCAAACGACAAATTTAAGACTGGTCCAAAGTCAGAGCATTTCCAAACGACAAATTAAACAATAACTCAAAAACTGAAAATTGCCCTTGGAAGGGAAGAAAGGAGAAAAAGGAGAAGATGCTGGTTACCAGCATTTTCTCCTTTTCCTGCAATGTTTTTAAAAGTCCTATGCTTTTGGGTCGTTAAAACTCGTGGTTGTGTGGTACAGGCTTAAAAATTGTGATTGTATTTAAAAGAGTAGAAAACGTTGTAGGAAAAGAAGAAAATGCTGGTTACCAGCATTTTCTTCTTTTCCAACAATGTTTTGAAAAGCCGCCATCCTCTGGGTCGTTAAAACACAATACTGTTTGATAAAGCGTAAAGTACATGAGGCGAATTTTTACAAGCGACATTTTCGTCTACTAAAATGAAAAAGACTTTCTCATGACGCGTGTTTTTCGGCAGTTATTCGCACTTTTCATTAAGAGCGCCATCAACGAAATGACCCAGCCCCGTGAAAACAAAAGCATTCCAAATAAATCTTTGAGTGATTTCCGGGCACTTATTGTGGCGATTTGTGGCAGAAGGTATTGTCGGAGAATTTTTACGACATTGATAAATAAGTCAGATAAAGAACAAAGGAAAAGTCGTGATGTTTATTTATGTTATATAGAACATGGTCCGTATGCTTATCAGCTATTATTAATGTTCATTGTGGAATACTGTTTATATGTTTATTTATGTTATACCGCACCCTCTACATGTATATTGTTAATCTTTCTTAATATTGTTTTAAATACAAAGCTTTTTATGGGATAGATATATTTTGGTCTTACCCAATCAGAAGCTGTCATGTTTTAGTCATACAGAAGAAGGCACTTGGTTTTCAAAAAAAAAATTCCATCTATAACCAAATATAATTATGTCTTTTATGAGCTATGAGGGGGTTTAATGCATCTACGTGATGCAATGTATCAAGCAAGACATCACATAATTATTGATCCATAAAATCCATTTTGTCTCACAACCAACCGATACATGAGGTACAATGGTCCTTGGAAATGCACAAAATTTACCAAAACGCTAAAATTTTCTACAACCTTAACCCTGGGTTAACTTTTGGCAGATATATTAAACCTGCTTCTGACAGAACCAGGCTCATATGTAATGTTACAGAGGACGAAGCTTGTGAAAATAAAATGTGCCTGTGTATACAGAAAGTAGTCTACCTTTACCAGTCATTTTTAATGTACCTTTTTAATACAAAACCCTTAATCAAGTAAACATTTTCTCTATCTCAGCCAATCAGAAGCTGTTTTACAATTTAGAATGATAAAGAAGCTTAAAACATTCTCTCTTTTGTTGTGAGGCTGTTCTTGATGACAAAGTCTGCATATCAATGAGAAAAGGTTGTAAGTTTTTTCTATGCTAAGAAATATTTCAGTTTGTGTCAAAGACAGTATAGATCAAGACAACAAAGCGCAAAATGTGCAATTCGAAAATGGTATTTACCAACCATTTTAAACTACATACCGAGCTAACCCTAGATATAGAAAGTAACGCAATTTCTGACTGGCTTAACCGAAGGTTTAGCCAGTCAGAAATCGCGTTACTTTCGAAGTTAGAAAGTTCCTGAGAATAAGACAAAAAATGTTATAAAAAATGGTTGGTGAATACGGGATCTGTGCTTTTTCGTGAAATATTTTGGCACTGTAATATATGTAGTATCATTAGTTCGAGTTTGGCTTCACCTTGAAGTATTTATTTTTGATGCATTTATTTTCGGAAAAGGCTGTGTATGCAAAAACATTTGCAACGCAAATAGTTTGTAATATGTTTCCAAGTATTTTTCCAACACACCAAGTCCTCGTTAGAATGATTTATACCGGAACGAGTTAGAAAACATCACTATTACACAGCAAGTGTCATTTTAAACAGTAAGCATATGAACGTAGTTCAATGCACGAATATAATGAAAACAGTGCAGAACTTGGAGAAAATTATCTTGCAGTCACTACATTTCAAGATCGGTCGGCCTCAAGATGTAAAAAATTGTCTGCAGAAAGTGATGAGTTAATTGAAGACGATGTGTAGCATGTTTAGACGATAACATCTCCGCCATCTTGCCATGCTAGGCATTGTGGGTAATAATAAGTACTGACGGAAATTGGATAAAAATAGTCTAATATCTTTATCGACTGGTTGTCGGAAAATATCAATGTCGTTCCACTAGCCAATAAAACTGAAAACCCGACGGGCTTCGCAGACGAAATGCTACGAAATGTGGAAAAAGGAATTTTTATTGGTGCCAGGTTATATATAAATCTAAGTAGAATTGGAGCACTGTACTTTATATATACTGCAACCATTTTTCTGCAATATTTAATTCTTTATAAGCCGAAAAAATTTTGGACTTGTCCAAAATCCAAAAAGTACTAGCAGGTGGTATATCAAATATGGCTCAAATGGAGGGATTTGTGTTTAAAAAGGTAGAAACCATTACGGGAAAGGAAGAAAATGCTGGTAACCAGCATTTTCTTCTTTTCCCACAATGGTTTCAGAAAGTCTGAACTTCAAGGTCGCTAAAACATTGATTGAAAAAAATTGTATTTTTTTTTTTTTTTTCATATTAATTAATTTTAATGAATTTTTCTCCTTTTCTTTCCAGTGCACACGACTTTGCGAAACGTATAAAGCAGAATGCTACTGAATAAACAAGAAAGTTTCGCCACTGATAAAACCAAAAAATGAATTGAAATATTACAATTCAGACCCGTTTTAAGTCAGAATATGTGGAAATATAGGACCATATCAATCTAGGATCAAAATGTAATGCCTTTGATCCATACCGTCCCAAAAAGTACTTTTAGTCGTCCCTTTCTATCTACTGGTAAAAAAAAGATATTCGTGCGGAAGAAAAAGGTTGGGAAAAAAATATCGAAAGCTGGTGTAAATTTGTCACATTTCGTATTCAATAATTCATGATTTACAAGCCCACTTTTGCCTGGGTGTTAGAGTAGAAAATTATCAATGTAAATTAAACTTATCTATACGTCTAACGGGCTGGCTGTCGGGAGCCGTACATTAAACGTTTTAGTGTTAATATACGGGTGGTCCTTCCCTTTCGTATTTGAAGGTGCGTTTACACGGCGGTCTTTTATTGGAAAAAAATATTTACTGAAACTTTGATGTGAAACATCTTTCTTTTTTCGGTTTCAAATTAAAGGAAGACTTAATCTGGAGTCTTTTTTACCCCAAATTCATGATGCAACATTTATCAAAATTCTGTATACCGAAATAGGCGCTCATGACTTGTCAAAATGTTTTGTTAAAAAAAGTAGACGGCAAGATTTTTCAGAGACCTGAAACTTCACTGTCTTGATTTGAAATTAAGAGCGGAGCTTAATATGATTCTGGCATTCATTCTTTTATCTTAGATAAAGATCGAAAAAGCTATCACAATCAACTGACTATCGAGAAAAGTAGACGAAGATAAGACTGTCTGATTGTGCAGTCTGATCATAGTCTACCCGTTTTGAAAAGGATACGAGAAACCATCACGAGTAGGATATGTCATTATGGGTAAATCAGCAAATATGTAAAAAGCGGTACTGTTAGTCTTTTGTGGTTTGTTTTCCTAAGCCCCTCGGCAGTGCGCCAGATAGCGATCAGTCGGTGGTGATGATACAGTGTAACCGCCCCTTGTATGTTCAACAAACGAAAACCGCAAGACTCGGTTGATGGATTTGTTTGCTTTAACTCTTTACCAAACGACAAAATTTTACACTTGTCCAAATCCAAAGAAAAAGCAGACGACAAATTTGAAACTGGTACAAATGAGCTGTGGTTCTTTGATAGGGTAGAAAACATTGTGGGAAAAGGAGAAAATGCTGTTTACCCGCATTTTCTCCTTTTACTCACAATGTTTTCAAAAGTATGTATCCTATCGGTCGTTGAAAAATGGGGTTGTTTGGAAAAGAGTAAAAGTTTAACTAAACAGTTTATAGAAGGCTTGCTAATGATATTAGAGACAGGATTCCCGACTTCATCAGCGCATCCTTTCTCTACCCTGAACGGATTAAAGGGACCAAAGATATATTGAGAGGTTTTCTTTTTTTTCTTTGTGAATTTTTTTATAACGCTTGGTATGACTGAAATAGTTTTTAGAGTAATGGTTTAAAATCAACGTGGTATTGGCTTGCAATTGGGTACCGTATTGGCGCAGACACTGGTGCATCTGACTAACATCAACATCCATTTAAATAATGGATTGTGTAAATGATGAAAGCTTATTCCATTTGACTGTGGCAAAAGGAGAAAATGCATGATACCTTCTGTGCAGTCGGCGTAGTCCGAAGCATCATGGTAAATACATATGAGCAATGCTCCGTGAAAGGGGGCGGTTTAATGTATCTGCAAAAAATATCGATCCATGTCAACCTGCGCTGACTGCGCAGGTTGACCTGGGTCGAAACTTTTTGCTATTGATGAATTTTCTGCATGTCAAAGGACCATTCTATCCCGTGATTCATTCGGTTAGACAAAATGGATTTTTTGAGCCCGTAATTATACGATATCTTGCTTGGTTTATGCATTTCTGAGATGCATTGAACCCTCTTTGGCCAAAGCGCCGCTCATACTATGATAATGCAGACGACAAATCAAACATTTTTGACAACCATTCTAACTGACGTTGTAATTCTAGATTCCAAGACAAGCTCCCTGATTGGCCGTCTCCACCAATCAGACGTCTAGTGTCGGCGTTTAGAACTCGAAGCAAATTCAAAACGGCCAAAGATTTAACAATTCAATCAATTTAGGCCCAACTTACCCGGATGTGTGTAGGAGTCGTCTGAACTACATGGTTTGTCGTCTGTTTCAACGACACAGATTTCGTTATCCTCGTCATCACTGACGTCATTCGAATGGTGATTTTCATTGGACGAGTCAGTGCGTGTGTTTTGTCCGAGAAGTTGAGATTGATGTTGCATCAATAGACGTCTGAAAGAGAAATAAATAAGAAATAAAGTATCTATCTGCAGACCATTTTCTGAAAAATTTGAAAATATTTGCTGTTAAAGAAGCAAATGCTATTGAGAATTTTTTACTTTTATCCCATTATTTTACATGTATTCATGAAATGAAGTCTGATTAGTTTTATGTACATTTTACAGAGATGTTTTAACGTTTTTTTGCAGCAGTTCATTTCCCGCTGCCATTTTCATTTTAATTCAGAATACAAATCTTGAAAGATGTTGAAGAAATGCAAAGAAAGGTTTGCCTCATTTGAGAAATTTACTATCATTTTTTAAACATCATTCCGAGCATCTCGATTATTCGAGGATTTTCTAACCCCTATTGGAACCTCGAAGTATCGCGGATTTTTACTGTGAATGATCAAAAGAAAAGAAGGTATCCTTGGTATTTGTTACAGTATAAGATATGTATAAAAGTACGTAAAAACTGGTCTCGATGACCACACTTATGACCTTTGTAAACAAACGAAGGAAGAATTTCCACCGGATCACGTGACTGACACCCCAACGACGGGACTACTTGAAAATATGTATCACTACGCTAAACAAATATGTCGGACAGGCTGTGATATGAAAACAATCGCGAGAATCATTTTCACCCCTTTAAACAAGAATATTTCACATCTAGGTAACGGATATAGTGGTTGAGCAGTGGAAATTTGTCGCTACAGTGTAAACATAGACTGTCTCTAGTAGTCTATTCAACTTAGTGAAGATGGGTGGACTGAACTCTTAAAACAGACTCCAATATGGAAAGTATTTGCTAAGAAAACTTAAATATGGTTAAAATAATAGAATTTTTGTTCCTATACGGTTAAAGAAAACATTGTAGAAAAAGGAGAAAATGCTGGTAACCAGCATTTTCTCCTTTTCCTGCAATGTTTTCAAAAGCCTTTCTTTCACAAGGTCGTAAAAAGCCAGACGGTGTGGTTGGTTGAAGGGTATAAGTCCAACGTTTTGAGAGTAGTTTCGTCCGCCATCTTGACTTTTCTTCCTTTTCAATGTCGTCTATGAGATTTCCTTTTTGGGCCTCTCAGCAGAACACTTTTTTGTAACGAGCAATATCTCCTTTTGTCAAAATGTTTATTATTAATGTGTTAAACCTTAACTTATCTTTATGCAACATTTTTTTACAAGGGAAAGTTTCAAAGTTGTCTGCTGCAAATTCTGCTGGGAGTGAGTGGAGGGATAAGAAGGAAAATAACAATTTATGGGGAAATGAAACTATAAACTATTATAAGCCCTCAAAGTGTTTGTTTATATAACAGTCAGGTTTTCATACAAACCAGGCAATTGTAAATGCGCTTTTCGGCGAAAGAGAGAGATAGAATACTGTTTTTGTATTAATTCCCACTTCTGACTCATTTACAAGAAATATAGAAGATATATTCTCAGACAATGATTAATAATACTTGACTATCACTATTGCTGTTTTTGCAAAAATTGTAAATTATAAATTTTCGTTTATTTAAGGCACGGACTACTTTCTTCTTAAAAAGTTAGTGCATTATCTCTGCTTTCAACAGTATTTTCAGTTATATCACTACGCCAAATGCATCCATTCAAATGTTACTGGTGCTTCTCTCACAAATATAATGCCGGACACACGTTCCAAGCCAATGGCTGCTTTCCGAATTAAAAAGTCGAAACTATGTTCAGTAGGAGAGGGAGAAATGAATTCTGGTTCAATCGCGTATGTTTTTATTCCTTAACCTGCTGTATAACTAAACTGAAACTCTTAAGTCGATAGTAAAAAACTCAAATATTGCTATTTCAAAGTTATATGGGGGAAAAATATCTCATATTCGGAGAGTGTAGATCCAAGATCAGACTGCACGTTCTGTGCAGTCTGATCTTGATCTACACTGTCCGCAAAAGGTCTTTGAGTCGGGCTTAGCAGCCTCTGCGTTAAAAAAAATAATTTCATTCCATAGCAAAACAACTATTCAAAGATACCATGGCAATTTTTTGTTCAATTTCATCCTGAGGTGTCATTATATCTTTTTCGATTCTAACAATGTCAGCCAATTTTATACTAGGACGTTTTTGATTCCTACTTAGATGAATAAGCCCTGATTGCCTTCATTCAGACCAGCACTTAGAACCGTAAATATCATGTTTTCAAGAACTCTATAATAACTACTCTACCCTATCCCGAAAAATCTTCATAACGTTTCAAATAATAAACAGTTTATATTAAGTCTTCATGATTAATCTTTGATACCAATTTTGGCCTGTTTATTGTATTTTTGTGACGTTTTCTGTCTTTTCTTTGAAAACACTCCCAGCCACCCACCCACTCTCTCTGTCTCTCTCTGTCTCTCTCTCTTTAAAATTGGTTCGAATCACTACGAAAGTAATTCTAAAACTGGTTACCAGTTTTTATCTCCTTTTCCTACAATGTTTACCCTATCAAAAAGAAAATCCCAACATTTGAACCAGGTTTAATTTGTCGTCTGCAAATGCTTTCAATTTGGGAAAGTCTAAAATTTTGTCGTCTGGTAAAGAGTTTTAAGGGTTAACACTTTACCAGTCTACGAAATGTTAGGCTCTTCCGTTTTCAAAGTATTTGATGATGACAAATTAAATATGGCTTATATTGCATACGATATTCATCTTTGACTGGATGGAAAACATTGTGGGAAAAGGAGAAAATGCTGATTACCAGCATTTTCTCCTTTTCCCACAATGTTTTCAAAAGCCTCAGGGTTGTTTAAAACTGAGAATTGTGGGGTAAAGCATTAATCGGTTTCTAAAGCATCCATTATGGTTTCCCTAAAATATTGGTTCGTTTCGGAAGCACTCGCTCATTATCGGTCGCTTCGATTGGAAAACAACAATCAGAGCTTGATTTACACAAATATTGGGCGAAATGATTACCGTCAGAACGAATTTCATCACCATTTCTGGGTTCGCTCGCCCCCTAAATTGCAATAATTTGCTCATCTTTATCGAAATTGTGTTTAGAATCTTTTTGTCGGAAACACGAGCGTGACAGACGTAAACACGCAATGCCGGTTCAGATTCCAGAAAATTAAGTTAACTTCATTTTTTTTACCCTTTCTTCCAGAAACATCGAAATGAGTTTTGTAGAAATGTTGAGACGTCAAATTGGCAGACTGTCTGAACGGTTTATGCTTGAATCCAGCAAAGCCAGCAAAGACCGAGATTAAACGCCTGTCACTTTCAAACAGTATACAAATGTCATCTACTGCTATTTTCCATTTTTTTTCTCTCTTGGAATCATTCGCTTCTGATTTCTGTTCAAACAACGATAACCACACGAAGTGAATTCGACTCGACATTAATCCGCTTTTCCTCCAGGATTAAACGTTTTGCAGAAATGTTCGTATCGTTTCTTGCAAATTTGCTCGCATTTTTGCTTTTAATTGCACACCAATTAAGATCGTTTAACTCTTTACCAAACGACAAAATTATAGGTAGGTCCAAATTAAAAGCATTTGCAGACAACAAAATAAATGTGACTGAAAAATGGAAATTTGGTTTGGCAAGGGTAGAAAACATTGTGGGAAAAGGAGAAAATGCTGGTTACCAGCATTTTCTCCTTTTCCCACAATGTTTTCAAAAGGCTTCTATCTTAGGGTCGTAAAAACCAGGGATTGTTTGGTAAAGGGTTAAGTGAGAACCCTTTGGCTGAAGTCATGACTGCATAAAGATCAGGGTCTGTACTCAACCACCAATTGAAAATAGCACTGTTAGTCTAATTCTCAAGAAAATTCTAAATTTTAAAGTAACACTATTTTTGGTTGGCTAAATAAAAAACTCTGTCACTTTCTATATTTAAAAGTAGACTAGGAATGCATTCTAGTATTGTTTTTTGAATACGGGTCCAGTTGAAATAGACACGATTCCGGAATATCCAAACGGAAAAAGATCAACAGGGTTGGAACTGCAACGGATTTGGCTGGCATTTAACCCCCAGAAATGCCAAGGGCAACATGTAGCCCCATCTTAAATCTATCTAGCCCAGTTTTTTTCTTTTTATAGACTGAAATACGTATTTTGTGACATACTCTGACAAATACAACTTTAAGATTGCCACAGGTACGTGTTTTAGGCATTGATAGTGTTTTATTTATCCAGTCGAGTCAAAAGGTTAAGTGTTGAACACTGAGGATGAATCAAATGCTCACGTTCGTTTGGAATATTATAGCCCTCAGGGCCGGACCCGACAAATGGATAAATGTAATTTGGTAAAACCGGAAATGATGTCAATCTAATAAAGAAAATATCTCACTTTTTTTCCCGTCTGCCACTGCCCGTGTCACGGAACCCTTTGGCGAATGGATTGTTGTCGATTTTCAACTGTGTAATCTGTAAAATAGAATTAGGGCTTCTTTGAAATTGGATTCAACAATAAGGTCTATTATTTTTTTTATCGTAACACGTGACCTCCTGGATCAAGTTATACTGCAGTTTGAAAACTGCCTTGTAAAGTATGCGTGATAATTATGAATCAGTGTGTAAAAAGTAACGATACGTGAAAACACTGTGGTAAAAGGAGTGGAAGTTTCTCCATTTGCCACAGTCGTCTGGTAATGCGTTAGTTCCTGACAAGAAGACAGAAATATTCAGTGTCTTGTTTAACATTACTATTATGCTTAAATTGAAAGCAGTTGCAGACGATAAATTAAATCAAGACAAAAGTTGTCTTTCAAAGGATATAAACATTGTGGCAAAAGGAGAAAATGCTGGTTACCAGAAAATCAGCATTTTCTCCTTTTCCCACAATGTTTCAAAAGCCTATTTTTATTCCTCAGAGTTAATAAAACTCGGAATTCTTCAGAAAGGCATTAAATAGTGATGCATGCTGCAGTATGAAACGTTATAAGTTCGCCGGAACATTAAAACAAAAATGACATTGGCCAACCCAAATTTGAGACTGGCCAGGTTTCACCAATTATAACCAATAAACGTGGGGCTTATTGCTAACTTTTCATCGCCAATTTATCTTCGGTTCTAGCAGACTTCGAACATCAAAGCTACAGTGGACAGTTTCTTTCGTTACTGCCTGATCAATAAAAATTAATCATGGCCGCTCCATGCCAACTGCCGAGGTACCATGAGATTCTTAGACCGTTGGTCAGACAAATCCGAGTTTTTAAGAACCTTAGGAAGAAGGCTTTTGAAGAAAACGTTGTCGTAAAAGGATAAAATGCTGATAGCCATTATTTTCTCCTTTTCCCAACATGTTTTCAAAAGCAACCTTCGCTAGGATTCAGGATTGTGTGATGAAAGGGGTTTATACAAGATTCATAGAAAACTCATTTGTTTCTCTGGTCATTGATAGCTACTGACCCCCTCCTTGTCCGTACTGGTCAGTAATGGTCAGTAATGACTTGTAATTACCATATTCATTGAAGTGACCATAAGATAATCATATGTTTCCAGTCATTCACAAAGAGGAACAAATAGGTCATTATGCATGATCATAGAGCGCGCGTAAAAATAGCCGCTACGAAATTAAAACCCGAGTCTGGCTTGTTTTGTCTGTTCGTCTGCATTTTTCTGTAACTTAATCTGTTAACCTGTTACCCAAATAATTCCACGTTTTAACTACCATAAAGGAAATTACTTTGGAAAACACTGTAAGAAAAGGAGAAAATGCTGGTAATCAGCATTTTTCTCCTTTTCTTACAACGTTTTCTGCCATTTTTGACTCCAAATCTCATCGTTTGAATCATTCGAAACGTATGAGATTTGTCGTCTGCAAATACTTCCATTTTTGACAAGTTTACAATTTTGTCGTTTGGTAAAGAATCAAACAGTTATTTTTAGAGACCTTCGTAAAGGTACGTCAAATTATTCAAAAGACAGGCGTTTAAAGGAAAAGAAAGCATTGTTTTTCAACGTTATAGAAACATTTTCAGGAAAAAGAAACTAGTTGCTTGTGATAAGCAACAGCTACTCTGATTTCACTCATACGAAATACCTTAAATGCTACAATGTTTTCCACAAGACCAATTCCAGCACAGAATTCGTGTAAACTGATTTTTTTTAATAAGAGCATGGTCGGGTAATCGATCTATAATCAGTTTATGTAATCCCAGAAATGTTTCATATGTTACAAAAGAAAGTATTAAAATCACACCCTTCACCACTCGAAACCAGGTCTTTATGACTCAGAATAAGAAATATTTTGAAAACATTCTGGTAAGAGGACGAATTGTCAGTAAGTAGTATTTTCTCCTTTTCCAGAAATGGTTTCTACCCTTTCAAACCCGGAAAATTTTACACTCAAATATTATCATTTGTACCATATTGCATTTCTTGTCTTGCAAATTCTTCCATTATGAACGGGCCTATTTTTTTGTGAACATCATATGATTAACTTTTACCACATGTTTATCCCCGACTTTTAACGACCCTGACAAAGAAGACTTTTAAAAACATAGTGGGAAAAGGAGAAAATGCTGGTAACCAGCATTTTCTCCTTTTCCCACAATGTTTTCTACTCTATAAAAGACAAATTTCATGTTTTGGGTTACATTTAATTTGTCGTCTGCAAATGCCTTCAATTTGGACAAGGCCCAAATTTTGTCGTCTGGTAAAGAGTTAAGAATTTTTCAAAAAGACAAGAAAATTGAGGCCATATTGTGCTATAATACGCCAAAAAGGGTATCAAAGACTTCACTAATGAGTTGCTATTACAAAATATCGGTAGTTTCTACGGAGACAGCCTTTAATTGAAATTCCATCTTGTAGATTTCAGCCAATGACAGCGTTGCTAGGAGCCGAGTACGTGCCGTCTGCTGCCGCGTTCGGTGACGGGCGCCACACGACCATTGCTACTTAACAAATCACCGAGCAAAGAAAAGTTTACTTTATAATGTAAATAATTCTTTGAAGTTGAAAGCGTGGTGTGTTTTAATGTTTCTTAATGATGGAGAAGGTAGAATGTATCCGAATGTATCCAAATTGAAAGGGAAGGAAGATGGCCATCGCTTGCAGACGACATTTTTACCTTTTGGTCTCGCGCGTCCGGAGATCGGAACTGAAGTTTTTAAGACTAGTTGAGTTTCATTTATCAAAGGCTTGTTTGAAATAATCCATTACATACTGTACTCAAATTGTTGCAACCGACTTTGTAAGCAAACTTTGATGAAAAGAAACTACCGATTCCAATATGGGTTTGATAACGAATAGACATGAAAACATTGCGGCAAAAGGAGAAATCGCTCGTGTCGAGCAATTTCTCCTTTTGCCTCAAAATTTTCAAATGTCGTCTGCTGCAAATTGCAAAGATTTGTCACAGGAAAGAATGAGATAAGACAGTTGAATCTACTGCTGATAATTTTGTCCCTGCGCTGACAGATCATCTATTGCTGATGGCGGAATTGTTGGTCACTTCGATGTTTATCTATGACACTTTTCTGCATCTTTTGTGGATAGTGCAGATCAAGATCAGACTGCTTAAGTCATCCTGTCTAATCTTGAACCTATATTCAAAAATTTGTTTCGAGATACACTTTATATGTCAAAATGCCTCGAACTTTGTATACTAGTAAGCAGGAGATCGAGGTCATGTGATTGAATTGACCAATCGAATTTTGTATCGGATTTTTCACATGCCAATGGTGCTTGTGAGTTATAGTTAGAAGGCGAGACAAAGCAAACATCTAGTGTAAAAAAGTCCACCGTTTGAAAATACGAATGCAGAATTATTCAGATTATTCAGACACGGGGTTCTAACAAAGCTTTTGATGCTCAAGAGGCTTTAGAAATAACACTTAAAGTTTTTCTTTTAATAATAATTGAATTAACGATAAATACCTTTTCATTCTGGTATGCCGTCACTGCGATAAACTGTGTTTCCTTGAACACGTAGGTCCTGAATGCGCTGTAGGGCAGCTTTAAGATGTCGTTTGCTCTGACTAGATGGAAACGAGGCTGATACTTGTGCATGGAGTTTAAGATAGTCTGAAATGAAGGAAAGAAAATACGAACATGCATTATAAGGTCAACTTAGTCTTTAGTCTTTACGAAGTTGTACTTGGGTAAATGCTCTATGAAAAGGCGGAGTTAATGCATCTGCAAAAAGTTACGACACGGGTCAACCTGCCCAAACTGCGCAGGTTGACCTCGGTCGAAACTTTTTGCTCTTGGTCAATTTCCTACATGTCAAAAAAAAAAGACAATGGCAAACACTGTAGATTTAGACCAGATGCCGGAACACAGCTTTAACCACTGACCAAAGCAAGTAGTACCCAGGTTATAGCTGGATAAAAAGAGACCACATCGAAGTGTGTTCAGTTTGTATAAATAATATCATTCTTTCCACTGATCATAAACATACGTAAATCATCAATGCATAGACATACGTAAATCATCAATCCATAAACATAAGTGAATTATCAATGCATAAACAATCAAGTTAATTATTTACCAATCGACGAAATTTTGGACTCGAGCAAATAGACAGCATTTGCAGACCACAAATTAAATATAGTCTATATGATGACTTTTGTCTTTGATAGAGGAGAAAACATTGAGGTAAAGGAGAAAATGCTGGTTACCTGGTACCAGCAATTTCTTCCTGTCCCCACAATGTTTTCATAAGCCCTCTTTCAGGTTTGTGAAAACTCGGAATTGTATTATAAAGGATTGATTAATGTATATTACGACTTTGATACATATATGACCTGTTACGGGCAAACAAAGTACATGTCCACACACAAAAATAAGGCTATTCCGGTGTCTTGGTGGTAGTGCGGTATTCCGGTGATTCGTCGGACCGCATTGAAGCCATTAGTGTGCGGGTTATGGTACCGATAAACATCTCTATCAAACTAAGTTGATTTTTCCAGAATCGTTGATAATAGCCAAGCAGAACGAACTAATGCAATAAGCCTCGTACCGGCGCCATAAAATACAAAAAAGTCTCCGCTCGAAATCTGATATTGTTCACTTCGAGCGTGCGACCAACGTCTATTTCGGCTAATTTGTTCCCTGCAAAAACGTCCTAACCCTTTGGGCTGCATTTTACTACTTAAGTCACTTTAGCGGATAGTGTAGATTCAAGATCAGACTGCATATAACGCGCAGTCTGATCTTGGATCGGACACTGTCCGATGTAAAGATAATCTAGTCCGAATAACTTTAAAATTTCTATATTTTGGTCTTTCCTTGCCGTCTAAAACTTTCCATTTCGTCTAATAGTCTGCTCGAAGGGTTAAACCTTAGGCAGCTAAGCGCGAGTCACAGACCCTTTGCGGACAGTCTAGATCAAGATCAGACTGCACAGAACGTGCAGTCTGATCTTGTATCTATACTGTCCGATAAGGAGATAATTTCCCCCAAAAATGCTTTTGAAATAGCCAATTTTAGATTTTTAGAACCAGTTTAAAAACTTCATTTCATTTATTTAGCAGGTAAAAGGTTAATAGAATTTTATGTCAGATTTTTCGCGGAAAAAATGGCAGAATTTTCTATCTTGATATGAACTCTTATTTCATATTTAAAACACATAATAATTCGGATGCCCGCATCAGTTCTCTTTGAAGTCTGATATAACCGCCCCAATCTTTCTGCGAGGGGGCGACATTTTAGTGACGTCATGGGACGGCTATTAGATTAGACGGCCGAGGACGCGTCGAAAACGTTTGCTAAAATAAATTAGAGCCCATGAGAAGCTGTGGGCTGGAATTGATTCATTTTCCAACGGGGAGGGTATAATTCATTTAAAACCAGAAGTTTATCTATTTTTTGTGTCCGGGGAAGCGCTATCTACCTCTATTAAATAACAGAGGTGCCCAATTTCTGCGGAATCTGAAAAAATCGGCGGGCTAAGCCAAGTTAACCCTTTACCAAACGATCCTCAGTTCTCACGACCCGACAATGAGGGGGAAGACATTTGAAAGCATCTTGGGAAAAGAAAAGAAGTGCTAATTACCAACATTTTCTCCTTTTCCCACAATGTTTACTATCCTATCAGAGATTTTTAGCTAATTTGTACCAATTTCGAAATTGTCACCTGCGATGCTCTTAATCTGGAAAAGTAAAAGATTTGTCGTTTCGGGAAGGATTAAATTTGCAATTAGCGCATTACTGTACAAACGCAATAGCTAAGCCCTCAGTAAAAAGCTTTAAAAGCTTTGTAAAACTTTCCTGGAAAAGGAGCAATTTCTTGACACAAGCAGTTGCTTGTTACAGACAACTGCTCCTTCTTTCAACAATGTTTTCCATACCTTTAAAACCTATTTTCCTTCCCATCATATACGTAATTTGTCTTACTAATGGTCGACCTAAAAACTCATTTTCACTTTACAACAGTTTACAAAGATCTTTTCAAAGTCGTCTCCTGCAAATTTGGTTCGGGCGGAAATGAGTTCAACTTTTCAATACTCAAAAATTAAATGAAAATTTTAACTCTTTACCAAACGACGAAATCTTAGACTCTTCCAAATTTAAAGCAGTTGCAGACGAAAAATTCAATGTTGCTCATAAACATGTAATTGGATTTGTCTTTGTACGGTCAGAAAACATTGTGGATAAAAGAGAAAATGCTGGTTACCAGCCTTTTCTCCTTTTCCCACAATGTTTTCAAAAGTATCTTCTCCTTTTCCCACATGTTTCCAATAGCTGTCTTTCTCAGGGATGTTAAAACTCGAGAATGTGTTGTATAACAAAGTTGGATTTTATTGCAACCTCGATGCAACTTCGAAATTGTTCGTACCATAATGGACCATATAGTTTCTAAATTTGACTGCACCTTTTGTGCAATCTGATCTTAATCCACACTTTCATGTATAGGCACCTAAGGCCTCGGCATTCATAGATTGAAGGCAAAAACCCATTATCTTTTGTGAGATGAAAAATTACAAATTCCGTTATCAAAAGGAGCGGCGTTTCGCGAAGCTGTCATTTTCTACAGAAATGCGAATTATTTCCAGACCATTTCTTGCATTGTCTCTCAGATATTTAGATGAAACTATTTAAATGCATAGAAAAAATATATTACAATTTATTTTCGTCTGGGTTCCGTCAGAGCTTGTTTTACGTATTACAGCGATCTGACTGACTGCTAAACCAAGCGTTTAATTCACTGCGACGATTTTATACCGGTCCCCCAACGAAAAACACGACAAAAAGACAAAAGCGACTCGATGGAATTAAACTTTCTATTCGCCTGGAGGGATTTCTCGGCTGATTTTAATCACGATAACCTCTGTTCTGTGAATATCGCTTGTCCATTTGGCGCCAAGTTAGATCAAATCCGATTTTAAGCCCGAACTGTTCCGAAATAACCGGTCACTTTCTCCCTTGTCCGTTTTACAAATGTTGTCTTTTTTGTTTAAAGTTGTTAAGGAGAGATAAACCCTTTACCACACAAGTTCTTTCCCCCCCTAGCCGATGGAAAGAAAGAATGTGAAATAATATAATCGATAAACTGTTTGGAGGAACACAACGGAAAAGCATTTTGGAGGTAGGAAAATGCCCATTTTCAACGTCTTTATATTTACTACTGCAACAGCTCATGTGGTTTTTGGCTTTCATCAGTGTTAGGCCGAGGCTTGTCAAAGGAAACGTTATCGTAAACAAGCGTTGTAGGTAATACTCTAACCCAAAACCTCTGAATCACAAATCCTCATCCTTAATTATTTGCCAGACGACAAAATTTCAGGCTTATCGAAATTGAAAGCATTTACAGACGACCAATCTGATTTGTCCAAAATGAAGGAATTCGTCTTAAAGATGGAGCATTTTCTCTTTTTCCGACAATGTTTTCGAAAGCCCTCTTCCTCGGGGTAATTAGAACTCGAAATTGTTTGGTGAAGGCCTAAACACCGAACTACACAGAACCCCTAGTATTCCATGGCACTATTACCATGAGGGTACCCTTAACCCATTACCACACAATCCCTAGTTTTAACACCCCTGTTAGAGAAGGCTTTTGAAAACATTGTGGGAAAAGGAGAAAATGCTGGTAACCAGCATTTTCTCCTTTTCCCACAATGTTTTCTACCCCATCCAAAACAAAAATCATCATTTCAGTTACATTTAATTTGTCGTCTGCAAATCCTTTCAATTTGGACCAGTCTAAATTTTTGTCGTTTGGTAAAGAGTTAACTCGTCATATATCTTAGCCATGCTCTGGCAAAAGGGGGCTAAATCACCTCCTTGATGTATTATACCAAGTAAGTCATCACATAATTATAAAATCCATTTAGTCCAACAATTGACTGGCAGGAGAATCTGAAAGGAGAATGGTCCTTGGACATGCGCAAAATTTGCATATAGCAAAATGTTTCGATCCAGATCAGTCTGCACAGTCCACGCAGGCTGACATGGGTCGAAACTTTTCGCAAATGCATCAAACCACCTTTTGACAGCGCTTTGATTAATTCTTACCCACTGCCTGTATGTGTACCTGTATAGCTTTATGTCATTCATTTCACATTAAAATCCAACCCTCGAAGATTGAGCAATTCGGTATTTTAACGATCCTGCAGAATATAGCTTTTGAAAAGATCGTGGGAAAAGGAGAAAATGCTGGTTACCAGCATTTTCTCCTTTTCCCACGATCTTTTCTACTCTTTCAAAAGCCAGAATCGGTCATGTAAGCGACATTTATTTGTAGTCCGTAAAAAACTTTCAAAAATAGTAAAAGTGTAGATTTTTGAAATCGTAATCCATTGACTGTCTGTACATACCCGTATACTTTTATGTGATTTATCTCACATTAAAACCTCACCCCCAGGGACGCAACAATTGAAATCGATCACACAATGCTTGAAAACTGACACGAAATATATCGTCAAAATGGCGACCGATGCCCTCTGTCCCGAGGTTATAATATTTAATGGAATCACAATTCCGCAATGATTCCAAGTGTCACGTCAAATTTTGCGTTAATTTCGCAAATTTTGCCTCAATTTCAGTCAACCGTTTATTGCTTCTTCTTGTCGTTAATGAAAAAACCCTGTCCAGTGCATTTTTGGTTAGCATTCTGCTGTTTCTCTAAGCATCCCAAGGAACAGAACTATTTCCAAACTTTTGGCTGCTTTTCTATATAAATGTCGTCAAAATATAGTTCGCCGGCAAGGAAAATAGTATGAATCGTGTCACAATGACTTTCAACGGGGACTCGGAAAGAGTTCTGACTTGGCCGCATTTCGAACTCACAGACTCTGGACAGCAAGCCCTGTGCAGTGTCACTGAGCTACCTGGTGGCTCGGCACTGTGGTGCTGTGACACAATACAGTTTGTCTCCAAATTCTGAGTTGTGTCTTTAACTCTTTACAAAACGACAAATCTTAGGCTGGTCGATTTGCAGACGACAATTAAAAAGGTACTCAAACAATGGGATTTGTATCAGAAAGGGTAGAAAACATTGTGGGAAAAGGAGAAAATGCTGGTTACCAGCATTTTCTCATTTTTCCACAATGTTTTCAAAAGGCTTCTTCTTTTGGGTGGTTAAAGCTCCGGATTATGTGGTAAAGACTTAAGCCACTTTCAACAATATTTCGGATATAATCTCGAACCAGCCCATTTATTCATGTCTTTCGTAAGTTTCTCAGGTACTAAGCTGTAGCTTTACAGTGCCCTTGTCCAAGGACACTCCCACGTGCCAGGCGTCACCAGTGCGACTCGTACCAGGATTTCTGGATCACAAGTTTAACCACTGTGTCCCTTGTCTTCAAGCTGTAGCGTTCACAGCCAGACACCTTACAGACGTTTTGTTTGTCTGAACGTAATCGACCCGTGATAATCCGTCAACGCTTTCCCAAACGACCAAATTTTACACTGATTCAAATTCAAAGCACTTACAGACGACAAAATAAACTGTATTTAAAACGATATAATGTGTATTAGTAAGGATAGAAAACATTGTGGGGGAAAAGGAGAAA
The DNA here is from genome assembly GCA_946811185.2 of Hippopus hippopus. Taxonomy (NCBI): domain Eukaryota; kingdom Metazoa; phylum Mollusca; class Bivalvia; order Cardiida; family Cardiidae; genus Hippopus; species Hippopus hippopus. Next base: position 35,611,562 of record OX328109.1, on the reverse strand, counting down.
ATGCTGGTTACCAGCATTTTCTCCTTTTTCCCCACAATGTTTTCAAAAGCCTTCTTTCCTCAGGGTTGTTAAAACACCCGCTTTTTTTTCTAATCCATTAAGTAAATTATTTGAAGAGAGGATAGAAAAAAAAACTGTCCACTTGAGCAGACGGAATTGGTGTTATTAAACCCTCTTCCATATTTACTTTGCGAGCTTAATTTAGTGAAATCATACCTTTATGCATATTTACTTTTGACCTTAAACACAGACCGAGTGTCTCTCTTTCAAGTATTTACCCCTAAAAAACAAAATATTTTAAAACAGCGCAACCCTGAAACCAAAGCTGGCTTAGAGCTCTTGTTTTAAGGTCTACTGTCCCTAACTCTCCTATTAAAAGACGGAAGCTGCCGAGATTGGCCGAGCAGCCTTAACGAAAACGTCGATGTTACACGATATTTACCGATGAGTCAGTGAGTCTACGGCCTCTAACTCTCATTTTAAAAGACGGAACCTGCCGAGATTGGCCGAATAGCCTTAACGAAAACGTCGATGTTACACGATATTTACCGATGAGTCAGTGAGTCTACGGCCCCTAACTCTCATATTAAAAGACGGAAGCTGCCGAGAATGGCAAAATAGCCTTTACGAAAATGTCGATGGTTACCAGCATTTTCTTCTTTTCCCACAATGTTTTCAAAAGGCTTCTTTCTCAGGGTCGCTAAAAGTCGGCATTGTGCGGTAAAGGGTTAATGCATCTCCATACCAAGCAAGTCATCACATAATTACAGATCCATAATATCCATTATGTACAACAACCGACTGCATCATGGGGTAGAATGGTCCTTGGACATGTAGAATATTTACAAATACCAAAAATTTTCGACATATGTCATGGGTCGATACTTTTTGCAGATGCATTAAGCCTCCTTTTTTCAAAGAACATGGCTCGCATACTTATCAGCTACAAGATCGGAGTAACTTAATCTAACCAGACGACATAATTACGTTCGTTCATATTGAGAGAATTCGGGAGTGTCCTTAGGCAAGACATCTCAGAGCCCAGGCACAGTATTAGTTAAACCCAGGATACTCATGAATATGTTAGCTGCCACTGTGATATGAATGAAATAATGCTTAAAGCGTCGTAAAACGCCATTCAATCAATCAATCTTTTCACGATCTGTGGCAAAACTGTTTATCACTTCCATAAATTTTACCCATTTTTGACTTAACGTCAGAATATATAAAAGGAAAAATAATCGGACTGAAACCCAGGCTATGCTGAGGGAATAGGCACGCTCAAAGCAATAGCTGAATCTATCTTTCATTCAATGTTAGATTTCTCATTTTGTCACAGTATTTTTTCATGCGTCATCCTCTAAATAAACGTTACATTGCGTCAATATCAACGAAAAAGGGGACAAAATCAATAAAGTCCTTGTCACTTGGGGGTCATCATTTTAGCAAGTATTGCAAGTATTTACACTTAATACGCGTTTTCACATAAAACAGCGTAAACCCCACCCAGGTTATATCAAAATCGGGCAAGTTTTCTCATAATTATAGCGGTCAACGTGTAAATCTTGGCCCAACTTGTGCCTAAGTTACTCAGTTAAATAGCCAGTCTGGCGTCCACCTAGACAGGACCTGTTAAAATGACCACTTGGTCCACTCCGTCATTGTGGTCATCGCTCCGTGCCCACGTTACCGGTGATCGCCCAACTAGTCTTGTCTTTTTCGTTGAGCGGTGTAATATGTCAAATTAACATGTAAAATTAGATGACGTTTATGGTTTGAGTAGTTAGTACTAACGGTCAAAACGTACAGCTTGATGGACATGTAGGGAGATAAATTGCTGGTAAAGGGGGTGGGGGAGAAATCGAATAATTTACCTCTCAATATACATCGATCTATGCTCAAAGTCAAAACGGTATGATACTCAAATTAGCACAAACTGAATCAATAGCACTTTTCCCATTCTAACGCTTTACCAAACAGGCTCGAGATTTAATGACCACGAAGAAAAAGGCTTTTGAAAATATTGCGAGACCAGCATCTCCTTTTCCCACAATGTTTTCTACTCTTCCAGAGACAAATTTCGTTGTCTGAGATTTATTCTATTTGTCGACTGCAACTGATTACATGGTGGACCTATGTAAAATTTTGTCGTCTCTTGAAGGATCGACGGGCTGCGATGTTCAGAAACGCTTTGAATACCAGCTGTCTAATTCTGCCGATCTTGATTGAGGAGTGAGACTTTTAAACGACAAATTTCGGAACGCCTCATGATGTGGGTTCGATCCAAACGGCCGGTCGAGTAAAAATTACTATCAGTCTTTCGGATCAGACGTTAAACCGAGGTCTCAGTGCTATACACGTAACATTAAATAATTAGGTATAACTTAGAAAGGATTTTCCTGTGTTTTGCACTTCTCCCCCACCCCCTCCCCACAAGTTAGCCAACAGCCGTGTGGAGGCGACGCCTATATGGGAAACTGGTAGCAACGATGATAACGATGAATACACGAAAACTCATCAATCAAAATCCAATTTTCGATGTCAGAATGTTCTGATAATCAAGTAACTCAGCCATGCTCTGTGGAAAAGGGGGCTTAATGTATCCACAAGAAGTATCGATTCATCTCAGCTTGCACAGTCCGCGGACAAAATTGATTTTTAGGTTTCCATGATTATGTGATGACTTGCTCAGTATACATGATGCATCATGGAGATGCATTAAACGCCACAGCTTAACAATCAATTAGTGTTCAAAAACGTCTGCCGACCATAAGAAAGATTTTTCTCATTGATTTCCGGGAAAGTAACGAAAGGTCCTCTTCAATGCATCAATCACAATTTACAGACAGCCTTCAAAATTGTATTTAACTGAATTAAAATATTGAAAAAAAACCCTTAATTAAAATAATTTTCAATTATAATGAATGTGCAATATTTTGGTACGAAACACGTGTTTTTAACACTTAACCAGAAAAAAGGAAAAAACCGCTTATACATCTCTGATTCAAACACGAAGACTTTTGAAAACATTGAGAGAGAAGAAGAGAATGTTATTATCAGCATTTTCTCCTTCATCAAGAATACTTTCTATTTTTTCAAAGACATGCCAAACCATTCAACCTCTGCAGCTTTTCGTCAAAATGGTTTCAATATGTATAAGTCTAAAATTTTGTCGTCTGGTAAAGAGTTAACCCTTTACAACACAATCCGAAAATAAAACAATCTGGAGAAGTCTTTTAAAAACATCGAGGGAAGAGGAAAAAAATGCTGTAGCCAACAATTTTTTCCTTACCCCACAATACTAACCCAGTAAAATTCAGTCACTTATTTGTCGTCTGCAAATGCCTTCAATTTGGACAAGTCTAAATTTTTTTCGTCTGATACAGATTTAATATGATTATAATGATTTTCTTCCTTGTAACAATCGTTATCGTCATGTATTGTATCTCAAAAATTACATAATTGCAATATTTTGTCTAGTCTTGTATGTAGCGTCCATGTTTGTGGTAGATTATGATAAATTAAAGATTGATTAAGTGTCTTCCTATAGAAAAAGACTGAATTCAACTCTTTACCAAACGATAAAATTTGAGCCTTGTCCAAACTGAAAGCATATGCAGACGACAAATAAATTTTAGCAGAAATGATGGTAGTTTTCTCTGAAAAAGTAGAAAACCTTGTGGGAAATGGAGAAAAATGCTGGTTACCAGCATTTTCTCCTTTTTCCACAAGGTTTTCAAAAGGCTATTTCTTCACAGTCGTTGAATTTTTGAAATTGTGTGGTAAAGGGTTAAAATTGAAATTAAACGATTTGAACTTTCCGTATTCATGTTAAATTGAAATTGCAGACGACAAATTCTTATCATGATTTTATTGTAATAAATTAAAATGAACGAGTTTTTAAAAGTCAAAGCGTGACTGGTATCATGTTTAATTTCAAAATTTGATAAATTGTCTCGTTTTTAGAAAAAAGAAATTATAATCACTATTATCGCGATAATTAATAACAGATCCTTTTTGTGAATTTCTATACTCTTTACAAAGATAGCAAAATATTAAAGTTTTAACATTTACCACACAATCCTGCGGGAAGAAGCCTTTTGAAAACATTGTGGGAAAAGGAGAAAATGCTGGTAACCAGCATTTTCTCCTTTTTCCACAATGTTTTCTATCCTTTTAGAGACTAATTTCATCATTTTAGCCAAATTCAATTTGTCGTCTGCAACAGCTTTCAATTTGGATTAGTCGAATATTTTATCGTTTGGTAAAGGATTAAATTGAAAGCTTTGCAGACAAATTATTAAATATTGCTCACATGAATAATCTTTGAAAGAGTAGAAAACAATATGGGAAATGGAGAATGCTCGTAACCAGCATTTTCTCCTTTTTACATCGTGTTTTCTACCTTTTTATCTTTTAAAGAAAAGTGTGTGTATAATCATTTGAACGAGATTTAATTTCTTGCGTACAAATGATTTGAAAATAAAAAAGCATAGAGATATGTCGCCTGAAAAAGTTTATTTTGTATTATTTTAAAGATAATTAAATAATCCAGGCCTTATCAGAAGCTTTCGTATATCATTTATATCACAGTTAACAGACGCAGGCTTCTTCGTATAGTACAAGATTCCTCAAAAACAATGCTTAAGAATGCTTAAACGGACATTTTAGTAACAGGAGGGGGGAAAAAGACTGAAAGAAAAGGGCAGTTTCAGTTTGATTGAAAGAAAAAAATCGGCCATTGTCGTTCACAGATCAAGCATTGTTCATTGTTTTTTTTTTTTTCTCAAATGCAGATCCTATCATTTTTCTACCCTATTAGAGAAAAATCGGCAAAAGCTTCCATCCCGAGATGGTTAAAACTCTGTATTGTATGGTAAAGGGTTGATCTTTAAAAAGGATATGAAAACATTGTGGCCAGAGGAAAAGACTGCTGGTTACATAAGAGCAATTCTCTGTGAAAAAGGGTTTAATGCATCTGCAAAAAGTATCGACCCAGGTCAGCCTGCGCAGTCCGCGCAGGCTGACCTGGGTCGAAACTTTTTGCTATTTGTAAATTTTCTGCGCGTAAAAGGACCACACTACCTCATGATTCAGTCGGTTGTTAGACAATAGGATTTTATGGATCCATAATTAAGTGATAACTTGCTTGGTATAATGCATCACGGAAAAGCATTAAACCCCGATTTACCAGAGCTCGGTTCATGATTATTGTTTTCAAAAAGTGTATGTTAAAAAGAAAAAACGAAAAAAAAAATGGTGGGCTAATAGTAATGTAATAGAATAGCTGAAGCTAATATTTCGTTGATATTTCATGTCGCCTTTTCACAAACTTTGACATATGTTTTGTATATTCACACTTTCACGACGTTATCGAGTTCGCCTCTCGAGATCTTATCTGTTTAAATTTCGCTTCGATTTTCACATTTACTCGTCAAAAAACACGCCGTTTTGTACTCCCCCCACAATGTATTGACCAGCCTGAAGTTTGTCTTTCAAGCCGTGAAATACGATAGTGCACCCACCGTTCATTTTTGTACCGGTTCCAAAGTTAACCCTTTACCACACAATTCCGAGTTTTAACCATCCCCAAGTTAAAGGACTTTTGAAAACATTGTGGGAAAAGGAGAAAATGCTGGTCACCAGCATTTTCTCCTTCTTCCAAAAGTTTTCTACTCTAAGATACAAATTCTATCAATTTGGTCCTATTTTATTTGTCGTTTGCAAATGATTTCAATTTCGACAAATCTATTTTTTTCGTTTGGTAAAAAGTTGAAGCCCCTTCTTTCTGCTTGTTTAAAAATCTCACTCTCGTCACTGAATGACGAGAGTGCCGGGCATCTGCAGCTTGGCAACTTAACATGCATGGCTAATAACCCAGACCTTCCGGGTTCGAGCGCTCACTCGTCTAAAACTATGTTCAAGGATTGATACAAGCTTCACCCGTGTCTCACTCTGATTTTAGGTTGCAAATCAGCCAGTGACTTGCAGAGAACATTGCACATAATTCAAGTGAAGGAAATCCAAATTTGCGCCTGAATAGGAGCGCTGGCTGACGTGATGTAACTGAAACTATCAAAAAACAGGCGTCAGAAACGAAATCAAAAGAAATGGGAGACTAAAACATTGGTCAATATTAATAAAATATTCAAGGGTATTAGTTTCGGAGCTGATGACACATTTATAAAACAAAATCTGTTTTTGTGGCGGACAAAATTGAATACACATTATTTTCTCCTTTTGTGACAATGTTTTAACCTTTCAAAGACAAGTCTTATCAATTAGCTTTATTCCATTTGTCATTTGTTTTTTGCTTTTTGGCCATGTCTAAAATTTTGATGTCAGGTACAGAGTCAGGAGAGAGAGAGCACACACACGAGCGTATACCATTCCATATTTAATGTAGTTTGTAGGTGTCATTTTGGTACACAACACAAACATACAAAAAATATCATTCAACTGTTACAGCCCATGGAAATAGGCACTTTTCTTATGCGGAAAGTATAGATCTAAGATCAGACTGCACGTCGTCTCGTGCAGTCTGATCTTAGATCTACCCTGCCCGCTTTTTTTTTTTCGTTAAATAATTTGACCAAATGGACCTGAACACCGCTATATCTCGGACGCTTTATGAAATGAAAACGTTCATATTATGTTGGGTTTTTTTTTTCATTTCTAAGGGCTGCTTTCAAACAAGCCGACATTGTGCTTCCGGCTGTGGATAAGAGGTCGTGGAGAGAGTTTTTACACCTGAAGTGATGAGAAAAAAAAACAGAAATACCCTCCAACTATTTTTAGTTCACTGAGTATTTTGTCAACTTGAAACGTCACCTACAATTAGTTTGTATAACTTGCTTAATTTTCCTTCAGTTGCATTTCAGTAGGATTTACCATCGTTGAAAGAAATTTCTGTGGCCAAATTCATAGAGAGATACGTAGCTTGTTATAATTTTAATGGCTTATAGTGTGGAATTCTGAAGATGTATTTTGCGAAAATAGGTGTCAATTTAGAGAAAATATCGCTGAACATTACAAAGTAATGTGTCCCGATTTTAAACCTTACTTCAACCACAAAATGTTGTCAGCATTACAACCTTGACTTACTGACAGTGCAGGAAAACTGACACGCCTATGGCGTGTATCTAGTAGAAGAACATGTTTGAATGAATTTACATGAAAGTAATTTCCTCCTTTTGCAATGATATTCCCTACAAATTGGTCTGTTGTAAGGCAAAATAAGAAGATTGCATGATGTTATGAGTACGAGCAACAAAACTGGCATTGAAATTAAGCAACACGTGTCGTAGAACAGGTGTAGAATACAGGTCCAACTAAGACGTAAAAAAACGTAATTCAGCATCTTTTTAATCGCTAGTTACACGCTTTTTATGTTAACTTCTTGGTTGTAATGCAGGACAAAATGTTTTGTCCAATTTTTCGATAAAAAAATTATACTTTTTTTGTCATTCGGAACATGTTCAACAATCTTTTTGACTTTGATATTATCGGAAAAAGCAGCTGCAGATCTGGCACGCGAATAATTTTGTCGTGTGACAAAGGAAAGTTCTATAAAGGGAGGTAATTACAAGATGTTTGACACGGGATATTACCTGTAATTTTGGTTTATTTGGTGAAATTTGATATGCCATTTAACTCTTAACCTGACGACAAAATTTTAGACTTGTTCATATCGAAAGCATTTGCAGACAACAAAAAAAAAAAAAAAATGTGGCTCAAATAAGGGAATTTGTCAATGAAAGGGTAGAAAACATTTAAAGAAAAAGGAGAAATTTCCTATGATCGGCAATTTCTTTCTTTGTCTGCAATGTTTTCTTTTCCCACAATGTTTTCAGAAACCTTCTTTAAATGGATCTTTAAAACGTGGAACTGTTTGAGAAAGGTTTGAATCTTCACCCCCTGAAATATAACTTGAAGCAGATAACTTGAAAACGGCTATGTAAAATTATGTATAACCATCACGAATTCTATTATAAACGAATACATGTATTCTGAGTTTAAAGACCCTGTGAAAGTGGCCTTTAGAAAATGTTGTGGGAAAAGGAGAAAATGCTGGTTACCAGCATTTTCTCCTTTTCCCACAATGTTTTTTATCCTTCTGGACACAAATACCGCCATATGAGCCATATATTAGTTGTCGTCTGTAAATGCTTTCAATTTGGACAGGTGTAACATTTTGTCTTGTGGTGAATTGGTTTAGAGGAGAAATTGCTCGTTTTGCCTGAATATTTTCAAAATGTTGCAGTAAGTCAAAAATTGTCGTCTGCAGATAGTGTTTGGTACAATAATTCCACCGCAATGTTTTGTAGTTTTTTTTTGTTACTAATGTGAGATTTTACAAAATCATTGTTTGTTAAAAAAGGTGGGGGAGGGTTAAAGGTTCTGACTCTGCTGCAATTTGTTTTTCGATCTGTAGACGGTTTCAGTTTCCTTTTTACCAGACAGCAAAATCTTAGGTAGGCCTAAAATCAAAGCATCCACAGACGAAAAATAAAGTTTGGCTCAAATTGGGGAATTTGTCTCTGTAAGAATACAAATATTGAAGAAAGATAGGCAGAATGGTGGTTATAAACATTTTTCTTTTTCCACAATGCTTAACGAACCTTTTTGGTTACAAAAGTACGTGAAGTATTTGGTAAAGGATTAAGGGAAAACAATGCCAAAGAAGGCCATAAGGACCTTTCAAAATGGCGCCGCAACTAACGGCTTGAAAATTTATTACACGCCAGGTACTTGAAGTGGGCAACAAATGGCAACAAAGAATGGAAAGAAGTTGTGTTGATTCCATAACTCTTGCAGACGACATTTTTCAATCCTTCAGATTTTGAAAACGTTGTGACAACAGGAGAAATTGCTCTAAAATGTTGTCGTCTGTTAAAAAGTTAATACAAGTACATGCACACTATAGGGTCAAACGTAGAAAAAATAAGAACTATAAATAGAAGGAAAGAGGCTCTAAATTGGGTAATAACAAAAAATTCACCCGTTGTTTGGTCATAGTTTGCCAACAAAATACTGTATTATTTTGGATTATTCTCTATTTCTATAAAATGAACGGAATTTATTTGATCCCGTAACTCAAGTATTCATAAGCAGTTAGAGTTTGAAAAAAAATGCTGAAATTTTATCTGAGAGAAAAAGGAAATATCACACTAATAGAAGAAGAAAGTTCCCACGCCGTTGAATTTACTTTGGTGTATCGAACCCTTAGTCTGGATACAAAAACAATAGTTGGTTTTGTGGACATTGTAGATTAAGATCAGACTGCACAGAACGTGCAGTCTGATCTTAGATCAACACTGTCCAAGTCTTTGTTGGATATTTTGATTCAGAAAATCCGTAATATTATGAATATTGCGGTTTATTGACTGTCTAAAATTGTAGAGTTTTGGTCATTTGAAACACCAAGGATGTATATAAGTACTTTGTTTTTCAAAGTGAAACCTGCTGTAGCATATTAGTATCTTATTATTTCCGATATATGATCATTTTTTCCGAGTTCAACTCAATACATCTTAACTCTTTACCGGATGACAAAATTTCACACGTGTACAGATTGAGAGCATTTGCAGGCTACAAATCAAATGTTGCTCAAATCGGGACATTTGTTTTTGAAAGGTTAGAAAACATCATGGAGAAAGGAGAAAATGCAGGATAAGTCTAAATTTTGATTTCTGGTTTTCCGGTAAAGAGATAAATCGAAAAAAGTTAAAAGACCTTTTCAAATGAAATAAAGCAAATCTGCTGTAATTTCCCCCGTTTAGAGCCTCCTATATACCAAAAATAGATTGTGATACTGACACTTACGAAGCCATGTTTATCCGAGATGTTGTTGGTGAGCTTCAATTTGTGGAATGAGACGACCTTCTGCATCCATTGTTCTCCCGTGCTCGGAGAGTCCGGATGTATGTACATCCGTTTGGGCATTTCCGGATCCGCTTTTCCGGCCACCATCCAACGAGAGTTATGGAACTTGTATCGGCAGTCGTCGACCGATACGGTATCCATGAGCAGAATGTATTTGGCGCGTTTGTCCAAACCGGAAACGCGGACTTTGAAAGGCGGGAACATTCGTCTGTGAAAGAAAAAAAAGTAAAAATAATAAATGACTGATAATTAATAAGAACAATCATAATGATAACGATTTCAAAAATAGCTATTTTGGTATCCAAACAGTATGTTCGGCATTGAATTATATCAACAGGGGACACGTTCCATAATAACCTTACACAGATCCTACTACTTTATCGGAAAGACACGATTTCTTTTGTCTCGAAGCAGGCCAGTTTTAAAAAAAATTGTGACAAAAGCAAAAAGCGACTGTTACGAACAATGTCTCATTTTGCAACGATCTTTTTTAAAAATCTGTGTATTGATATCAATTTGTGTCAATTATTTATATTTCATTGTTGTAATATGTTTTTGAATTTTTTCTGCTACGAACTGTTTCAGGAGACACTGACGTAAACAAAATGTTTAACCCACATAATCCGAAGGAAAAACATTGCTCGGTTTTCTCCTTTTCCTACGATGTTTTCTGCCTTTTAAAACGAATCCTGTCATTTGTGATGTGTTGATACTGTCGTCTGCAAATGCTTTCAATTTAAACAACTCCTACATATTGTCGTCTGGCAAAGAGTTAAATTAATACTTCCCACTAAACACAAACTTCTCATAGTCTCCACTGTCAAAATAACATAGACGCCATCACATAAGTTTTTGTTTTTTTATACCTCTTTCGATTTCGCTTTTCCTGTGTCCGTCTTCACCAACCATTCTTAGTTTCATTTTAAGTCTAATTCTAACCTTAGAAAGTAACACAACTTCTGATTGGCTAAACCATTCGGTTTAGCCAATCAGAAGTTGTTTTACTTTCAATTCAGGAAATTCTTGGGAATAAGACTATGAATATTCCGAAGAATGGTTGGTGAAATCGGAACCTGTTCTTATTTCTCTCGAACGTTTTAGGAAATGTATAATTGAAAAAATATATATATATATTCTTACACAAAGCGAAGGAAGGGTGCCTAACTCTAGAAGACACCATTCTAGTTATTTAGCTAAGTTATTTGGCAAATATATGTCAATTATTCCTTTATCACACAATCCCCACATTTTAATGGTCCTGAGAGAAAAGTTTTTTTGAAAACATTTTGGGAAGAGGAGAAAATGCTGAAAACCAGCATTTTCTCCTTCTCCCAGAATGTTTTCTACCCTTCCAAAGGCAAATTTTGAGTCATGTTTAATTTGTCGGCTGCAAATGCTTTGAATTGGGACCAGTCTAAAATGTTGTCGTTTGGTAAAGAGTTTTATTTGTTTCACAGTACAAGAAGTGAACAAGTACATTTAAACGTTTACCACACGACAAAACTTTTAGACCTTTCTATATTGAATGCATCTGCAGACGACAAAGTAAATCTGGCTCAAATGATGAGATTGGTCAATAAAACGCTTGAAAAGCATTGTAGAGCAAGGAGAAAATACGCTGGTTTTCAAATCTTTGTTTCATTTTCAAACGATGTTTTCTAAAAGCGGAAGGGGAGTAAAATTTCGGGGTCGTTTGCGCAAGGATATTAAAAAGAAAAAGAGTTCCTGTATAGGGTCGGTATATGGCGCTGCCAAAATAAACATCGTCGTCTCGTAAGGCACTTGAAATAATTAATATGTGACATTGAGACCGTCTTGAAAAGTGTGGTCTGTTTGATTTGTCTTTGTTTTAAATGCTCGAATTCTTACACTTAATCGAGTCAAGGCGTCTTGAGGGCAAAATAGTACTTACGCTTTTTTCTTCTGTGTGGTGTAGAATATAATTCTAAGTATATTCAAAATACTAATGATATTATATGAATAAAAACACCTCGACAAAAGGATGGTTGTGGTCAAAATGAACAGTTTCTTCAAGTGTCACCTTTCGCCAATTTATATCATTATTATCATTTTTATACCATTATTATTTATTTTTATTTATATAGTTTAAGCTAATTTAGAGCTTTTCATATGTGTGACGGTGAAGTAATAAATTTACATCGTTTCCTTTTTACCAAAATCGCACCAGACAAGTTTAAGACAAACCCTATGAAATATGAATGGTTAAAAAGAATCGAGCTTTGATATAGTACAAGTTTTGAAAACATTGAGACAAAAAGAGAAATTGCTCGTTACGAGCAATTTCTCTTTTTGCCACAATGTTTTCAAAAGGTCGTCTGCCGCAAGATGAAAAGAAGAATGTCGTCTGCCATTGGTTTTATACTAATCCTCTTGTATACATCTAGGTGTGTATTTCTAGTCTTTGAACTTCTGGTTTGAGTGACAGATAGTCTGATAGCAAGTATTAGAGTACTGTCGTTTGGTCACGTCCGTAACTATTCGTATTTGTCGAATGATAATTTTGTCCATGTAAAAATTACGTCGACTGCTTCTAATGTCGAAGTAACAATAATACGTCGACTGTTTCTTACGTCGAAGTGGAAATTACGACGATTGTTTCTCACGTCGAAGTGGAAATTACGTCGACTATTTCATACGTCGAAGAAAGAAAAAAAAAAATACAGCGTCGGTTGTTTCTTACGTCGAAGTTACGTTGACCGTTTCTTTTGTAAAATCGGAAGTCTTGTCGACACCTTCGATCGTTCAAGTTGAAAAAAAAATGTCAGCTACTTCTTACGTCGAAGTGTAATTACGTTGACTGCTGTTCAAGTTGCAGTTGAAATTACGCCGACTGCTTTTTACGTCGAAGTTGAAATAACGTCGACTGATTCTTATGTCCACGTTGGAATAACGTTGAATGTTTTTTTTATGTCGAAGTGTATATTACGTCGATTATTTCTTGTGTCAAAGTTGAAATTATGTCGACTGTTTCTTACGTCGAAGCAGAAATTAATTCGATCATTTCACCTGTCGAGGTGGTTACTACGTCGACTGACTCTCATGTCGAAGTGAACCATTTGTCCATATGAGCTATTACCAAAAATATGTGTTTTGATGTATATTAATAAAAAACTATCAAAACAGTGACAATATTTCACTAATAAAACTAACTGCCGATGTTTAAAGTGTTTAAATGAACGCTTTTTTTTTTTACAATGTGTCGCAGTTTTAAAGACAGGTTAACAATATGACGAAATTAAACAAATATTTCGAAGAAGTGACGGAGAAAGGCGGGAAAAAAATATATATCAACAGGACATTTAAAATGGTAATGGAATGTTGGGAATTTATTGTGCGAGTTTTACAACATCTTTCTGAATTCCCACTTTTGGCATGAAAGGTTTCAATTTCTTTTTATAATACTCAAAATTATTCATGTCATTTTTCTTTTTAATTGATGATAAAGATTAATAGAAAATAGATATAAGTAAAGCTAATTATGGCCTGCAACATGCAAAAAGGGGTATTCGGACTTTTGCATAAAGTTTCGTCTCGGATCAGCCTGTGCAGTCCGCGCAGGCTGATCCGAAACGATATTTTCCATTTTTTTGTAATTTTTCTGTTTTGCGCAAGTCTGCTGTAGGAAAAAATCTAATGTAGTCGTAAAGTGCCGTCTCGGATTAGCCTGCGCGGACTGCGCAGGCTGATCCGAGACGACACTTTACGCAAATGTCTGAATGCCACTTTTCGCGTTCTGCAGGCCTTATATGGAATGATGTACAGGAACAAAGTATCAAAAGTAATGTACTAAAGTTTTGAGCCATACTATGTCAAAAGGGGGTTAAATGCAGCTGCAAAAAGTGTCGGCCCGCAGCCTGATATCTGGAACGTTTCGCTGTTGGTAAATTTATTTCATGTGAAAGGATCATTCTACTTCCCGATTCAGTCGGATGTTGGATTATTCTATGGGTCCATAATCATGTGAACGACTTTCTTGGTATAATGCATAAATAATAAATTAATGAAGATGCATCAACTCCTTTTTCCCAGAACTTGGTCTAATTCACTTTTTTTTTTTTTCCATTTATTCATTAAAATAAGAAATAGAGACGAAATTTCGGCAGAACATAATATGACACCCCACATAAAGGAAAGATGTGAAGGTTGTGGCAAAAACTTTAACCTCGTGCTGCAATATTAAAGACGTGTAAGCTACATATAATTAATACTTTATACAAGAAATTTATGACAGAAATTTTCTTTTGAATGTTGAAATTTAAGATCTTCTAAACGTGTGTTTTATTAGAGACCTGCACTTTTCATGGTCGTCTATTCAAAATATTCACGAAAGTCGGAAAAAGGTTGTTACGAATTCTTAACTCTTTCAGTGTTAGAAATATAAAGTCGACCCCTCACGACGATTGGAAATACAATCCACCGTAACTCACCCAGATTCTTCTCTTAAAGATCTGACGAAACAAGCGGATGGTATTGATCTAAGATCAGACTGCGTATTCTTTACAGCATGATCTTAATCTATGCCCTCCCCATAAGCGCTTGTTTTTGCCTATGGGGATGAAAAGGTTTATTGTGTTTCTTTTTTTTCAAAAAATGCATTTCCTGTTTCTTAATATTCTCAGTTATCTTCCGATTCGTTTAACACTTTACAAACTACAGAACTTTGGACTGGTTCAAACTGAATTTGTAGATGATAAATTAAATGAGGCTCAAACTATGGTATTTGTCCTTTGAAGGGTAGAAAACGTTGTGGGAAAAGGAGAAAATGCTGGTTACCAGCATTTTCTCCTTTTCGTACAATGTTTTCAAAAGCCCATTTTAATTGGGATCGCTAAAATTCGGAATCTTTAGTTTACGGGTAAACCATATTTATTTGTAAAGAAAGTGTGCAAAGATCTAGTGAAAAACATTTAAAAAAAAAACTGACATAGGTGCATTGGACGCTGTGATAAAACCGAAATATTACTGGAAAAGGGCGATTTACATTACATAAGCCTGCAAACAAATCCGAAAAAAAAAAATCATCATTTGGAGAATATAGGTAGGTACATTGGACGCTGAGATACGATCGAAATACTGCCGGAATAGGTGATAAACATTACACAAGACCTGTGAACAAATCTCAAAGTTTTATAAATGTGAATCCTTTTGTGAATCCCTATCTTGTCAGTATCTTTGCAAAGCTGACATCTACTCGGTCTAAACGCCCCGTAAACAAAATCCGGGGTATCGTCTAAATAAATGACGTAACCCAAATTACTCTTAATTTCTGTAAAGCTGCGATGATTTACAGTGAAACTGGTAGCTTCAGATAAAAAGATTAAAAGATTTATAAACTGGGGATACTGGTTAAAAAGAAACCCTTTACTAAACAATCCTGAGTTTTCACGTCCCTGAAGGGGAAGGCTTATAAAAAGTGAGGTAAGAGGAAAATGCTGGTAGCCAGCATATTCTTTTTTCTCTTATAAAAAGTGAGATAAGGAGAAAATGCTGGTAGCCAGCATATTCTTTTTTCTCTTATAAAAAGTGAGATAAGGAGAAAATGCTGGTAGCCAGCATATTCTTCTTTTTAATCTCATTGTTTTCTACTGTTGCATAGATAACATCACAGCATTTTATCCACATTTAATTTGTCATCTGCAAATACTTACTATTAAGACAGTTCTAAGATTTTGTCGTCTTGTAAAGGATTATCTTTTTGATATTTTGGACTTTTCCATTTTGAAAGTATTTGAAGACAACAAATGAAATGTGGCTCAAGAGATAGCATTTCATCTTTTTTTAAAGGTGGAAAACAATGTAGAAACACGATAAAAAAAAAATGCTTGTTACAAGATTGTAAAAAAATAATATTACTAATTCAAAAACTATCTACAAGAAAAGACTCGAGGGAAAAAAAACTATTTCATTTTCCCCTGATTAATGCATTTAACTTGTACAGTTATTCAGGGCACTCAAAGAGTTCAAAATTTTTTCACGATGCAGACGAACAAGTTTACATTTTTCGCAGCAGACGACTTTTAGGGAGAAAAAAACAGGTACTAAAAGGTGCTTTTGCTCTTTATAAGCAATTATTCTTGTTCACTACCTTTTCGTAAAACAACGTTACCCATAAAACATCGTTTCACGTCAAATATCTAAACATGTATTTGTCTCTTCTTTTTATCCAAAAATTTCATTGATGTTTCTAATGTCGTCTGCTGCAAAGATTTTGTTTCCGGGAAGGGGTAACAAGTTACATGAAGGTTTGTGTGTGTGTACATGGAATTATCCCATATCGGTGTCAGGTTGGGTTGGTCTAATACGTGTCAATGATAACATACGGATGGAGTTCAACTTTAACCAAACTACAGTGCAAAATCTAAGACGCTTCCAAATTGCAGACGACAATTCAAATGCGCTTAAAATGACGTGATTTTTCTCTAAATGTGTAGAAAACATTGTGGGAAAAGGAGAAAATGCTGGTTACCAGCATTTTCTCCTTTTCCCACAATGTTTTCCAAATGTCTCTTTCTAAGGGTCGTAAATACACTGTAAAATTTAGAAAAGGGTTTAGAATGAACTCATAGAGCAACGTAACTCCCAAATCGCCAGCCCCTATCTGGGGACTATCAAGGGATTACACCCTAATCCAGAATGATACTAATACTGGTGACAGCCCCCTACTGATAAGGGGTCAAGTATTGGAGCCCTGGGATCACGTGGAATGTTCTCCCGTGTATCAAAATGAAACTTTCATGGGAAAAATGAATCGCCGCTAGAGTACTGTCGTAAATTTCTTTCATTGAAAAACTCAACCCAGCCTATGAACGAACCGTTTGGAACTTTTTTCCCGTTTCGAATACGTTTAGTATTCGTTAGGTTTTTTTCTTTTTCATTAATTAATTGACTGTATAGTGTTTGAATCCTTTTTTGCGGTGTCCAGTGCACCTATCCATGCTTTCCTGGAGTTTTCTTCTATCAGTACTTCGAACAATATTCTTCCCAAGTCAGTGGCTGCCTTCCCACATAACCTATTTCGAAGCAGTGATCAGCACTGAGAGAGGAATGAATCCTGTCGCAATGAGCATCATAAATCCTCGGAAAGAAATTGGCCGACTTTGGGATTCAAACCAGCGCCTCCCTTGTCTCAAGTCCTGCACGCTACCGACTGCTCTATCCTTTTTTGAAGGTACAGTACAACCTCCCGCAGAGAAAAAAGTTTGAAAGCATTTTGGTTGAAGAATAATGTATCTTCTACCCTTTCAAAGAAGAAAAGTAAATAAGTTAAATGGGTAGAACAGTTTTATTTCAGAGTGTTACATAGCGCGCTACATTTTCCATTGTGTATATATGACTGTATCATTCTCTTAAATGGGCGTAAATTACCGTTTTTATTTGCGTTATTAATTAACGATAATTAATATGTAAATATATGGCAGATCTCTCCCCGAGTGTTCCCCGCTGTTTCTGGCAGACGAAGTAATTCTCTGATTGCCCTTCAGTCTTTACCAGACGACAAAATCTTAAACAGGTCCAAATTTAAAGCATATTCAGACGAAAAATTAAATTTGTGTAAACGATGGAATTTGTCTGTGAAAGGGTAGGAAACATCATGGAAAAAGGAGAAAATGCTGGTTACCAGCATTTTCTCCTTTCTTCACGATGTTTTCAAAAGACTAAAAGGTGTATAGTATGGATTTGTCTTGTGAAGGATTAGGTACGTATTTGACGCGTATTTACAGACAATTTTCATTAAATATATAAAGCCAAAGAGATGTACATAAAACTCGCAAAGCTATAAACTGCGACCATAAAACGATTCAATAGTTACTTCATCGTTTTCCACCTCGTCTTTATACAGGCGAGCAACGTAGGTTCGTTGTTCTCGATCCGTGCTTAAAAGCGCCTTTTTCCTTCTTTTGTATATGCCACGACAGCCAGTGCACATATCTTTGCGTTTGTTTCTTTTTTTTTAATCACGATCTATCTGTATTTCGTGTAACACTCTCTGGCAGCTTTGAAAATTTGAAAGAAAAAAACAACAACATTGTTTGGCGATGGGTGTAAATCGAGTCACGCTTGACTATTATGAACCCCGTGAAAAAGTCATGTAGAGCCGAAAAATGGTTCAAACTTGCAATCCCTGGGCTACTATTTCAGTGCATTAATATAGAGCAAACGGGACACAGCAACCCATAGAGGTTGAGATCAATATAAATCAATATTCGTAGAACTTAATATTTTTCTTCCTAGGCTGCTCACTCCATTTAATCTTTTACCACACAGCAAAATTTTAAGCTCGTCCATAATTATTGAAGGAATTTATAGACGACAATTCAAATCTTTCAAATGATAGTATTGGTCATGGAATACCGTAGATAGAAAACATTGTGGAAAAAGGAGAAAATGCTGGTTACCAGCATTTTCTCCTTTCCCCACAATGTTTTCAAAAGTCTTTCTTCTCAGAGTCGTTAAAAATCGGGATTGTGTAAAGGGTTGAAAAAAATCAAGTAAGAATTTATAATGCTTCTCTGCAACAAGACAATGTACAACTAGAATATCATGTTACTACAGTGTGAGATTCCGTGCAATTCTCAAATAAGATCTTTAAAAACATAACAGTTTCGTAGGAAAATAAACGTTTTTTGGAGTCTCGATCGTTGCAGTCCGCGAAAGTCCTAATTTTCGTCTATGGCACTATAAAGGTAAACGTGTATACAAGACGGTTCGTTCTGCGCTCTATGGTCTTAAATACCCAGAAACTGAAAGTTCATTTTCAAATAATAAATGAGTCATGCTCTGAGAAAAGGGGGCTTAGTGCATCTGCAAAAAGTATCGACCTAGGTCAGCCTGCACAGTCCGCGAAGGTTGACCTGGGCCGAAACTTTTTGCTTTTACACAATTTTCTGCATGAATTGGAATTCGATCAAGTAGTCCACTGTCTATTAAAATCCCATTTCTTGTACAAATACGTATACTACTTTCCATGCTCCTATCGTACACGTCTGGGTTCTCCTCCCCCACCCCCCCCCACCCCACCCAAAATACGGCAAGAAATGGAACAATTATTTTTTTAAAAAGCAAATTCGCCTTTACTCACAACGATTTCCAAATCCTTAGACAAATAACGTTTTTCCTTTTCTTCCTTTTTTCCACCTCCTTTTGCGTAAATTTTAACAGTTTTTGACGGGGCTTAAAATAACCCGTAAGCCAACAGTAAATGGATTTAGTACCAGTACTGATTTAGTACTGTAGATAAACCCCATTTTCCACAATGTTTTCCATATCACGAAACATATAGTAATTTCCCTTTCCTGTAAATATTTCTCCTTTTGCGTCACTTTTTAGCAGTTTCTGATTGGGGGGCTTAAAATAGCTGGCACAGTAAATGGATTTAGTACGCAAGATAAACCTGGAGCGAAATCCCGTCTAGTCGGAGATTCACTCTAATCCTTGTTAATACGATATCGTAATTGCTAACAAAAACAAACGTCTACTTTCTCTCGCTTCTTTCTCACTGCTCCACTTTTCTTTAGTGTTAGGCAATAACACTGCAACATTACTAGCTTTTGCGAACAGTGTAGATCAAGATCAGACTGCACAGAACGTGCAGTCTGATCTTTGATCCACACTTTTCGATTTGCGATATTTTTCGAGGTTTTCTAGTTGAAATAATTGTTATATCTTCTATTCCTGCATGGAAAAAAATCAGCTAATTAAAAAACATAGGCTTAAAAACTCAATTTTTTTCAGAGAAATAATTTCCTGTAAAACTATTTGACACATAAAACTTTCTATTATCTTGCAAAAGAACGCATTTGAAAACATTGTATTAAATGGAGAAGTTTCTCCTTACGATTAATTTTCCCCTTTTTTTTTTGGTGGGGGGGGGGGGGGCAATATTTTGTATTGAATAATACGTCATTCTTGGTGACCCATATTTCACAAGAACATTCCCAAAGCTCTATCATCTGCGAATGAGGTAACAATGTCTCGAATCGTGGTCTTATGAATGCAACGATTGTGCCACGGCCCCACTACCCCTCCTTCCCACCCAGGAAAAAAACATTCTTTCACACAATAAGTATATAAGTGTTGAAATAAGAAAGATTTCATAGATTTAAGTCTGTCAGATCATAGAAAAGGTAAAATCACCAAATCGTCGCCTCTTGTTAAACACGGTGTAAAAAATGGCGCAGTCGGAACGGTAAAAAAATTTAGTGCTAACTTAATCGCAGATTATTACATGCCGAACAACACTGGTTTACGCCTGGTTTAAAGTGCTTAGTTGTTAAATAAATAAAATCCTTATTCCTTATTTTTCTGTAAAGTTATCCCCCCTCCCATTCCCCGTCATTATTTAGAAACTCCTGGTTCCATAGCATGAAAATATTTATGTTATCGCGAATTTATCGCGAATTAATCGTTCCTAGACTGGGAGCAAGATGACAACTATGGGGCCAGAATTTCACTTTGTTATACAAGTTTGCGCACTCTTCCTGCCGAGGGAATTTAAAAGTGCTTTCAGGCAGTGTAGATCCAAGATCAGACTGCACAAAAACGTGTAGTATGATCTCGGATCTACACAGTCCAACAAGTTCGTGAAATATTTATGCATGTATACTGCCTTAATTTTCATTTTTTGCAATATTTTGATTTTTTTTTTCTCTCTTCGGGCTAAAAATAATTATTTAACGCCTTACGTCCTAAGCACGATTTTTGTTCCCTTGAAGCAGACGATTCTTGAAAACATTGCGACAAAAGAAGAAATTGCTCGTCACGAGCAATTTCTTCTTTTGTTGCAATGTTTTCAGATGTTTTTTGCGTGTATTGAGTCTTTTGTCATTCTTCTTGCTAATCTTTGTTTTATAAGAAATTTTTCATACAATGTCGTCTGCTTTTAAACTTTGTTGCAGACGGTCAGAAGTTTATTCAGTTAGAAAGTTGATGGGTGATACGCACCATGTTTATTATCACTCTGGGTTATATCATTAATTCGTGAATAGCAGACATATTATTTGTTTTCTTCTCGTCTGATGAAAGATTTTTAGTTTCTCCTCTGGTCTTGTCAATCTCTGTTTCTATCTCTGTCTCTGTCTGTCTTTTTCACCCTTTACCAAATGATTCCGAGTTTTAACGACCCCAGGTGAGAAGCCTTTTGAAAACTTTTTGGGAAAAGAAGAAAATGCTTGTAAACAGAATTTTCTCCTTTTCCCACAATGTTTTTTACCTTATCAAAGACAAATTCCATTATTTGTTCCACTTTAAAATTGTCGTCTGCAAATGCTTTGAATTTGGAGAAGTCGATATTTTTATCGTTTGATAAAAAAGAGTTGAACCACTTGGTCTCGTTGTCCCGTTTTGTGTCTCTCACCCTCTCTGTCCCCCCTTCTCTCTGTCTCTGTCTCTGTCTTTGTCTCTCTCTCTTTGTCTCTCTCTCTTTGTCTCTCTCTCTGTGTCTCTCTCTTACTCTCTCTGTCTCTGTCTCTGTCGTTCTCTCTGTCTCTGTCTCTGTCTCTGTCTCTCTCTCGCCCGTGCAACTTTTAACTCCAAAGTTCGTCAACTATAAATGGGCCATGATCTGTGAAAAGGGGGCTTAATGCATCTGCAAAAAGTATCGACAAATGTTTGCTTGCGCAGGTTTGATCTGGATCGAAACTTTTTGCTATTAGTCAATTTCTGCATGTCAAAGGACCAGTGTACCCCATGATTCAGTCTCTTGTTCAAAAATGGATTTAATGAATCCATAATTATGCAATGATTTGTTTGGTAGATGCATTAAACCACCTCTTGCCAGAGTGCTGCTCAATTGTAAGTGCTTGCATAAAATTTGTCAAGTCATTCATTATTTTTTTTTTATAATCGACAAATTCTCTCTCTCTCTCTCTCTCTTTCTTTCTTTCTTTCTTTCTTTCTTTCTTTCTTTCTTTCTATCTCTTTTTGTCCATTTTTCTATCACAAATTTGTGCAAATTGTTCCAATTAAGCTCAGCAAGTGCCCGAACGGAACCACTTATTCTCCTAATTACACAAATGACTACATTAGCGGAAGGTGTGAAAACTGAATAAATTTGATATTATCGAATACTCTTCGGGAATCAGTACTTTGATTCCGGAACCTGATAGCTTTTGATGTTTCAACAAAGCTCCCCGAGAACGACCGAGATTTCACGAGAGATCGGGCGATGACTGATCGACTGATCGAAAGCAGCAAGGAAGGGGGCCCCTAAATAAAAGGCCCGGCAGCCCTTATCAGATAGGGCTGGGTGCTGAAAATCGAGCAATAAAGCCCTAAAATACACAGTAATGGTGGTTTCTATTGTTACGTTAGCTGATGGCCATTGTTGGCCGATCACCGTGCGGTATGTTGAAGTCTTTACGACACAACAAGATTTTAGATTTGACCAAATCAAAAGAATTTGTAGATGGCATATTATAAAGTGGCTCAAATTTTAAACTTTTTTCCGGTGACAAGATAGAAAACATTGTAAGAAAAGGAGAAAATGCTGGTTACCAGCATTTTCTCCTTTTCCAACAATGTTTTCAAAAGTCTTCTTCTACGGGGCCGTTTAAAAACGGGATTTTGCTGTAAAGGATTAAACTCTATCAGAGCCGAATATAATTTTAAACCCACTTTGATCACGTTCAACGGCTGAAATACCATCCACAATTACTCAGAAAGATTTTTCATCTCAGCAGCTTGACAAAACAAGCGGACGGTATAGATCCCATCTTAGCCAGCACCTTCTTTGCAGTTTGATCTTGATCTATACCGTCCACAAAAGCCCGTAAAAAATTAAAAATATAACCCTTTTGAAAGAAAGTTGCTGCAGTCGATTGTGAAAAATATTCTTTTTAAAACAGCGTTTAATCAGCATGAATTACAATTTTAATACGCGCACACATAAGACAAAATTGTGACAAAAAATGATGCATTCATGTCGCCCTTCGCCACGAATGTATGCTATCTACATGTACATGGCTTCAAGACAAAATCAAAAAGAAATCTTTATAGCAGGTTGCAATGAACGTCTTCTTCACTATCCCCCCCCCCCCCACCCCACCCCACCCCCACCCCGACCCCTGGTTTTCAATCCTCTACAGGCAGAAATCGGTCCGGAATTAGAAATCGTCTTTCTTTTTTCAATCCTTTTTTTTTTTAATGGAACTATTGTTAATTAGTTTACTTTGTTTCATTTTTTCTGTATACCTACTGTTCAGTAGACAAATATATGCGTAGCACTGTCAAGTAAAACTTAAATTATATTAAACATATCTTTTGACTTTGCTGAAAGTGTTGCACACATATATTGTATAATGTAGGTCCTTTTACCGTCTGTCATACTCTCTAGATCTCGTATTATTTCATGTTTATAAATTATATTTTTTGTGACTATGTACAACTGTGTACTTGTCTTGTAATAAACTTCTGTTCTGTTCTGTTCTGTTAATTGTTTTTTTTTTCCAATGGAACCATTGTCAAGCTAATTCTTAAATAGAAAAAAAAAAATGTCGGAAAGATTTAGCTTTATTTCTTAAAGTAAACATGACTAAAAGTTGGGACAGCAACCACTTCAGCTTCAGCCGTTTTAAATATTAATTTAACGACAACATTATTTCTACAAAAATATATTTTAGTATGATTATATTTGAGCCACGCTCTGAGAAAAGGGGGCTTAATGCATCTCCGTGATCCATGATACCAAGCAAGCAGTCACATACATATGGATCTGTAATAGCCACTCATTTTTACAACCGATTTAATCATGAGGTAGACTGATCCTTTGACATACAGAAAATTGACCAGTAGCGAAAAGTTTCGGCCCAGGTCAGCCTGCGCGGACTGCGCAGGCTGACCTGGGTCGATACTTTTCGCAGATGCATTAAGCCCCCTTTTCACAGAACATGACTCATTTGTTTTAGAGTTATGAATTTTGACAATATACATATATAACTCGAAAGAATCAATAAAAAAAAAAAGTCGTCAATATGAAATGAAATTTTAACCAGCAATTTCTTTTTTTTTCTTCTTTTTTTTTATTAAACACATATTGCTGCATAAAACCTTTGTTGCATATTTTATAAGAATATTTTAAGACTTGTCCTCTGCAAACAGATTGAGGCCAGATCTACCTAAATGCTGAAGTCTAATTCTGTTTGATGTCACTAAAATTGTTCCCGCGAATTAATGAATTAAACAAAGCTTATTAGATTTTTATTCCGATGTGAAAACATTCAACAAAAAAATTAGGTACAAACAAATAAAATAACTTTGCATACAATTACTTTTCTGCCTTTTTGTCTTTTTTTTTTTCAAAGCAGTCGGATTTTACGTTGGTAATTCGTACCGTTTCACTTATGGACTCTGAAACCAAACTTGCAGCAGACCACGCTGAATATAATCCTTGTAAAATAATGGTAATGTGAAAAATTCATGACAAAAGGAGAAATTATTCGTAACGAGCAGTTTTTCCTTTTGTCACAATGATTTCCAAAGTCATCCGTTGCTTGACAAAAAAAATAAGAATTGTCTGCAGCTAGAAATTTGTTGATGAAGCGTTGGCGTGTGAAAATATATTTATCTTGATCGACAAGGGTTAACTCTGTTCTAAACGACATCATTTTACATTCATCCAAATTGAAGGCATTTGCAGGAGACAAATTAAAAGTGACTAAAATGGTGAAACCCTCTTTGAAACGGTAGAAAATATTGCGGGAAAAGGAGAAAATGCTGGTTACCAGCATTTTCTCCTTTTCCCACAATATTTTCATATACCTTTTTCCATGTGGTCGTTTAAACG
Source organism: Hippopus hippopus (assembly GCA_946811185.2). Taxonomy (NCBI): domain Eukaryota; kingdom Metazoa; phylum Mollusca; class Bivalvia; order Cardiida; family Cardiidae; genus Hippopus; species Hippopus hippopus. The sequence goes on along the minus strand of OX328109.1, from coordinate 35,586,877 downwards.
TGTGTTAATTTGGTGAAGCATTAACAAGGCTTATAAGAAATACATAGGCGCTGTAGTGCTTAAACTATCCCGCCAACTCCGACACACTGGCGGTGCTGTTAAGAGCCTCGGTGATTTTCTCGATGTGTTTTTAATTTAGATACGAACAGTTTGATGGCTAGAGATTATATCATGTAAAACATTTAAAGGAATAAAAGGCCTTCGCCGAGGTGTGAATTTTAGGAATATGGCGCTATAGGTTATTATTACGTATTATAACTTCCAAGACCCGGGCTATGGAATCCCGGGATAGACCGGTATAGTACGGCGTCAGGTCCGAGACGCTGAGAAATAACGCCTTATCGCAGCTTTTTCTCTTTTATCAAACAACATCGGTGAAGAACGAAATTTTTAGCAGATTTCGCAGAATTTTTCTTCTCGAAGCGTTGATGGTGGTCGACCACTTTCCTGGTTGTTTTTTTTTTTGGAAAGTTGATCTATAGCTTCAGAGATAGATAGATCATTTCTAAAGTAGGTTTACCGAAAATTTGAAGAAATATTGTCTCTTTTTTTTTTGCATAAATAATTTTTTCTTAATTCTTTTTTCAAAAAACAATACATTTTTTTTTCCAATTACTAAATATTTTATTAAGCAATCCCGTGTTTTAACGACCACGATGAAAAGCGCTTTTTAAAACTTGTGGGAAAAGGAGAAAATACTTGCGACCAGTCTTTTCTTCTTATACCACGATATTTTTTACCATTTGAAAAACAAATCACATCATTTGAGTCACATTGAATCGTTTGCAAATGCTTTGAATTTTGCCACGTCCATATATTTTTGTCTTCTTGTAAAGTGTTAAATTATTTTTAGCTCCCTAAAAAATGCCTGTGCAGCAAAAGAAGATATTAACCTGTACCCTGATAAATAACTGAAATGAAATTTTTGAGCCGATAGTAAAAACCCAATTTTGGCTATTTCAAAGGTATTTTTGGGGCGGATAGTGTCTCTTTATCGGACAGCGTAGATCAAAGATCAGACTGCAGGTTCTGTGCAGTCTGATCTTGATCTGCACTGTCCGCAAAAGGTCAGTGAGTCGCGCTTAGCAGCCTAAGGGTTAAATCTTAAAAGGTATAAATAAAAGATGAAAGTGTTGAATATTTGTGTAAAAGTTACCATCATTATTATTTTTCATTTAACACTGGGAATTCTTAATTAAGTCACATTAACCGGCAAGTCACGCTTGAATTTCAAACATCCCGCTCTCCGGCGCCAACAAAATCTTCGGACAAAAAGTCAACTATTATGAATCACCTCTAGCGTAGATACCCATTATGTGTATTTCTATTTTCGCTTTGCAACTCTTATCAGAATGCATAATTCAATGTTTATAAGAAATATGATGGATTCACATGATATGTATTATAGATTTAAAGATGTGACCGTTGCTCTAGTAAAAGGGGAGAGAGTTTAATGCATCCTAGTGAAGCATAATACCAAGCAAGCCATCACACATTTATAGATTCATAAAAAATACGTTTTGTCTAAAAACCGACTGAATCATGACGTTGAATGATCCTTGGACATGCAAAAAAATACATATCGCAAAAATGTTTCGACCCATGTCAGCATGCTTGGACTGCAGCTGATATGGGTCGATACTTTCTGCAAATGCATCTAACCACCTATTAACAGAGCAGGATTTTTTTTAATTACATGTATTAAAAAAGAAAAAAAAAGGCAATATTTGTATATTCATTTCATAAGATAATTTTGTATTTATGTTTTTCACAACAAAAATCCATCGGATTGTTTTTGTTTTACTGTCAGTTTTATTCATAGTATACTCATTGTGAGAAAAAAAAATTCCGCCAGCTATTTTTGGAACTTTATACTCACATTTTGTGTAAACTTTATAGTTTACCTTCAAATCCGTGCTCATTTTTTATTTTTACTCCGATATAAGAATTCAAATTCTTACAGTTAATGGAAGCTTAGTTTAAACATATTTATTTTACATCGATTTAGAAACAAGTTCTAACAACTTATACTAATCTCTCTCGATTCTGCTTCTTGGGAACTACATCTATACTCGCGCCGAATGTGTAGGCCAATTAAAAATCCCAATGTTGACATCCCCTTCCGGGTTTCGAACTTGGAAGCATAGAATAATTTCCAGACACTATTTATACTCAAGTTGTAGACTTTGTCGTCCACACAGGGAACGATCAAGCGATTATAAATACAAACCACGGTAAACATTATCCCAGATTTCTGTTTTGTGTTTAAGTTATTTTTTCTCTCACTTTAGCACTTGAATACTATAGAATAATTCATCCATAAGAACATAATTTGAACGTCCGCATTACCAAATACGGTCACTGCACAAATATAAGTTAGTGAGTAATTAACTCTTCGGCTGTTAAGCGCGACTCACTGACCTTTTCCGGACAGTGTAGATCAAGATCAGACTGCACAGAACGTGCAGTCTGATCTTGGATCTACACAGTCCGATAAGGAGATATTTTTTCGGTAAAAAATGAGTTTGAAATAACATTATTCAGGTTTTTACTGTCGGATTAAAAGTTTCATTTAATCAGGATAAGAGTTAAAAAAGCCAAACACACACGGGGAGTAAAGTCACTACCAGCTTTCTACTATTACAAAATGTCGTGTTTTCTATATCATACATGATATTTTTTAAACTTTTTTTTTCTTTATTATTATTGTTATAACGGGATAAACCCAAATATACTCCCGCTTCTCCATTTCTTTCATCACTGTCTTTCACTTTTCTTTAACCCTTTACCACCATGAAAAAAAAAAACGTTTTGAAAACATTGTGGGAAAAGGAGAAAATGCTGGTAACCAGCATTTTCTCCTTTTCCCACAATGTTTTCAAGCACGCCAAAGACAAATTCCATCATTTGAGCCAAAGTAAAATTGTTGTCTGCAAACGCTTTCAATTTAGACAGGTCAAAATTTTTGTTGTTTTGTAAAAAAAAAGTTTAACCTCTATTTTAACGCTGTATTGAAACCGATGTATCTACGTTTGTGCGTTGCATATGTGTAAGTTTCGAAAATGTTATAATGAAATGATAATGACGATTATAATAACACAAAATCTGAAAATAATAATCATGGTAATAACTGTTCTTTCAATTTTTACATAAACATTTTTACCCGTTTTAAATTATTTTATAATTAACCTTTGCATATTCTGACAATATAAAGAACGAAGGAAAAAGGGGGTGGGGGTTGGGGGTATCTGGTTTCATTAACTAAAGTACACTTGTTATAAAACAAGGTCGGATGGTTCTAAATGAATACTCGTGTCACACTTACAAGCTAGAAATGATAAACGCCAGTGTCGGTGACTTTATGGTCAGTGTGGATTAAGATCAGGTTGCATAAATATTGCAGTCTACTCTTGGATCTACATGGTGAGAAATTTCACAAAATTCCGATCCAAAACACTGCCAGAATAGCAAATACCTAGATATATGTATTTATTTCTCCGTCTATCTGGAAAACTTCAAGTACTCAAAACGATATTTCGGGTATTCATACACTTTTAACGCGTTGTCTGCCGCAGATGAGTTTTTATTTATCACCCCCAAAGCAGACGATGTATAAAAACACAGTGGCTAAATGAGAAATTTCTTGTCACGTGCAATTTTTCATTTTGCCATAAGGTTTCTAAAACCTATTCATGTAAGTATTATTATAAATACTTTACACAGGTACGGTGGTTTTAAAGTCATCTGCTGCGATATATCTTTATAAAATAATTAATTACTTATCTGTCTACCAAACGACAATATTTATGACGTCTAAATTCAAAGCATTTGCAGACGATAGAATAAACGGGACTCAAAATTTCGAAATTTGCCATTCGATTGGTAGAAAACATTGTGGGAAAAGGAGAAAATGCTGGTTACCTCTCGAGGAGGTCATTGTTTGGTATAGGAGCAACATTTTCTCCCTTTCCCACAATGTTTTCAAAACTCCTCTGTCTCGGGGTCGTTGTAACACGGGATTGTGTGATCATAGAGCACATTCATCCAGGTCTTTTGTATATGTTTACTGTTCTGTACTGATAAATATTGTGGTTTCCTTGTAAATAGTGTCTTTATACTGTACTAGACCGAAATTAGTCAGTGCTTGTATGTCATTTGGCCTTTTGTTTGTTTCTTTATTTATTGAAATTAGTACCTTGCAAATTTTTAGAGAAATTTGTTGAAATTAATTAGAAATATAACCAGAAAGAAACGTCCCATACTATGTGTGTTAACTTGATTTCTTTCGGAAAGATTTAGACTTTCAGATTTTATTCACTACTCTTGCATATACATGCATTTTGTATGACATAGATGCATGTCAAAGAAATTAATAGAATGTCAGTTCATTTCATAACTATTAACAATCGGATAACAAAATAAAAAAAGATTTGAGTTGAAATAAAACATAGTTTGCAGGAACCAGCCAGATGTGGAAATATAAATATTCATAGAAAGCTATACGCAGTGAAAGATGCTCTTTTGAGTGCATGTCTGATCCGGACTTATTTTTCAATAAATTAAATAATGATCAGACTGCATAAAAGGTGGCTGAATGTTTTGCAAATGATATCGGTCGAAACTGCATTTAAAGTTCTATTAAATTTTCCAACAGCAATTGTTTATTTATTATTTTGTGCTTTGTCTGTCATAAATAAGTGCCGTCAGACAAATTTTATGTATCGTTTTGGAGAAGATTTGACAAAAACTGGTGTTACTAATGAGTAGGAAAAACTTATCTAATTCTGTTCAGATATACATTGCAATACAAGAGAATGAAACTGAACAAAGATTGCCCTTATATGTGGGAGAACTTTTGACTTTAAGCCTCAATTAGTCATAACCTGTTTTTGTAGAAATTACACTTTCTTAAATAAAATGCACCTGACTTTGACTTTTTTTTCAAATATCGTGGGAAAAGGAGCAAAGGATTGGTACAAGCTATTGCTCCTTTTCCCTCAATATATACCATGCTGTTGATATTGATATTTACAAGAACGATATGATCGTTTCCTTGGAATATTTTCTCTGAGTGCAATTTGTTGTAATTATTTTTAGTGGATCTAAACTAGTACAGTAAATTATGGGTGAATTATGAATATATCACAAAAACTATTTCTTACCTTCCGGATTTCGTAATCACCATTTCTGTCCCGAGGGTGTTAAACTGTTCCCACAAGTCCTTGCTCTCCAGCTCCACCTTTGGATCGTCTTGCACGTCTTGCTCTGGAGGTTCGAGACTCCGTATGGGCCTCAAGTGTTGGTATCCCAGCAAGTCGGCCGGTGTTAAGTGTGATCTACCCATCGACTGTTGTAGTTTGGGTAGAATAGAGTTAGCCAGGCCCGGATGCTGGAAGCCGGCGGCTAAACCCGGTAGATAGTTGGCTTGAGCCGCCAGCAGGGAGTTCATACTGCTGTAATCTGTCGGCCTGTGTAATAGAAACGGATTATAAGCCATTTGGCCGGGCTCGGGGTTACCTCCTGGATAAATCATTTGGAACTAACATAGATACACGTATATATAGATCTACTTTAGAATTAAAGACATTAAATTAGCACATATGTATATGATTAATAATTATAAAAATTAGAAGTCTATACTAAGTCCGTCCACACACTATTTCTCTAGTAATTCTTACGTCCATTGCAGTTACAAGTTCACTAACACTTAAATTAACAAGACAAATACTTCAAACAGTGAAGACTTTAAAAATAAATAAACAGTTTTAAAAGTCGGTGAATTCACTGTTAATTCAAAGTTACGTTCAAATTTTTTCACTGATATCGTTTACAAACGAAACACATTTCTTCTAATATCCTACAGTCACGGTGTATCTATTCGCGTTCAAGAGTAAATTCCACTGTTATACGTAAGCTTTCAAACATTTAAAATAACATATACGTTATTAGTGCAACGCGTACAAAAATCTAAGGCGATTTTCTGTGTGATATTTCAACAGAGCTTCTGATTAGCATGTAACTTTACGGCGAAATGTTAAACCAATTTGCAGTGCATTCATTGGATTAGACGTTACAGGCGACCAATCCGCGTAAAGAAAAGGTGGGGCTTATGCAAATCACCTTGCGCTATCAATCACACACGAGACACGAGTCATAAGAAGAATCTTGTCACGGACTTGTAAACCTTGTCAGGCTATTATCGATCTGTCAACAACAGCCAATGAAAAACGAGGAGGGCGGGGTTTAGACGTTTACGGAAATAACACCAGTTATATCGTTGTCATTTGGTGAACTATGCGGACTGAATATTTTGTAGAAATTGTTGTTGCTTTTAGTATATTAAATCGGTTTTTCTCGTAGAATTGAAGTAATTTTAGGAACCAAAAAATTTCAAGGATCTTCTGATCGACTGTCAGTATGTATACATTGAAGGTTTAAAGCTTTAAATTATACCGAAGAGTGTAGATCAAGATCAGACTGCACGGATGTGCAGTCTGATCTTGATCTACAGTCTTCGCAAAAGAGATAAAAATAGAGATTTAGAGATTACGCTTAGGTTGTAGGTTGAAATTTAGATCTTTTCTCAGCACACGTCAACTTAGGTTCTGGGTATGTAGGGAAGCTTCATTCCTTCATAGAGGGCCATGGTTATAAAAATGGACGCTTTACGTGGAGAAAAAATGGCCGAAATATTGGTTAGAATATCAAGCATTGTTTTTGTTTAAAATATCTCAACAAAGAAGATCGGACTGTGCAGATGCCAGATCACACAGCCCGTTTTGTGCATTCTGATCTTGATCAACATCTAACCTAAAGCTGTCTTACCTGAAGGAATATGGTATTTATTCCTTTGAAAGGAACCAATATTGTCTTAAGAAGTCACATTTTCTGTCTGGCTGTCTCTGTCAAAAAATGCCGTTTTCGCATGCTTGATACTTTGTCTGCATACTGCTACTACTACTACTGCTGCTACTACTACTACTACTTATACTTCTATTACTAGAACAGCAGCTGCTATTTCAACTACTGCTGCTACTATTGTTGCTGATATTACTACTACTGCTGCTGCAACTACTACTACTACTGTCAATAATAGTAATAATAATAATAATAATAACAATAATAATAATTCGTGGCACAATTTAAGTCTGTTTAGAATGTCGTTACTGAGAGAATCACAAACCCAATTCAGATCGAGAGTTCCGAGCAGTCTAATCTTAACCTTCGGCGTGTTGAAAAGAAGCTTTCTCTACGTTAAAACGCACATTTTTTTTTTTCATTCGGTGTTTGATTAAATTTGATTTAAAACCCTCTACCGTGCTCTATAAGCACGAGTAAGAAGCATTTTCAAAGATAAAATAGACTTGTGAGAAAGAAAAGAAAGAACGTGTAGAAAAATGTTGGTGACCAGCATTCATTTCCCATCTCGCATTTTTTCATTTTCTTTATCATTTGATTTGTCGTCTTGTATGAAGACCAACAATTTTATTCATCCAAAAATCCACTTTTTCACCAGACTACTTTTTTCGTGTTGCAGCAGAGCTGACTTGAAAAGATTGCTGCCAAAGGAAATATAGCTCCTAATGAGTGGGTTTTTTTTTTTTTCAACACTGTTTTGATAATTATTTATTTATCTAACTTCGTTTTGTTGATGATTATGCATATTCAACAAGGATACTTTCACCAAAGTCATCTGCTGCAATGTTGTTTTTTTGGTAGTTTTAAGATCACTGGACCTGCTTTGTGCAGTGTTTTTCTTTATCGTATGAATTATACAAAATTTATGTCGTAAAATGACATTATACGCATACTAGTATATCATTCGTTAAATCTTTTGTAATTAGACAAGTTACGGTTTAGTTCGTCTTCATTCATTCATTCATTCATTCATTCACTCAAGTAGACCTTTATCATTAGGTTTATAGATCAATTATATTTTGTTAATATTTAAAATCGTCCTGAAATTAATACAAATGTGCGTGCGGTGCTCTGGGAAAAAAGGGGGTTAAATGCATCTTCATGATGCAGTATACAATACCACTTAAGTTGTTGTATCTTATTGATCGATTTTATCTAAAAATCGACTAAATCATAAGTTAAAGTGATCCTTTGACATGCAAGAAAATTTAACAATGGCAAAAAGTTTCGACCAAGGTCAGCTTGCGCGGACTGCAGATGCATTAAATCCTTTAACCCTTATCATGCAGAATAACTAATTAAAAATTTTCGATTCGATAGTAAAAACCCAAATATTGCTATTTCAAAGTTATGGTTTGGGGTATAATATCTCCTTATCGGACAGTGTAGATCCAAGATCAGACTGCACGTTCTGTGCAGTCTGATCTTGATCTACACTGTCCGCAAAAGGTCAGTGAGTCGCGCTTAGCAGCCTAACGGTTAACAGGGCACGACTCAGATTATATGTAATAGTTATATTTCGTACACTAGTATATACCAGTACTTTGTTTTAAATTCGCCTTCATTTTGATAGTTATTTTATGTTCAATATACATTTATGTATTATTTTGATTATATTGACCATTAAGCTTTCGTGCTAATCAGTTCAATAAAATTTCTTTTCTATTTCTGTGTCCCTGCAAATAAAAAAAAGTCCATTGACCCATTGACGTTATCCCGTGCTTTATAACTCTTTACCACACAATCCCGAGTTTTAACAACCTTTAAGTAGAATACTTTTGAGAACATTGTGGAAAAAGGAGAAAATGCTGGTTACCAGCATTTTCTCCTTTTCCCACAATGTTTTCTACCATATCATACACAGAAATCATCGTTTGGTTTACATTGAATTTGTCGCCTGCAAATGCTTTCAATTTGGTTAGTTGTTTTGTAAAGAGATATTAAGAATGAAATTTGATAGGTTATATGCGAAACTGGTTGTTTACGAGAATAATGACCTGAAATAACTGCATGTTTTATTTAAATACTGCAATCGATATTTTCCCGTCTGGAAGCGGATCGGTTTTGAAAACATTGTTGGAAAAGGAAAAATTACACGTTACGTGTCATTTCTCCTGTTGCAATAATGTTTTCAATTTGCGTGTCTTTTATAATTCATTTTGATTATCCATGTTTTACTAGAATTTTTTTTTTAAGTGTCGTCTGCTAAATACGGAGGAAAAAAAAACATACACAAAACACTGTGACATCGACCAATGCATATCCGATCGTTATTGGAAATTGCTTGAAACGAAATATATTTGTATACTAACCAATCCATATTTGGCAAAAATACTCCTTATACAATACGGAATTCAATTCTGAATGAGTTTCAATGGCTTTTATAATTCCACAACGAATAAAACAAAAATTTGAAAAGTTATAATAAAAAAAATAGTAGTCTCCGATGCGAATACCCAGTACAGTATTTTAAAACACAAGTGCACATGCGTAAAACTTTTGTACAATATGACAAGCCCAATCATTTGTTACAAGTGATTTTTACAGCCCCGGTTTTTAAACATGGTCACTTCACTGCGGTCACACTGACATACAATACATTTTGTCACTTCATAAAATGATTACAGGTTTATTGCCTATAGATGAATATAAAGAAAAAAATAAGAGCTAACCCTTATCATGCCAAATAAGTGAAATGAAATTTTCAAGCTGATGGTAAAAACCCAAATTTTGCTATTTCAAAGGGAATTTTTTGGCGAAAAAATATGTCCTTAACGGGCAGTGTAGATCCAAGATCAGACTGCACGTTTTTGTGCAGTCTGATCTTGATCTATACTGTCCGCAAAAAGTCATTAAGTCGCGCTTAGCAGTCTAAGAATTAAGCAACAAGTGGCTAAATCATTTTTTCAATCGGTGTACTACGATATGCAAAGAGGGCGGGGTCTAAACTAACGATATTTGACTGTATGTAGACAAGTAGGCGGTGACTTGTCAGTAAGCTTGGTTGATTGAAACGGGCTTCGCTCGATGGCGCCTTGTTAACTGGAAAAAAGCACTTTCCACAGATATCGTCCCCTTTGCTCTCAGATATTGTTCGAAATATTTTTTTTTATCCCTTTCCTTCTTGAATAAAGGTTATGATGCAGTTTCTGCTGAACGTGTCTAAAAACTTTGTGTTAGAGATAAAAATAAAACATACGAAGACAGAGCGCACTTTAGCAAATTAATTTACGATTGGCGTTTTAACTCTACCAAACGACAAAATTTTTGTCTGGACCAAACTGAAAGTATTTGCAGACGACAAATTAAATGGTGATTTCTGTATTTCTGTACTTGATTGGGTGGAAAACATTGTGGCAAAAGGAGAAAATGCTGGTTACCAGCATTTTCTCCTTTTTCCAACAATGTTTTCAGAAGCCTTGTCGTTCAGGGTCGCTAAAACTCGGTTTTGAATGGTAAAGAGCTTCAAATCAATAGATGATTTCTGTCGTAAATAATTATTTCTTTCACGCTTCTACAGACCTCTTCTGAAGTCTGAAAATATAATCCACTGAAGCTCAGATTTTTTTTTCTCTCAGGCTTGACGAAATAAGTGGACGGTATAGAGCCAAGATCAGACTGCGCAGAACGTGCAGTCTGATCTTGAATCTATTCCGTCCGCAAAAGGCTCATTTTACCATACATCGCTTGTAGCGTAAATAATCAATTTCTACACCCAAATAGTATTCTGAAAAAAAAATAGCTTTAAAATATTATAACCATTTCTTATATGAATGAAAATTATTTGAGTCATGTTCTGTGAAAATGGGTCTTAATGCGTCTGCAAAAAGTATCGGCCCATGTCAGCCTGCGCAGTCCGCGCAGGCTGACCTGGGCCGAAACTTTTTGCTATTGGTCAATTTTTTGCAACACAAAGGGCCAGTGTACCTCACGATTTAACGGTTGTTATACGAAATGGGTTATAATTATATGGATCCATAATACTGTGTTGACTTGCTTGGTATCATGCGTTATGGTGATGCTTTTAGCCCCCATTTGTCAGAGCAGGGCTCATTTCATTTTGATAATGTTTTATTGAAAGAAAAACTGTTGAGCCTTATCCCGTTCAATATGTCAAGCAGATAGTAAAAAACGAAATGTTGTTATTTCAAAGTTTTTTTTTTTTTGGGGGGGGGTGGGGGTGGGGGGGAGATATCTCCTTATCGGACAGTGTAGATCAAGATCAGACTGCACGTTCTGTGCAGTCTGATCTTGATCTACACTGTCCGCAAAAGGTCTTTGAGTCGCGTTTAGCAGCATAAAGGTTTAATGGCACCTTCAAGCAGAGAGTAAAAATCGAAATATTGTTATTTTAAAGTTATATTTTGGGGAAAAATATCTCCTTATCGGACAGTGTACGTTCTGTGCAGTCTGGTCTTGATCTACACTGTCCGCAAAGGACCCTCGAGTCGCGCTTAGCGCCCTAAGAACAGAACAGAACAGAATATTTTATTGACTTAAACTATACAAAGTTTTTCGTCATCAACAAGAAGAATATATATAAATCTATTACGGTATAGGTCAGTGGCACACATACAAAAAATGCTAGCATAGAAGTCAATGCTGTTTTTTACATTTTTACAATAAAAGGGGAGTAGAGAGAAAGAAGAAAAAAAGGGAAAAGAATGAATACATGGGAAACAGTCGAATAAGCTGTTTAAAAAAGTGCATTAGGAGGAAGAACATAATGCCAATAAGGGTCACTCCGAAAAAAGAAAATTTATTCTCCCTATTTATTCTATAGTTTTCAACGTCATCGAAACGATTTCAAACACCCATCTATACGGGTAATAAGTTGTTATTTAAAGATTGTGGAATAAACAGATTTAAGACACGTGTGTTTTTGACGGTATATATGTTCGATATCAATGTATATTTCTGTCGCAATCATTGCCAATAAGTTCAATAGTTCCTTCGAACTGCAAACTAAGTGACGGGGCTATTTTCTGTTTGAAAACTTCAGGTAAAATACAACACCGTCACGTGTTTGTCGAAATATATGTATATGTCACACACGAAGAGGATGCGGACAGTATAGATCAAAGATCAGACTGCACTTTTTGTGCAGTCTGATCTTTGATCTACGCTGACCGCAAGGGTAATTTGAAAATGATTCTGGAACGGAAAGGGTTTATACGGAAGTAACTTACTTGACCACTGTGTTTATAGTATGTATATACACAATATCGCGTCACGTGCCATATTAATTCAGTTTCATTTGTATACAAATTTTAGGCAAGCGACTTTGAAAACTTAATTGTGAATTATGGACGATGAAAATTAGATTAAGTTTATTACACAAGCAGGTTAGGGAACATTGTGGCAAAATGATACGAAAAAATCAACCAGTACTGAAATCGATGTCAAATAAAGAATAATCGAATAGATCTAATAAACAAGAAAAAATCATAAATCATAAATGATAATCGTATTAAGACAAGAAGCCATTGCTTACAATGCTTTTAGAAATGCTGCAATGGCGCCTTCCGTATGGCGGACGACTGTAATCCCAACCAGAAAGCAAAACACTATAGATAATTTGTTGTGATTATCTGAGTATCCATGTTTAACTCTTCACCAAACGACAAAATTTAAAACTAGTCCAAATTGAAAGCATTTGCAGACGACATATTAAATGTCGCTCGAAACATGAAATTTGTATTTCATACGGTAGAAAACATTGTGGAAAAAGGAGAAAATGCTGGTTACCTTTTCTCACAATGTTTTCTAAAGTCTTCTTTTCTTTGGGGTCCTTAAAACTCGGATTTGTCTGGTAATGGGTTAATCCTATAACTGATTGATCATTTACAAAACAATCCGATGTTTAACGGCCCCAGGTAAGTCGGCTTTTGAAAACATTGTGGGAAAAGGTAACCATAATGAAGAAATCTTTTGAAAACATTGTGGTTACCAGCATTGTGTCCTTTTCCCACCATGTTTTCTACCCCATCACAGAAAAATCCCAGCTTTCAATTTGGACTTGTTTAGATTTTTTTTTTTCATCTGTAAACGACTAAACGTGACACTATCGGCTGATGATTTTATCTCCTATATTTCATGCAGCATACGACCTTTTTAAGACATTTTTGACGTTTAAAAACACTGTCGGAAAAGGAAAAATTACTGGCCAACAATACTTTGGCATTTTCCCAAATATTTTTCTGCCATTTCCAAGAAAAACCATTTGAGTCACATTTAATTTGTCACTTGTTGCAAATGCTTTAAACTTGGACAAATCTAAAATTTCATCGTGTGGTGCAGAGTCAAAGACCAAGAAAATTAAAATGACTGATTGATTTTCGTCGCAACTGGTTGCCGGATTGGGCGATGACCCCCGAAAGACTGTAAGTTTTGTTACGAGGGATAGTGCAGGACACAAGACGAAACCCACCTTAAAGTTCTGCCTGGCTCTTTAACGTGCTCAGTGTATAGCACTTTTAGATGGCCAGCCGTGAGGATCGAACCCACACTCTCAAGTGACTCGAGATTTGACGTTTACAAATCTCGTGCTCTACCACCTGAGCTATTTGGGGCTGGTCAAAAGTTAAAATGAAGAGTTTGTTTCATTGATTGATTGATTTTCCGTTTATATTTATCGTCGCCACTGCTTGCCCATGTCGGCGACACCCCCAACCCCTCCCCCCCCCCCACCCCGAAGACCATTAATTTTGTTACTGGGGCGATACGAGATACAGGAAGAAACCCCATCCTAAAATATGCCTAGTTCCTGAACGTGCTCGGTGTATAGCACCATCACACGGGACCTCGGTTTAACGCCTCATCTGAAAGACTTAGTAATTAAAGATAACCAACTGCAGGGCTCGAATGAAGAGCTTTTTATTGGAAGGGGTTAATATTTGCTGACACAAAATTTCTGATTATTTAATCGATAACTATCACTGACAGTGATACAATATAGTTTATCGGGCTTTCCACGGGTACATTTCAAACATCTTTGTGAGGATAGAAAATATTGTGGGAAAAGCAGAAAATGCTGGTTACCAGCATTTGCTCCTTTTCCCACAATGTTTTCAAAAGCCCTCTCCCTCAGGGCATTTAAAAACTCGAGACTGTGTCTTGGCTAATCGATAACTATCGCTGACACTGATACACTGTTGTTTATCGGGCTTTCTGCGGGTACATTTCAAACAGTTCTACAATACATGTTTTTTTCGGTTTATAATGTGGGTGTCTAGCACGTTGGGCTTCTTTCTTTGAACCAAATTGCCTACCGACATAAGTGAAATGTGGGATGGGAAGGGTAAATAACTCCTAGCGGGCGATTTCTCCCTCTCGTCTCAACACCACTATAGAAGTACATCTAAGCACCAAACCATAAAGTACATCAACACGTTCTGATCACAGATAGAAAATATTTTTCATTTAATTTGCCTTGTACAATACGATATATTGTTAATTGAACCTCTTGTTTTCTTGTAAAAGAATAGAGAGAAATAAAGTAAAGTAAAGGCAGCAAATTACTTTAAAAACATTCTTGTTAACGGACGTGATTACAATGAATTTTGGCATTTAAAATTGATTGATTTTTTTTAAAATCAATGATTACTTAACTTTTTTCAAAACTATAAAATTTTAAACTGGTCCAAATTGAAAACTTTTGCAGACGGCATATTAAATTTAGCTGAAACGATGGTAATTGTCTGTGGAAGTGTAGAAAAAATTATTTTGAAAGGAGAAAATGCTGGTTACCACAATATTTTCAAAAGCCTTCTTTGTCAGGGTTGTTAGAATTCGAGAATGTTTGGTAAAGGGTTGAAAATGATTGGTTTATAGAATCAATGATCAACCTTTAAAGGGGGCCATTCACATTTTTATTATCAAATCAAAGTGAAAAAAATATGTGCAAATAATCAATAAATAGAGGAGAGAAGTATACGAAATGAAATATTTTTATGGTATTTCCTTTCATGGAATTGGCGCATTTTAAATTTCGCGCTGGAATTAGCCAAGGCTTTTGGAAATGTCATGTGATCGAAAACACAAGTTGATCTTATGAGCACGTATTCGAATGGGTACGATGACGTCAAAAATGATATCATAAGAAGAGATGGAGTTAACGACTGCAGAACGATCGTCCTGTTATTCAAACGTCAAATAATTGCACTCTCTTACCACATTGTAAGCTTCGAGGTTTTTTTTTTTTCTATCACTTGGAGAATATATATGTATATATATATATATAGCAGTTTTTGTCTGTGTTTTAGGAAAACAAAAATTAATTCACAGCAAAAAAAAAAGAAATTCAACTCCCCGCCCCCAGCCCCAGCGATAGACAGATTTCGATACCAATATGGATGGAAAAGAAGCAAGATGATTTCATATAATACGACGAAAAGACTTCAATGTTTTTTCATCCCTTCGATTTTGGTACCTTAACTTTGATATGTCAAAAAATAGTTTTATGGCACTGGGTCCAAATTCATCTTTTTACACCCTCCTAGTTTCAATGGCCCCCTGTGGAGGAAGGCTTCCAAAAAAAGTGTGAGAAAAGAAGAAAATGCTAGTTACCAACATTTTCTCCTTTTTCTAGAATGTTTTCTACCCGTTCAAGGACTAATCCCTTCAATTGAGTCACATCTCAGTTCTTGCTGCAATGATTTATCTTGAAAAGTCTAAAATTCTGTCGTTTTGGTAAAAGAGACAAACAGTTTGGAAAAACCAGTCTAAGAGCCATGGTACTTTTTGCACTGACGTCACTTTCGACCCCCCACCCACACCCCCATGTTTGATATATCAGTTTTCTCTATCAACGAGTATTGAAAGGCTTACAACTGATTTTGATCTATTTGTATGAAACTTGACACGTTCAATTATTTTGTCATTGGTGATATGTATACAACGTTAAACCCTGCTTTCCTTTGGCTACTAAGCGCGACTAGCTGACATTTTGCGGACAGTGTAGATCACGATCAGACTGCACAGAACGTGCAGTCTGATCTTAGATCTACACTGTCCGATGAGGAGATATTTTCCCTCCGAAAAACAAGTTTGAAAAAGCAATAGTTGAGTTTTTTTATTAACGGCTTGAAAGTTTCATTTCACTTATTTAGCAGGTTAAGGGTTGAATTTTTCATTTTAAAAATATCATGGCAACTGCTTGATTGAGGTTAATTGTTCAAGAACTCTCTCCCACGGATCTTCAGTTTGATATTGATTGACAATGCCCGCAAAAAGCACGTATATGTACTGATATATACTTGAGCTTCGACCTCGCAGGTTTGATATTTTCGAAAGCGGTTCTACTTATGAAATAAAGGGTTTGATTAAAATCGGTTAAAAAACGCATGTCAGCATATTTAGAAAAGTGTGACTGTAAATGTTATAAACTAAACCCTTCACACCGCTACCAATGCCCTTTGCCTCATGCATGTGCAGGGGAAAAAAAGGTTCCTTCAAAAATAGCGACAATTAGAGATAATGCTAAACGTTAGCAATGTCTCAATCTGTGACAATGTCTATCGATTTTTTTCTCATTCAAGTTCTTTTACTGAAATTTTGGTTTATTTTCCCAACAGAAGACTATTGATAATAGAAATAGTACAGGCCAAATTGATTAAACGATTGATCTTCGAAATTAACCCCCATAGAGTTTTTTTTTCCCAGTTTCGTTTAGTTTCAGTTTATTCAACATAAAATTACATAAAGTTTTAGCTGACAATGTATAGATACAAACAACATTTGCACATGCATAGAAAAAAGCATATAAAGAAAAAAATAATTCAAAGTGTGAAATTGACATTCTAATAACGGCCACATAAGATATTTGTAGTTAATCAAAGTAATTTGGTTTCTATAGGTGGAATAAATGAAATCAACTTTCAAGGGGGGGGGGGAGGGGGTGAAAACCAAAAATAATCCAATTTCAATGCTGATTTGACCAAACGGTTTAATACAGATTATCGGACAGTGTAGACCTAAGATCAAACTGCACGTTCTGTGCAGCCTGATCTTGATCTACACTGTCCGCAAAGGCAACTAGATTTGTGGTTATCGTAAAGGGTTGTAAAACATGGTATCGTTCCGGATAAGGTTTTCAGAACTGTCTGACAGGAATGATAAGTTTGATTTTATCATGATTGGACCGTCAGCCCCTTTTCTCCCCAAAAAAGGTTTCATGTAGAAAACCGACAGGTATAAAACCAACATTATTTCAGTCGTATTGCGGGCGACAGTGCTTTCCTGGAGTTTCTACCAGCATTTTTAAATTTTTGTATTTTCCCATACCACTGGCAACTTTCCCACGTTACCATTGTCAAGAAAATGATAAGCCGTGAAAGAGGAATTATTCTTGTCGCAGTGACTGTTACCAATTGAAGAAATTAGCAGAGCTAAGGATTCGAACCAGCGCCCCTCGCCCCCCACCATCCCCTGTCCTCTAGCTCTGTGCGTTACCGAATGGGCTTCCGGGAACGGTTGATATGAAAGAACCCGTGTTGATAAGATTTACACGCTCTTGTCGCATGTCAAAATGAAAATTAGAGATGACACATTCTTGAGCAACGACAAACATCTTTCAGTAAGTTTACTGTCCAACATTTCCATATAGAATAGGAAAAATCGCAAACACTTACAGCTAAAAGGCAGTTGCAGATTAATATAAAATGATATTCGTCCTCAACACCGTAGGATTGCGATTTCTAAAAGCGTGTATGCATATGCATGAACCGATGGATTAAGGATGGAGAAAGGTCTAGTAAACGAACAAATGAAAAGAAAAAAATGATCCAAACAAGCAATTTCTCATTTTATCACAATGTTTTCAAAGTGCTCTGTTGTAAAACATTAAAAATGTTTCTGCAGATGCATGTTTGTCATAGGTTAATAAATGGACAGACAGTATTAATGCGTAGAAATAACCTCTTTACCAGACGAAAAAAATTTAGATTTTCACAATTTGAAAGCTTTTGCAGACGATTATTCAAACGTGGCAGAAATGATGAGATTTGTTTCTGAAAGGTTAGAAAACACTGTGGGGAAAAGGAGAAAATGCTGGTTTCCCCCATATTGTTTGTCAGGCATTGTTCTCCAAGATCGTCAAAACACGGACTTGTTTTATGAAGGGGTAACTCATTTTAGCCTTTACGACACAATCCCAAATTTTAACGACCCTGAGGAAGAAAGTCTGTTGAAAACATTGTGGGAAAAGAAGAAAATGCTGGTAACCAGCATTTTCTTCTTTTCCCATAATGTTTTCTTCACTGCCAAAATAAAATTTTAATTTTTAAGTCACACTTAATTTGTCGTCTATAAATGCTTTCAATTTGGACTAGTCTAAACTTTTATCGTTTGGTACGGAGTCAA
This sequence comes from Hippopus hippopus, assembly GCA_946811185.2. Classification (NCBI taxonomy): domain Eukaryota; kingdom Metazoa; phylum Mollusca; class Bivalvia; order Cardiida; family Cardiidae; genus Hippopus; species Hippopus hippopus. The sequence goes on along the minus strand of OX328109.1, from coordinate 35,568,598 downwards.
GCAGTCAGTGATATATTGACTAATAAATACATGTAACACCATAAAAACATACTATAATTACGCGGATTTTGAAATAAACGGGACAAATGAAAGCAGAGAGCGACTTGGGAAAGGGGGGGGGGGGGGATAAACAAAATTAGTTTCGTACCGGAGTAAATCCTTTACAACTTTTCCGGCTTTCTTTCCTGTTTTCTTTTTCATGTCTTCTTATGGCATTTGGTTATTTATACTCATTTTTTGAAATGACCTATTAGATTTGAAATATGTATGTTTATGGTACGAAATGCATGTGTATAGATGATTATTGAATAAAATCTTGAATCTTGAAATCTTTACCGCAATGTTTTTAGCACCAAAAGGAAGACGTCTTTTGAAAACATCGTTGGAAAAGGAGAAAATGCTGGAAACCATCATTTTCTCCCTTTTCTCGAACAAAGTTTTCTAACATACTTAAAAAAACACAAACAGAGAAAATATTCTTTTAAACCACATTTAATTTGTCGTTTTGTCGTCTGCAAGTGCTTTAATATGCTTCGAGCTTTAAAAAAAAAAGTCGTTTGATAAAAACTCAACTCTTTACAAAACAAATTCATAATTTAACGACCCTAAGAAAGAAGGCTTTTAAAAATATCGTGGGGAAAGAAGGAAGTGCTAATAACCAGCATGTTCCCCTTTTTCTAACAAGTTTCTTTTTTTTTCTTAATTTTTTCAAAGAGAAATTCTATGATTGGAGCCATATTTAATTTATCGTCTGCAAAAAACTTTTCAATATGGACGAATCTCAGAAATTTTGTCGTCTGGTAAAGAGTTAACCCTTTACCACACACTCCAAAATTTTAACGATCATAATATAAATTTCTTTTGAAAACATTGCGGGAAAAGGAGAAAATGCTGGTTACCAGCATTTTCTCCTTTTCCCACAATGTTTTCTATCATATTACAGACAAATCATTTAAGCCTCATTTAAATTGTCGTCTGCAAATGCTTTCAACTTGGAAAAGTCTAAAATTTTGTCGTTTGGTAAAGAGTTAATCCAAAAGAAACGAAGAACGTTAGAAAGGTCTGCCATTATAATCTTTGGGTAAAAATTTCAGCCGAAAGGCGCCACGAAAATCTCGGCTTTTCTAAGTTTTGTTGTTGGTTTCACAAAGCCTTGACGGTAAGAGTTGACGAAATTATCGGGAGAGCTTACACTACTTTCGCCCCTAATGGTTCGAATGCGTTAATTCCGTATTTAGGTATTGTCCACGATGTTTATCGTTGTTCAATCAGATTTGATCAAACCTCGTTGATCGGACTGATAAGAGGATAAACGTGGAGAAAATGTCTACAATGAACTGGCGTCAAACAACGTGACAAAAGGGGTCGACCCCTTGCCAGATTAATACCCTAAAGGAATTTTGTCAATTTTGTCTGCATGTATCAGTTAGACCTTTCAACGCTGTTTATGTTTTAAAGACATCTATTGTTTTTATTTGCCTTGCAGCAGATCACCATTTTTTAAAACTTTGTGACAAAAGATGAAATTTCTTGTGACCAGTTATTCCTCGTTTTTACACTATGTTTTAAAATCTTTCCATGCATTGAACCATGATTCATTTAAATCAGTCAACCACACAAATTTGCTTGAAAATTATGGGAAATAAGTATGAAGAAAAATCGTGTTGGTTTCGTTGTTTGGCAATAATCGTATTTTAGCTAAATCAAGGTAGCAAGTGCACCTATTTCTGTGTTTGGTTCCCTTGCCAGTACAGCACACCACACTCGGTCCAAACAAGAGGCTGCTTTCCCACATGAAGACATTCGAAACAATGTTAAAAGACAAAAGAGGAACGAATACGGTACTATCTGTGTCCGTCTTCACCAATCCTTCTTAATAATGTTCTTGATCAAACTCTCCAGATTTTTTTTGAATTTTAAAGTAACGCAACTTCTGATTAGCTAACCCATTCAATCATTTGGTTTAGCCAGTCACAAACTGCGTTAGTTTCTACAGCTAGAATAAGGCAATAAGACTAAGATTGCAATTTAGATTTTTTAACGGTGTTGCACGCCCAGGATTCGAACCTAAAATCCCTTGGTTACTAGCAAAATCGTTTTGGGCTCTGACCTTCGTAGCTGGCTCGGCGAGAAAATTAGATGACGTTGTATTTAGTCTCTTTATCTGTAGGTTGTTTAACTCCGTTTTCAACATTACTTGAGTTGAATTAGGGCGGTCAGTGTGCGTGCCTGTGCTTTCATGTAGCAGTCTTTTACCAGTACTTACGCCAAATATTCTTCCCACACTACCGGCTACTCTCCGACATAACCATAATCCAAACAACGACCACAGGTGAGAAAAAAATTAATTCTGTTGCAATAACTATTATCAATCTTCGGAAAGAAATTGGGAAGAGCCAGGCATTCGAACCAGCGACACCCTGGTATCAAGCTCTTTGCGTAACCAACTGACCCATAGGTCACGACATCCCGGGTCTCTGGAAAGGACCCACAAAAGGAACTTTTCAATGACGTTGACCAGACACCGCCATAGTACCGTATTTGTTGACTTGCTCTCAAGAACTGTTTATATAATAAATTTACCTTCAGTGATAAGTCCAGGAAAACATAACAGAGAACAACACGAACCCGCTTACAACCGATCTATCATTTAACTCTTTACCAAACAACAAAATTTTGGATTTGTTCAAATTGAAAGCACTAGCAGACGACAAATAACAGATTAATCAAATGACAGAATTTGTCATTTACAGGGTAGAAAACATTGTGAGAAAAGGAGAAAATGCTGGTTACCAGCATTTTCTCCTTTTCTCACAATGTTTTCCACTTCCATTTTTCACGGGGTCTGTAAAACACGTGATCGCTTGGTAAAAGGTTAACTCTTTGGCTGCTGGGCGAGACTCAATACTCTCTTTAGCGAACAGTGTAGATTAAGATCAGACTGCACAAAACGTTCACTCTGATCTTGGATCTTCTCTCTGATTCGCTGAAATTTGTGCAGGGAAAAAAGGTTTGAAATCGCTAGAGTTCAGGTTTTTACTGTTGACCGGTAATGTCTGTTGGATTGATTTACGAGTTTAAATCTTTCATAAAATATAACAAAATCATAAGATTTATTGAAATTAGAAGAGGTTTGCAGACGACCAAATTAATCTAAGGTATTTCAAGAGAAAATATTCGTTTTAGAAAAGTTAAAAAAAATTGTGTAAAAAGTAGAAAATGCTGTTAACCAAACCCCTTTCCAAACAATTCCTAGTTGATTGAACATATAAAAGAAGTCATTTGAAAACATTGTGAAAAAAGGAGAAAAATGCCGGTAACCAGTTTTTTTTTTTCCTTTTTGCACAACCTTCTAAAAACAATTTTGCTTTTCGAGTTACATTTATTTTGTCGTATGCAAATGCTTTCAACTTGGACAAGTCTAAAATTTTGTCGTTTGGTACAGAGTTAAACAAGGATAGTTTGGTAAAGGATAGATTTAACAAAAGCACCATTAACAACAAATCTACTTTATGTCTTTCTGAAAAAGCTATTTCAACAATCCCAGACGAACCGTTCAACCCAAAATGTGTATTTAACTTATCAACAGCATCGTATGAATATTAAAGGCGGCTCGAACTACTTTTACGACGACAGGACTTCCGGTGAGAAAACGAATCTCCCGCGGATTGATTCTTTTACAGTTTTTGATTCCAAAGACTTCCGGTTTCGAATGTTAACTTTGATTACAAATATGGGAGGGGTTTACTTTAAAAGTAACTGAATTTATGTTTACTTATCTGCCTTCGGTCAAAGAAATTGAACCTTTCAAATATATTTCTTTAATCTTCACTGTCAATTGTGTTCCGTGAGAATAAATTATACAGGCCACGATTGCGTGGGAAATGGATTATCGATTGAAAATCCTGCACCGAATTTTGTTGGGAATTTCGGATTTAGATACGAACCTATAAGAAAGCCAAAACTGATGGAGTATTGGTTGGTAGCATTTAACACATGGGAGAAATTCTAGTATACCCCCTCAGGGTCAAAAAAGGAACTGGGTCGTCTGAAGATGCACAGGTAACACTGAACCAGACGACAAAATTTTTGTCTTGCCTAAAGTGAAAGCACTTAAGACGACATATTAGATATAGCTCAAATGGTAAAATCTGTCTTTAAAAAGGACAGAACATATTGTGAGAAATTAAGAAAATTGTGGTTACGTGAGCTTTCTTTCTTTGGGTCGTTATAAAACGGCATAGTTTGCCAAAGAGTTAATCCAAGATAATACAAATGGTTGGACCAATCAAAAAATGTGTTACTTTCCGAAGGAAGAATTAAACGAAGAATGCTTTTTTATAAAATAGATGGAAAGTACGGGCCCTGATGTCGCGGGTTGCGGCAGCTGGTGTGAGTTTACACTACATTGTGTATATGCCATTGCCAGCTTTTGGATGCAACAAGCGTGACTCAACCTTATACCGTAAAAAACTTGAGTTTAAGCTACCTTGAGGAATCGACCTTTCTGAAAATATAGAGGAAAAAGGAAATTTTCTGCCCTTTCAACTGCCCTTTCAAGGACGACCCCTACCATTTAGACGACACGTAGTTTATCGTCTGCGAACGCTTTGAAACTGGACAAGCGTAAAATTTTGTCATCTGGTAAAATGTAATCCTTTACCACACAATCCCGAGTTTTAACGACCCAGAAAGAGAAGGCTTTGGAAAACATTATGGGAAAAGGAGAAAATGCTGGTAATCAGCATTTTCTCCTTTTCCCACAATGTTTTATACCCTATCAAAGACAGAAATCATTATTTAAGCTACATTTAATTTGTCGTCTGCAAATGCTTTCAATTTGGTCAAGTCCAAAATTTTGTCGTCTCAATAAATTTGCAGACGACAATTTTAATATGGCTCAATATTGGAATGTGTCTTTGATAGGGTAGAAAACATTGTTGGAAAAGGAGAAAATGCTGGTTACCAGCATTTTCTCCTTTTCCCGCACTGTTTTTATGTGGTTTCTTTTTCAGGGTCTTTACATTTATTGATTTGATTGTATGGTGTTTAACCCCGTTTTCAACATTATTTCAGTTATATCGCGGCGGCCAGTGAACCTATCCATGCTTTCCTGGAGTTTTTTTTACCAGTACTCCGCTTTAAATTATTTCCAAGCCACTGGCTGCTTTCCCACATAACCATCGTCGAAACAATAGTCTGCGGTGAGAGAAGAATGAATCCCGTCGGAATGACTATCATCAGTCCTCAGAAAGAAATTGGCCAAGTCAGGGATCGAACCAGCGACCTCCCCCCCCACCCCCCGTTCAGGCTCAAGTCCTGTACGCTACCGACTGAGCAACCGGGGCTCAGCAGGGTCTTTTAAAATTCGGGACTGTGTGATAAGGGATTAAAAAGATTAAAAAAGAATGAAAAAAAATGTAACCTTATACAATGGTTGCAGAAACCTCAACCCTAAACCATAAATTTTATGTGAGACTTGTTTATACGAAGTCCTTTTATTTCGCTGTTTGCCCTCCCAAGGCGCGCATGAAACATAACATTTTATACACTTTTACCATAAAACGCTTTCCGTTCTCTCTTTGAATTCCGAGTTTTGTGGCGATTCAGTGTTTACTTACATCTTACGGGCTGTCGTCTGCTGCAGAAACAACAGATTGGAAATAAAATTTATGGATTTATTCGCAAAATGGCGGCAGTAAAATAGAACGCTATAAAGTCTTTCAACCTTCTCCGATTAGAGAGCGTTTTGTTCCAGACTAAACCCTTTACATCACAATCCCGAGTTTTAACGACCATGAGAAAGAAGTATTTTTGAAAACACTGTGGGAAAAGGAGAAAATGCTGGTAACCAGCATTTTCTCCTTTTCCCACAATGTTTTCTACCCTATCAAAGACAAATTCCATCATTTGAGCATGTTTGAATTGTTGTCTGCAAATGATTTGGACAAGTCTAAAATTTTGTCGTCCTTTACGAATCGATTCCGCTATTCTACAACCTCCAGGAAAAAGAAAAAAGGGTTCTCGAAAACATATAAGGACAAAGATAAGAAATGCTTATAACCAGCTTTTTTAACGTTTTACAGGAATACTTTCTATCCTGTTAAAGATTTGTCTTGTCTCTCAAGCAAAATCATTCTTCTCATGCAAATTGTATGTCAATGAAAAGGGAAAGAAAATACTTAAATACATGTTATTCATACGCTAAGCGTTTCTGGCCATGAAAACAGACGATAAAAGCCATATTACAGATTTTCAAAGAAACTCAGCCTACCTGTTTGCGATGTTTCTTGTTTTATTTTTTGTTATTTTATCCTTCTTACCCTTAACACTTAACATAGACTAGCGTTCCTTCTTATCCCTTTCCCCCACAATTCCGAGTTTCCGTCTGTGAAAAGGTGGTTTAAGGTCTACAGCCCCTGACTCTCATATTAAAAGACGGAAGCTACCAAGATTGGCCGAATAGCCTTTACGAAAACGTCGATGTTTCACAATATTTACCGATGAGTTAGTGAGTCTACGGCCTCTAACTCTCATATTAAAAGACGGAAGCTACCAAGATTGGCCGAATAGCCTTTACGAAAACGTCGATGTTTCACGATATTTACCGATGAGTTAGTCAGTCTACGGCCTCTAACTCTCATATTAAAAGACGGAAGCTACCAAGATTGGCCGAATACGTAAACGTCGATGTTTACCGATGAGTTAGGGGCCGTAGACTTTAATGCATCTGCAAAAAGTGTCGACTCGGCGCTGGGTGACCTGTGTCGAAAAGTCTTACCATTGTTTAAGTTTTCTGCATTTTAAAGGACAATTCTACTTCTATGTTTAGTCGGTTATTAGACAAAATGGATTTTTAGGATCAGTGATTATGTGATGTCTTGCTATGGTATACATGCAATGCATCACGGAAATGCATTATACATCCTTTTGCAAGAGCATGGCCCAGGTAGATTTGAAATTAGCCCTTTACAGCACAATGCCGACTTTTGACGACCCTAGGAAAAAAAAAAAACCTTTTGAAAACATTGTGGGAAAAGGAGAAAATGCTGGTAACCAGCATTTTCTCCTTTTCCCATAATGTTTTCTACCGTATCAAAGAAAAATCGCACCATTTGCACCACATTGAAATTGTCGTCTGTAAATGCTTTCAATTTGGATACGGCTAAAATTTTGTCGTCTGATATAGGGTTAAAGAATACAGTCAGCTTATCATACCCCTGAGATATCGCTCTGCCTTTCTGAAAATTTTGACTTGGTGTTGCCGACTGGTAGGTATTTTATTCGACCAGTTATTGAAACTGACGTTAAAATGAATATTCAGACGGACAGCAAAAGCGTATTGGGTTTCGCTATAGTAATTAATTATGATCTTTCAATTCGATTGATTGATTGGTTAAATGGTGTTTTAGGTGGCTTTCAACATTATTTCAGTCATATCACGGCCAAGGCTCCCTTATCCACGTATGACTTTGGTTTCATTAGCACTAGGCTAGGGCTCTGAAGTGTCTTGCCAGAGGGCACTCCCACGAAAAACCAAGTATCTATCACTTAGAACTTATATCATCCTTTTTCTGTGCAATAGTTCATCGACAGAAAACGGGGTGATAAAAAGAGAATACATGTACCAAAATTCACGGACGGATGGATGGATGGATGGATGGATGGATAGATAGATAGATAGATAGATAGATAGATAGATAGATAGATAGATAGATGAAAAAAAGAAACATAGACACTCAACTATCTCGCATTATAAAAGAAAACACACACACACACATTTCGGCATTGTTTGACAGACGTCTCGCCAAAATTGATTATCTATTATTAAGTATAAATTCAGTCAAACGATGTTTGTTATCACTAATGATAGGCACTGAAATCTGAAAAATTTCTGACAATCAACGATACAAGCTTGAACATTTCTTATTAGTCCGTACCCTTTACCGTACAAACCCCAGTTATAACGACACTAGGAAAGGGGCTTTTGAAAACATTGTGGGAAAAGGAGAAAATGCTGGTTACCAGCATTTTCTCATTTCCCCGCAATGTTTTTCATTATTATAATTATTTATTGATTTATTTCAAATACAAAATCAGATGAGCCACATTTAATTTGTCGTCTTCAGATACTTTGAATTAGGATCGGTCTGTTTAACTGTAGTGTGTTAAAGAGTTTTAAGTCTTTACTAGAATTTAATTTCTATCAAGATTTTTGCAGACAACAAACTGAAAAACGGCTAAAATAATAAAACTTATGTACTCAAGAATAGAAAAAAAACATGGATAAAGGAGAAAATGCTGGTAATTAGCATTTTCTCCTTTTTCTATGGTGTTCTGAAAACCCTTCACCAGTATTTTCTCCATTTTCCAAGATGTTTTCTAAAGCCTTCTTCCTCAGGGTCGGAATCGTTTAGCAAAGGATTGAATTTCTGACAATAGGAAAAGAATGTCACCATAAAAGCTGACTGTTAACAGCTGATGATTGCTTTCATCACCTGTCGCAACGTTTACCCTGTACTATACAATCACGTGGTTTTACAACCTTGAAGATGAAAGCTTTTGAAAACATTGTGGGAAAAGGAGAAAATGCTGGTAACCAGCATTTTCTCCTTTTTCCACAATGTTTTCTATACCATATAAAATAACTTTCCATCTTTTCAGCCACTGTTTTTTGTCGACAGCCAATGTTTTTCAAAACAGAAGCATTTTGTCGTCTGGTGAAGAGTTAAGACAAATTTTCGCCTTTTCTAGATTCTAAGTACCTGTATAATTGGCGTTGATTGGTCAATCTAAAGTATAAACGAGATTATTATGAATGCTTGATTGAACCATTGCTGTTTAACCTTGTTATTCTAAGTCTATGTATTGGACAGTCCAGCCCGCATAGCTCAAGCGGAAGAGCTTAGGACTTGTAAACATCAAATCTTGGGTCACTTTAGGGTGTGGATCCGAGCCCCACGGCCGGCCGTCCAAAATTATTAATAGTCCTTCGGATGAGACGTTAAACCGAGGTCTCGTGTGACGGTACTATACACCGAGCACGTTTAAGAACAAGGCATAATTTGGGATGGGTTTCGTCTTGTATCTTGCACTATCCCTTGTAACAAAACTAACAGCCTCCAGGGGCGTCGCACATGTGGGCAACCGGTGGCGACGATAAATAAACGGAAAATCAATCAATCATGGAATGGACAGCACTTGTAAATATTCAGGGGAAAGGAGCTAAAGAAAGAAAGAAAATGTCACCCAAATTTCCACCTTTTACTTTTAAACATAAGAACGATTGCAGACGACTAAGTAAGGATGGCGCAAAAGCTGGATGGTAAAGTATAAAACGGTGGTTTGAAGGAAAATAAAGAAAGGTAAGGTTACAGTGTTCATTGCCTATCTAACTACAATGTGTTTCAAACCCGTACTTCAACGCGAAGACGGGTTCTCGAGATTACAACAACAACAACTACTACTACTACAAATACTGTTTCTACTACTCAAAAGCCGTAGGGTAAAGTATAAAACGATAGTTTGAGGAAAAATAAAGAAAGGTAAGGTTACAGTGTTCATTGCCTATCTAACTACAATGTGTTTCAAACCCGTACTTCAACGCTAAGACCGGTACTCGAGATTACGTAATCAAGCCGCCATCTTAATTGTGTGGGCCTTAGTTTCGCATAAACTTTGTCGGACTTTTTATCTGATAATTTTCATTTAATAAAATAAAGCTTGGTGCATTAATTGTAATTATCCTGCTATCGCATAGAATAACATTGACTCGGTGCACCCCAAGTTTTTGTTTGGACAGCAATTACGGGAAAGCGAAAGTCGCCTAGCAATAAAATAAAATTCCAACTCTCTACCACACAACAAAAATTTCAGACTGGTTCAATTTTTAATCATTTGCTGACGAAAAACTATTTGTAGATCAAACGATTAGACTGTTCTTTGAAAGGATAGAAAACATTATGAAAAAAGGAGAAAATGCTGGTTACCAGCATTTTCTCCTTTTCTCATAATGTTTTCATAAACATTTTTCCTCGAGGGTCGTTAAAGCGCGGGAAAGTTTGGTAAAGGGTTGAAGAGACGACGTCTGCCAGGTTTTGGGGACACATGCAAATTAGTGAAATGTACACAAATAAACAGTCACACACTTAGTCTGTCTGAAGCGGCTCGAACAAGAATTTACCCACGGTGTCTTAACACAATCCCGAGTTTGAACGACCCGAGAGAATAATGATTCTGAAAACATTGTGGGAAAAGGAGAAAATGCTGGTAACCAGCATTTTCTCCTTTTCCCGAAATATTTTCTACCCCATCAAAGACAGGAATCATCATTTGACCTACCTTTAATTTGTCGTCTGAAAATGCTTTCAATTTGGTTTGTGTACAAAATTTTGTCTTTTGGTAAAGTGTTCAACGTTATATTTGGTGCGTTCTTGTTTAATTTTGATACCATCTAACCGTTTGCTAGACGACTCAATTTTAACCAGGCTCACAAAAAACTGAAAGAATTTTCAGACGACAAATCAAGCGTGGCTCAAATGATAGAAATTGTCTTTGAAAGGACGGAAAACATTATGGGAAATGGAGCAAACTTCACCAGACATCTTCAAAAACAAATCAGCCATACTTTGGCAAAAAGGAGGCTTAATGCATCTTCGTGATGCATTATTCCAAGCAAGTCAACATATAAATTTGGACCCATTAAATTCATTTTGTCCAACAACCGGCTGAATTCTGAGTTAGAATAGTCATTTGACATGCAGGAAAAGAACCAATAGCGAAAAGTTTTGACCCAGGTCAGCCTGAGCAAACTGCGCAGACTGACCTTAGGTCGATACTTTTCGCCAGTGCATTAAGCCCTCTTTTGACACAGAATGGCTCAATCTAAATACCGTCTTGTTTTTAAGTTCCGAAACTTGCAACACTACTGGCTTAGACTGACTATTTCAACCAATCAGATTGTTAGGCTTGGAATTCTGAAATTGATAAGAATTTCAACGTTTGACAAAATCGACCCTTGGTCAAATTCAAACGCGATCTTCGTAGTCACGTGACTGTCCGCTGCTAGACGACTAGAAAATTGTTTGCCATCCAAAGTGTTTTGCGGTTAGAAAACCATTAGCACGTTTATTCAGTGCTGTCCGCCATTTATCACGAGGGTGGTAGATTTCAGCCTCGTCACCGCTTCTGACGTGTTGCTAGGTCATTGATCATGCGTAGATATGCTAATTTTCGCCCCAACAATTTTCGCCCCACGTTGCGAAGACACTCAAGAATTAGCCCTTTACCAAACAATCCTGTATTTTAACGACCCATAAGAGGAAGGCTTTTGAAAACATTGTGAGGAAGGCTTTTGAAAACATTGTGAGAAAAGAAGAAAATGCTGGTTTAGCATTTTCTCCTTTTCTCACAATGTTTACTACCCTTTTAAAGAAAAGTTCAATCAATTGAATCACATTTGATTTGTCCTCTGAAAATGCTTCCGGTTCTAGAATTTTGTCCTTTTGTAAAGAGTTTATGTGGTTAGGTGAAAATTTGTCACAATATTGTTGAGAATCCCGAAAATGTCGGACGCTTTTTTCTCGATAATGATGTAAATGCTAGTAGTGTCATTGACGTACAGTCTATTACAGCTAATTTGGATAATACATGTAATTATTATTATTATTTTTCTATCGCACTCGAATGAAAAGTATAAAAAAAAATAGAGATGTTTTGGTAAAAGGGGGGCTTAAATCTGCATCTCCGTGATGCATTATACCAAACAATTCGTCACATAAATATAGATACATAAATCCATTTTGTATAACAACCGACAGAATCAAAGAGTAGATTGGTCCTCGGACATGCAGAAAATTGACCAATTGCGAAAGGTTTCTACCCATATAAGCGTGCGCGGACAGCGATAAAAAATATCTCACCAATCATTCTTAATAATTCTTTGTCTAATTCTCAATACTTTTTGTGATATATTATTACATGTACAAATAAAACATGTTTAAACTAATTCTCAAGAATTTTGTACACTTTAAAGTACATGTAACACTTCTGATTGGCTAAGCCAAATGGTTCAGCCAATCAGAAATTGAATTACTTTCAAATTTAGAAAATTGTTCAGAATAAGGCTAAGAATATTCTTAGAATGGTTGTTGAAAACGGACCCTGGAACCCGAGATGGTGGCCGATGACCATAAAGTAAATGAGTCTCACGCTTTAATTCCCCACCAAATCACTGGTGTTACGTTTAACACATTGTACCTTCGACAGACGACATTTTCCGCGTCTTGCAGCAGGCGACTTTTGATAACATTGTGGCAAAAGAAGAAATTGCTCGTTCCGAGCAATTTCTCCTTTTGCCTCAATATTTTCACGTGTATTCAAGTATTAAACTTAAATTTATGAAGATTGCTCCCTTTTAAATATGGATGTTTTAAAAACCGTCTGCTTTAAATGTGCGCAAGGAAGTAATAGGTTAAAAAGATTACGGGGGCTATTTTCGATAGTTTCCTGAGAGTTTTAACTAGAAGTTCGGCGTAAAAGTGGCTATTTTATCTTGGGTCTCTAATAGAATGAGGCAGATTACAGGGTCGTATAACGTCTGCGTCGTTCGCGTTCCACACGCAATCCTCCGCTAGGTGGCGTTGGCGAGGCGTCGCGCGCCATTCGAAGGCCCCCAAAAACTGTCGTATGGTTATTTTCAGGAGAAATTAGATTTGAAGGGAAGCTCTTGTAGGCGCTTCGTTCTATCAGACTAATGGCAGACTTGGAAATTATTGTTATTTCTTACATCTATCCGAGAATAACCTTTTGCAAAACAACCCTGTATTTTAACGACCTCGAGGAAGAAAGGTTTCGAAAACATTTTGGGAAAAGGAGTAAATCCTGGTAACCAGTACTCCCTCATTCTATTCACTTTCAACGACAAATCGAATTGAGCCATGCTTTGTGAAAAGGGGGCTTAATGCATCTCCGTGATGCATTGTACCCAGCAAGACATCACATCATTAGAGATCCATAACATCTATTTTGTCTTTCAACCCGCTAGATCTGGAGGTATAATATTCCCTTGACATGCAGAAAATTGACTAATAGCAGAAAGTATCGACCCAGGTCAGCCTGCGCGGACTGCGCAGGCTCACCTGGGTCGAAACTTTTTGCAGATGCATTAAGCCTCCTTTTCACAGAGCCCGACTCAATTATTTTAGCCTTATTTAACACCACAGCGTGGCAATATTTAAGACCAATCAGATTTCAATGAATTTACAGATGACAATTCAACTGTTTCTCAGGTTGTAATATTTTGCCTTGGATAGGTAGAAACAATTGTGTTTTCTCCTTCTCCAACCGGAGTCCTACATAGCTCAGTGGTAAAGTGCAGGACTCGTAACCTAGAGGCCGCGGGCTCGAACCTCACTGCATCCACTGGGTTTTTCGTGAGAGTATCCTTGGGCAAAACACTTCAAAGCTCAAGCCTAGCACTGGTGATACCCATATAATACATGAATATGTGAGTTGTCGCCGTGATATGACTGAAATAATGTTGAAAGCGGCATAAAACACCATTAAATAAATCAATCAATCAATCCTTTTCCAACGGTTTCAAAAGACTTCTTTCTGGGGTCGTTAAAACTCGGGATTGTTTGGTAAGGGGTTAATTCGTCGTCTGCAAATTCTGTCATTTTCGACGAGTCTAAAATATTGTCGTCTGGAAAAAAGGAATGATTTTCTGTCGATGGTTTACTGAAGCTGTATATAACTTATCTTGTTGTTGTATGAATGCATTATTTTCTTTGTACTGTACCCTTGTAGACGGCAAAATAATATCAAATGGGTTTATGTTTTCAGTGTGGAAAATGCCGTTCATACACTGGGAAAAAAAAAAGACGCAACAGGGTTAAAAAGTAGGCGTCTTATATCAGAGGCTGCTGGTTCGAGCCCTGTTATAAGTGGGTCAACATTTGAAACAAAGCAACATCATACCATGTGCACTTGGTATTCACTTACTGCATTGTATATATCCGAAGTGAGAATGCAACTGGATTTCTGATTTTCTAAACCGTCCGAGTTTGCTCATAAGAAATGGTGTTTCCGGTGTAAGCTACGAAGTTCTTCAGCGCGAGAAAATCACTTGAATGCAATTAATTCTCTACCAAATGACAAAATTTTGTGCGTGACAAAATTCAAAGCGTTTGCACACGACAAATTAAATATAGTTCAAATGATGATTTCTGTCTTTGAAAAGGTAGCAAACATTATAGGAAAAGAACAAAATGTTGGTTACCAGCATTTTGTAAATCAATTTTTGTCTATCAACCGACTGAATCATAAGATAGAGTGGTCCTTTGACATTCAGAAAATTTACCCGAAGCAAAAAGTTTCGACTCGTGTCAGCCTGGCCAACTGCACAGGCTGACCTGGTTGCTACCTTTTTTTCAGATGTATTGAGCCCCGTTTTCATAGAGATTGGCTCATCATTGTGCAATGTAAAAAGTTTAGTGTTTTTTCTTTGCCAAAATGTTTTTATCCATCCCACTAGCACTTGTATGTTGGTGTGTAAAACAATATTTTGTCCAATGGGTCTCTGATTTTTTGCGGCAAAGAAAGAAATAAGCTTTGATACGTGGAAACTTTATACAGCATTCCAAGGCAAATACATGTAGAATTCCAGAGAACTATCTTTACTGGAAACGGAAGAGGAAATCCAAGCTGTGGGTGATATAGATCATAATAAATCAGAGAGGCTCCGATCAGACAAACAAAGCTTTTATGATTAATACGTCTCTCCACTCGCCCCGTAACACAAGTGTTTTATTCATACTTATAAATGATGTCGAGGCGTAAGAGCAAAACTGTTGTATGTACTTATAATACTGTGTGGGAAATTACAACAACTTTGCGCTTGTCCGTGGCTATCGAAATTATCTTTCTGTTCTTGGTAAGTTTGTCTCGCTCATAGAGAAATGTACATGATAATTGAGCGCGTGGTGTCTAGTAGCGGTTTCTTGGTACCCCCAGAGCTATGGTATCATCACCAGAAGTGGGCTTGCAGACGGGCTCATGCTTTTATGTTTTAACTCTTTAACAGACAGCATTTAAATTTGTTCCGATTGAAAGCATTTGTAGACGACTAAAAAATGGAATATGTCTTTGAAAGGGTTAGAACAGTTGTGTGCTGGTTTTCCAGCACTTTCTCTTTTTCCCACAAATTTTCCAAAGGCCTTTTTCTTCGAGGTCGGTAAGGCACGGAAATGTTTGTGTACAAGTTAAATGGCTCATATTCAATGGGGCAAAGGAATTTCAACCACTTGGCTAATTTTAAAAGCTGATTCAAACAAGAAAGGAATTTATTAATTAAGTTTAATTCTGTTCAATAAAACATGAATACACACAGATCATTATACTACTAGAGTAGAAGAAAGTGTAGACCTAGAGCAGACTGCACACCTGCTCTGGCTGTTCTGGATCTAAAATCTCCATAGAAAAGTCCAATATCGCTTGAAACAGGATAAGGGTTTTAATGGGGGCAAAGGGAAAGCGTCTAGTGATTAAGATTACTTAGATTTATCTACCTGATAGAGCGTTTAGCGGACATAGCTCTCGTCATTAGCAGAAATGGCGTCGACTTTGGAGTACTTGGAAAAGTGCGGATTAGCGCATACTATTACTTAAGACACCCGAATTCGTTCTGCATCAAATTGAAGAGGGCAATTCCGTTTTTCAGACATTATTTTCAAGTGATATACTCCTTCAAGGAATTACGTGGAACATTACTTAATTTTCTTGTGTAATTGTACAAACCAGCCTAGCGTCTCGGTCTATGCATTATGTTTTGTTTTATTTTATAACTTTTGTATGGGATATGATCCCGACTTAATTATATTTCATTTGAAGTTTACTTCTGTTATGCAAAACTTTTTAACCCTTTACCCTTTCGGCGCCATAAGCGAAATCCAAGCCTTTTGCGGACGGCATAGATCAAGATCAGACTGCACATAACGTGCAGTCTGATCTTGGATCTATGCCATCCGCTTGTTTAGCCAAGCCTATAAGATAAGAATCTTTCTGAGACTCATAACACTGTATCTTCAGCCGTCAAAAAAGGTCGAGTTGATCTATTTGGCGCTGAACTGCTAAATAAACGAAATGAAAATTTCCATTCAATACTAAAAACCTGAAATATTGCGGTTTTAGGCGTGATCAGAACGTGCAATCTGATCTTGGGTATACACAGTCCGATAATGATATATTTTTCCCCCAAAAAAAATACCTTTGAATATGCAACACTTCGGTTTTTACTTTGGGCTTAAAAGTTTCATTTCACTTATCTTGCAGGTTAAGGGTAAATGAAATTATATCTTAAAGGCCGACTTACGTCAAAACCAATATATACCCTGAATCGTGGGTCTAGTGTCACAAGAATATTGTCCATTATTTGTTGAAAACTCTTCAGTAAAAATCTCACATCTAAGACCACGGCGCTATAAATTAAACAGAAAAACACTTAACAGACACGTGTATATTTCACAAATATCGTCATCTGACACGCTGTTTGTTGTCGTTTCTAGATCTACTGCCTTATATACAAATTTGAATTCATGCCAAATTTTCTATGGTCTCCAAGTAATAAAAGTTTGTCTTTTTCAGTATTCCGAGGTTTTTGACAAATATGACCTGTCCTGCCGTAACAGAGGCTTTTAACCTTTGACCTTTCGAGTGAAATAATTAACTTTACCTAAAATTGATTCCAAAATAAATGTTACAACCCTCACACCTTCTGTGACTAGATGACCCAATTTTAGACTGGTCCATTTTTGAAAGCATCTGCGAACGAACATCGAAATTAGGCCCTAAATGACATACCAATTACCAGCTTTTTCTCCTTTTTCCGCAATGTTTTAAAACTTATCTTCTTTAGGGTCGTTTAGACTGGGGATTGTTTGTTAAAGTGTCTAAATGGTCTCTGATCATCATCACGTCATAAACTTGTCAATATTTTTCGACCCGTTTTCAATTTGAAAATTCATAAACTTGACCCTTTTCGACGATTGAAATCACAATCCACCGAAACTCAGAAAAAATTGTGATCTTATAGGCTTGACTAAACACCCGGACGGTGTAGATCCAAGATCAGACTGCACGTTCTGTGCAGTCTGATCTTGACCTATACCGTCCGCAAAAGGCCCTTTCGGTTTCCACATATGGTGCTGAAGGGGTTAGGCAAAATAAGGAAACATAATTAGATGATAATTTTGAATAATTATTTCTATAGCAACAACAAGCTAACAGTTATAATGTCTGGCAGGGGTAAATCAATGCCTTTATGAAAGTGATTTTCCATAATTCCCATTTTCGTTATTGTATCGTATTTTACACAGCTTTGAACAGCACTGAGAAGTTAGTTTGATTTTCGTTTTTCGATTTTCGAGATTCAAAAAACGAAGTTAGTTTGATTTTCGTTTTTTGATTTTCGAGATTCAAAAAAAAAAAGAAGTTAGTTTTACAAAATTCGAATATCGAAATACTGCTTTGTATTTCGATTTTCGACTTTCGATATTCAAATTTTGGAAAGTTTTTCATTGGTTGAAGGGCCATGTTCAGATTTGACAATGAGAACATGATATTTGGCATCGGTTTGCATGCCGAACTAAATTTTTGAGCGTAAAAACTTTAAAAACAGCAAGAGTCCGCATATCGAAAATCTAAAATCGAAATACAAAGCAGTTTTTCGATATTCAAATTTTGTAAAGTTTTTCTTTGGTTGCAGGGTCATGTTGAGCTTTGACATTGAAAACATGATATTCTGCGTCGGTCCGCATGCCAAACTAAATTTTTGAGCATAACAACTTTAAAAACAGAAAGAGTCCGGATATCGAATATCGAAAATCGAAAAACGAAAATCGAACTTACTTGTTTTTTTTTTTTTTAATCTCGAAATTCGAAAAACGAAAATCAAACTAACTTCCTTTTTTGAATCTCGAAAATCCAAAAACGAAAATCGAACTAACTTCTCATTGCTGTTTTGAACAATTATCAGTTATATCACGGCGACAGTTTACCCATTTAAGTCTTTCCAAGGATCATCAACGCTCTAGCTTTACAGTGCATGTGCATTGCCAAAGGACAAGACTATTTCCATGCTAAGCCAGCTATTTAACCCGTTACCACACAATCCCGACTTTTAACGAGCCTGAGAAGGAAGCCTTCTGAAAACATTGTGGGAAAAGGAGAAAATGCTGGTAACCAGCATTTTCTACTTTTCGCACAATGTTTTCTTCCCTTCCCAAAACAAATTCAACTTTTCAGTCACTTTTATTTTGTCGTCTGCAAATGCTTTCAATTTGGACCAGTCTAAAATTTTGTCGTTTGGTAAAGAGTTAAGTCGTTTCTTTCGAATCAAAATGATCATTTAACTTTTAGCAAACAAACCTAGTTTTAACGACTCCGAAGATGAAAGCTTTTGAAACATTATAGGAAAACAGAAAATGCCGGCTACCATCATCCCCCCGCCCTTTTCAACCATTTCAAAGGCAAATATTATCTATTGAGCTTCATTGAATTTGTCGTCTGCAAATGCTTTGAATTTGGCCGAATTTAGTCGTCTGCTATAGATTTACCTCATAATGTACAGGAGACGAAAGGCTTTTATGTGTCTTGCAGTAGACTTCTTTTCAAAAAAAATTTGACATAGACATAGATTTATTACGATTTGTACATACAGTACCTCATCATGACAAAGGGAGTCTAAAACACAACTGAATCATAATTTCAAAGAAAAGAAAAACATTCGCAGCTTTTCAATGCAAAAAAAAAAGATTTACCAAAAACTTCGTATCTATTGCGTGATGTACGCCAGTCATTTTAAAGGATGAACCCATCGACTTTTCAAACGACTCCATTGATCGGCTAAGCTGTTAGTAGCTATGGGGAAGGAAATGGATCTAGAAGAGGGCAAAATGAGACTGGCAACGTTACAATAGTGTGTGCTAAAAACTTGTTTTAGTGGCCACCTCGATAAATCCCACAACCTGTAATAAGCAGGCAACGATTGAGTTTCCAAAGAAATGTCCCTGTAATAAGCGGGCACCCGTCTTCTGCTAGTGCATCTTTCACAGAGTACCCCTTAGATGCACGCCTATTATACTAAACGGAAGAAGAAACCTAGGGTAAATATTTTATAAAGGAAAATGAAAAGTGTTTAAATGTTTAATACAAAAATATTGGGCAAACGGCTAAAATTTAATTACACTATTGACTAATATTCAGCCATGCTCTGCGAAAAGGAGGTTGAAAGCATCTGCTAAAAGTGTCGATCCATGTCAGCCTGCGCAGGCTGACCTGAGTCGAAACTTTTTGATATTGGTCAATTTTCTGCATGTCAGAAGACTAGTTCACCAATCGATTCAGTCAGTTGATATACAGAATGGATTTCATGGATCCATAACTATGTGATGACTTGTTTAATATACCGGTATTTGTGTATGTCGTAGTCCAAACTGGAATCTTGGCATATCCGGAATCTGCCTAGACCAAACTGGAATTCTGTCTAGACCAAATTAGGGTTCCAGTTTGGCTAGGCAGCTCCACAATCTGCCTAGACCAAATTGGAATATTTTCTCATTGAATATAGTGCGACTACATATAAACCATCTTATTTAACTTAGACCCCATAATAATAAAAGAAGTTTTAATCAGAAATTCAGAGTAAGAATAAATTTTGAATGTTTTGCACTTTAGAAAAAAAAAACACAATGTGGTAAACGGAGGAATTGTGGGAAAAAACAAATAAATTGCTTTAATTAAAAATACCTCTCAGCTGTAACCATATGTGGATTAATATGATTAAGAAAATTTTAGAAAACAATCTATTTTGGTCTAGACAAAATTAAAATTCTAATTTGGTCTAGGCAGATTCCGGATCTGCCTAGATTCCAATCTGGCCTACGACATATGGCTTGCAACACGCGAAAAGGGGCATTCGGACATTTGCGTAAAGTGTCGTTTCCGATCAGCCTGCGCAGTCCGCGTAGGCTAATCCGAGACGGCACTTTACGACTACATTAGATTTTGTCCTTCAGTAGACATGCGCAAAACAGAAAATTACATAAAAAAGGAAAGTGTCGTTTCGGATTAGCCTGCGCGGATCGCGCAGGCTGATCCGAGACGACACTTTACGCAAATGTCCACATACCCCTTTTTGCGTGTTGCAGGCCATATATATATGTACTGTATTTCGAGGATGCATTAAGATCCCTTTTGCAAGCGCATGTTGGCCCTTTTGTACACTTATCAAACAATTTCCGACGGTAGCCCAACAATTTTATCGTGAGAGGTTAAGTAGTTATCGCATTAAATGTTTACACTGCTTTTCTTTTTTTTGCTTTTTTTTTTCGTTTAGTATACATGTAGTTTAATTTCCGCCTCCTTCCCCGCTTTTGAACTATCGTGAACTATCGTATTATCTTCACAAAAAAAAAGGGGTAAAAGCAAAAAACTAAGAAAAGCGTCCAGTCGCCACCCTCCGCACTAATACAGACCCGTAAATCACGCAGATACTGTTATAGACCATATATCACATTTTACACGCACGAAAACATGTTTGATTAGATACACGGAAAATAAAATAAAAAACAAAAAGTTTCAAACTTCTGTTTTTTTTTTTTTCCTTTTTATCTCCCTTTACATCGTTATTTCCTGAAACAATTTTGAAACAGACGACTTTGAAAAAATCCTTCTAAATTGGAAAAAATCAAAAGGAGTCTAAGTTAGTACATATTTAGAGTAGAAAACATTGTGGTAAAAGGAGAAATTGCTCGTCACGAGCAATTTCTCCTTTTACCACAATGTTTTCAAAAGTCGTCTGCTGCATAAAAAAACAACTGAATATTAAAAAAAAAAACGTCTGCAGCACGTTATGAGTTAAAATTTGATTTGCGATATTGAACTCGGCTTTTTGACATCGTACCGAACGCCCCGTTATAGAACATGAGAGAAAACATGGCGGCAGTCTCGTGAAGTCTCGTACTAGCGCGTGATAACGAGTTTGAACCGAGAACATGTCGTAAAGACACAGGAAGTGTGTTTTTTGGCGATAAATCTTCTATATAATGATTGTCCGTCGGCTGTTTGAATTTTTTTCGATATACGGTGAGGTCAGTTTTACACGGTCCCCATCTGTTATGATTAATAATCGTTATTGTAACACAGGCCTCCATATTTATAACCCATTCTAGATGAGCCATATTCTGGCAAAAGGGTGTTTAATGCATCTCCTTGATGCGTGATACCAACCATGTCATCACATAGTTATGGATCCATAAAGTGCATTTTGTCCAACCATCGACTAAATCAGGAGGTAGAATAGTCCTTGGTCATGCACAAAATTTACAAATAACAAAAAACTTCGACGCATGTCAGCCTGTGCGGAATGGGCAGACTAGCTGTGATGGGTCGATTCTTTTTGCAGGAGCATTAAGCCCCCTTTTCACAGACAATTGCTCAAATATGTTTACTGTATACATGTTTATCCATGTACTTATAGTTCCAAATTTCAGGACTTGCTTATGATTGGCTTACATGTCTTGTCTTCACCAATCAGAATGTTAGTTTGGCAACTTGAAATTGCAACTGAAAGAAGAATGATTGGTGAATACATGTACCATGTTCCAGGTAGTGTTGGGATTCGGAATTGCAATTTAATCTAAAGGGAGTACATGTACATATTTCAGATTTTTACAATCTAACAATACTTAAAAAGCATCTTATCACAGAATTAAGGTGATAGCTGGCAAATCATACGTAAGAAAAAAGACAAAAGTGAAGAAACAAGTATACTTTTCAATGCTACTAGTATTCCCTTAAAAGACTACCTAGCCTCTTTAAGTATTTTTAGATTTCGCGCTAGTTTCGCAAAGACACGTGGGAATGTTGCATGATCAAAACCCCGCATCGATTAAGAGAATTCGTAATTCGTAACCAAATCGATATGATGACGTCCTATCTGATGTCATATATAAAATAGACAGAGTTACCGATTGCTGCACGACCATCTTGCCATCTAAAAGCCTTAATTTCATCTTTTCACTTTATGTAACCGCACTGTTTCTACACCATTTAAGAAAAAAGTACATCTAGTTATAGTTATTGATGTTTTACAAGAAACTTTGATTCGCGGCATAAAAACTATCTAGGTCCCTTTAAAACGCTTGTTGAATAAGGACAATGTTACAGTTATATGTATATTTGTGTTTCTCCATATTCCACACTCTCTTCTCCATTAAATCTTTAGCTCATGACAAAAAAAAAAAAAGATAAACTTGTTTAAATTGGAGGCATTTGCAGACTCAAATTATGGAATATGTCTTTGATAGGGTAGAAAACATTGTTTGTAAAGGAGAAAATGCTGGATACCAGCATTTTCTCCTTTACAAACAATGTTTTCAAAAGGCTTTTTCTATTGGTCGTTAAATCTCGGAATTGTATGATTAAGGATTGAATCTTTCATTACAGATGACGACATAAGTAGCTTTAGCGGAAATTGTAGATCAAGATTCTGAAAGGGCAGAGAAAAAATTGTTGGAAAAGGAGATGAAGAAGACATGTTTGTTAACAGCATTTTCTCCTTTTCTTGCAACGTTTTCAAAAGGTCTTTTACGCAGGGGCATTAAAATTCGGGAGTGTATGGTAAAGGGTTAACGAAGTCCAAGCAATGTCCAGCAGCCAGAGAAGAATGAATTCATTGCAAAAATTCCGTTCATCATTTTTTATTTTTTTGCATGGAGGTTTGGACGGGGTGGAATTCAAAAGAAATACGAGGGGCGTTCAAAAAGTATTCGGGATAATGGTGTATAAACCCTGTTCAAAAATACACATTTTGATATATCATTTCGACAAAAGGTACTCTGATATGTTTTTTTCCATAATTAATCGGTATGCTGACAATAGCAAGAAATTAAATATACAAAAGTTAATTCAAAAGAAAATAGCTATACTTTTCGAACACCCCTCGTGTTTCTTTCCTATCACTTTATCATCATTGAAGGAAAGTGGTATCACTCTTTCACAATATGTTGTTTTTCCGTAGATTTCCCAGCTTTAATATCGCTGACGACAAATTTTGTGTTGTCAGGAAGACCGCGCACCTGTGTTGTCATAGAAACACACACGTTGCCCAGGTAAAAAAGGGCACTGTAATTGGCATAAAATTCTCCAGTTTCGTCAACCCAGATCCTGCGCAAGTAATATCCTTCTATTCACAAGAAAATATCAAGTGAAAATATTTATTTATTTATTTATGGGATGTTTAATGAAGATCAAGATTACCTTTGAGTCTCTTTAACTACTTTTTTGATGGTCTCAGTCATGTTAAGGGTAAAATTGACAGAAAAGATTTAATTAAAATAGAATTTCGGGGAAAATAGCAATTAGGTAAAGTTATGATGTTTGCGGTGACACCGACCATTGCTTAGAAAATGACAAATTACTCTTTTCGATTATTTTTTTTTTTTTCTTAAATTATCATTATTATTTGACAGAAGAGCGATCCATATTCATTACTATTTACGATGAACTTTCCAGACAATCACAAAATCACAGAAACAATGGTATTTCGGGGGAAAAGTGAGCCATGCTCTGTGAAAAAGGGGCTTAATGCATCTGCAAAAACTATCGGCCCAGGTCAGCCTGCGCAGTCCGCGCAGGCTGACCTGGGCCGAAACTTTTTGCTTTCGTTAAATTTACTGCATGTCAAAGGATCAGTCTACCTCATGATTCATTCGGTTGTTAGACAAAATGGAACTTATGGATCCATAATTATGTGATGACTTGCTTCGTATCATAAATCACGGAGATGCATTAAGCCTCCTTTTGCCAGAGCAAAGATTATATATTTTGATCCTTCAGCCCTCCACGCCAACCCCCCCCCCCCCCCCCAAAAAAAAAAAGGAAAATCCCTTTTTTTTCACGGCTCAATGGAATGAAACATTGCGGAAAGATAAGAAAATGCTAGAAAACGCTTTCAAATCGTCAATTTCATCTTATGAGCAACATCTAATTTGTTGTCTGCAATTTATTTCAATATTGACGAATGTAAAGATTTGTCGTCTGCAAATAAGAGGTCATTCCTGTGTTTCTCGTGACAATTCGTTAAAAGTACTTAGAATTTAGAAATTAAGCAGAAGCGATAAATAACTCTTTACCACACGACAAAACTGTAGACTAGTCCAAATTGAAAGCATATGCAGACGATAAATTACGCGTGGCTCAATTAATTTGATTTGGCTGTGAAAGGGTAGAAAATATTGTGGGAAAAGGAGAAAATGCTGGTTTCCAGCATTTTCTCCTTTTCCCACGATATTTTTAAAAACTGTCTTTCTTAATGTCGTGTAAAACAATGGATTGTTTGACAAAGTATTAAGGTATTAAATGCAAGTCTAATTAAAGATAATATAATGCCATTTAACTAGAAAATATTGTGGGAAAAAGACAAGATGCGAATAATTACAGGGATTTTGTGGAATTTACGTAATAACGTGGAACAATTATCGAAACAATATTGCAGAGTATTTACTTTCAAGCCCAACCATTTACCACACCTCCCCGTGTTTTAATGACCCTATGAGGGTGACAGCCTTTTGAAAACATTGTTGAAAAAGAAGAAAATGCTTGTAAACAGCATTTTCTTCTGTTTCCGCAATATTTTCTACCCATTTTAAGACAAATCCCAGCGTTTCAGCTACATTTAATGTGTAGTCTGCCAATTCTTTAAATTTGGACAAGTCTAAAATTTGTTGTCTGAAAAAAGAGTAAGCTCTAATTAAATTCTTTACGTCCTGAAACCAATCTTCAGAATACAATTTTGATATATGGATATTCAGGACTATTCATCATTTATTATTGTTATTATTATCATTATTATTATTATCATTATTTATTTATTTATTTATCTATTTATTTATTTATTTATTATTATTATTATTATTACGTAGATAGAGTGACCTGCGCAAAATATTTCAAAAAGTTAGATAGGGAACCATTGAAATAAAAATGTAAATTATCATTAATCCAAATTGATTTTGTTCATTATTCATTTTGATAATTATTCATTTCATGATCACCAGTAATAGTAGTAGTTGTAGTGGCAGTAGCATATGTACTGACAATAACAGAAAATTGCATTAGTAGGAGAAGTAGTAGTAGTAGTTGTTGTTGTTGTTGTTGTTGTTGTTGTTGTAGCAGTAGTACAAGTAGAAATAGCACTTGTTGTTGTTGACGTCGTCGTCGTTGTCATCGTCGTAGTTGCTGTTGTTGAAGAAGTAGTAGTAGTAGTTGTTGTTGTTGTTGATGATGATGATGATGTATTAGTTGCTGTAAAAGTTTTAAGATGAAGAGATGCAGCTTGGCAACATTAAATTTTGTAATTTCCAAAATTACATCGAACTTATCAAGAATATTTATTCAGTTAAAAATTAAAAAAAAGTAGATTGCATACTTTTCCCTTAACATGCAAGTGACATTTTCACCAACTGAAGTCCTACAAGATCCAGATTTGCTGGCGACCTCGCGTATTTAAACCTAGCGCCAAGCATTCTACATTATTTGAGGAGAAGAAAAAATTATAGTCTGACGTCTATATATCCGTATACTCACCGCCCTGGGTAAAAATGATAACATAAAACTTGTTAAGATAACAGATTTATATCTTTTCCCTTGAAATCGTAGATAGGTAGCCAACCTTTTCTGCGTCATTGTCGAAAACATGACCTCTTGCGGACGGTATAGATCCAAGATCAGTCTGCACAGAACGTGCAGTCTGATCTTGGATCTATACCGTCCGCAGGTAAAGTGTAGCCTATAAGATGAAAATACGTCAGGGTTTTCTAAGTGGATTGTATTTTCAACCTTTGAGAGATTGATTGATTGATTGATTGATTGATTGATTGTTTGGTGTTCAACATTATTTCAGTTATTTCGCGACGGCCAGAATACCTATCCATGCTTTCCCGGAATTTCTTTTACCAGTACTCCGCTCAATATTCTTTCTAAGCCACTGGCTACTTTCCCATATAACCACCGTCGAAACAATGGTCAACGGTGAGAGAGGAATGAATCCTGTCGCAATGACTGTTGTCAATCCTCGGTAAGAATTTGGCCGAGCAGGGGATCGAACCAGCGACCTCATGTTCTCAAGTCCTGTACGCTACAGACTGAGCTACCGAGGCTCAACGCTCAACTCAGCGTTGAGAGAGGCTGAGTTTATATATTTAGAACTGAAATGGTTGACCTGCTTGAGAATCACGTTACGTCAATAGACATCTTTTATAGAGCCATGCTCTGTGAAAAGGGGGTTTAATGCATCTGCAAAAAATATCGATTTAAGTCAGCCTGCGCAGTCCGCTCAGAATAGGAAGTTTTCGCTATTGGTCATTCTTTCTGCGTGTCAAAGGACAAATTTACCACATGATTCGGTAGATTTTCAAATGAATGGATTTTATGGATTCGTAATTATATGATCACTTGCTCGGTGTAACACATTACAAAAATGCATTAAACCCCTTTTTGACAGAACGTGACTATTATTATATTGAAATCATTGTACTGTTCCCATTGATGCAGTATTGCTTTCCGTTTGTCGTTATTTTGATACGTAAATAAAAAAAAAAAGAAAGTTTCTTTTTACTGGTTTGCATTTTTTGTAATGAAACTCGAGGAAAATATGGATATGTACACTGGTCACTGTGATGAAAGAAAATGAAAACTTTTGAAAACGACAACAAGTATCTACAATTTGTCATTTTCAGGGCCCAATTTTTTTTAAATCTTTTTTGATGGGGTGGTGGTGTTTACCTACAATATTTACACCCTATTAAAGCCGAAATCCCGCTATTTAAAGCCTATTTATTTGTCGTCTACAAATGCTTTCAATTTGGACAAGTCTAAAAGTTTATCATCTGGTGAAGAGTTAAACAGAAGTAAACATTCTAGAAAACAAATGATCAAATCCGTTAGGCCAAAAGCAAAAAGTTTCGTCACAAGAAAGTCTCGAGCGTCGCCAGTACGATACAGGCAAGAAGACAGTCGTCCCCGGGTTATGTCGACCATTATAATAAAGACATAAAATGTTTCAAATTGGACGGTTTTATATGGCGAAGAAATTACAATATTACGTCATCGATTAACGAATCAAAGGCGGCGGACTTTCGGTAAGTTAATAAATACTTATAAGACATTGATTTTTATCGATAAAAGTGCAATTAAATAAAATAATTAGACAGCCGTCTGGTCGACATCTATAAACTTACCGTTAATGATATTTTGATACAGAAGTTATTTTTTCAGCGTTTTTTTTTTGTCAGCAAACACGTTTTAAACCTGTAACAAACAATCCCGCGTTTCGACGACCCGAATGAAAAAAAATACTATTGAAAACACAGTGAGAAAAGGAGAAAATGCTGGTAACCAGCATTTTCTCCTTTTTCCCACAGTGTTTTCTATCCTTTCAAAAACTTAAATGCCATCACATGAGCCACGTTTAATTTGTCGTCTGCAAGTGTTTTGACCTTGGACATGGAAATATTCTGTCTTGTGGAGTTGTCTTCAACTCGTACATTGAGATTTCAAGCTAATAGGCGAAACCAAAAATTATTGCTATTTATAAAGTTCTTATTTTCGGAATATTCTCACCATATCGGACAGTGTAGATCAAAGATCAGGTTGCACGATCTTAGTCTGAATCTACACTGTCCGTAAAAAGGATATATGCCATTATAATTTGGAACCAGTATTTTCTACATTTCCTACGATGATCCCAAAGACCGGCCTTTTTTTTGGAAGAAAATTGTGCAAATTACTAAAAAGAAACTCAAAGAAAGCATTGATAGGTGCTCTGACCGCCGCGATAATGATTGTATGAAGTTGAAAATGGCGTTTAAAGGAGCACAAACAAGCAAAACAAAACAAAACATCGACCGACTTACCGGTGGTACTTCTTATGTATTTACAGCTTTATACAACATAGAGAAACGGTGTTCATGTTGTTTCACAGAGAGAGTGCG
This sequence comes from Hippopus hippopus, assembly GCA_946811185.2. Taxonomy (NCBI): domain Eukaryota; kingdom Metazoa; phylum Mollusca; class Bivalvia; order Cardiida; family Cardiidae; genus Hippopus; species Hippopus hippopus. The sequence continues at coordinate 35,540,549 of OX328109.1, read as the reverse complement.
AATTGAGCAATAATATTCATGCCTTTCCTGATAATTTATTACTATTTAATATGTTTAACACTTAACATTAAATTTAATCTCCCCGTTACGATCAAAGCAACCATAGTTTGTTCAGTTTTGAAAGCACAATGAATCCGTTTTTTCGAGACATGACGATAAGTGCTTTATAGAAATTCAGTCGAACATCGAAACGCCGTCACACGAAGATGGGACTTTTCTATTGTTTGACCTGAAGGGTGGGGGATGGTGGTGGGGGAAGCTTATTCACTGACTTTTCCATGTTTAAAAGTATTTAATTCTTATCAAACATAAATTTTAAGCTTGTCTAAATTGAAAATAGTCGAAGACGACAATATAAATGTGACTCAAATTTAGGGATAAACTTTAAGTAAGAAAAGACTAGAAAAACGTTGTGGGAAAAGGATCGTTAAACCATGGGATTATTTGATAAGGGGTCAAAGAGCTTTCAGACGCAACATAGTTTTCTTTCCGTCATACTTTTGGTTTAATTTACTTAGCATTTTCCATTAGTACTTATTTTGTTCATTTGGATGGCTTCCTCCAAACAAAAAAAAATATGTGTGAAAGGATAAAAACTTAAATTTGAGCCAAGCTCTATGAAAAGGGGTTTCGTGCAGTCCGCGCAGGCTGACCTGGGTCGAAACTTTTTGCAATTGCTCAATTTTCTATATGTCAAAGACCGCTCTAGCTCATGAATCAAATTGTTGTTAGACAAATGGATCCATGATCATTTGATGACCTGCTTGCTAAAATGCATCAAGGACACGCATTAAACCCTCTTTTACCAGAACATGGCTCATTTAAACTCAGCATTAAGAGAAATACAAGGTAAACAACAACAACAAATGTTTTGTTTTTCGGTTTTTCATGAAAGATATATTTAAAATGTAAAAAGCAAAAGCCGATGATTCCACGAATGTTTTGACACTCATGAAAATACAGCTTTTTTTTTTTTCTTTTCTTTCAGTGAAATGGTATCTCCTCCAAACATCTATTAAATCATGTTGTTTTCAATATTTTACAACAATATTTTCAAAGATGACTGTTGTAAACTTGTTTCGGTAGAAAATGAGTTAAATAATATTTAAAAAGAATTCAGCTATCATTCTAAATTGCATTCAAGATTTTTCCCAATTTTAAAGGAATGCCATATCTGATTGGATAAACCAAATAGTTTGGCCAAATTGTGTTACTTTACCAAATTTAGAACCAGTGGCGGATGAGGACGTGCCCAAAAGAAGTGATGCTAACTTTCTGCTGCCTCGGTTCCTAACGATATGAAGATACTCGGGTTGTTTAGACGAAAAACTGTCCATCTAACAAAACCTACACTGTTTTACAAAGCCGTAAAATTAATAAACTGTCAATATAAACGTGTTTAATGTTCACGAACACAGTGAGTTGCCACTTCAAAAACCAATTCGTAAGTTACGAAAATCTTTCTTCATCAAAGGAGGAAAGAACTATCCTGCGATAAATTCACAAACTGATTTTCGACTTTATTTATTTTATATATTCAGTTTTTCTTGTTCCTCCTCTGACATGCAGAAAATTTACAAAAAGTAAAAAGTTTCTTCCCACGTCGATACTTTTTGCACATGCTTTAAGCCCCTTTTTCACAGAGGATGGCCTGTATCTTTTTGACGGTTATATTCAGTGAATTGTTAAATTTTAGCTTTGTCCAAATTGAAAGCATTTGCAGACGACAACTTTAATGTGGTTCAAATCATAGTATTCTTTTGTGAATAACAAAGGTTACCAGCATTTTCTTCTCATTGAAAAGCCTTCTTCGTTATGGTCATTAACCCTATACCACACAATCCCAAGTTTTAACGACCCTCAGGAAGACAGCTTTTGAAAACATTGTGGGAAAAGAAGAAAATGCTGGTAACCAGCATTTTCTTCTTTTCCCACAATGTTTTCTACTCTTCCCAAAAACAAACTTCAATTCTGGAATCACATTTATTTTGTAGTTTGCAAGTTCTTTCAAATTGTACTGGACTTAAATTTTGTCGTTTGGTAAAGAGTTAAAACTCGGAATCGTGTTGTGAATGTTTAATCGAATAACGCGATGCTTGGCTTTCTATCGGAAACTTGTGTCTCCTTTAAATGAAATCAGATATGACGTCATAGCACCAATTGGAATAGGACCCCACATAATCGACGCGTGATTTTGATCACGTGACATTTCCCACAAACCATTTCGAAATTCTAACAAGAAATCTGAAATTACCTAAAGAGGCTCCGTATCGCTTGGAGCAAATACCATTGAAAAATCTTACACTGTCTTCTGTTTCTCATCATGTGTTTACGTGGTTTGCTAACTATTCTTAAACTAATTCAGTGATAAAGTATTTGGCAAGGTTTAAACGATTTTAAAATCTCAATAGCCGGCTCTATACATTTACTTAACACTTACACTGCAGAATTAATAAATGGACCGCTTCAATTATGAAAAGAATACACAATACGAAATTTTCATTGTTGTTATGGCCAGAATATGTAACAAAGTAGTGGGCAGTGTAGATCCAAGATCAGACTGCACGTTCTGTGCAGTCTGATCTTGATCTACACTGTCCGCAAAAACAACTTAACTCGGTTCCAGAGCATTATGGGTTAACAATCCCAAGCTTTACTGACCCCCCCAATGGAAAAAAAAAAAAAACTTTTAAAAACGTTGAGAGAAAAGGAGAAAATACAGGTAACAAACATTCTCTCCTTTTCCCATAATGATATCTACCTTTACAAAAATAAATCCTATCATAAGAGCCCTTTTTAATTTGTCGTTTACCAATGCTTTCAAAATGGACAAGTCTAGGATTTTGTCGTTTGGTAAAGCGTTTAAAGTCAAGTGGACCCATGTTTTCTCAACCCCTATATATTTCTTTTTCAAAGAATTGTTGAAATAGAAGAAAATGCTGGGTACCACTTTGGGTACCAGCATTTTCTCCTTTCCCCACAATGTTTTCAAGCTTGTCAATGGCAAATTCGATCATTTGAGCTACATTTAAATCGCCCATTATCTCCCACTAGATGGCATTCTATAAATACACATCTATCTAATTTGGACATTCTGGGTACAGAACCGGACTACTTTTCAAAACGACAACCGTTACTTTGAATTTCAATATCAAATAAACGTTTACTAAATAAAACGCTACCTGGTGCGATTCATTCAGGTATGATCAGCTAGCATGTAACCTATGCACCGGCCATTTATTAAAACAGCCCCTACAGGCTTGGGTAATAGCTTCGGTATAAGCCCTACTTTTCCCTAATACATGGGGTCAGTGATGCGTCGTAGCAGACAGGTCGAATCTTCAAAGGATATGACATGCGCAGACAACGTTAAATCGCCGTTTACAAATGCTTTCAATTAAGACTAGTCTACATTTTTGTTGTGTAGTAAACGGTTAACAATTACTCAGGGGACCTGTGTTTCTTCCAACCTTAAGACAGTTTTTGAAAACATCATTGGAAAAGGACAAAGTGGTAAGTACCATCATATTCTCCTTTTCCGACAATACTTTTGTATGCTTTCAAATAAATTTTCCTCTATTTAAGTCACATTCAATTTGTCGTCTGCAAATGCTTCCAATTCGCCCGAGACTAATACTCCATCGTCTGGTACAGCGTTAAACAGGAACCAAACAGTGATGTATGATATTCCACACCAGCACAATAACTTATCTTTTATCAGTTTAACTCTTTACGACGACCAAACTTTAAAACACGTCCAAATTCAAAGCATTCGCAGATGACAAATTAAATTTTGCTCAGATGATAAAACTGGCCTCTGGGAGAGTAGAAAATATCGTGGGAAAAGGAGAAAATGCTGCTTACCAGCATTTTCTCCTTTTCTCACGATGTTTTCAAAAGGCCTTCTTCCTCGGGGTCGTTGAATAACAGGATCGTTTGGTACAGGGATAACTCGATAGAAAGGCGCCCTCTGTCTTTTCAACACGAAGTTACATAATCCCCACCGCGCCATTTGCTGATCTTTGCTTGTTATCAACTTAATCTATCGTTAAAAACTAGATATGAAAAAGATTTTTTTTTCTTTCTCGCTCTCCCCCATAAGCTTTTGCTTTGAATTCTATATCTGGATGGGGTTTCTACTGCTTTTCAATAGTGTTTGATTTGTATCACGGCGCCGGTTCAGCTATTGACGTCTTTCCCGTGTTTCGCAAGGCTTAGTTTTGAGCTTTGGCCTTACATTGCCTTGAATTTCGTTTGATTGATTTTTATTTTCTTGATTTAAAAAGTCATTGTTCTTTGCACAGTTTCCGTGCCAATTCGAAGTTTTGAAAATAGGATGTATCAAATTTGTACAAATTGAATTTTGGTGAAGAGAATATAAAGATAAACACTGTGAAAATTGGAGATGTTGCTTATTTAGAGAACATTCTCTGTTTTCCACCCTGAAAGCGCCTTTCGAAACTTTGATTGCCTGAACGGTCTATATAGATCAAGATCAGACTGCACGGAACGTTTAGTCTGATCTTTGGTCTATACTGTCCGCTTTGTCGAGACATTGTGGGGGGAAAAACCCTTGAAACTGCTATTATTTTCTGGTTCTCTGAAAGCTGCAGGCGAGTCTAAATTCATGGGGAAAATGCTTATGGTCATTACTTTAAATGTTGCTGGTCTTTTATTCTTGTCCCTTTGCTCGAAATTTAACGTCATTTTCAACACAGTGTCAGTTACATTGCAGCGTCAAGTGCACATATCCATTTGTACGCCAATGGGTTAACGCCATGTTCTAAAAAAGTATTTGAGTCATGCTGTGGCAAAAGGGGGCTTAATGCATCTCCATGATGTATTATACCAAGCAAGACATCACATAATCATGGATCCATAAAATCTATTTTGTCAAACAACCGACTGAATCATGAGGTAGAATAGTCATTGGACATGAAAAAGGTTTAGAAATAGTAAAAAGTTTCGATTCCGCCTAGGCTGACATGGGTCGATAGTCTTTGTAGATGCATTAAGCCCCCTTTTTCACGGAGCATGACTAATAAGGGTGCTTTCCGTACAGCCACCAAGTTCCTTTATGGTTAACCAGCTCTCAAAAAGTCTCATGAAAGACCACGTCAAGCTGAGCTCGGGAACGCATGATTCGAATCTCAGCTCGGCCAATTTCCCTCCGAGAATCGACATTAGTCATTGCGACAGGATTCATTCCTCTCTCACCGCCGACCATTGTTTAAAAGATGCTGCTGTAGAAAAGCAGCCTGTGGCTTCAGAAGAATATCGTGCGAAGTACCTGTGCTAGTAAGAGAAACTTCGGAAAAAGCATAAATAGGTGCGCTAGCCGCCATACTATAACTGAACTAATGTAGGGCATTAAACACCATACAAACAAAGAAATTAAGACCCAGTCAAAAACACAATGGAGGAAAACGTTAAAAAACGAAAAAGACTGTTGGATCATTGTAAACGTCAATTTCTCTTTGAAGTCCGAAAAGCTTTTAATACCATATTCCGCGATACCAGACTATCATTGAATGTTTTTTTGTTTTCAGTCCATGCACCTTTCGCAACTACAAATGCTTTTGCGGCCAGTATAGATCAAGATCAGACTGCACAGAACGTGCAGTCTGATCTTTGATCTGCACTGTCCGCTTTGCCAAACCATTGCGGAAAAAAGCAACGTCAGAATTGCAATTGTTTGGGTCTTATTTCAATACAGAAAATATATGTTATGTTTATTCTGTGTTCTATAAGTTAAGACTACCAGACAACAAAACTTTAAACTGGTGTAAATTGAAAGAATTTCTGACCACAAACCAAATACATGTATGGCACAAATGATGGAATTTGCATCTGAAGAGATAGAAAACATTGTAGGGTGAGGATAAATGCTGGTAACCAGCCTTTTTTTAAAGGATTAAAAAAAAAACAACGAAAAGAATATTTTTTCTCTTGCTATACGTCTACTAGATGAATCTACACTCAGCAAAACTTCTAACCGGCCACTTTTATTTCTCCTGTAAATTTAACCAATTAATAGACAGGTAAATTAAAACAACTTATAACATATTTCTGGACGATAGACATGGTATTGTAATGATAAGATACTCGATTTTGCTGATAGAAGGCATGTCTTTTTCAAAAAAGGGAAAACACATGGTTTGCGCATGCGTGGTGTCTATGAGACAAACCATGTTAAAAAGGAAAGCATATATTACTGAAATTTTGTCAGCGATAAGGAAAAACATGAAAACTGTTTTTTGCACAAAAATATAACCCGAGAGAATGAGCGTAAAGTTTTTCAAAAAAATGATTTTTCAATTTTCAATGTTAAGTGAATGAATGTTTAATAGAAACTCAGGCTGGAGTATGCTTTTACACTCGTCAATTATTCTCCAAAACATCAAACTGAATGAACTACCTCTTTTCTGGACAGCGGATGCCAAAAGAGGTCTACGGGGAATTCCGGCTTTGTTTTGTTTAGTATATCTTCAATTAAAGAAACAGACCAGCTGGGTACGTATCCACTAATCATCATACTGTACTGCGTAACTCCTTACCACATGATAGGATGTCCAAATTTAAAGCAGACGACAAGTTGCATGTGGAACAAGTAATGGGATTTATATCTGAATGGGTGAAATACATAGTAAGAGAAAGAGAAAATGCTACCAGCATTTTCTTCTTTTTCCACATTTTTTTTTTGAAAGCCATGTTCCAAAGTTTCTTTAAAACAAGGGACTAATTGGTCAAAGGTTGAAAAAATAGACGTCTTCTAGAAGAATCTGTTATTAGAAGAACAAGCGAGAGTAGAAGAAAAAAAAAATGAAGAAAAGGAGAGAGCCGATCGTGGTCAACATAACAGGGTTACGATTGCAGGATATTGCTTTAATTTTATTCAACATTAGAAAAAATATATGACCTTGAGCGTAAGGAGTTCTCACATGGATTTTTTTTAGTCCTTTACCAAACCGTCTCGTATTTTATAGATCTCGAAGAAGAAGGCCTTTGAAAACATGGTGGGAAAAGGAGAAACTGCTGGTAACCTGCATTTTCTCCTTTTCCCACCCCGTTTTCAACCATTTCAAAGAAAGAAATTATTAGTTGAGTTACCTTTGATTTGTCGTCTGCGATTGCTTTCAATTTGGTCGCGTGTAAAATTTTGTCGTCTGGTAAAGAGTTAACGCCACAGAAGTATATCCGGTGTAGACTTAGAATCAAGGAGCCGACGCTTCCGTGCGTAAACACTACTGCTGCCTGGTCCTTCTTACTCCATGCCAAACGACAAAATTTTAGACTCGTTCAATTTTGAAAGCATTTGCAGACGACAAATTAAACAGAGCTTAAGTTTTTAGGATGTCTTTGAAAGGGTAGAAAACATGGTTGTAAAGGGCGAAAACACTAGTTGGCATTCTTTTGTCCATTTCGTTAAAAGCCTTATTCTAAAGAGTCGTAAAACATAGGAACACTTTAAAATTAACTATAAAAGAAAGATTAATATAAATCAATTCATTTTATTAATTTCATTGATTCGATCAGCTTCTCCTCGTTCGAAAAGAAAAAAATAGTTCCACTCGATATTTTCTTTCTGTCACTCTGTCTTGCATTAAAGAGCTGTTTAGAGTATAATTACATTTTTTTTTTCACTCAAAATGAATGAAACAGACATGACATGAATAACCCGGATGTCCAAATCTCATTTTTTTCTTTCTTTTTGATTTAGCAAGGTATCTCACAGAATAATTGACAGTGTGGATCCAAGATCAGTCTACATATTCTCTATAGTCTGATCTTGACCTATACGTTCCTCAAAGGTCAATTAGAATTACCTAGGGGAAAGAGTTTATATTTATTAGGAAGGACAGAGTCTTTTTTAATCTTTCGCTACCGATGGCATTTTGCATACCTTTTGCGGACGGCGTAGATCAAGATCAGACTGCACAGAACGTGCAGTCTGATATTGAATCTACCCCGTCCGCAACTAAATACTAAAGAACGGGCCAAAATCATGTTTAATTTTGTTGGGAATCCAGTATAAGGCACGGGAAATGGTCAAAATTGTTTGGTCGGCGGTGACAGAGTTAATTGTTCCTCGCTACAACCGTACTCTATCGTGAACGACATCCGCTTTCACTTGGCGTCTACTTGAAAACTAAAACCCGTTCAAAATAACTTTTTTTTTAGCTGTCCTGCATTTCCAAAATAAACTTAACTTGTCTTGGCCTTTCAAACACTAGGATGGTACATTAAAGATGCAGTCATGGTGAGTGTAGAATAAGATCAGCCTGCATAAGATGTACCATATGATCCTTAATATACCTTGACCAATAACCCCCTCCCCCCACCCCCTTCCCCCCCCCCCCCCAAAAAAAAAAGAATGAAAAGAAATATTATTGTCGTATCAAACAATTTGAAAATAAAACAACTTTTCTGTTTCATAAAAAAAAAAACTTAACAGAATAAATTTGGCTAACTTAACATGCTTTTTAGCCGAATGTAGATTAAGATCGGATAGAGTAATGTGTTGTCTAATTTTGGATGAACACTGTCTAATCATCATTTACAGAAGAAGAAATAGTAGTTATGTCATAAATATCAATAATGTGCACTTTTTGATTTTTTACAGAGTACCTATCTTTATAATTATGTCTGAGTATTTTCAAAGTGAAGAACAGTCTTCAAATTTTATGTTACCCCATAGGCTGCTTAGCACGACTCACTGACCTTTTGCGGACAGTGTAGATCAAGATCAGACTGCACAGAACGTGCAGTCTGATCTTTGATCTACACTGTCCGATAAGGAGATATTTTTCACCAAGAAATAAGTTTGAAATAGGAATGTTCGGGTTTTTACTATGGGCTTAAAAGGCTCATTTATGTTATTTAGTAAGGATAAGGGTTGACCTTTTATCTAATTTAAACTTGAAGATAAATTTATAAATTTTCGATGCCTGTCTGTCTACACACAGAAATGCCTATACCATGCATCTCAAAAGTTCTGCTTTTCGGTTTATTACGTGTAATTGAATTATTCCTACTTTGCTTGCTTAGGGAAACATAAATGAACTTTTTGCGGACAGTGTAGATCTAAGATCAGACTGCACAGATCGTGCAGTCTGATCTTAGAGCTACACTGTCCAATATTTTCGCCAAAATGCCCTGAATGTTCAAAATTTCGGTCTTAAGTGTTTGCTGAAAATGCACATTTTGTTTGCTAAAGTAATCGTAAAGGATAAACTTTGCCAAATTTATATAGTATCGCAATCTTTCACAGAAAAAAAAATCCATCGTATAAATGTAGGGTTTTTTTTTTTGTGTTTACTTAAGATAACATAGCTAAATACGTTTGTATGTGAGCGCGAGTGTAGTCCAAGATCAGACTGCACGTATGTGGATCATTGCAACTGATTTTGATCTACCCTTTGCGAAAAAAGTTATTCATAGCAGTGAATGACATGGTAAGAGTTTATTTCTTTAGAAAGAAGATAAAATCCAAAAACTTGTCCAGAATGAAAGCATTTTCAGACGACAAATTATATATAGCTCAAATGATGAAATTTGTCTGTGCAAGGGTAGAAAACATCTTGGGAAAAGGAGAAAATGCTGGTAACCGGCATTTTCTCCTTTTCCCAAGATGTTTTCAAAAGTCTTCTTTTACAGGGTCTTAAAATGAGTAAAATTGTTCGGCGAAGGGTAAAAATATCTTTCACATGTTATATTACTGGTAGTTTCAACTTCCATCCAATCTTGTGGAGACAGTTTGGTGCTCTTTAAGTGGCAACAGCTTAAAGCAAGAGAGGAAATCTTGAGTTCCTTTCGATTCACTGCAATAACGTATTACTACCTATTTAATTACTGTTTGAAATATAATCCTTCTGCAGTACTGGCATCCAATGTGATATTTCTAACAGTCGTTGCGGTTACAGATTCGAATTTTGATAGGTTCCCCTCTTACTACTTCGTTACTGAATGTCAAATGTCAAGTCGCGCGAACGAATACTATGTCAAGGACGGCGGTTAGGCGGAACTTCGTTACTTAATGTCAAATGTCGAGACACGCGGAGGAATACCCTGTCAAGGACGGTGGTTAGGCGGGATTTCCGGTTGTCACGGTCGCAGAGCGCGTGAAAATGAAAGAGATTATTCCGAAGGGGTCTTTTTACATACGATTTCGTGCACAATTGTGTTTCGATATTATCATGCAATGTTGTTTAAGAACTCTATATCCATGAGAAAGTTCCAATGTAGTCGACTCATATGGCCATTAGTTTACAAAATTTAAAAAAAAAAACTACAATGAATTATGTAACTGACCGCACATGAAAATATAGTGATATTCGCCCCAATATGGCTCCTTTTTTCAAGTGTAAACTCCTTATCCCATGTCGCAAGACGAAATTTAAAAAAAAATAATAAAAAATAGATAAATGATACTACAATGAATTATATAATTGACCGCACATGCAAATACATGTATCGTGATGTTCCACAAAATATGGCTCCTTTTTTCAAGTGTAAACTTCTTACCTCCTGTCACAAGACGAACTTCTTCGTGTTACAGTTCACCACTTCTTAAAAAAAATTAAACATTGAAGCGAAAGGAGATATTGTTCTCATTTTCTTTCCAGATACTGATAATGAATGTTAAATGTTGTTTACAGAAATTGACATATTCTATATAGTCTGTAGCCAAAAATATTTCATCAAATTCCAAATTCCGTTTGACTAACCGGTGCATTTTTCAGTAAACATATAATTTGATAACTCTGGTTCTGATCATACAATTAAACCATGCTTCGTAAAACGGGGGTTTCATCGGATGCATTTGCAAAAGGTATCGGCCCAGGTCAGCCTGCGCAGGCTGACCTGGGCCGATACTTTTTGCTTTTAGTAACTCAGTTGTCTGCATGTCCAAGGACCTTTTTACCGAAGCATTCAGCCTGTTCAGATAAAATGGAATTTATGAATTCGTAACGATGTGATGACATGCTAGGTATAATTCATCACGGAAATGTATTAAAATCCCTATTGACAAAGCATATCTCAATTCTACAGGTTTCTGGAGCTATCTATACCAATATGCTTTTGTTGTTTCTCATTTGACATTCAAGTTGTTGCTCTCTGGAATCTAGTAGTGCTATTATTCCATAAAAAAATTTGGCGACGCCGCCACTGACGTAAATTTAGATGGGTGGTTCTCTTGCAAAAGGGAGTTTAAAGCATTTCCATGGTACATTTACAAAGCAAGTCATCACGTCATTATGGATCCATAAAGTCTATTTTGTCTATCAACCAAACGAATCATGAGGTATAATGGTCCTTTGACATGCAGAAAAAAATCAAGTAATTATGGATCCATAAAATCCATTTTGTCTATCATCCAAATGAATCATGAAATAAAATGGTCTTTAGACAGGCATAGAATTTACAAATAGGAAAATGTTTCGTCTCATGTCAGCCTGCTCGGACTGCGCAGTCTGACATGGGTAGATACTTTTTGCAAATGCATTAAGCCCCATTTTCAAAGATCATAGCTCAAATCTACATTCTCGAAAATGTTGAGCACTATTACACAGCTATATTTTAACATACCATACTGTATTGGGCCTGAAATTACATATTTTGATGTCACATGTATTTTGCCAATTTTTCATAGAAGTTTCATAATAAAAGGTTCATTTTTAAACCCAGAATAAATTGTAAGGTGTTAACTTGAAAATACATGTACATGTAAGTCAAGGGAAATTCGGAATTTGATGAAATATTTGTAGCCAGTGACTGTATAACGGACCGGCGACTTCGATAACAAAAATTACAAATAGAAATATAAAATTGAGCCATTCTCTGTGAAAAGGGGGCTTAAAGCACCTGCAAAATGTATCGACCCATGTCAGCCTGCGCAGACCGCGCAGGCTGACATGGGCCGAAACTTTTTGCTATCTTTAATTTCAATTACACGTCAAAGGACTATCATACCTCATGATTCAATCCGTTGTGAAAAAAGATGGATTTCATGAATCCATAATTATGCAATAACTTGCTTGATACAGTGCACCACGGAGATGCATTAAGCCCCCTTTTACCAGTGCGTGGCTCATTAATGAGTCTACAAGTAAATCGCTATATTGCTTTCAGCTATCACCACTTTTCACAATCTCTGCGCAAGAATACATTATGGAGTTTGTTTACTTTTATGACAAACAGATGTAAACAGGTTCTATCTAATGTTTTCAAAACATACAAAAACAATAGAAGCGGGCACAAAGAGATAAAATCTTGTCTTTTATTGTTATTAGATGTTTATCCAACTTCATCACTGCTTGTTAAACAACCTTATGGACACCTTATGTCAACACGCTCCGAAATCTTTCGTCCCCAGGCCATTTCGACCCCTCTTATTGGTTCCAAACGCGCCAGCGGCGCCGGGTTTACTTCAAGTGATCAAAAAGGATATCTAAGAGCACGCGGGTCGTAAAATAAGACATAAAATGCAGGCTTACTAAGGATATAGGAAGATTTAAGTATCATTTTATACATGTACAATGACAATGAATCTTTATTTTACTGTCGGAGAGTTTCTTGCAGATTTTATCTAAAGTTTTTATCTTAAGTTTTATGCTGTCACTGTTATTTTTTGTTGATACCCTTTACCTAACAGTCCAGTGCTTAAATGATCCTAGAAAATGAAATCAGTTTCAAAACATTGTTGGAAAAAAGAGAAAATGCTGGTAACCAGCATTTTGTCCTTTTTCCGATAATGTTTTCTACCGTTTCAAAGAAAAATTAAATAATTATCATCATATTTAATTTGTCTTCTACAATTGCTTTTATCTGGAAATGTCCAAACTATGGCCTTTTTGTACAGAAAGAATCAAACTCTGCCTATAAATCAAATACTGTGAATGTTTGATATCTTAAATGTATAAGATAATGCTATTTTTTTACAAGAACTTTCTGTGTGATTGACGTTAATTAGAAGCGGTCATGTTTTTGATCTTTCATTTTTTCACTCCGTTTAATTACTAATTTAAATTCCAAGACATTTATATCCATACTATAACCTTTAAGCAAAGAGTTTTTTTTTTTTAGATAAAAATTTCACTTTTTTGTCAGCCAATTTAAAATATAAAATGTCGGTTCCTGTCATTTCTACTGTCAGGTGATGTCACTCATTCTCCCAGTCTTCAAGTTTAGATTTACATCAAATTTCTAAATAAACTATTCTCTGTGAAAAAAAGGGGGCCTAGTGCACTTGCAAAAAGTATCGACCCAGGTCAGCCTGCGCGGACTGCGCAGGCTGACCTGGGTCGAAACTTTTTGCTATTTGTCAGTTTTCTGCATGTTAAAGGACTAGTGCACCTCATGAGTCAGTTCTTTATAACACACAAAGTGGATTCTATGAATCCATAGTTTTATAATGTCTTCCACAGTATCATGCATCGCGGAGATACATTAAGCCCCCTCTTCGCAGAACACGACTCACAGCAGAAATAACATTGCTTAGATTGTCAACATCTTACACCAATCGCAGTCTCTGTTGAGTTTTTTTCCCATAGTTGCTTCCAAATAAACAATTTCATTTTCTTTGTCGAGGTATAAACATATTGTATCACTACAAACATAGATGCTGTTTGGTGATATTTAAACAGTGTAGATCCAAGATCAGACTGCACGTTCCTTGCAGCAGAATCTACACCGTCCTCAAAAGCTGCATGAATCGTGATTGGCAGCAAAACGATTTAATATTTATACAAATTAACAAAATGTATAAACACGTGTAATTTGGTGTCTAGGTTCTGTTCTGTTCTGCCCTTTAATAGATCTAACACGTGTATAAAGGATCTTGAATTGGATTCAAGTTAAATTTCATTGAACGAGTCCAGAAAAAATGTTACCGAGCGAGCCTGTAGCGAGCCTTCCAACATTTTTTTTTTTTGTGGTCGAATTTAATAAAGTTTTACCTGAAATACTAACGAAAGTTATGTTCTTTTTTATCAAATAAGTGCATCTCAAGAAAAGTATAGTTTACGATGTGTTTAAACCTAGGCCTATATGTACATGTCTACTGAAAATTATATGAAGCCTATCCTCTTGTTTGACAGGTATGTCACACAGTGCATCAAGGATGAAAAATATTTTCAAAGAAACTTGTGTGTAATCATTTTGTTTTGAATCTAAAGATGATAAAATTCGAAGCTTTATCACGATCACCGAATTCGATAGTTAATTTTACAGAGAAATGTGGTTCAGGAATATTTCAGAAATGACGTGTATTTTTAGAAGGCTTTGACCAAATACAGTTCTATATGCTAACCTCAAGCGCACGTAAGATAAAAAAAAAATTCGTAATGGTTGTAATACACTGGAAAAAAAAATAATTATCTAAATCTTGATTCTGATAATGTACAATACTAACTCTGTCGTCCTCAATAAAATATATTGAACTTTTTCAGAGAAATAGAATTACGCTTTGCAACAACAATATCATCATCAACAACAACAACAACCGCAACAACAACAACAACAACGACGACAAAACAGCAATATAAACTGATTTGGCTGATGAAATAATAGGACGGAACGGAGGAACATTTAAATGTTTTTTTTTAAGTATATTTCAGAAAGAAAATCTTTATAAATAGCACCAAAAAAATCTAACTTCAAACTAAGACACTGACAGAAAATTATGCAGTCCTCTTCTTTTCCCCCCCCCCCCTTAACTTATTTTCCCTTTTGTGATACATTATTCTATCGTTAATCGAGTGTGGAACCTTTTGTCTTGACAATTGCCCAAAAGTTGTTGACTTTTCAGCCAACAGTTTACAAAGTGAAGTTTAAATAAGTGGTGTCCGTGATTGTGAGGTAGTGCGTCGGTCTCGTAACCACAAGGTTCCGAGTTCGATACCCGGAAGTGATTGTCAACTTTAGGATTTTTCACTAACCCACACCTTCGGTGCAGGTACTGGTGTAGTTCCCAGGAAGCAGAATCGAGAGAGATTAGCATAAATTGTAAGAACTTGTTTCTCAATCGATGTAAAATAAATACGTTTAATCTAAATTAGTGAATTTCAATTTCATTTTTTCTATGTCAAGATCTCTCTCTGTCTCTCTCTCTCTCTCTCTCTCTCTCTCTCTCTAATAAAAACCCAGAACAAGTTTATGATATGTTCAAATTTTGCGTGGAGCCCTGGGAGGTCAAAAAAGGTCGGATTAGAAATTTGCAGTAATCCGTCCTCTTATTGTTAGTATAGAGATGGTAACTTGTGATACTTAGATTATTTGAGATTATTTTGTATTGTGATTTGTCTTATCTGATCCAAACGGTCATCTCTTTCTCCATTTTTTTTTTCCACTTTCAATTAATCCTTAATCTGCTGACCTTTTGCGAACAGCGTGGCTCCAAGATCAGACTGCTCAGAAGGTGCAGTCTGATCTTGAATCTACACTGTCCGATAAGAAGATTTTTTTTTTTGCATAACATAAGTTTCAAATAACATTATTGGGGATTCTACTATTGGCTTGAAAGCTTTATTTAACTTATTTAGCAGGAAAAGAGTTAACCCTTTACCACACAATGACGACTCTTAACGACCCTGGGAAAGAAGCCTTCTGAAAACATTGTTGGAAAAAGGAGAAAATGCCGGTAACCAGCATTTTCTCCTTTTCCCACAATGTTTTCTACCCTATCAAAGAAGAATTGCACCATTTGAGTCACAATGAAATTGTCGTCTGCAAATGCTTTCAATTTGGACAAGGCTATAATTTTGTCGTCTGGTTAGAGTTAAGAGGATTTTCTTTTCATTCAGTCATACACCCTCCCCAATCAAATTCGAGTCAATCAGACTATAGACCTCAATGTTATCGTCTGCCCCGATCTAACCTAAACCAATATCACACAAAATGCGCTGAAAGGCAATTGAAATAGTTCAATATGGCAGATTAAAGTCCTGTTTCGGCCACATTGCCCGTACTGCACCACAGATTTCATATAACTTGTTTTGAGAGAGTGGCGCCATCTACATATCGGGAAAAAGTCTGCAGTCTCGTTTCGCGCGAGAGTCCTGTGGCCATTTTGTAACCGGCCTGTCAACACGAATTATCATTAGTGATCTGAGGACAGGTAAATATCGTCTGCTTGACCCTGTGTCCGCCTGAATAAACATCACCAAATAAAAACTAGACTTGGTACAATCACTGTTCTGCTAAATAAGTGAAATGAAACTTTCAAACCGATAGTAAAAACCCAAATTTGCTATTTCAAAGGTGTTTTGGGGGAAAGATGTCACCTTATCTGTCAGTGTAGATCCAAGATCAGACTGCACGTTCTGTGCAGTCTGATCTTGAACTGCACTGCCCGCAAAAGGTCAGTGAGTCAAGCTCAACAGCCTATGGGTAAAGGTAATTCTTTACCAGACGACAAAATTTTAGACTGAACTAATTTGAAAGCATTTGCAGACGACAAAAAAAGGTGACTCAAAAGTTGAAAAATTGCTTTTGAAATTGTAGAAAACATTACAGGGAAAGGAGAAAGTGCTAGTTATCAGTATTTTTCTCCTTATCCCACAATGGTTTCAAAAGCTTGGTATTTTCGGGTCGTTAAAACCTGGAATAATTTGATCAAAGGTTAATTTTTTCTTTACCAAACGCCAAGATATAAGTCTCGCCCATCTTAAAAGCGCTTAAAGACGAGAAATTAATTTTAACTATAATTATGATACTTTTTCAACAAAGGGGAAAAACAACATGTTAAAGGAAAAATACTGGTTACCAATATTTTTATTTTAATCCTTTTTCCATGACATTCTTAAAAAAATATTATATTAAAAACTTCAGAAGAGTCGTTTGGCATATGGTTACTCAAAAAACTTGTTCAAATTGAAATAATTCGCAGACGACGAATTAAAGATGGCTTAATTTGATGATGAACCCAGCCTGAGAAGGAATAGAAAATAATGTGGGCACAGGAGAAAATATTTTCATAATTTTTAAAAAACCCTTCCTTATCAATGTCATTAAAACTGAGGCTTTTGTGGGGAAAAGGGTTATTGTTTAAAACATAAATGCTTTTGAAAACGACAAATGGAGAAATTTTCTTTATTATCAGATTATCCTATCATCACAATGTTTTCAATCACGGCATGAATATGGATGAGGTTTCCTGGGTCTGTATTGGCCAACCATTTTAAGAACATTCTTTGTCTTTATTCTGAAATATTTTCAAATTTAAAAATAACACAACTTCTTATTAGCTAAACCATTTGTTTAAGCCAATCAGGAGTTGTGTTACTTTCAAATTCAGAAAACCTTGGTGAGCATGACAAAGAACGTTCTTAAGAATGGTTGGTGAATACGGAATCTGGGAAGGTATTCACCAACCATTTTTAAGAACGTTAAGAATATTCTCAGTCTTGTTCTCCAAGATGTTCTAAATTTGAAAGTAACACAACTTCTGATTGGCTAAACCAAATGGTTTAGCCAATCAGGAGTTGTGTTACTTTCAAATTTAGAAAATTGTGGAGAATAAGACACAGAACGTTCTTAAGAATGGTTCGTGAATGCGGAACCTGATGACAATCATCGAGGGTGATTAATTAAAATTGTGAGATTTTTTTTTCTCTCACAATAAATGTAAAGTTAATATTTTTAACCAAATATTTCAAGAAAAACCATTCGATTGGCCAAAGCAGTACGTTTCAGCCAATGAAACGTGAAACATTTAATTTTAAATCATTTTGTTGAATTGTAGGTAAATACGGCTTATATGTCAACAAAAGAAAAGCAATTAGTATACGTCAGGATTCATGCTTTTCCACGGCCGATATTTGTTTCCTCAATGATTACTAAGAAAGCAGCCAGTGGCTTCGGAAAAATATTGTGGCAAAGTACTGGTTAAAAGAAGTTCCAAGAAATTGATAGGTGCACTGGCCGCGTGAAATAATACTGAAAACGGCGTTAACTCTTTTCCAAACGACTTCAAACGACAAAATTTTATACTTTTTCCATATTCGAATTATTTTCAGAAAACAAAATAGATGTGGCTCAATTGATAGATTTTGGTAGTGAAAAGGTAGAAAACATTGTGGGGAAAGGAGAAAATGCTGGTTACCATCATTTTCTTCTTTTCCCACAATGTTTTCAAAGCCATCTTCCCAATGGTCGCCAAACTCGGAATTATGTGGTAAAGCCTTTAAACACCATTCTTACAATCAGCGAAACAGCGACGAATTCTGAAATATGCTTTGAGCAGGACTAAAACCTTGCACTTCTATTAGTATTTCATCATCGTCTGCCATATTCATCAATGTCTGGGATTCGTTAAAGCTTTGGGTATAAATTTTGACATATTTTGGGGTTTCTGTATAACTTGTTGATGTATCGGGCAGTGCGCGAAATCCATCACTCTATTGTCCGATTGAATTGATCTGATGTCGTTTGATAATGCTGATAATGATGACGATGATGATACATGACTGAGAGTGGGATGAGCGATCCTTTCGTATATAGGAAAATTTCCTGCCATTCCGACTAGGTTCTACTGTGGACCTTAGAAAATACCGTGACATATGAAGAATTTCGTTTCTTCTTCATATCCGATTACATTAACCCGTCGGCTGCCAAGCGCAACTCGCTGTCCTTTGGGGGACAGTGTAGATCAAGATCAGACTGCACAGAACGTGCAGTCTGATCTTTGATCTACACTGTCCGATCAGGACATATTTTACAAAAAAAAAAATAACCTTTGAAAAAGCAAAATTTGGATTTTGCAGTCGGCTTACAAGTTTAATTTCACTTATTTAGCAGGTAAAGGGCTAACTGATATTATTATTATTGTTATTATTATCATTATCATTGTTATTATTATTATTAGTAGTAGTAGCAGTAGTAGTAGTAGTAGTAGTATATTTCTATTCTTATTATTATGTCTGGGACGGTTCATCGGTTAACATTTAAAGAATAGAATAAAGAGCAACTTCTTTAATTCGAATTAAACGTTATCGTGCTGCATAAGTTAAATAAAACTTTCAAGCCAATAGTAAAAACACGAATAATCTTATTTCAAACTTATTTTTTTGGAGAAGAATATTTCCTTATCGGACTGTGTAGATCTAAGATCAGACTGCACGTTCTGTGCAGTCTGATCTTGATCTACACTGTCCGCAAAAGGTCAGTGAGTCACACTTTGCAGCTTGAGGGTTAAAATTATTCGAATACTAAATTAATACATCGTATTATTCTTTGCAAACCCACTAAAATTTTAGACTTTTCCAAATTGATAAGACGTAAATGATGCAGCATGTGTTTGAAACTTTAAATTGGTGGTAAACATTGTCGGAAAAGGAGTTTTCAAAAGTCTTTCGCCTAAGAATCGATTAAACATGGGATATATTGATTTAGGTTTAACCCATTTTGTCAAATACAGAAAGTCTTTACCGATCATGTTACTTGCTCTTGAATTTCGAACAGAAGTTGATTTAGAATGCTCTCTGTCTCTCTCTGTCTCTCTCTCTCTGTCTCTGTCTCTCTGTCTCTTTCTCTCTCTCTTTCTCTGTCTCTCTCTGTCTCTGTCTGTCTGTCTGTCTCTCTCTCTCTCTCTCTCTTTGCTGATCGATTGCATGGTGTTTTACGCCGCTTTCAATATTTTTAAAGTCATTCATGGTGACGGCTCAAATATTCATGCATACCTAGGTTCCAGCAATTGTTGGCTGGGGCTCTGAAATATCTTGTCCAAAAAACAATCCCACCAAAAATCTAGTGCTTCCAGTGAGGCTCGAACCCGAGACCTCTAGGCTATGCACTCCCCTAATTCATTTAATGATTTTATTGGTCTTATTAGTGGAGTGGTGTAAAGGCATTACATTGTCTACTTTTGGGAATCTCATCGACGTTTTAAGTACGAGATGATTATTTTATTACTATTTGTATCTTATTACTAAACCATTTTAATCGATATTCACGGAAATAATTATTTTCAGAAGTCAAGAACGACTAATTGACATGACAGTGTTTTTCTAATGGAGACACCGGTTCTCCATGACGAGGCAAAATTCGAACATGATGGCGGTCGTAAAATTGCCATCCGACATTCTATTTAACAAGTAAGTGACAAGAACGAAACTGTGTACTAAAAATTTGACCGCCTTTTCGACGATCGACACGAGTTTGTTTTCTTTAGAGTTATTACTGTTTTGATATTTTGATCGAAAGCGCCAGAATTTTGATAGATTTCCGCCATGACTGATATTACCCATAATGCCTATGGCCATAGGCTATATCTGAAAGTAGACTTTGGTCGGGTGAAATGTTTTTCGAAGTTGGATCGATATCGGACCATTGTCAAAATATTTTGATTGTGTTTTATATATATTTGTCCTATCGGACAGACAGATGAACGATGATAAAAACAGTGTCATCGTCAGTGTAATCGATTTATCAAGCCTGGCACGGGTAGCACTTCGAATCTTATCATGAATAAAAAAAAATAATTGATCTGTTATCGATGTGGGTCAAACTTCACCAACCATTCTTCCATTCTTAAAAACATTCTTGGTTTATTCTTAAAAAAGGAGTTTTAGCTCATTCAGCGGCGCCAAATAAATAAACTCGACCTCTTTCAATAGCTATAAATACAATTCATTGAAACTTACAAAGATTCTGATTGTATAGGCTTGACTTAATAAGCGGACGGTATAGATCAAAGATCAGACTGCACATTCTGTGCAGTCTGATCTTGATCTATGCCGTCCGCAAAAGTCACTGTTTCGCCTATGGCGCCGATAGGGTTAAGGTATCTGCAAAAAGTATCGACTCATGTTAGCCTGCGCAGTTTGCTGACCTGGGTCGAAACTTCTGACCTGGGTCGAAACTATTTGCTTTTGGTCAATGTTCTACATGACCAAAGACCTACTGCCTCATAATTTAGTTGGTTGTTAAACAAAATGGATTTTATGCATCCATAGTCATGTTATAACTTGCTTGGTTTAATGCATTAAAGGCCCAGTAAAGGCCAAAATATCAAAGCTGGTGTCATAATACATTTAGATTTAAATCATACCATTTAAAAATTTAAAAGTATGGAAAAAATTGTGGAGATGACAGTCTGTTATCGTGTGGTCGGGGCCATATGTTAGTTGCTGGCAGAAAAAAAAAGAATTTTAAAATCACGCAAAAAGTAAACAAAATACACAGCTTCCTGGCAGGTTTTAACCTAGTTTTGAAATTATTTTTTCTGTCAGCGACTAACCCCTGGACCGACCGTACAATGACAGATTGTCATCTTCACAATAATTTCCATACTTTTAAATGGTATGATATAAATTCAAATGCATTTAAACACCCGCTTTGTTTACATTTGCCCTTTTTTGTTACTTTAACCAGGTGCATTAAACCCCTTTTCCAATGGTTCACATGTATAAGATTTTCGTACTCGGCCATATTTATTACCTTTCAGCACAAATTAACCCAATGCTTATCAAGAGGTTACGGCACGTGGATCAAATCCACAGCATGGGCTAAATCGTTGCTTGGGATTAAGATTTAATTCAATTCAATTCATTTCAGTAGTTTTATTCTTTGACTTTTACAACTAGTTTCCTCGTCAATTAAATATGAGCCATGCTCTGTGAAGAGGAACCTTAATGCATCTGCGAAAAGTATCGACCCATGTCAGCCTGCGCAGTCCGCGCAGGCTGACCTGGGCCGAAACTTTTCGCTTTGGGTCAATTTTCTGTATGCCAAAGGATCAGTGTACCTCATGATTCAGTCGATTGTCATACAAAGCTGATTTTATAAATCTATCATTATGTGATGACTTGCTAGGCATGATGTAACACTAAGATGCATTAAGCCCCCTTTTGCCAGAACATGGCTCTTATACAATTAACGAAGGTCATTGGGACGGGGCTCATTCGTCTCTTGCCCCTTGCCATAGTT
Source organism: Hippopus hippopus (assembly GCA_946811185.2). Lineage (NCBI taxonomy): Eukaryota > Metazoa > Mollusca > Bivalvia > Cardiida > Cardiidae > Hippopus > Hippopus hippopus. The sequence continues at coordinate 35,518,622 of OX328109.1, read as the reverse complement.
TTGACTTTGTTTTAGGTGGGAAAATAGCCAGTGGCTTAGTAAGAGTATCGTACGTAGAAGTGTTCTGAATGTTTACACTTAAACTTTAATCAAATATAAACAAATATCGATCAAAACAAGCTAGGACGTCAACAGAGGGTAACGATAAATCAAAAGCGGAAGTGAAAGTACTTTCTGTTTTTTGTTAGTTCGGAGTGAATTGGCAACAATTAGAAATGTACAGTTACAGACATTCTGTTTTTCTTGAATTCTGTTCAAAATTATGGAAGCCATATATACATTTGAGCCAAGCTCTGTGAAAAGGGGGATAAATGCATCTGCGAAAAGTATCGACCCAGGTCAGCCTGCGCAGTCCGCGCAGGCTGACCTTGGCCGAAACTTTTCGCTATCGGTCAATTTTCTCTATGTCAAAGGACAAGTCTACCTCAAGATCCAGTCAATTGTTAGACAAAAATGATTTTATGGATCCCTAACTACGTGATGTCTTGCTTGGTATAAAACATCACGGAGATGCAATAAGCCCCCTTTTGCCAGAGGGTGGCTCGTTTAATTGTGGCTTTGCTGTTCATAGGAACACAATTTCATTGAAGCCCCAATAGCGGCCAAAAGTTAACAAAGTAGGTGTAAAAATGCATTTGAATTTAAATTATACCTCTTAAAGTTTTCGAAATTATTGTGAAGATGACAATTTGTTATTATACGACCGGTCCAAGGGTAAGTCGCTCGTAGATAAATGAATTTTTACAGCGACTGGCAACTTTTGACATGTTTTTGAAATTCTTTTTTCTACCGGCGACTAACATTTGGGCCGACCGTACAATAACAGATTGTTATCTTCACAACAATTTCCATGCTTTTAAAATGCATGATTTAAATTTAAATGCATTTTAACACCTGTTTTGACCGCTATTAGGGCTTTGATATTCACAGGAAGATTCCATGATGGTTTAAATTGATTTTTTATTGATCATTTCAAGCAAGTGGGAAAATGCTCTTTCCAAACTGATGTTAAATTGTTATTAGTCAAGCTATTTTTTCTCTTTTGATTGGAATTAGACTATTTCACTTTCGTTTTCCCCACAAAGTTTTTTAAAGCATTTTTTCTCAGGGTCGTAAAGCATTATATTGTTTGGAAATTTTGAATGTTAAAGAAACCGAGTGCGTACAATATACACTATAGTAAAATTTTCCAGGAAAAAAAAAAAGGCTATTGAGGTATTGGCCTAACTACATGTATAAACTACATTTGAATCTCAATTTGTATTTATCATCCATATGAGACATGCTTATTGAAAAGCGGGTTTAATGCATCAGCAAAACGTATCGATCAGTGTCAACCTGCGCAGTTCGCGTAAGGTGACATTGGTCGAAAATTCTTTTTTTATTTTTATATATTTTCTATATGTCCAAGTACCATTCTACTTCGTGATTCAGTTGTTTGTTACTCAAAATGGATTTTATGGATCCAAAATTATGTGAAAAGTTGCTTTGTATAACGCATCATGGAGATGCATTAAACCTCCTTTTAACAGAGCGAGGTTCATATGAGTCATGCTCTGTGAAAAGGGGGCTTAATGCATCTGCGAAAAGTATCGACCCAGGTCAGCCTGCGCAGTCCGCGCAGGCTGACCTGGGCCGACACTTTTCGCTATTGGTTTATTTTCTGTATGCCCAAGGACCAGTCTTTCTCATGATTTAGGTGGTTGTTAAAGAAAGTGGGTATTATGGATCCCTAAGTATGTGATGGCTTGCTTGGTACCATGGATCACGGAGATGCATTAAGCCCCCTTTTGCCAGAGCATGGTTCATATCAATTTGTGTTTATTATCCATGTCTAACTGGAACATAAAGTTGTCTACGGCAGAATTTTTTTTTTCAAAAGGCAACGAGTCAACTCTTTACCAATCGATAAAACTTGAGATTAGTCCAAATTGAAAGCATTTACAGACGACAAAACATGACTTAAACATTGAAATTTGTTTTGGGAAAGGTAGAAAATATTGCGGGAAAAGGAGAAAATGCTGGTCACCAGCATTTTCTCCTTTTCCACAATGTTTTCAAAAGGCATTTTCCTCGGTGTCGTTCAACGTCGAGGCTGTGGTAGAAAGTTAAAATCGAGAAACAAAAGATAATAACTATTGCGATAGAGGCTGTAAATCAATGTTAATTACATACATAGAGACAAATACTATTAGGTAAAATGACATCATATTCGTCTGCCATCAGTCTGGGTCTACAACGGAATTCAGCCACGTGACGTAACGGACGCCGAAGCTGGTGTTGAAATTGTAATTATTATTATATGACCGCGGAGCAGCCATTATAAATTTGTCGTGACTAACAATCTGTTTTCTCGTGATCATAAAACAATCAGCAGTAATGATCGTTTGTATGGCGTTTAACTCTTTACCAGACGACAAATTTTCAGACTGGTCCAAATTGAAAGCATTTGCAGACGACTAATTAAATTTGGCTCAAATGATGGAATTTGTCTCTAAAATAGTAGAAAGCATTGCGAGAAAAGGAGAAAATGCTGGTTACCAGCATTTTCTTCTTTTTCCACAATGTTTTCAAAAGACTTCTTCCCCAGGCTCATTATGACGTTTAAATTACATGTAAAATATTGTAGCGTTCTGTTCCATACTTTACGTAACTCTGGACATTACACAAGCAATTATTGTCGGAAATACTTGGAATTTATGACAAATGTTAGAAAATAATTCTTTTCATTGCAAACTTAAATATGTCGGAATCCGAAACCTCTGAGAACATGAGGGAGTGACATGTAAAGTCAATAATAATAATAATGATAACAACAACAACAACAACAATAACAACAATAAATAAACAGCCATTACTATTATTATCATTATTATTATAATTAAAATGATGATGATGACGACGACGATAATAATAATAATAATAATGATAGTAATAATAATGATAATGACGATGTTGATGATGCTGCTGCCGCTGCTGCTGCTGCTGATGATGATGATGATGATGATGATGAAACTAATCATTATAAACCAGCCAATGAGGCGTGTTAAAAAAAGTTGGCGGAATTTTAAGTGTTAAAACTTTCTTATTCAGAGTCCAAAACATTCGTTTTTTTATGGGATATACACATACTTGAAGATATTTTGGTTTGAATTGCAAACTTTGAATTTCTACTTTTCACTGGTCAGTGCTGTTTTAGCCGGAAAGTTTGTCAGTGCAGGTCTAAAGTCAGAATCTACGTTATGTGCAGTCTGATCTCCCTCTTTTGGTCTGTAGATGCACCTGAAGTCGCATTCGGCGTGCTATGGTTCATCGAATTCAATTTTCTAAATCTAAAAAACATGTAATTTAATACCCCAAGAGGATATCGATATCTCAATTTTGATAAAGTGTTCAAGAAAAACTGGGAACGTGTGTGTGTGGGGGGGGGGGGGGTTTAATTAATCTCCATGATACCAAGCATGTCATCTCATAATTATGGATCCATTAAATTCATGTTTTCTAATAGCCAGCTGATATGGTCTTTTGACTTGCAGAAAAATTGACCGATAGCAAAAAGTTTTGACCAAGATCAACCTGCGCAGAATGCGCAGGTTGACCTTGGTCAATACTTTTTGCAGATGCATTAAGCCCCCTTTCAACTTAATATAACTCATTTGTATTCTAATGCTATTCATCTACACTACAGCCTAAAATTACAAACAATTTAAAAAGAAATGTTAGACTAAAGAAATTGCATGAACATTGCAATAACAAATAGAAAAGTTTATAACAACAACAAAGGCAATGTAAATGATTTCAAACAATATATTCTTCAACCTCAGGTTATGATTTTGTTTTTATTTAAGCACGTATGCATTTCATTTAACAACGTCCATAACACTTAACGTCAGTTTGACGTAAAGTAAGCATGTGCCATTCAGAGTACGGGTAGGTATAAAACTATAAATCAAAAGTTTGTCATTTTATCGTTTCCGTCAATCTTACGTGCTCGATCAAAAAATGCAGACTGCACCAAGTTTAATATTCGGCGCCACCACCGAGTCTGAAATTTGTTTTAACATGGCGAACCTGTCAAAAAGTTGTTGCTGAACTGGTGTTCTTACACCTCGATCAGCCGTTCGTCTGTGACTGTCAAAACTTTAGGTAAAACCCAGACAGATAATTTGCAATACAACTGTAATAGTGTCTGCAGCAAAAATGGCTTGCTCCTTCCGCCATCTTGAAATCAACTTGGTTGATACAAAAACACAGTTTAGGGTCGATATTCACAAACCACTTATAAACTTTATCCTGCTTCAATAACTTAAACGAAAATTTTGAGCCGATTATAAAGAAAAAAACTCGAATAATGTTTCTTCAAACTCAATTTTGGGAGAAAAATATCTCCTTATCAGACAGTGTAGATCCAAGATCAGACTGCACGTTCTGTGCAGTCTGATCTTGATCTACACTGTCCACAAAAGGTTAGTGGGTTACGCTTAGCAGCCTAAGAGATAATTACTTTCTGACTGTAATTCTAAATTTAGAAAGTAACAGAATTTCTGATTGGTTCAACCATTTGGATAAGCCAATAAGAAATTGTGTTCCTTTGAATTTTTCACAGATAAAGTCGTGATCACGGTCTAAGAGAGTATACTGTAAACTGTGTCATAAAGTTTCGTTTAAATAAGAATTCCAAAGTTTATGATCACGGCGTAAGAGAATATTCTGTAAAATGTGTAATAAAGTTTCGTTTAAATAAGAATTCCACAGTTTTTGATCACGGCGTAAGAGAATATTCTGTAAAATCTGTAATATAGTTTCGTTTAAATAAGAATTTCACAGTTTACCAGACGAAAAACTTTTAAATAGAGAGCATTTGCAAACGACAAATTCATTTTGGCTCAAATGATGGATTTGTCATTTGAAAAAAAAAAGTTTGAAAACAATAGGGGAAAATGAGAATATGATAGTTACCAGTATTTTTTCATATTCCCACGATCGTTTCTAAAGCTTTCTTTCTCAAGGTCAAAAAACATAGGATCGCTTGGTTTATGGTTGATTTGATTTCTTATACATGTATGGCCAAATTAAAAGAAACTACGATAGGTTACACAAACACTTTTTCATCTACAATTTTAGTATGGATGTCAAAAAATACTTTTGAAACGCAAAATTGTGTATAGAATTCATACAAAAGTACTGAGTTTTAAGGATAGGTGATTCAATGAGAATCATGTAAGCAATGAAAATGGATACCGTAGTTATAAAAGCAATGACACTGAATACCGTATTTTTGTAAGCAATGAAAATGGATATCGTAGTCATGTAAGCAATGTAAATGGATATCGTTATGTAAGCAATGGAAATGGATACTCTCGTTATGTAGGATATTTAAATGAATACCGTAGTTTTGTAAGCATTGAAAATCGATACCTTAGTTATGTAAGCAATGAACTAGCAATGAAAATATATACCTTAGTTATGTAAGCAACGAAAATTGTCACTGAAGTCATGTAAGCAATGAAAATGGATACTGTAGTAATGTAAGCAATGAAAATGAATATGGTAGTTATGTAAGCAACTAAAATGGATACAGTAGTGATGTAAGGAATAAAAAAGGTTACCGTAGTAAAGGAAGCAATGAAAATGGATTCCGTAGTTTTGTAAGCAATGAAAATGGATACCGTACTTATGTAAGCAATAAAAATGAATATTGTACTCATGTAAGCATTGAAAATGGATATCCTAGTTATGTAATCAATGTAAATGGATTCCTGGTTATGTAAACAATGAAAATGGATACCGTAGTTATATAAGCAATGAATATAGATACTGTACTTTTGTAAGCAATAGAAATGGATGCTATAGTCAAGTAAGCAATGAAAATGGATACTGTAGTTAAGTAAGCAACGAAAATGGATATCCTAGCTATGTAAGCAATAAAAGTGTATACCTAAGTTATATAAACAATGAAAATGGTAAGTTTTTTAACCCTTTACCAAACAACCCCTGGTTTTTATGACCCTGAGATAGAATCCTTTTGAAAACATTGTGGGAAAAGGAGAAAATGCTGGTAACCAGCATTTTCTCCTTTTCCCACAATGTTTTCTACCCTGCTGGAAACAAATTTCAATTTTTTAGTTACGTTTATTTTGTCGTCTGCAAGTGCTTTCATTTTGGCCCAGTCTGAAATTTTGTCGTTTGGTAAAGAGTTAAGTCTCAATGGACAATCTATTTGCATGTATGTATTGTTAATGCACATTTTGTTAAAATGTAGACATACTTTTGTTTGTTCGTTTGAAAAGTATTGGTACCACTTTCAACAATATTCAATCCTTATTAAAAATAAAAAAAGAAAAAAAAAATCTCGTTTATTACAAGGACAGTACTGGGGCACTTTAGTGCTTTGTCTAAAGAGCAACCAAAATTTAGGTTTCAGACATTACGTGGGTCTTTGTGTAGTTTTATAATCTTTTAATATGGCCGGAGGCTTATGAAGTACCGACATGCCAAAGAAAAAGAGTTTTGCGTCGTATACCTATTCAGCTTTCATCCTAGTGATTTGAAATTATAGATGAAACAACCCATGGTGTAGCATCCGTTTTGGATTTGCCCGAATACCTCACGAAAGAAATAAGCATTTGACAACTGCGTAAAAAAAAAATATCTTGCAAAAAGTTAAATTTAGTTAAGTGATATATACAAATCTTTTACAGTGCAACCATTCATCATTTTATTACTAAGCGCTCCTTGCCACCACATCGACCTAGAGTGACGGATTATGACAGCTAACATGCGCTCTGATATATTTATAATAATTATTTTGTCCACTTACAGCTGATCTATGGAGTACGTCAAGGAGCAATGCTGTTGGCGCCCCTCTTTTTTATACATATAAAGGTAGTGTAGTTGTCCAGTGAGGAATATGGTAGCAATCGTGCTGTCAATTCTGGCGACAAAGGTAAGACAATTAGTGGTTTACAAACAAATCAGTGTCCAGTCTTTTGTTTACAAAGTCCGACCTTATCAATAACTGACTAATGAGCTCCTGTCATGTTGAACTGCTTCCCTCTGTCCCCATATAACACTTTTTACATCAATCTTTACAAAAAGCTGTTTGATGTAAAGCACACTTATACATATAAGCGAGCATGCTGTGTGATAGGGGCGTTCAAAGCATCTGCAAAAAGTAACGACCCAGGTCAGCCTGAGCAGTCTGCGCAGGCTGACCTGCCCGAAAATTTTTGTTTTGGAAATGCATGTCAAAGAACCAGTGTACCTCATGATTCAGTCGTTGTCAGACAAAGTGAGTTTTATGGATCTATTATAATGTGATGACTTGCTTGGTATCATGAATCACGGAGATGCATTAAGCCCACTTTGTAGGAGCTCATGCATAATTATGTGATAAGTTGACTCGTGTGGTGTTTCACTGTCGCATCAAAATGATTTGAATTCCAAAATTCAAGCAAAACTCTGTTGTGGTGTGCGTGGTTGTGAGGTAGAGCGTCCTCCTCGTAACCAAAAGGTTCGAGAGACGGGAGCGGTTGTCAACTTCGGGATTTTTCATTGGCCCACACGTTCGGCGCGAGTACTAGTGTAGTTCCCAGGAAGCAGAATCGAGACAGATTAGTATAAATTATAAACTTGTTTCTCAATCGATGCAAAATAAATATGTTTAAACTAAGCAAAACTCTCTGTATCAACCAGAGAATGTCAGATAATTCGAAAAGTTACTCTTTAAATCTCAAGCGTGTAATTCTCGCTGATATTCAGCCTGGCACAACCCGGCAGGACTTGACTTTCGCAAATTAGAACTCCAAATTTTCAATTTAAACAACAACACGATAATCACTTTCTTTAAAAATCCTATGTCTTCACGACTTTGATGAAGATGGCTTTTAAAAACATTGTTGGAAAATGAGAAAATGCCGGTAATCAGCATTTTCCTTTTCTCAAAATATTTTGTATCCTATCACAAAAAAAATGTCACCCTCCGCGCCACATTGAATTTGTCATCTGCAAATACTTTCAATTTGGATAATTCTAAGATTATGTCATCTGGGAAAGAGAATGTACTCTTTCAGTCAACAGGAAAGGTCCTAGTATCAAAAATTCAAGATTGTTTCGGTCCTGACTCCACTTAGAACGGAATCTGTATCAAAATTCAGAGCAGAGTGCTTAGTGGCGAGTGATTCGGTAACAGTAGGAAATATAATATTAGGGCCAGTTATTTCCGTTGAACTTTGATCAAAATAATGGAAATTGCAAAAAATGTATTCTTTGTTTTTTATCACAGTTCCCTGTATACCAATATAAAGTCGAAGTTTCAGAAACATTCTAATTAAAATCGCATTAAAATGATGAAACATTTGTTTTTTGAATTGTAAAAGGCTGTTGAAATTTTGAAGCATATGGGAAAGAACTGGATCGTATTCCCCAACTATGGTTCAGAACATAACCCTAACCCATTTTATTCTTATTCTCAAGAATTTTCTGAACTTGAAAGTAACACAGCTTCTTATTGGCTAAACTAAATGGTTTAGCCAATCAGAGGATGGTGTGTCTGTTTCTGAATCTTTATTTAGATGTTAAAATAAATTAAAGAATTGTTGATAAACACGGATCCTGCTAGTCTTGCACGGTAAGACTGTAAGTTGTATCAGTGATTTGCTCGACGCCGGAATGTTTTTTTTTTTTTTGTACAGGGCCCCTGATGGTGCGACACATAGACTAGTGCATACATCAAAGATATGATTATTTTTAAAATTCTGTTCTCGGATCTGTTGTTGCATTAATTGATGGATTAAAAGTGTAGGCATGGTCAAAAAAATCATTCGGCTCGATGAAAAAATAATTTTTCTTCGTAAACATATCAAAATACTTAATAATTCGACCGTCCCGTTGCTGCCCACCTACGTGTCAATTGTCGTGATATATGTACCCGTTCAGTGTGTCATTGGAAATACAGTCCGGGGGGTTTCCTGGCGCCCGCTGTCCAGTAACATGCAGACTGAATGATTTCGAACAGACGAACTGATTAGTAAACATCGATACTTACAATTTTACAAACATTGAAGTTGTTCATAACGACAGGTTTCGTCGCTAAAATTGTCAGCCATTACGTAAAAACAAATTTATATAAATCAAAATACTTCGATATAGACATGACTTTGTCAAACATCATATCCGATTTATGAGTGGTTGCTTTATGCATCGGACTAAAATTAAATACAGAGAGAAAAAATATCAACGATAATTAATTTGACGCCATGCGATCCACCTGATTTCAACCTGCTTACAAAAGTATATCACTTTATTTTTTCAAAATTATGTTAATTATCCATTTTGTGAAAAAAAGTTTATCAACTTTGTCTGCTGTAAACCATTGAGGAGGTTATAAGGTTAATTATCTGACAGTACTTTCGATATGATCTTAGGTGGGTGATCAGTCTTGACCGTAAAAAAGTATCTAATGCTTTTGTGCTCTTTTTGTTTAAATGCAGTTTACGCCGCTTTTAACTTTATTTAGATTATAAGACAAACACAATTAACCTATTCTGTCTCTCCTTGATTGCACCATTAGTGTAAAGGAGATATCACAAACTTCTCCATCAGGATTCTAACAATGATTGTTCTGATCACATATATAATAGCTTAAAAATTAAACATGGAGGACATTTTCATGGAAAATACAAAAATCGACTTTAGTATAGATCTCCTGTTGCTGCCCACCTACATGTCAGTTGTTATGATATATATGTACCCGTTGAGCGTGTCACTGACATTACAGTCACGTGGTTTCCTGGCGCCCGCTGTCCAGTAACATACAGACAGAATGGTTTCAAACAGACGAACTGATTAGTTAAACATCGATATGTATTATTTGACAAACATTTAAGTTGTACAAAACGACAGTTTTCGTCGCTAAGTTTGTCAGCCATTGCGTAAAAACAAATTTATATAAATCAAAATATTTCGATATAGACAGGATTTTGTCAAACGTCATATCCGATTTATGACTGGTTGCTTTATGCATTGAACTAAAATTAAAAACAGGGAGAAAAAGAATCACCATTCTGACACCATGAAATCCGCCTGATTTCAACCAGGGTCCGTATTCACGGACCATTCTTAAGAACGTTCTTAGTCTTATTCTCGAAGATTTTCTAATTTGAAAGTAACACAACTTTTGATTGGCTAAACCAAACGGTTTAGCCAATCAAAAGTTGTGTTACTTTCAAATTTAGAAAATTCTGAAGAATAAGACCAAGAACGTTCTAAGAATGGTTGTTGAATACGGGTCCTGCTTACAAAACAACATCATTTTATTTTTCAAAATCATGTTATTTATCCATATTGTAAAAGAAGGTTATCAAATTCGTCTGCTGTAAATCATTCGGGGTGTTATGAGTTTAATTATCTGACATTACTTTTGATATGATCTAGATGGGTGATCAATCAGTTTAAAAGTAAGGTCTAATGTTTTTGTGCTCTTATTGTTTGAATGCAGTTTTGCGCCGCTTTCAACTTTATTTAGATCATACGACAAACACAGCCAACGTACTCTCTCTCTCCTTGATTGAACCAGTTGTGTGAGGGTGATATCACAAACTTCTCCAGCGGGATTCTAACAATGGTTGTTTGGATCACAGATCTTACGCCTTAACGATTAAAACATGGATTGCCTTCTTATGCAAAATTTATAAATCAGATTTAGTATAGATCTCCCGTTGCTGCCCACCCGCTTGTCAAATGTCATGATATATATGTACCCCTTCAGTGTGTCAGGGACATACGGTAAGTCACGTGATTTCTTGGCGCCCAGTGTCCAGTAACATACAGACAAAATGGTTGCAAACAGACGAACTGATTAGTCAAACATCGATATATGTAATTCGACAAACATTGAAGATGTTCAAAACGACAGTTTTCGTCGCTAAAATTGTCAGCCACTGCGTAAAAACAAATTCATATAAATCAAAATATTTTGAATCGAGACACGGACAGGTTTGTGTGATGGACTGAACTCGATTTCATCAACAGAGTAGAATATTGAAATTTTCGATCCCTAGCTGAGTGCAGCTTTCTTAATCTTGCTTCCATTTCAGTAGGATTTACCATTCATTTTGACTATGTTTCCATGCTATATTTGCTGTAAGGTTGGTTAGGGAAAACACTCTTGAACATGGCAAATCGAATCCAAAAGCAGACTCGAAACACCATAAGAAAAAGAGATCTAAAGCGGAGGTTTAAATGTTACTCATAAATGGCCAGATTCAAAAAAAAATCCCCGTTTACAAATCAAGATACCTGTAGTAAGTATATCACAGCAAAACGAATGCTGTCCATGGTAAAGCGGAATTAGTATTTCCGTCCTTCCGTTAGACTGGTATCAGTCCGTTAAATAGAGAATTTTCATTAAAACAAAATCATCAAGTAAAACTGCAAAACAAATACTCTGTGTTCTCAATGTTCTGAATGTCTGATTTAACGCCTGTATTTCAGAAGAAGGGCAAATAACAACACATATGTCTGTGAGTTTGCTGTAGTTGTCTACCTTGTTTATTAGAATGACTTAAATGCAGGGCCTGAATGCCAGGCTATCCTTCCGTCAGTCTGTGAACATGCATATATATTTATTGGTGTCGCAAACTCCTGTAACAAATTTTAACGCGATTTTCAGATGTCTACCTTTAAATCTTTCTTAGGTCATATGTCTTTCAAAGGGTCGAAAACACCGTGGGAAAAGGTGAAAATATTGGTTACAAGGATTTTCTCCTTTTCCCACAGTGTTTTTGGCAAAGGTAAAAAAAAAAAATAACAAAAAAACTCATGTACGAAGCTCTTTTTTCTATGATGATAACGTTTATTTTTACAATGTTTTCTCTGTCGTTTACTGCAAATTTGTTTCAGAGTCAACGTACGAGTGTAATGAGTTATGTCAAATAATTTTTCATTGGCCAGTGATTATCATTATCGTCAGTTACATCAAAGAAATAGCCAATAACAGCGGGTTTAAGTGTTCCTAACAGACTCGAGCGTCAGATCTACACATTTAGATCTACCATGGCGCCGTACCGAGCTACATTTTCCCCGACAACTCGTATGAAAATTGACTAATGTATCACTTGACCAATGTCCAGATAAGTAACTGTCGAGCCATTTTACGGGTTGTGTTTTTCGGTATGTTTCTCTACCTTTGATGGATGGTTTCGGTATAAAACTGTAGACTGCAGCCCATTATAAATACAGCCATTTTGACAGGTTGCTGTGTCCTAAATTTGAAACACACATTAATGAAACGCGTGCATTCGGAATGTCGTAGTAAATGTTCTGTATGTTTTAACGTAAAAATTTTCCCTTAACCTTTTTTGACACACAAATTGTGTCGTCTTGTACCTGTTGTCTAAGTATCTTCGGCATGTCCAACAGCAACTTACACTCCCCCGAGCGCAAGAAGACGATGATATATTTTGTAATTTCCACGTTCATCCATGACTAAAAAATTGTGAGTTTTTGTCAACAGCGAATTTCGTCGTTCGTTCGTTCATGCGTTCGTTCTTTCTGTTGGGATCCTGCGTGTTTTACTCATTACCAAACGACAAAGCATTAGCAGACGAAAAATTAAAATGTGACTAAAAAATTGAAATTTTGATTTGGGAAGGATAGAAAACATTATTGGAAAAGGAGAAGATGCTGGTTACCAGCATCTTCTCCTTTTTCCACAATGTTTTCAAAAGTTTTCTTTCCAATGGTCGTGATAACTTGAAACTGTGTGGCAAAGTGGTGGTCATTGGGTTGGATTTGAAAAAAAAAATCATGGTTCAGTCTTCACTTCCAGAGCTTGTCACATTGTGTCGAGCTTAAGTCCATTACTTATAAGCTCCTTTAAAAACTTCAGAAATTAATTATCCTTATCTTTTTTTGTTGTTTTCTGGTTAACACAGTTTACAACATTTTCCAGTTATATCGCGGCGGCCAGTGTACCTGTCAGTGCTTTCCTAGAGTTTCTTTCACTACATTTTCGCGCATTATTAAGACCACTGGATGCTTTCCCACATAACCGTTGTCGAAACGATGTTCAGCTGTGAGAGAGAGGAATGAATCCAGTCTCAATGACTATCACCAGTCCTCGGAAAGACAATGGCAAAACTGAACTCGTTTAACAGAAACAGACATTTTATTTTTTGGATGAGTGTATGTTTGCATCATTCACTAATGGCCGGTGTCTTTTGATGTACATTCAGCTGTCCATTATAACGTATTTAGTGAAAGTTTCGTATTCTTTAACACTTCAACCTCATATAGACGATATTTTTTGCGCCTTGCAGTCGCAACATTTGAAAACAATGGGGCTAAAGGAGAAATTGCTCGTAACGAGCAATTTCTCCTTTTGCCCCAATGTTTTCACCTTGATATCCCATACATTAAACCTTAATTCATATTGATTTTCGGGGTTGTAACAAGGATATTTTGCAAAGTCGTCTGCTTCGGATTTTGTTTCAAGCAGTGATGGGTTAAATGGTACGGCATACAGGAAGCCGTCACTTCTTAAACAAATTTTCGTCACAATCTTGTCAAAACGTGAGGACTTCAAAACTAGCAAAAGTAACTCGTTCTGTTGAGAAAAATATTGCACTTTTTTTATTAATATAATCATATATATGATGCTTTTGAGCCTGTTCACACATAAACTTTCCTTTAATAGAAAGCTAATAATATGCAAATATGTTAAACCTGCAAAAAGTGCATTAGTGTTTGAACTTATATATAAACTTTGAAGAAATTTAAATTTGGGTGTATTGACAGTTTAGTGGAATAACCAAATAATCGCCAATTCCAAACCCGCAAATACTCTTCTCCGTGAGACTAAATCCAATCAGAGGAAAATTGACAAGAACACCAGAGAAAGCCGTGCGTGTGTCAATGCTAAAGACGGTCTGAGTCCGATAAAAGCTTGGACATGGATGCGTTAACTCGATTTTCCTCTGTAAAGGTCTGCACCAAATATGCCTAGTGCATGCCTGTTGCATGCAGTTGTAATCTTATAATTTCATCTTCAAACTACTCTAAAGAAATGTCTGGTTGTCCACCGCATTTGGGTTGTTTTTTTTTTTGAAGACTGGGTTTCTGAGGCAGGCATTTGTTGTATATTTTAGTCGTCAGAGCACATAACCTGACTTCGTGACCCAGATTTGAAGGCGTTGGATTTATTATCTAGAATTCCAAGCTCGATCACCGCTAGTGGCGATACTCACAGGGAATTGTAGACATAAAAGTCACTGCATAGCCTCATCCGGTGAAGCCTGGAAAATCATTCACAAATGTTAGAAAAATGTAGCCGCTATAAGTAACTGAAACCTGGTTGGAAAAGAAATAACCCATTTCAACAAATTAATCGATGTTTTTCAATTTGTTAATGTTTAAACCGGTGTAAACCCCAATTAAAAAGAACAAAGAAAAAAGTAAAAAATCAGAAAAACTTCGGTAATAAATGTTGCTTGAAGTGTTAGTCATATTTAAAGAGTTGACGAGGCTGAGTTGTGACATGGTATTTAAGTAAAAAGCAGCCTTAACAAAACAATGGCGTGTCAGGCAAACGACATTGCAATCAAAACGTCAATTAACGCTTTTCATTTTGTAGACATGTTGTGTTGCACTTAATTTTTTTTTTCATTTCTCCCACTCTCCTTTTCTAATAAACTGACTGAAGGTTAGGCTCCGGTGCTGCTTTGTCTATTAGGAGGACATCCTTAACCCTTGTCCTGTCGAATAAAAATTGTCGATGATTACACAAAAATATTTTGCTAAATGTACGGGCATTGGGCTGGGCTTATATGAACCAAACTATCAACTAAGTAGCGGAGGGTGTACAGCAAGATCAGACTGCACGTATGTGCAGGCTGATCTTGCTGTACACCCTCCGCAAAAGTCATCCATGGTCGCAAACGGCAGGCTAAGGATTAAAACTCATATTATTAAAATTTCAAACAGTTACATACACTTAACCGTTTACCACATAATCTCGAGTTTTAATGACACTAAAAAAAGAAGGCTATAGTATTTCCTGCAGTTTTATATTCCATCATTGAAGCCAAATCTGATTTGTCGTCTGCAAATTCTTTGAAAATAGACAAGTGTGGAACTCTGTCGTTTCGTGGTTCAGTCGAAACATGTATGTTTACATGAACAATATACATGTATACATTGAAATTATGAGAACATGGAATGATACATGTACATTGGCAAATGGGTCTGACCACAAGTTCTCACAACTTAGGATCGGCCAGTCCCCCCTCTCCAATTATATGTTTAAGGCATGACAGTCTTATATGGCAGCTGAAATTCATACGTCACAGTAGTTAGGAATAATAAAGAATGGTAGATAATAAAAATATCTGATCAAAGAATGAAAAATATGATATAAGAGCGATAAATATAGAAAGATAGATCATCAGCCGGGGTTCGAAGTTGGACAAGTCGCATCAAGTGATGTCTTAGGCATGATAGGCATAAGGTAGGTATACGTATAATAAATAGAGGATTTTTTTTCGGTGAAAGACCGAAATTTATTTCATCGAGTGAACATCATCGTTAATATTTTTACGAGTGGCGCAGCCACGAGTGAAAATATTAGCGTCGATGATGTCGTATATATTTCATGCGTCTAACTCCCTTTTTAGGGGGCTTACATCAAAATCCAGCACAGTTGTTTTCGGTAATTTACCGTGGCGTACCCCCTCCGCATAACAAAGCACTACAATATTACGTAAAGTGCGAAAAATGTAGGGTAAATATCCGTTTCTCGATATCTATAAATAGAAAATTCACCATTTGGATGAGCTCTGTAGTTTTTGACTTCACAAGATTGCAGTAAGTAGAAATTCGAATTATTATCAGTTGTAGCTTAATTGGTAAATTTTGACAAGACCCGAAATAAACAGAAGTCTGTAAAATCACAAAGACGACTCGAAACGCCTCCTATGAACAACTTTAAAACCATTCAGGGAAAAGGCAAATTCATAACGTTGTAGACGAAGATGTTCCGAAACCGTATCTAATTATAGATGCCGTGAATGTCAATTATGGGCACGAAAGCAAAAAACAATCATGATAACAGTTAGAATTATCGCGATATTTTTATCGTGAAAATTTCCAGGAAACTTTGTTTTATCACGATAGTTCTCTTAAATTATCGCAATAGCTATCTCGTATCTCGCGGCAGAAATATACCACCATAGATAAATTACGTCATATTTCCATCTGGTTGAATGGCACGCGCTGTCTACCTAGGTAACTAGTGCGCGGGAATTACTGTTTCCGCCTTCAACTGAAGACTTAGAAAATAAAATCGGGAATTGCTATTTCCGCTTTCAACTGAAGAGTTAGAAAATAAAATCGGTATTTTTCACTGGTCGTACCCATGAAATATCAAACAATATTCCACCGTTTATTTTTCAATGAACTACAGAAAAGTATGAAATAAAATGTCATCAAACCTTCCCGAATCTTTAATAAATCCTTGAACAGTAAAAACTATTCATTTCATTGTTTACATTAAGACTTAGATTATCAGATCCAAACAATTATAAGTTTAAACTTAAAGGGCGGTGCTTACGAAGTTTGCAAAATAATATCAATCTCTAATTGTTGTAAGACGAGCAGTGATAACAGTGTTCCGCACCTTCAACATGATAGCCACAGTAGCATGGATTATTTTCTGCAATGTGTTTTTTTGTGCAAGTGAAAAAACACGGAATTATTTGGCGAAGGCTTTAGATCCATATTTATCTATTTGAACGCCGCTCTGGCGAAGAGGGTTTAACTCTTTACCAAACGACAAAATTTTAGACTTGTCCAAATTGAAAGCATTTGCAGACGACAAAATAAACGTGATTGAAAAATTGAAACTTGACTTTAGAAGAGTAGAAAACATTACGGGAAAAGGAGAAAATGCTGGTTTCCAGCATTTTCTCCTTTTCCCACAATGTTTTCAGACGGCTTCTTCCTCTGGGTCGTAAAAACCTGGGATTGTTTGGTAAGCGTTAATGCATCTCCATGATCAGTTATACCAAGGATGTCATCACATCATTATGAATCCATAAAACCCATTTTGTCTTATAACCGGCTGAATCCTGAGGTAGAATGGGCCTTTGACATGAAAAAAGTTTACAAAAAACAAAAATTTTCGATCCAGGGTCATTTCTTTTGCAGATGCATTAAACGCCCTTTTCACGGAACATGGCTTGTCCGTATATCACCTTTCCCATTTCTTGAAATTTCTTGACCCATTGGTAAGACTACAGAACCATACATTGTCTCCTTTTACATGAAATGACTGCTGATCATTGTTTCGACAATGGTAATGTGTGAAAGCGGCCAGATGCTTGGAAAGAATATTGTACTGTAGTATTGGTAAAAGAAACTCCAGGAAAGCATGGATGGGCACACTGGCCACTGCGATATAACTGAAATGATGTAGAAAACAGCGTTAAAACAACACACTAACAAAACATGAAACAATCAAACGCTGAAAATGGAAATCTCCTAATAAATTAATGGTTTAGCTTAAAACACAAGGAGACGGCACGCCTGGACAAAAGGTTACAGTTGACAACCTGTCTGCTGTTTTTTAAGCTTCATTTTGGAAGAGACACACTCTCCAAAATACAACTTGAACCGATAGTGTCAACATATTAACCCCTACACACATACCTCACAGAAGCCTCCATGATTTAAGAAATAATCTTCTTTCTATCGTGGTTTATCGTTCAATAAACCACGGTTGTGAGTTATGAGGCACAATAAATAAACCATTCGGGCGATAGCCCGAGTGGTATATTTATTGCACCTCATAACTCACAACCGTGGGTTATTGAACGATAAACCACGATAGAAAAAAAAGATTATTTCGATTCTAACATAACCAGTTCTTGATCAAAGGAAAGCAAGTTCATACAAAGCCGATGCAGATTAATTCCGTTGAATAAACCATGCCTATTTCATTTACTGACCAAAACATAGCCCCACTGCGTAGTCGGTAAATATAAAGAAAAAATGCATCAAAAACACAACGAAAAAAAAAAACCGCAAAGCTTTACTATTTCATGTTCTCTCTTTCAAAGAAGAATGAATTTATCGTCAAGAATTAGAGTCGCAGTCGATCTGAATATTATCCCACCCACTCTCAATCCCATTTCCAATGCAGTACCGGCCAATATTTTATCTTAAATCTTCAACAAGAAGACACTTAATTTAAACTTGTTTATTGGTAACACTTCAAATAGTTCCATCATTGTCAATATATATTAAAACAAGAATATCGATAAATCTGAATTTTTCTCTGAGTAGCGGACGACTTGTTTACGTCAAGTGACTTTCATTTTAAAATATCCTAGGGTGGACATAGGAACAGCCGGCACGGGCACCTTGCTATAGAATGACATCGATTTTACCACGCTTCCGTTGCACTGTGTTTATAAAATATTTTCAAAAGAAGTCTACAGCAACATACTGAAACCAAACTAAGGAAGGTAATATTTAACACATTATCAAACGACAAAATTGTAGGTTTGTCCAATTCGAAAGCATTTGCAGACGACAAAATAAAAGTGATTGAAAATATGAAATTTGTTTTGTGAAGGGTAGAAAACATTGTGGGAAAAGGAGAAAATGCTGGTTACCAGCATTTTCTCCTTTTCCCACAATGTTTTCCAAAGGCTTCTTTCTCAGGGTCGTCAAAAGTAGGGATTGTGTGGTAATGGGTTAACTCGTTCAGTATCATAAGCGAATAAAAGGGCTCTTGCAGACGACATAGATCAAGATCAGACTGTACAGAACGTGCAGTTTGATCTCGGATCTATTCAGTCCGTTTGTTAAGTCAAGCTTACATAAAGGATCCGACACGAGTTGTCATATCTGGGCGAGTTTAACAAGATTTTTGTGGACGAGTTTGAAACATTTTACCGGTACCTTAAAAGCCAACGAGCGTCAGATTCTTTTTATAGCATAACGTTATATCTCGGGATAATAAGCTTAGGATATGCAAAACTACAGTTGTACACGTGGTAATTTCTTTGAATACAATTTGATTCACTTCTCTGAAAGACGTACAAAATGAAATCGCAAATGACGTCACATAATGCTTTTCTCAAACGTGTGTAGGATAAGAAAATTCGTAATGGGTATATTACACTGAAAACAAGGGAGATTATGTTATAAAACAATTTTTCTGTGTCTCAAAGTATCGTATTTTCGTCTACAGAAATTGTTTCAATTTTACTACAATGGCACGGTAGCTAAGTTAATTGCTTATATGCTGGCAGCACAGGCGTTCGTTTTATGACTAACCTCACCATCTATGTATTGTAGTCTTATTATATAGATGGTGAGGTTCCACTCGTCACAACTTGGCCGATTCCGTACCTACATCTAACCTCGACTGTATAACGGTCGTTTCCATTTGAAATGCTAATCACGTGATCTTATACATGGCGGCGCCACTGTAAGTCGTTTAGCAACGACATAGACAACCTTGATGAAGTTATTCATATCTATCTACATGTCGGTGAAAACTTCAATCAGAATTGATATACCACGTTAAAAATGAAAATACGAACTGTTTGCCAACTGAAATATAGTTAGAAAGATTTCGATAAAAAATTAAGACTCAAGTTTTCTTTTTTAAGAGGAGCCTTACAATTTTCTTAACGGTAACCCGTTGTATTTCCGGCGAAGAAATGTACCGTGTAGGTGCATATCAAGCTACCAGATACAGCCGAGGGACCTGATCACCGGATCACCCGATGTATGCCGAATGGGTGAGGTTCGTCATAAAACGAACGCCTGTTGCTGGCAGTGTAAATCAAGATCAAACTTCACAAAACGTGCAGTCGAATCTTGGATCGTCACTCTCCGCAACTTGGCTAGATATTTTAACAAAACATTTGAATTACAATATAAGCATAATTACTTTGTACTAACAGGGAATGCCCGTTTCACCTTTTTCTTTTACATCTCTGAGAGTTAACTCTTTACCAGACGACAACATTCTTAACTTATCAAAATTCAAAGTATTTGCAGACGACAAATTGAATAAGGCTCAAATGGAGGGGAACTGTCCTTGAAACGTTGGAAACCATTATGGGCAAAGGAGAAAATACTGGTGATCAGCATTTTCTCCTTTTCCCACAACGTTTACCGCACAATCCTTACTTTTAACGACACCCTGATAAAGAAGGCTTTTGAAAAAATTGTGGGCAAAGGAGAAAATGCTGGTAACCAGCATTTTCTCCTTTTCCCACAATTTTTTTTTTTTTCCCCCACTTTTCTAAAGTCAAATTACATCATTTGAGTAACATTTTATTTGTCATCTGCAAATGGTTTCAATTTAGATGAGGCTTGCGTTTTCTCGTGTGGTAACGAGTAAGGCCTGTTCTTTTTTCGTTTGCTGCAAACTCGGGGTATTGCGTTCAAAAGGAAGGCAGTACAACAAAAAAAAGCCAACAAGACAAGTGACATAAGGGTAATTTCTCTTCATAATTGAACGTTGACGTGCGCCTGTCCGAACCGACATTAACCGCTAATCTAACCTGTCCATTTATGATCTATTGTAGCAGTTACTGTCAGGTTATAACTCGCCCAATATGCTGAAATTTCTGACATCGCTTGCTGCTTTTTGTGTTCCAGCAGACGACTTTTTTGTTTGTCGTGCAGCAGACGACTGTGACAACATTGCAGAAGAAGGAAAAAATGTCTACATTAAACGCCAATTTGAATCTGCCTATTTATGATCTATGCGAAAAGTTACAGTTAGTCTTTAATTCGCCCAATATGCTGAAATCTCTGACATCGCTTGCTGCATTTTGCATAAACTGGTACCAGTTGTTCGTCTTGAATTAGGCGACTTTCGAAAACAATGTTGGAGAACAAAACGCCTACTTACCCACTAATTTGACGATCTACATGTATATGAGAAAAGTTACTGTCAGTTAATAACTCGCCGAATATCCTGATATCCGTAACATCGCTTGTCGCCATTTATTTGTAGTTGTTGTTTTTAGTCGTCAAGCGGTAGACGACTTTTGAAAACATTGTGGAGAGAGTGGAAGTTGCTACATTAACGGCACCAACTTTACCATGGCCATTTATAATTTATAGGTGCAGTCACTATCAGTTACTTCCAAAATATGCTGGAATCTTTGACACTGTTTCCTTCTCTTAGGAGACTACGCTTTCTTCTTCTTCTTCTTCTTTCATCAGATGACTCCTTAAAACATTGTAGAAGATGGAGACATTGCACTAACCACTAACGCACCTGTCAACAAAAGACTAAAACCTCTGCTCACCAACCATTCTTAATAATATTCTTGGTCTTATTCTGAAGAACTTTCTAAATTTGACAGAAACATGATTTCTGACTGGCTTAACGAAATGGTTTAGCCAATCAGAATTTGCTTTACCTTCTAAATCTAAAGTAAAGACAAAAAAGTCAAATTAGAAGGGTCGGTGAATACGATTCTAGAAAAAAAAAATCATTTGGAAAATCGTCCAAAATGCCGAAATCTAAGACATGGCTTGCTGCCTTTTGTAAAAAACAGTTTTTTCCTCATTCGTCCTTTAAAGGGCGGAAAACGTGGTGTGAAAACGTTATTTTTCTCTCTCTTTCCACAAGGTTTTCAAATCCTTTTAAATCGTAGGGTTCTTGAAACATGAGAACACTTTGATATAGGTATAGTAACAGGTCCTAGGAGAAAATGGAGCCTAACACCTACGTTCTTACTGGACAGGCTAATTCAAAACGTGTTCAAAAACAAAAAGAAGTTTGAAACATTTAAAAAAAAAAACATTATTTTTTATAATGATAAAGAAAAACATTGTGGTTTAAAGAGGATCTGCTTATTGCAAGCAATTTTCTCCTTATCCCACAATGTTTTGAACATATGTTCACAGCGAAGGCGTAAATCATAGATTGGAAATGGGTTACACTGCCTGACAAATACAATGAGCTATACTCTGTGAAATAGGGGTTTAATGCACTTGCTAAACGTATCGACCATGTCAGCCTGAGCAGTCCACTACTACAGTATTTGTAAATTTTTTGCAGGTCAAAAAACCGTTCTATATCATTATTCATTCGGTTGTAAGATATGGATCCATAAATATATGATGACCTGCTTGGTATCATGCATCGCACAGACGCATTTAACCACTTTTTTTGCAAGTGCATGCCTCAAATCGATATTCTCAAACAAAAGGAAATGGCAAATATTCCGAAAAAAATGAAATTCAATGTTCTTTACAGGGTAAATGAAAAGGTATGACAAACAGAAGGCGAAATTTCTATTACTACTGAATATTTTGAAAATCTCTATCGTCAGTTTTGACCATTTTCTTTTTCAAATTTCATAATTCTTACGACCTCTACTCTTTACCAGACGAAAAAATTGTAGACTCGTCCAAATTGAAAGCATTTGCAGACGAAAAATTAATTTTAGCTCAAATGATGGGATTGGTCTGTGAAAGGCTAGAAACGATTGTGGGAAAAGGAGAAAATGCTGGTAACCAGCATTTTCTCCTTTTCCCACAATGTTTTCAAAAGCTTTCTTTGTCAAGGGTATTGTGTTGTAAAGGGTTAACGTACGTTTTAGAAAAGGATGAGTGAAAATAGACAATGAGGTAAATCGTTCGCATTGTTCAATAGTGTTCTCGAACATATGGAGTCGTAAATCAAAAGATAATTTTCCCATTTTTTGACAGAAACATGTCATAATACCCTAAAGTAGGGAACCACCTTGTGGCGCTCGTAAACTTCTTCTCATCAGAGGGCGCCGCCGTCAATAAATTTACTTATCACGCGCCTTGCTCGTCACGTGACGACACCTTCCGTAAATGCCGAAAGGTTCCGAAATTATCCGATCGGCACTAAATTTGTGACTTAATATAGGTTTCTATAGAGGGATGGGCATAAAACGGTAATAAACGGTCATTAAATATCCGCGAACGGCATTGTTATGCAAACGTGATTAAGATCTATATGATAAAAGGTTGTGAATTTTTTATGAAGAGTAAATTGTTCCAGATGCAAAGAAAACATTTGCCTTCCGGGGATCTGGTTTTTTTTTACCACCAAGAAGCATATGTTAAATTTGGCCATGCACTGGCTTTCCTGATTTTAACTCTTATCCTGCTATATAACTAAAATGAAATTTTCACTTCGACAGTAAAAACCCAAATTGCTATTTCAAAGTTACGTTTTGGGGAATAATATCTCCTTAACGGACAGTGTAGATCCAAGATCAGACTGCACGTTCTGTGCAGTCTGATCTTGATCTATACTGTCCGCAACAGATCAGTGAGTCACGCTAAGCAGTCTAAGGGTTAAACAGGTATCCCCATGCTAATCACATGGGGTACCAATGGCCACCGATTTATAAAAAAGATTCACCAAGGCATGGACATGTATTTAATTTCATTTAAATCCATTTTTCAATCAAATTGCAACGACAGTGCACTGTCTATATTTCCTTGATCATCTACCGCTTTAAGACTTGGAAAATACCATTTCATGAGCTGTTGTCATCGGGACGGACTTGAAGCAGAATTCCATACCGAATCATCAGGAATACAAATACCCAACATTTTCCATTCAACCGTGGTAACTACGTAGACCTAATTCACCAAAAACTTTTGGCCAGCGAAACTTACACAAGTATTACGAATTTTTTTTTTTTTTTTTTTTGGGGGGGGGGGTGGTGAGGGGGGGTGAGGGGGGGGGGTGTGAGGGAGCGAATCAAATTAGGAAAAATAAACAAATACTTTAAAGCCAGAAATTTGTGATCGGAAGCCATGTAAAATTAATGCCCATGAACATATTAGAATTATCGGCTATCGCATGATACAGTATCGCTTGAAAGTATAGTTTTTAAGCACCTGTCTCCAAAGAACCATTGTCTGGTGTTTGATTCTTAGTAGAAAATTGGAGCTCTAAAGTTTCGGTGTTTTAAGAACTTCTGTTTTTTCGTTTGTTTGTTTGTTTTTTTTCCGAATATTGGAGGGTCATTTCAGATTAGTAACGAGCCCTGATAAAACAACTTTTTAAATTCCATTTCTGTTACTAGTATGCGTATGCACAACGGAGACCAGTCCAGAGTCACATTCGGTAAAAAAAAAAAGTAGTCCGTTCGAAGCATCTTATTTGGTAATTGGTCAAAAAGCAGTTCCTATACAACAAAGTTTTACAGATAAAAGACACCGACAAATAAAAATAAAATGAAAGCGACAATTTTCGTGTATGCGTTACTGATCATTTGTGTGAAACTATCACATTGAACATAAGTCGCTTGTTAGCAGATCTTCACCCCTTACACCGCTTTTCACTACCCGAGTCGCCTTTGTGGCTAGTGTAGATCAAGATCAGACTGCACAGAACGTGCAGTCTGATCTATGATCTGCACTGTCCGCGTTGCTTAGACATTTCTAGACAAACACCATTATCAATTTGCGAATATTTCAGTCTTAATTTTTGGGCTGAAATTGTCTCTTGGATTCATTCTGCACCCTAAAGGTTTACTTTTAAATCTTGAACAAAATTTTGACACATCTTAAATTTTTGGATAGGTAGCGTGTATCCTGAATGTTAAGTGTGAAATTCTCGCAATTTGCTATGGGAAAATATCGTAAGATATTGTTAGTTCAATTATATGAAATGAGAAATTTCGGTCTGCTTGTTAGCGAATATATGTAAATTTCATAGGGCCTGGCTTTTACTTGCTACTGTAAAGACTATATTAAACACTTCACCAAATAATGCTATGATTTATCGACCCTGTCGTAGAAGACTTTGAAAACATAGTCGGAAAGGAAGAAAATGCTGGTAACCAGCATTTTCTCCTTTTCCCTCAATGATTTCTACCCTTTTTCAAAGACAAATTTTATCATCTGAGCCAAGTTCAATTTGTTGTCTACAAAATCTTTGAATATGGAGCAGTCTGAAATTTTGTTGTCTCGTAAAGGGTAAAACACAAGACAAAGTTTCTACTTCGTCAACCTACATCTATGAATTATTATTGAAAACTGCTTGATAGATAAAATATTACGCCTTTTGACGCTCATTTATCACATAACCTTCCTTGTTTTCAGTGTAATAGAGCCAATACTGGTTTTCTTATCTTACACACGTTTGAGATCAGTTTTTGTGACGTTTATAGGAGCATTTTGTGACGTTATAGTTAAGACACTGTATTCCTGCGCATTATTTTAAAAAAAAAAACAGGAATGACACAATTTTTTCTTTGAATTCAGATGTCGCGTTTGATTATCGTAATAAAGCTGGTGCTTGTTTCATTTTCAGATTTAAAATTAAATAATCACAGTGTATGACTGCTTCTTCTAAGCTGTTGTTACCGCAAACGTACAGTCATGTTAAGTCGTCTCATTTACGTATGTTTCGCACAGAGATGTAATAATTATACATGTAGATCTACTTCTTGTGATACAGTTGTGTGATAAGAAGAATCTGACAAAATGTTGTTAATGTCGTTTAGCTTACGTACAGTTTCCCTTTATATTTTTTTCTAGATTCGTTTAATAAAACTTTATCTCAACCACCAACTTATCTCACATGGGCATACTTTACTACGTATATGTATGCATATACATGTGTCTTGTAATACAAAATACTGATCCATACAAACACAAAACTTTTTTGTATAAAATTTGGAACAAAATTCGATAAAAATCTGTTTGTACCATATAAATCTAACCCAGGGGCGTAGCTAGCTCAAATTACATTGTGCGCAAAAGTAATATCGAAGTGCCGAGAGAGGAGAGTAGTATTTCCCAGGACCGTCTAGGAGTCTACCTTAGATTTTTATTCGTAGCGGCTATTTGATGGGCTCTGGTGACGTGTTTTTATTTTCAAATTTATTTTTCGTTTTTTAACAAAGTGTACGTTACAACGTTTTTGCATACTGGCAGCAATACTCCTATAACCCTTTCCAAAACGCCAAATTCCAGCCTCTTCAAAAACTCTTAACATCTGCTGGCGACAAGCTCGAAATTGATCCAAATGAGCTTAATGTCTCGGATAGGGTAGAAAACATTGTGGGAAAAGGAGAAAATGCTGGTTAACCAGCATTTTCTCCTTTTCCCACAATGTTTTCAAAAGTTTTCTCCCACAGGATCCGGTTAAAATTTGGGATTGTTTGGTAAAGGGTTAAAAAATTCATATAAAGCACAAAAGTTTTGTCCGGATTTCAGAAGCTAGGGAAATGAATTTTTAGAAGTTTACGAAGATTCATTTGACGCAGTTGACCCATGCAGACAGACAAATTCAATTCGTGTGAAATGAACATTAAATACAAACAACGGGAAAATAAATCCCTTTGGAAGTTTTGGTGTCAATTTCAAAGTTTACACAGAGTTATAATAGCGTTAAACGTGTTAAGTGATAACAACATGGAAAAAGGAAAAGTGACATTTGATAGGGGCCGTCACAAATCACGTGTGAAAGCCCCTTTTCTTTTCTATCGACTTTTGATTATCAATTTTGTTTGTACCGCCATATTTGACGAGGGATCAAATTTATTCTTCTATTCGATATGACAAACAAAATCTGGCCATATTTAACTAATTTTCACTCGGGAGCATGTTAAAGCAAGAGAAAAACGGCAAAAATCACGGATTTCGGGTTTTCTGTGATTTCAGAAAGCGCGTTGGGATTTCTTTGGTCTTACAAAATTCAAATGTTGTTAAAATGTAATAGTCGAGTAGCATGCGACTTCACATTCGCCATTTTCAATCCTTTACGAAATGGTACCGCATTTCACGACCAAAAAGGAAGAAAGCTTTTGAAAACATTTTGAGAAAAGGAGAAAATGCTGGTAACCAGCATTTTCTCCTTTTCTCAAAATGTTTTCTATCCTTTCAAAGATAAAAGACGTCTTTTACGTAGCTTTCAAGTTTGTCGTCTGCATCTGCTTTCAATTTGGACCAGTCAAAAATTTTGTCGTCTGGTAAAGAGTTAAACCCATTACCACACAATCACGAGATTTGACGAACTTGAAAAACTAGACTTTTAATAATATTGAGGGAAAAGGAGACAATGCTGGTAATCAGCATTTTCTCCTTTTCCCACAAAGTATTCTACACTTTTCAGGCACAAATTCCATCATTTGAGGTACATATACATTGTCGTCTGCAAGTGATTTCAATTTGGTCAAGTCTAAAATTTTGTCGTTTGGTAAAGAGTTAAAGCATCTTAGAAATGCATAAAATAAGAGCGGTTTCACTCTCGTTATACCCATCATATTTCAAGGCGCAAATAGCTTTTGGCGCGTCGGTCCCAAGTGGGACTTTTGTAATACCATTACGACCCGGCGACTCAGCTTTTTATGTTAGCTTTTCGCACAAAATAAAGAAAATCACTCAGACAAACATTCAAACTATCCCCGATTATTGGCTTTCGTTTTTATTTCTATGGTAAACCTGATATAGGATGTGAAAATTTGGAATTTTATGTGTGCCGCCGGGACCTAGTGAGATATGCATACTCATGTAAAAGTCTGCCAAATGGAAATGTGGTGTATAGATCCGTGAAATAAACTGAACATTTTTATTTGCTGACGTCAGATTGTATACATAAAATGGCGTAACTCTATGACTAAGATTTGTTTTTTATTCTTTGTCAAATATTTGAATTTTCAAGCTTTAGTTAGCATTCGTCCCAATGCTTTTATAATATGGTTACAAAAGAATATGTTTCAACAAAATCTTTGAATTACATCTTCTTTACTAATTCTATTCGTTTCATATGTAGTCATGACATGTAGGTTTACGGTACATTATGCTTCGAGGTAATCGCCGTTTTTTCGTCGTAATAAGCACCGGCGCCCTCTAGCGCCTTGTCTGGCCTCTATTTAGAGCGAAAGTATTTTGGCACAGATATTTCGTTCCAAAGCCAACTTCAGTTTCCAAAATAAAAGTTTAGAATGGAAGAAAAATACACAGGATGTGAAAGCGATGTAATCGGCACCAACATGCTTAACATCATTCACCCCACCCTCTAAAATCCTTCATTACACGCGCTTTTACAAAGAAAAAGACATGATGACGTATTTAGATCATCTGCTAGATCATGTGGCAATATTTTGAAATCATGTGACTACAAATTGGCGCCAAATATATTAAGTTGCAATGATTTTTTGACGAATACCATCGAAGTCACATGACTCAATTTCAAAATGGCAGCGGGACAGTGATGAAGGTCAAACTGGATTTTCTTTCAAATGAATGAAATCGAATGATATTTTCTATGAAGCTAACTAAAAGATGAAATTAAAATATATGGAAGATATTTTTTTTTTTTTGTGTGAAAGATCGAAATTTATTTTATCGAGTGAACATCATCGACAATATTTTAACGAGATGCACAGCCACGAGTGAAAATATTTCCGATGATGTCCACGAGATGAAATGAATTTCGATCTTTCAACGAAAAAGAAAAAAACAATTCTATCTATTTCATGCTTCTAACCCCTTCCTCTTTTGTTGGGGCTTTCGTCAAAATCCAGTACCGTTGTTTTCGAAAATTCCCCGTGGTGTACTCCCCTCACATAACAACGAATTACAATTATAAGTAAAGCTCGAGAAATATAGGGTATATGCACGTAAATTATATCATAGTTCCCTCTGTTTGGATGACACGTGCTGTTTACCTAGGTAACTAGTGCGCGGGAACTACTGTTTCCGGCTTCAATTGAAGAGTTAGAATACATAAAATCGGTATTTTTCACTGGTCGTAACCATGAAATATCGAACCTAAATCACCATTATTTCTTGATAAACGACTGCAAAGCATGAAATAAAACGTCTTACATAGTTCGTTCACGTCATCTTTGATATCACTGACGGAGTTTCTGATTGCAAAACGATACTCTGGTTATTCAAACTGCGAAAGTTGAACCGTATTAGCCAAATAGAATAGCACGGTTCCCTTACGCTTGCAGCACATCTTGTATTGTTTATTAGATCTAGTGTTTTTCGAGAAATTTTAATTCACGACAAAAAAATCTAAATGTATTACTTAAGACTTTATTGACAAATAATCACTGTATTTCAAATAAAACATAAGAACGTATTATCACCGTATTTTATGGACTTAATTGTAAGATAATACTTAAACAGAAAGATGTGGTTAGAAAAACGATAATATAGTATCACGAACTGGAACTATCCCCGTTTACAGACATAAATCCTCAGAAATGGAATTATTTTTCTCCAATTTCTATGAAATATAAAATGTCCATGTACAGTATTGGAAATCTAAAATTACACGTTGGTTAGACAAACACGAGTAGGAACGAAAACAAGACTCGTACGTGTATATTGATAAACTATAAGCTGTAAACGTTTGTGTGTTTGTTTGGTATTCAAGTCAATTTCAACATTATTTCGGTTACATCGCTTCGGCCGGTGCATCCGTCCATCTATTCCTAAAGTTTACTGAATAATGGGGTAGAATGGTCCTTTGACGTGCAGGATATTTACCGAAAGCGAAATGTATCGACACGGGTCAGCCTGCGCGTACTGCGCAGGCTGACCTGGGTCGATACTTTTTGCAGATGTATTAAACCCCCTTCTCAGAGATCACGGCTGGTATATTTTCAGATAGATTTGAAGGTGGATTATGTGAATTTGTTTGTTCTGTACTAACGCCCTTTTCAACTGTAATTCATTTTCTAAATTTCTTTTTCCATAACCTCCTAATTTCCAACATTATTGAAGTCGAAACAATTTTCAGCTGCTCCAAAGAAATGAATCCTGTCGCAAAGAGCGAAGATTAGCAAACTTTGGAAAAAATTTTGGCATAGCCAGAATTCGAACTTATAACTTTTGGATTTTTAGCCCTTTTCGTAACGACCACAGGCCTTTGAAGTTCCATTGGTTTATCACGGAGCTATGAAATTTTCATTGGTCGATCATTGAACACTGTTACTTAAAATGGCACATTGTCGCATTACCTCTATATCATATATTTCATATACTGTAGAGGGGATGCACCAACGTGCTAATCTTAGTAACAGCATTCGATGGTCGACCAATGAAAATTTCGGTATTCCGTGATAGCCCAATAGATTTTCAGCCGCTTCTGTAAAGTCTGAGGTATGGGGGCTCAGCGTATATTGAAAAACCAAGGGCCGTATACATCAACTGTTTTAAATGGCATGTTAATTCTCACTCTCAAGATTTTTCTAAAGTTCAAGGAAACACATTTTCTGATTGATTAAACCAAACTGTCTAGCCAACTGGAAATCGTGTCGCCTTCTAAATCTTAATACTACATACTTAATACTTTTAATACGAAGAATACTACTTGTAATGGTTGGCAAAACCGGGCCACGGAAGACAAGTAACGGAAATCAAGTCATTACTGTACCCATGGATATTTGATTCGTCTATTTTCAACTGCGTACAAGTCTAAAATTTTGTCGTTTAGTAAAGAGTAAAATGTCGTTTGTTGTGAATTTGTTTCAGGTCGAAATGTTTTTAGGTTCTTCATCCATCCATCAAACTTTTTTTGCCAATTTAGGAAAGGAGGCTTTCTTTGTGAGTGTATGTGTGTGTATGTGTGTGTGGTACAAGAAATCATCACTAAAAAGCAACTTCTCCCGTCAAGAAATATTATGCTTTCAGTTGAAATTCGCCGAGCCCAAAGTTGTATTATTATTTTGTCCCTGTACCACACAACCCCAAATTTTAACGACCCTAACCAAGTTGGCTTTTGAAAACATTGTGGGAAAAGAAGAAAATGTTGGTAACCAGCATTTTCTTCTTTTCCCATAATGTTTTCTATTTCCCCCCCACCCCAAAAAAAAAACAGTTTTCATTTTGTCGTCTGCAAATACTCTCAATTTGGAAAAGTCTAAAATTTTGTCGTTTGGTAAAACGGTACAAATCATCACATAAGCGGCAACTTCATACGACAAGAAATGATACACTCTATGTGAACTCTTTACCAAACGACAGAGTTTAAGACTAGTCCAAATTCAAAGCAGTTGCAGACGACAAACTAAATGTGACTTAAAAACTGAGATTTGTGTATGGTTTGGTAGAAAACAGTGTGGGAAAAAGGAGAAAATGCTGGTTACCAGCGTTTTCTCCTTTTTCCACACTGTTTTCATAAGGGTTTTTGCTCCGGGTCGTTAAAGCTCTGGATTATGTGGGAAAGGGAATAAAATTCGTCTAGCCCATGTGACTCGGAGGTATACTAGGGACTGTATTGACCAACCATTCTTAATTTCATTCGAAGCTTTATTCTCGATCTAAGAATATAATGCACTTTTCGAGTGGTTAAACCATTTGGATAGGCCAGTCAGAGGTTGTGTTTCTTTTAATTTTTGAAAATGCCTCAGAACAAGGCAAGGGAAATGTTCTTAACAATGGTTGGTGAATTCGGGCCCTTTGCAGGATTGAGTGTTCGGATTGATTTTTCTCCCATCGCTAAACGTCATTTTGATGTTGTGCAACTCGCAAAAGGAGCCAGCGGCTTGGAAAGAGTGTTCAGCACTGTAGCACTGATGCAGAAAGACAAGGAACGCGTAAATAGGTGCACCACCCGCAGTGATAGAACCGAATTTTCGTTGAAAAGAAAAATGTCAAACACATAATAAATAACTCTATCCGAAATACCACAAAGAGCGTGATTAGTCTTCATAACCTAATATCTTTAACCATCTTGTACATGTCGGCTTTTGAGACATGGTGGGGAAAGGGAGAAAATGCTAGTAAACAGCATTTTCTCATTTTCCAACAATATTACATACTCATCCAAAGACAAAACCATGTGTACAGCACTTTGAGCCACTTTAAATTTGTCGTCTGGAATTGCTTACATTCAAGTTTCTCATTTGACCGTGTGACTGAGAATGTCTTGATATGACCAAAAATAAATATTGTCTATTGAACATTTTCATCTTTTCAACAATAAAAATTAATTTCCATCCTTTCATCGAAAAATCTCATTTTATCGATTGGTAAAGAATTTAAGACAACTTGATATGACACGTAAAAATGATATACTGTCTTGTATAATAGCATTTTCTCCTTTTCCACAATATTTTCTATCATTTTATAGAAAAATCTCACCTGAACTGAACTGAACTGACATTTATTTTTTGACGTATACAAGTTGTGCATTGTCACAGCACATATACATATAATGAGTTTCTCATCACTGGGATCATTTTTTAAGGCTTAACCTCTAAAAAATACTCCCAGTTTGGGCAAGTCTAAAATTTTATCGCGTGGTAAAGAGTTTACCCTTCAACTAACAGATCCAAACTAAACGAAGCCTACAAGGAAGACCTTTGAAAACAGTGCTGAAATAGGAGAAATGCTGGTGACTGGCATTTTCTCTTTTACCAAAGATGTATTCTGATTTTTTAATAACAAAGCCTATCATTTCGGCTACATTCTATATATCGCCTCTAAATGCTTTCGGCTGTGTCTAAAATTCTATCGATAGAAAACAAGAGCAATTTTGATGCGCCAAGAAAAGGAATACTGTCTATTGAACATCATTTTATTCTTTTTCCACAATACTTTCTACCTTTAACAAGACAAATACCATTTTTGGAGCCTTTGTTTGTCCCCGACAAATACTTCCTGTTTGGACAAGTTTCAAAGTCTATCAACTGGTGAAGAATAAAAGAAAAAAAGAAATGTGCGACAAGAAATATACTTCCTATCAAACAACATTTTCTCCTTTTCCACAATATTTTATACCCTTTCAAAGTCAAACATCATCATTTAAGGAACTTTTTATTCGTCGCGTGCAAATGCTAAATCAATTTGGACAAGTCTAAAATTTCATCGATTGATCAAGGTTTAGAAAAAAAAAACAACTTGATACGTCAAGAATATCATGCCGTCTGTCGAACAGCGTTTTCTCTTTTTTCCACAATATTTTCTATCCTTTCAAGTCTAAAATTTCATCCATCGGTAAGGAGTAAAAAAGAAAACTCGATACGCCCAGAAACATGATACTTTCTATTGAATTCGTTTCTGAGATATACGAGCCGTGCTCTGTGAAAAGGGGGTTTAATGCATCTCAGTGATTCATTATACAAAGCAAGTCATCACATAATTATGGATCTATAATATCCATTTTATCGAACAACCGACTAAATCATGAAATAGAATCGTCCTTGGACATGCAGAAAATTGACCGATAGCAAAAAGTTTCTACCCATGTCAGCCTGCGCGGACTGCGCAGGCTGACATGGGTAGATATTTTTTGCAGATACGTTAAAACCCCTTTTCACATAGAATGACACATATATAATATAGTGCTCCGGGGATGAAGGGGCAAGTTTATTACAAGAAAATGATAAAGTTGGAAATTTTAAGACCTTTTGCGACCATCATCATACTTTATGTATTTGATTATCAGTGTCATATTGCAGAATTGTTTTATCTCTTCAGAAAATATAAGGTTTTTTTTATGTTTTATGTGGCGATTCATCTTCCGAGAGGATGACAGTTCAAAAATGGGTTTCCAAGCAACCGCTGTCACGTGACACGGCCACGATATCCATAGTGAGACATGACTTTTTTTTACTACACGAGAAAGTTTTAGACATTTCCAAAATGTAAAGCATTTGTAGACGACAAATTAAATGTGGTTAAAATGGTTTGATTTTTCTTCGAAAGTTTAGAAAATATTGTGGGAAAAGGAGAAAATGCTGGTTACCAGCATTTTCTCCTTTTTCCCCCACAATATTTTCAAAGGTGTCCCTTCCCAATGTCTTTAAAACTTTGTTATTTTTAAACTCTTTCAATACGAACTAGTATCCTCAGATCAATTTTGCAAAACATAATGTCAAGAGAATGGATTGCTCGTAAAGAACGATCTGTCCTTTGGTTACAATGTTTTATATGTTAATTATCAAACCAGAAAACATTTTGATTGTCGATATTTTACAAGAATGTTTTCAAAGCTATCCACTCCCGTTTTGTTTCAAGATATGAAAGCTAGTACATGTATATCCGTTACGGTGTCGACTATTTCAGGGTCCGTATTTACCAACCATTCTTAAAAACATTCTTAGTCTTATTCTCAAGAATTTTCTAAATTTGAAAGTAAACCAAATGGTTTAGCCAATCAGAAGTTGTGTTACTTTCTAAATCTTGAATAAAACTGAAAATGAGACGAAGAATGGTTGTTGAATATGAGCCCAGAGGTACTTGTCGATGGTGTAAAGCAAGATCAGACATAACAGAACATGCAGTCTTTATCTCCTTTGTAAAGTATTTAAAAAATAAAAGCAATTTTGACCAAATACGGGAAAGCTTGTCGTCTGCCTCCACTTTAGTTTATACGTTTACTTTCGAGTATTACCACAAAATTGTTGTTGTTGTCGTCGTTGTCGAAAAGCAAAGAATGAGAAATTTTATCTTTGGTCTGTGATGTTCAATATGTTTTAAGTTAGTTTAAGGAAAGAAAGTGTTGAACTTTGAATACAGATGTACATGTAGATTTAAAATCCTTTTCATCGACAAAATATAGCCGTTCACAGTTTACTTATCGTCGATCAATCTCCCGTATTCCAACAACCCTCACGTAAAAGATTTTTGAAAACGTAATGGGAAAAGAAGAAAATGCAGGAAACCAGTATTTTCTCCACTCCCGTCCAAGTTTCGTATCCTAACAAAGGCAACTCTCTTCATTTGAGCCCCATTTTATCTGTCGTCTGTGGTTTTTCAATTTGGACAAGTCTAAGACTTTGTCATCGGGTAAAGAATTAAAAGGCTTGACGTTTTTTCGGTTCACCAAGTACCCGCTCATATTAAACTCTTTACCAAACAACAAAATTTTGGACTGGTCCAAATTAAAAACATTTTTAGACGACAAATTAAAGTAGCTCAATTGACTCAATCTGTTTCTTATAGGTTAGAAAACATAATGGGAAAAGGAGAAAATGCTGGTTACCAGCATTTTCTCCTTTTCTCAATACGTTTTCAAAAGTCTAATTTCCCAGGGTCTTTAAAACTCGGGTGTGTGGTAATACGTTTTAAAATGATACTTGTGTATGAGTCAGAGTTTCCGAATTTCCGATTTTTTTTAAAGAAACAAAAGATAGCGAAGATTCGTTTTAATTTCGATGTGTATCTTTTGATAATCTCTTTATTGACTGTTTCAGAATTAAAATACATCGCGGAATGTAAACATTTTCAGGTCATTGTTGATAAATTTGTACCTACCATAACATAAATGGCGCGTGTTGTTGATTGAGAGAGAGTGTTGAGAGAGAGAGAGAGAGAGAGAGAGAGAGAGAGATAGAGATAGGGTGCGTGTGTGTTGAGAAGAGAGGGAGAGACAGAGAGAAATGAACCCCGTTATACTTTCATTAATCCTCGGAAACAAAGTGGTAATAAGTATACCCTCTTTGTTTTCGTTCATTCGACAGCATAATTATAGACTTAATGTAAATAAATAAATAAAAAAACAAATGATGATTTCACTGTTATCAAATATTAAGTCCCCAAAAATTCATCATCAAAATTTTGTACGGTATTTACGGAAATGAAAAAAAACTAACAAGACCATTAATCGTCTTTTCCTCCAAATAATGGCCTGAACTTAAATGACTTGTAAAACATATTCAGAACAAATTTAACCTAAATAAACAACGATTACATTTTTACAATTTCAGCTTTATGGTTGACATAAGTAGCTTTTCCTTGCGGCGTAAATCACGATCAGACTGCAGAGTACACACAACTTAATTTCGAGATTTACGAAGTACTCCTTTTTCGTTGAAATGTTAGTATATTTGCAGCTTTTTCTGTGATAAAACTATAATTGCTACTAAGATGGAAAACGACGCGATATCATCTCACGACGAACAGTTACTTTCATAATCACATGCAGACGAGATTTTATCCTCTTGAAGAGGATAAAATGTCGTCTGCATGTGATTTTGAAAAAAGTGTAAAATTGTTCCTTATGATTCTCATTTTCTTACACTTTTTTTTTTAATGAATTTTTCGTGTATAAAACCTAATTAAGGTAGTAGACCCCTAATGGAAAACAGCTATTTCCACTATAATATTATCCTACAAAATTTGCTATGATTAAAAATGAGTATTATTGTACTACTTTAACGGAGCCATTTTTTCCTTTTTTTCCTTCTTTGAATTACCATTTATAAATCTAAAACCACTATATTCTCATTACAAAAGGAGATAATAATTACCTCCCTTTTCAGAAAACTAACAAAAGTATCAACAAATAATTTCAAGATAGACATCAAAGGAATTTCTGGTCGGTTAAAAATGTGAAAAAGTATTATATCAGTATAAATCCGTATTTATCAACTAACAAGAAATTTCAGTCCATGTTGCACTAGAAGCGTTAGGGGTCTACTTCATTAATAAATAATTGATACTGCATTCCAACTTTTTTAAAAGTTACATACTGCAACTTTGTTGTTAACATTACATAACACAACATGACAGAACGTGAATCAACATGAATAACATAACATACCAAAACATAACATACTACACCATGAAATAACATAACTTAACACATGACATGATATAACATAACATAAAGGGTTTTTTTTTTTTTATGAAATATGAACATATTTAGAGCCAGCTATATACAAATAAAAGTAATGCATTTTTTTAACGGGAAAGCCAGGTAAGTTGCAATTTAAGATGAAACACGATAGAATGCATCACAATCCCACAATCTGTAATTTTCAGTCGAACCTCGTCAGATGACACTTACGCGCTGGATGTGCCACCCGAAATTTATCTGGAACAATTTTTTAAATCATTGCCTCACGGGTAAAAATTATCCAAATTGAAAGTATTTTCAGGCAACAACGTTCATTCATTCGTTCGCTTGTTCGTTCGCTCCCTCCCTGGCTCACTCATTCACTCACTCACCCACCCACCCAACCTTTCACTCACTCACTCACTCACTCACTCACTCACTCACTCTCTTATTTATTTATCCATCTATCTATCTATCTATCTATCTATCTATCTATCTATCTAATCTATCTATCTATCTATCTATCTATCTACCTATCTATCTATCTATCTATCTATCTATCTTTTTATTTATTTATTTATTTATCGATTTATTTCCTTATCTGTTTGTTTCCTTATCTATTTATTCATTTTCTTAAGATTTATTCTTGTGGTTCCGAATAAAATAAAAAGTGTATGCTTATCAAAATGTCTACAATAACATTATGCTTAGTAGTTTTTTGATATCATGTACATAAATATTTTGCAGTTCTTGACGTATATATTTCAGAAATTGTTGTCTTAAAGTTTGTTCCAAAAAACGAGCATGTCACAGACCATTTGAGCCATGCTATGTAAAAAAGGAGTTTTATACATCTGCAAAAAGTATCGACCCAGGTCAGCCTGCGCAGTCTGTGCAAGCTGACCTGGGTCGAAACTTTTCGACTTTGGTTGATTTTCATCATTTCAAAGGACCAGTCTATCTCAAGATTCAATTGCTTGTTATATAAAACGGATTTTATGGATCCATAATTATTTGAGGACTTCTTTAGTATGCATCGCGAAGACGCATTAACCCTTTACCACACAATCCCGACTTTTAACGACCCTGGGGGAGAAGGCTTTTTGAAAACATTGGGGGAAAAGGAGAAAATGCTGGCAAGCAGCATTTTCTCCCTTTCCCACAATGTTTTCTTCCCTGTCAAAAACAAAAATCAACCTTAGAATTACATTTATTTTGTCCTCTGCACATGCTTTCAATTTGGTGGAGTCCGAAATTTTGTCATGTGGTAAAGAGTTAAACCCCCTTTTGCTAGAGACTGGCAGATTTATCTTCTATTCATTGTGAATTAATCAGCCAGTCATTCAATCAATCAGCCATCAACACGTCATACCATTTTTTTTTTTTTCTAAAATAATTCATTTATTACTCATCACTTATTGAACAGAATCAACTGTGTCAGAAAGTTTTTAATTTTACGCTTTTTATGAAAATATACAGAAATAAGAATTAAGCGAAATTGTTGACTGAATGCTTCTAGAAATAATGAAAACAAAACAAAGTTAAAAAAAAAAATTGATAAAATGCAAAATGATAACATTATTAAAATTTTGTAATGAAAACGATAAGTTTCATCGAATATTTATTTACTTATCTATTCATCGTTAATTTGTGTATTTTAGATCTATTTCGTTCTTTTTTATTAACTAATGCGTTGAACCTTTTCATGACAATCAATAAAATGAATAAATTTATGTGTCCTGAAGAACAGATAAAACAAACAGTTCTAACTCTATACTACTCGACAAAATGTTAGACTTGTGTAATTGAAAGCATTTGCAAGAGACAAATCGGAATTGTATCAAATAACGGAATTTATTTCTGAAAGCATAGAAAACGTTGTGGGAAGAGGAGAAAATTCAAGTTACTAGTATTTTCTTCACCTTTTCCAGCATTTTTTTCAAAAGCCTTCTCCAGGCACAAAAATGTTTGATATAGACTTAAAGTGTCTTGAACATCATGCACGATGTAATTATAGATGAGCCATGCTCTGTAAAAAAGGGGGCTTAATGCATCTGCGAAAAGTATCGACCTAGGTCAGCCTGCGCAGTCCGCGCAGGCTGACCTGGGCCGAAACTTTTCGCTATTGGCAAATTACCTCTCCACCTCATGTTTAGGTCGGTTGTTAAAAAAAAAGTGGCTATTAAGGATCCACAATTATGTGATGTCTTGATTGGTATCATGCATCAGGGAGATGCATTAAGCCCCCTTTTGCCAGAACATGGCTGATACATAAAAACGCCAGTCAGTAACAAGATATAAATGACTTTACCTTAAAAAATGCATCGTTCTCAAACTGTGTATCAATTCACTCGTCCATTCCATCACGTCACATATAAACACAATGTCGATAAAATGAATAAAACGAAATATGCCACTTTTGAAACCTCTAAAATTTACTGGCAGTGGGGAAAATGCACAGTATTGCAAACTTCAGCAAAATTTAGATAAAAGGGAGACAATTCAATTTTAAGCCACTTCATGATTTTTAATTGCCTTTCTACGAAATGACTGTCACGTTCTTAAATTTTGTTCCACTGTATTTTTCGAGGTATTTATATAAGCTGGCTTTTGACATACTTCTTGGTATATAGTCTCCAATGTATCAAAAGTAATTTGCGACTGGTACAAAATGTGTACATGATTATCCTGCGGTCTGTGCAGAGATTTTGTGGGCCTTTTTGCGGACCTTCTTGTGACACTTATAACCAAGGTTTTTCTTCTGTTAAATGGATACCCTGTGGGGATTTTTCAGACCTTATAAAATGGATAATGTAGAGGATAATCCTTCTCTCGTTCTAATTGGTAATTTATTATTATTTTTACTTCCCCTATTTTCCCTCGTTACTCTAATAACCCACCACTGTACAGTATACATGTACATGTATTTTCAGATACACCATTATAGCAGCAGCTCTTCCTTTTCCAACGATGAGTTTATCTTATTGAATATTTCACTTTTCAACATTATGCAAAACGATTACTTTTCACTATTTCTGTTCATACTGAAAGATTTTGGAGATCTGCAAAAATGACAAGTAGCAAAAAGTTTCGACTCATGTCAGCCTGCGCAGACTGCGCAGTCTGACATGGGTCGATACTTTTTGAAGTTGCAAATTATATTTGATTGATCTTGTCACGAGGCTAGGAAAGTAACGCTCATATATTGAGATGAAAACGTGTGTTTTCCTGGGTTTTCTTTTGTTGTCTTCTGTTCTGTTTTATTGTTGATGATGTTGTTAGCAGCGGTGGTTCTTATAAAGCACTTAATACGAGTAACTCGTAAAAATCTATACAACAAATTTTAGACTCGTCCATATTGAAAGTATTTGCACGCGACAAATTAAATGTGGCTCAAATGATAGGGTTTGTCTATAGAATAATCGGTAACATTTGCGGGCAAGGAGAAAAGGCTGATAATCAGCATTTTCTTCTTTTCCCACAATGTTTTCATAAGCCTTCATCCTCAACGTCATTAAGAGTGGAAACTGTTTGGCAAATGGTTAAAAAGATTGTGAAAAGGAGAAAATGCCAGTAACCAGAATTTCCTATCTTTCCTACAATGGTTTCTATCATTTTAAAAACAAATCACATCATTTGAAATACATTTATTTCTTAGTCTGTAAGTGCCTTCACTCTTCACTTTGGACAAGTCTAAAATTTCGTCGTCTTGTGAAGGTTTAAAATATGTATATACATATTTGGATGTTCCGTGATTTTAGAATCTAACTGTAACTGTCATATTTACAGATATATGCATGATGCGCGCATCACGTCAGACAGCTCGTTTCCGATAGGCCTATTTAAAGTCTGTGTGCAGTTTACTGGCAAATCAACGTTAATATTTGTCCCACCCCCATGGGTTTTTTTATGTGTGTATCTTTGTTTTTATGTAAATTTTAATTTCAAATATCGCTGGTCTGGATAAATTAATTAGAGTAAAGTTCTTTAGATACTGTAAAACAAGATTTTTAGGTCTCAGAGTGCTGAGCACAGCCCCAGTTACTTTTGCGGACAGTGTAGATCAAGATCAGACTGCGTAGAAATCGGAGTCTGATTTGGGACCAAGACTGTTCTCAATTTTTGTGAAACAGTAAAGTTCTTTCTTTCTTTCTTTCTTTCTTTCTTCTTTCTTTCTTTCTTTCTTTCTTTCTTTCTTTCTTTCTTTCTTTCCTTCTTTAAGACCTTAGAGCGTTGAACAAAACATTAGCTACTTTTGCGAACTGCGTAGATCAAGATGAGACTACACAGACTTCTTTGTTACATATATTACGTGATTTTGACTATATGCATTTGTACTCATCCTTCGTCGTAGGAGTGTCCTTGGGCAAGACACTTCAGATCCTTAGCCTAGTACTGGTGAAACCCAGAAAATATATGAGTATCTGACCTGTCGTCGTGATATCACTGAAATAATGTTGAAAGCGGCGTAAAACATCATTCAGTCAATCAATGTTCTCATCCAGTAAAATATCTGTTCTGTTCTTCTTTTTTGCTATCCCAGACTTAAAGTAACAATAAAGCCCAAAAGTAAACAAAGCGAGTGTTTAAATGCATTTGAATTGATATCATACCATTTTAAAGTATGGAAATTATTGTGAAGATGACAGTCTGTCATTGTACGGTCGGTCGAAGTGTTAGTTGCTGACAGAGAAATTAATTTCAAAACTAGGTTAAAACCTGCCAGGTAGCTGTGTTTTTTGTTTACTTTTTGCCTGATTTTGAAGATCTGTTTTCTGCCAGCGATTAATATATGACCCGACCACACTATAACAGATTGTTATCTCCACAATATTTTTCATACTTTTAAACGGTATGATTTAAATTTAAATGTATTATGACACCTTTTTAGATATTTTGGCCTTTACTGGATCTTTAAGTGATGATTTCATTTACCCAAGGCCTTAAGTTTTAACCCTTTCCTAAACAATCCCGCATTTCCTCCCTTTCCCACAATAATTTCCACTATTTCACAGACATCATTTGAGCCACAGTTCACATGTTGTCTGAAAACGCTTATGATATGCATGGGACCAAAGTTTATCGTGACGTAAAGGCTTAAAGATTTTAGAATACATGTAATGGTACATGAGCCATGCACTGTGAAAAGGTTCGTTATGCATTTGCAAAAAGTATCGACCCAGGTCAGCCTGCGCAGTCCGCGCAGGCTGACCTGGGCCGAAACTTTTTG
Source organism: Hippopus hippopus (assembly GCA_946811185.2). Classification (NCBI taxonomy): domain Eukaryota; kingdom Metazoa; phylum Mollusca; class Bivalvia; order Cardiida; family Cardiidae; genus Hippopus; species Hippopus hippopus. Next base: position 35,476,839 of record OX328109.1, on the reverse strand, counting down.
CTTTTGGCCAGTTTTCTGCATATCAAAGGACCAGTGTACCTCATGATTCAGTCGGTTGTTCGACAAAATCGATTTTATGGATCCATAATTATATGATAACTTGCTTGGTATCATGCATCACGGAGATGCAATAAGCCCTCTTTTACCAGTAATGTATGTCAACAATAATTGGTATTCTGTCTGCATAATGAAACGTTATTTCGATCTTGAAATAATATTGGCGTTTTAAAAAAACATTGTACCAAAATTTACCAAATTAGTCATATAATGTAACAATGGTTTGGTTTTAAGGTTTAAAGGGACATTAACCCAGATTTTGTTTCTCTGTTGTTTTCATTCGCATGCAAAGATTGCTTTAACCACTTACCAAACAATCCCTGGTTTTAACGACCCTCTGAAAGAAGCCCTTTGAAAACATTGTGGGAAAAGGAGAAAATGCTGGTAACCAGCATTTTCCTCCTTTTCCCACAATGTTTTCTACCCTTTCAAAAACAAATTTCATTTTTTCAGTTACATTTCAATTGTTGTCTGTAAATGCTTTCAATTTGGACCAGTCGAAAATTTTGTCGTTTGGAAAAGAGTTAAAATCAAAATCCAGATAGAAATACACGTAGAAATACACGTAGAAAACACGAGGAATTACCAAGGTTTTTTGTATTTTTTACTGTAAAATTTCCTATCTGGTTTGTAACGGCATAGCTGTTATTGCATAACAAGGAATAAATATTTTTTTTTAAACACGGCTCCCTGCCATTTGTCTCTATAACTCAGTGGGTAGGGTCACCGATTATGATTTTGAAGGTCGTGGGTTCGAGTCCCACCTAAGAGTTCGTATTTTTGTCTCTACAAAATAACAACTGTCTCCTTCGAATAAATGGGATCACAATGCCCCTTTAAGACACCAAAATCATTTCAGAATAATTTCAAAATCATTTTTTGTTGTGTTTATTTTATCGACATGTAAAAAGGATGATGTATTGTAACAGTGAGTAAGCACCAGGAATCTATTTCTTATGCACCGGATATTATTGGGTATTTTGGCCCTCACTTATATTTAACTCTTGTCTGTGCATGTCACATTCTTCGAAGATTGAGCTGGCTGCTATGATGCATTACTATCCTGTACAGAATAAATATTAATACGCGGTGCGTATAACTCAAAACTCTGCCGCAAGCGGAAAATGACTATAAATAATACGTTTGTGGAGAAATCAAGCCTGTTTTCGCTTCAAATTTATTACAAATATTTTGATTTCAAATTGGAAGAAAAATTTTAAAAAGATACAATTGTTTACTGCAGTCTTAGTGTACGGTTTCTAAATATAGATTTAGGGAAAACCGGGTTTTGTGCAGGGCTTTTCATAGACTTTAACAGCAACAATAAAAAAATGTTCCCACTTTGTTGGGCTTATACTGGGGCTATTTCCAAGGCCAATAGAGGCTATGTTTATAACTGACTCGTGCATGGGTTATTCAGTAGCTAACCATGGCTGTATGAATCGTACCCGGTAGCACTGTTTTGATTAAATGTATACTTTTTTTTTTTGAAATTCGCAGCATTGATTGTCATCTTGAAAAGTAGTCCGGTTCTGGGTCCATTTCTACATTTGAAAGTGATACAACTTCTGATTGGCTAAACCATTTGGTTTAGCCAATCAGAAGTCGTGTTACTCTCAAATGTAGAAAATGTTGGAGAAAAAGACTAAAAATGTTCTTACGAATGGTGGTTAGTGCGAAACCTGGATCTAGAATGCCCAAATCAGATAAGTATGTACTTGAAAATGCCACTTAGCGGAAGATAATGACACATGGTCAGATTTTGCGAAAATAATGTGCATGCTCAATTTTTTCACTGGTTGCTGAGATACCAAAAGCATACTTTTTCTAACGCTACATTTTTGTAATTTATGGATTTTTTTTTTTCACAAATTACTGACTTAATTTGTTGGACCTTGTAATATTTTTGGACTTGTGAGATTTTGAAAATCTTATCGAACGTCCAAAATATCAGAGGGCCTAAACAAGTAAGACCGTAATTTGTAGAAATATCCTTATATATGGCCCATCGCTTTTTAGGTATCATTTACAGTTGTACACAATGTACACAATTTCATCTATTACCATGTTTCACTACGTCCAGTTCGTTCCACACCCAAGTATTTCACGATTTATCAGGGTTAACTTTACATAATACGTCTCAATTTTGACTGTGGCTATCACAAAGAAATTTAACTCTTTACCAGAAGACAAAATGGCCTGCAACACGCGAAAAGGGACATTCGGACATTTGCGTTAGTGTCGTCTCGGATCAGCCTGCGCAGTCCGCGCACGCTAATCCGAAACGACACTTTCCGTTTTTATGTAATTTTCTGTTTTGCGCAAGTCTACTGTAGCACAAAATCTAATGTAGGCGTAAAGTGCCGTCTCGGATTAGCCTGCGCGGACTGCGTAGGCTGATCCGAGACGACACTTTACGCAAATGTCCGAATGCCCCTTTTCGCATGTTGCACGCCAAATAATAGCCTTGTCCGAATAGAGTGAGTTTAAATGTGGCTCATAATATGAAATTTGTCTTGGAAGAGATGGAAACATTTTGGCTTTCAACTTGGACAGTTCTGAAAACATGTCGTTAGGTAAAGCCTGCCAGCATTTTCTCGTTTTTCCGTAATGTTTTCTGCCCTTTCAAAGATAATTCCCATTTTTTTGAAGAAATGTTTTATTCATCGTGTACAAATACTTTGAATTTGGACAAGTCTCAAACCATGTCGTTAAGTAAAGCGTTAATTTACGACATTGCCCTCGCTGACTTCTGATTCGTCTTGTTATCACTGTATTTCGCCTGCATACCGATTATATTTAGGTAGGCAATAAAATCTCCACACTCTTGTCGCTTGTCTGATTTTCATACGTTTTTTATCCTCCAGATGGCGCTGATATTGCTTGTTACCCATAATTCATAGTTCAAAATGTCAGCTGGATCCTAGCAGTGTGTTAGATGTTTGACGCGTATTTTAGCATTTTTTAGTTTTAATTGAAGATCTCAAAGATTGTAACATGATTCATTTTTGCAAATATCTTGCATTTTACTTCCTCAAATAAAAACAAAATACGTGGTAAATGTAAGTCTCGAGGACCTCAGACTCGACAGACACGTGTTTCCACAACACTAAATGGATGGGGACCAGCTCGCAACTGGGCGGAAGCCAGGAAGCCAGGAAGACCCGGGCCCGTGTTCAACCAACTATGTTAATAAGTACTCGTATTCCCATTCTTAATCTGAATGCAGTAAGCAACACGCTTTGGTTTAGCTAGTCAAAAATTACGTTACTTTGAAAATTGGAAAAATATCGAGAGTTAAGCTAAGATTTCAATTTAGAATTGTTGGTCAATAATTATGGGTCTGGCTTCAGTCCAGAGTCTGCAAGTCCATACGAGGGTAATAGCGCCGGCAAAAAAACTCGCAGAAAAACAATAAAATGTCTGAAAATCTGATGGCAAAGCACCCAACCAAATCTAACTTAATTTTCTAAATTTTCAAAGGGAGACAACCCAACAAGCGGTACCTCACGAAAGAGAGCCATGCATTCGTCGCTTGCCCTACGCCTCTAATGGGCTCCATCATTGTTGTCTCGCCGCATGAGGGCGGCACTATATTTTTATTCGCTTTTGAAAAATGCCTGTGGAGGTAGCCATATTGTTTACTATAAGGACTGGTTCAGTGTCTTTTTTAACATACATGTAAAAATACGGTACTTTCATTACCAGATCGAGCCCGTACCAACTTTGTTTTTCTATTTGGACTAATTTTTTTTAACATGTGAAATACTGTACTTTCATTGCCAGATCGATAAAAACCAGATCGTACCCCAGATGGCCTAGAGTTTAAATATTTGTCATGTAGTATCACTACGTGGACCTCTACGAAGTTTGTTCAAGTAATGCCCTTGGCGTAACAAATTAACCCGCTGTAATGTGCCCTATTTCAGAAACAACTGATTTGCGGCGCCATTGATGTTATGCATCAATATTTTCTTGATGATACTTATTTTGGCCAGTCCGATAGAGTATATCCATCTTTTGACACTCTTGAGCATTTATGATAACAACATGAACAAGTCTCGCGAGACAGCCCGATATAATTGAAACCTACACGATGTCCATAACGTAGCCAAATCGTTAACTGACCCATAACGGGAAAAGAAAATGAGAAATGAAAGCCTTAGTATACTTATTAGACACTGCATTGCAATGAAATGTGCCTCCGTTTAGTACAGATGGCTGCGTTTGACTATACTCCATACATGATGTCAATGACTTTTGTTTACACGTGGTCCCAGTAGTAAGTCTTAACTCTTTACCAAGCAATCCCTTGTTTTCAAGACCCTGGGAAAGACTGCTTTTGAAAACATGGTGGGAAAAGGAGAAAATGCTGGTAACCAAAAATGGTAAACTTGTCCGGATTTAAAGTATTTTCAGACAACAAATTAAAGAAGGCTCAAATTGTCTTTGAAAACGGGGTGAAAAACACGTTGTGGATAAAAAAAGGCCGGTCCACCCGCATTGTTCTTGACGGCATTCGACTGATTTCGATTCTTAGGCATTCTTTCTCTTTCCTCCTCCCCCCCCCCCTTTCCCCCACTATATGATAAGGTTTAACCGGTTTGCCGCGGTAAACTTGTCTTATCATTAAGCCCTGGGATTGGAAATTAAAAGGTACACTGGGGCTTAAACCGAATCCTTTGCCAATCTCGACCTCTGTTGTCTTTTGTATGTCTAACCTGGTATCATCACTGTCCAATACGAATAGAATTTTCCAGAAAAAGAAGCTAGATATCGAATATTTGCGTTGTGTCTATTGGTGGGAAATGTTCATTCCATGTACTTGACAGTTAAACCGTTTCCCAAACAATCCTTCTTTTTAATGACCCAGAGGAAAGAGGCTTCTGAAAACATTGTGGGAAAAGGAGAAAATACTGGTAACCAGCATTTTCTCCTTTTCCCACATTGTTTTCTACCCTTCAAGATTTAAACTCCATCATTTTGGCCACATTTGAATTGTCGTCTGCAAATGCTTTCAAATTGGACAAGTCTAAGATCTTGTCGTCTGGTAATGTAGACAATGAAGGGTTACGGCGTATTTCAGAACGATAAAGATAAAAACGTTGAATGTGCATGTTTTGGATCGCTTTGGTTGTTTTCTCTGTCGCCATTTTGGGGAGTATCAGACGACAGAGGTGTGAAACTGACAAACTTTGCCGTCTGTTCGGCGGGAAAACTTATCCGGGGTATTAGGCTTTGCATTTCGACTAGAAAGGGCTTACACAAAACGCCAAATCATAAGCCCAAAATACGGACGATGAAAACCCCATTTAAGAGAGAAAGGTCACAGGTCAAATAATTTAAGGATTAAAATGTACGCACAAGAAATGTTTGGTTTATTGAACGGGCGCCCGGATCCCTTTGCAGTTGGCCCGGTACTGCGGGAGTTATACTTAGATATATCTAAAGTTAATACATTTGACTCAATTGAGAAAAGTTGAAATGATAAGTACCAAATGTAAAACATTGTGCAAAACGAGCAATTGTTTGTAAAAGGGCAACGGCTTCCTTTCCCCTATTTTTTAAAAGCTTATTTCTGCAGGGGCGTAAATACACGTGTTTGTGAGTTTAAAAGTTCAAGAAAAAGTTTTTTATGATGTAGTTGTCTGTTGCCACATTCTACCAGACCTTTGATATATGGATAGAAAAATCACCGAAAAATAAAAGAAAAAAAGATATTGATGTGCATGTTTTACAAGAATTATACATGTATTTATAGTTCTGCTTCAAGCAAGAAAGAAAATCATGCAAGCGAGAGAGGGGGGCAGGCAGGGGTGGCGGAATGTTTTCACTGACCCTTATACACTTTTTTTGTTTTTCATAGATACCCGTTATTTTGAAATGTTGCGAGCAAAGAACTTCTTTGAGACAGTAGATACGATAATCCGCTATCCCACATGCATAGCAAAAATTTCAAAATAACTTGATAGCCTATGAGACATTTTATTTTGTTGGCCACTGTGCGTCTGTATTTTTTTTATGAGAAGGACACCATTCAAGTCGGTGTGATTACCCAAGCCAGCCTTCTCAGCGTAATATAAACCACCGACAAGATAGCGCACTATCCTTTAGTGTCTTATTCTTTAGGTTTCAAATCACATGACTTGTTTAACCAATCAGACTTTGTATCAGAAATTCTACTTGTAGCCTTAATGTGATTTTATTGGTCCTTTCGCAACGCAAGTAACCGTTTTATCAGCTACTCCTAAGAAAAGATGCTCAATATAGACAAAGCATTTAGTTAACCCTTTACTAAACACTGTTGTATCTCAACAATCCGTCGGAAGCCACTTCTAACGACTGGTGGATAAAAGGGGGGAAATGCTGGTGACCAGTACTTTTTTCCCTTCCCGTTTATGTTTTCAACCGTTCAGTGACAATCCCACATTTAATTTGACGTCTGCAAAGGCTTTTCATTTGTTCAAATCAAAAATTTTGTTGGCTTGTCAGTGTGAAGCATTGTATTTGACACAAAACACGTGATAGCTGAGAGTAGACATAAATGAATTTTTTTCCCTCTAAAAAAAAAAGTTACCTCATCTATCTTCTGCAGACGACGTTATGTTACTATTCTTTTATTCCATATAAAAAACACGTCTACTAAAGATCTTTGAGTTATAACTCAGCAGACATCACGTTGGATTTCAGACGGAGCTTAGCGAAAGGCGAAAACGTATTTATATATATGCCATGCTCTTACAAGAGGTCATTTAATACATCTCCCTGATGCTTCATCCCAAGAAAGAAATCACATAATAATGGATCGATAAAATCCATGCTGTTGAACAACCGACTACTTTATGAGTTGAATAGTCCTTGGACATGCGGAAAATTTACATAAAGCAATCAGTTTCGACCCAGGTCAGCCTGTAACAAGTAACAGTTACTGACCAATGGCAGAATTCAAAATTCCAGGCACCAAAATGGACGGACGGACGGATGGGTGGATGGATGTTAATAAACCTGATGGATTTATGTACTTGTGTATTAACGCACGATAAACAGGTCTATGTACGACGGCATTTATCAAGGACAAACGCAGTTCGAAGCTAAATTTTATTACATAAAAACCATTTCTACAAATTCACGTTATCTTAATGTAAGTAAACCTTCCTCTTCAAAGTTTTTCTTACCCTTTTAGAATCAATGGCGAAAGCAGGGGCGTGTGTGAACGGCATAGATCCAAGATCAGACTGCACAAAACGTGCAGTCTGATCTTGGATCTATACTGTCCGATCGTTAAGTCAAGTCTATAAGACGAAAAAATCTTTCTAAGTTTTACTAGATCGTATTTTCAGCCATTGAAATAGGCGGAGTTTATATATTTGGCGCTGAAAGAGCCAACTCTTTACAACACAGTCCGGAGATAGAAGCATTTCGAAAATATTGTTGGAAAAGGAGAAAAAAAATCTGAAAGGTTGCATTTTCTTCTTTTCTACCCTTTCAAGGAACAATATCTACAATATGAGCTACATTTAAATTGTCGTCTGCAAATGCTTTGAATTTGGACCAGTCCAAAATTTTGTCGTCTGGTAAAGAGTTAAAACTTCAGCAGGTCAGACTGCTTGTTTATCGGACGCCTGATTGTAATTGTTTATAACCCTCTTGAAATATCTCCTTGCAGAATGGCGTCGAAAACATTTATCACTTTATTCTTTACCACGTAATTCAGAGTTTTAACAACCCTGAGGAGGAAAGCCTTTGAAAACATTGTGGGAAAAAGGAGAAAATGCTGGTAACCAGCATTTTCTCCTTTTTCCCACAATGTTTTCTATTCTTTCAAAAACAAATCCCGTCATTTAAGTCATTTAGATTTGTCGTCTGCAAATGCTTTGAATTTGGACAAGTCCAAAATTTTATCGTCTGCTAAAGAGTGAATACTTAAACATGCACCAAAACTTTATGCCACAATTATGTTGTTAATTATTCTATGCTTTAACGATCTACGTATGAAAAGCTTTGATTGTCCCAAAATTGTCTAGTATGAACAAGAAGGCTTCAATTTTACCAGACAAAATATTGGTTGGATTCATGTTGTTTTTTAGTTTTTTTTCCACTTCATTTCGAGAATACAGAATTGGGCGTCATGAAGTAAAGGCACCGGGGTCTAAAAAGCAATAATCCTTTCAGTAAGTATTTAAAGATTAGATTTTAATCATTTAAAATTGCAGTCTTATCAAAATTTAGTGTTTGAATCCACTAGATAGTTGCCATCATTAACGAAAAGAACTACTTGACCTTACGTATGCGCGAAGTAATTTGTCTAACTTCCGGTTAGGTGGACTTGACAACGATAAGTTGAAATTAGTCCATCTTCAATGTAATAAGACATGCAAATAAGGCCGATTTGCTTTGATAATTTCTTTACCTTGTCTCGAATTCGACAATTTATATCTATCCCTACTTAGAATAAAAGAGCGAAAATGTTTGATAAATAGACAAAGACACAAAAGGTATTTTGTAGATCGGAAAATTTACAAGGTAACATTTGTTTTGTACACTAAGTACTTCTTTTTCGGATTTCAAAGGAAAGTGGCGTATTTATTGTCGCAGTGCGGAGACAAATTTGTGTTAATTTTGTTGATTTTGTCGGACCATTCACCCTGTCAATTGATCCTCATTAGCGTCACACTAAATATTCTCAAACACTTTACAAAACGAATTTGCCCACCTTTCATTTTCGTCCGCGTCCTGGTGCTGTATTCACCACGCATTCTAAATTGCATTCTTAGTCTTTTGCTAGAATTAGAAAGTAAAGCAATTTCTGATTGGCTTAACCATTTGGTTGAATCAATCAGATGTTGTGTTACATTGAAATTTAGAAATTCTTGAGAACTAGACTCAGAATGGTTGAAAAAGTGGTTGATAAATACGGCACCCCATTGGCATAGTGGGTAAGGCTGCAGCCCTTTGTATGACTTTGGATGAGGAATTGAAGAGCCACAACCTAGCACATGTATATTTTTTTTCCAGCCCACTGGCAGATTTCCGACATAGCTATCGGCGCAACATTATTATAGTGCAAAACAATTTCTCCCGAGCTGATTGGATAATACGCTCCGAATATACCGATATATTGCTGTCCACTGGCAGCAAACAGGGAACAACACAGTTTCCCTGTCGGGAGCACTGTAGTCTTGACTAATCCACTTCAACGCTAAGTCCAAGATGGCGGCGTCGAATGGAAGTGAGTCACCCACAAAAAATACACCTCATTATCACTTGTTTCCCATGATGGTTGTTAATAAAGCGGAGAGGAGGTAATATTTTTGAAAATAGATGAAAATAGTAAAGTATATTATCGTTTGTTGTCATTCGAAAACAGATACAAGGAGTTAAAGGAGCCTTCCTTCGTCATGTAAACAAATCGTGAAGTGTCAAAGGTCATATTTTTACAATTGAGAAATAAACTATTGATCGTTTGAAGCAACTAATGGTCGTTTGTTTACTATTACCAAAAAATCATAAAATACCAATACCAATACCAATATCTTTATTCATGTATTCAGGCCTCTGGCCCATATACAGTTACATAACACACAATTCTTTGTACAGTTACTTACTTTAAAGTTATATAAATCCATAGTTTGGTGAAAGTTAGTCGAATGAAAGTGATTTCACGCACTAAAGTTCACGCTTTACACGGTTTTTCGTGACGTCAGTTTTTAGTGACGTCAGTTTTCAGTAGGCTGGGGCTCTCAGGAGGTGAATTTGATTTCGTTAGCGTACTCGATGCGTGAGACCATTAAACAGGAAAATTTCACTTGAATACACCTTGGAATGGTAAGACATTGTAGTATAATAAATTCCTTGTCCAGGGAGGTGTCAGGGCACTTGGAAACTTGTTCATGGCTGTGGCGAATCATGTCGCTACATAGCCTCGCCTCGCCTCGGCTCGGGGCGACATGATTTGCCACAGTCGTGAATAAGTTTTCAAGTGCCCTGCCACCTGACTGGACAACCAATAATGTGCAGACGTAGAGAGTAATGAAACCTGTCGCAATGGCAATCCTCTGAAAGACATTGGTCGAGTAGGGGAATCGAACCAGTGACTGATTCTCTAGGTTTCATGCCTAAAAGGCTACTGACTGAGCTACTGGGCTCAGCATAAAGAGTTAAAAACAAGAACTAATGTAGCGCTGGATTGAGCCGTATAGCGAAGACTTCTAAATTAGCCAAACGTTATAAACGATAAAAATAAACTTTCTGCAGACGTTTTTACTCTTGCAACGAACACATTTCGAAAACAAAGCAATGGGGCAAAAGGAGAAATTGCAAATAAAGATCAATTTCTACGTTTTGCAACAACATTTTCAAGTGTTTTCTTATTTTATTTCAACAGTAATCTATGTTGATAAGACGTATTACATACGAGCGTAAATGTAATGACGATTGTTTTGTTTGAAAAGTCGACGAGTGCAAGTTCGTGCCGTGATCTGAACTTGCTAAAGAATTCATTGTACGTTCTTGCCACCAATGCAGATCAAGGTCAGATTAACCATAAACGTCTCAGTCCTATCTTTGAAAAGAACTATATATTCAGATATATTTTCCAGAACATTCTACCTAAAATGGCTGGGGATGAGCCTTGTTTGAATTATTGTCCATATCGTGAAATGAAAAAGTGATTTTTCGTTTATTTAACTCTTTACCAAACGACCAAAGTTTAGACTTTTCCAAAGTGAAAATATTTGCAGACGATAAAATTAAATATAACTAAAACAATGGGAGCTTTTTTATGAAAAAGAAAACATTGTGGGGAAAAAGGAGAAAATGCTGGTTACCAGCATTTTATCCTTTTCCCCATAATGTTTTCAAATGCCTTTTTTCCCATTGTCGTAAAAATTGGGATTGTGTGGTACAGGTATAAAAGCAGCTGTAACTAGCACATTAAGCTGATCCCTGTTTGTGTCGGTTCAGACTTTTGCTTGGACAAAACATTCTACTTCATGTCAAAATATAATGATTTGATTACGTTTGATGTAATATTTATATTTTCCTTTTCTATCGACGATTGCCACGCCGTGTAAACAGAGGTCTTCTTCGGCTTTTAATAATAATAAATGGAGGATATTTGTTTTTTCTTTTTTCGGTGAAAGATCGAAATTTAGAAAATATTGCCGATAATGTTCACGAGATGAAACAAATTTCGATCTTTCAACGAAAAAATATATAAATATATATTCTATTTATTTCATGCTTCTAACTCCTGTTTTGTTTGGACTTACATTAAAATCCAGTACCTTCCCCCACATAAGAACGCATTACATAGGGCGTAAAGTGCGCGAAATGTAAGGTAAATGCGAATAAGTTATGTCATGTTTCCGTCTGGTTGAATGGCACGCACTGTTTAACCTATGTAACTAGTGCGCGACAACTTCTGTTGCCGCCTTCAATTAAAGAGTCAAGGAAACATCACGGTAAATTTCACCGGTCGTAACCATGAATTATTAAACTTTATAATCCACCATTGTTATCCGATAAATTACCGAACATTTTATTGAAATAACTGTTGTCCCTCTTGTTATCATGTGCTTGTATTGTATTTTGCGCTCCTCTTTTCGTGCAGTAGGCGTTGTTCTTTTCATTATGATCGTGTATCATTTATATATGTGGCGTTCCTCTTTTCTATATGGCCTGCAACACGCGAAAAGGGGCATTCGGACATTTGCGTAAAATGTCGTCTCGGATCAGCCTGTGCAGTACGCGCAGGCTAATCCGAGACGGCACTTTACGGCTACACTAGATTTTGTCCTACATTAGACTTGCGCAAAACAGAAAATTACATAAAAACGGAGAGTGTCGTTCCGGATTAGCCTGCGCGGACTGCACAGGCTGATCCGAAACGACACTTTACGCAAATGTCAGAATGCCCCTTTTCGTGTGTTGCAGGCCATATGATCATGCATTATATCTCACGTTCCTCTTTTCTTAATACTCGTGTATTCTGGATCCATAAAATCCATTTAATCTAACAATCGACAGGATCTGGAGGTAGAATGGTTGCGGACTGCGCAGGATGACTTTTTGCAGATGCAATAAGCCCTCTTTTAACAAAGCATGGCTAAATTCGAAGAGGAAATATATCACAGAACACACGAGCCATCATCAGAATTTTCAGTCACTTTTAAAATTAAAGAATACCTTTTTTTTTTGAGCGCAAAACAAAGACTTATATAGGTATCATATGTAGGCCGTTTCCGGCCTCGAATCGAACTTGATTTTTCAAAAACGAACGGGGACTACTTTTTCATGACGAGATCACTTCGAAGGTCTACATGATATAAAAGTAACATCGACCAGAAATGAAAAAAAAAGATAAAAAGGCAGTATAAGGCCCTTAGATTAATTACTAACGATACGTAAAACCGGTCGGAGAATCCGTCTGCTAGGCCGTGATCTCTATCAAAAAATATGAATAACAAATTTGTGCAAATTTGACGCCAAGGAATAATCTGCCTTTCAAACTTATAATCCTGATCGGCTTTCCATAATATGCGATGTTTACGATTTTGATATGAATGCTTTCCGTACTATAAAGAACGACAACTCTGTTTTTTTTGCTTTTGATGAAATTACGCCATTTTGATTTTTTTATGATCGGATTTGCTTTACTTCGTTTGTTTAGTCTTTAACATCGTCTTCGACAGTACTTACTTTATGTCATGGTGGCCGGTGCACCTAGCCAAGAATCCCTTTACCAGAACTATGCAAGACACTATTTTAAAACCATAGGCTGCTTTACCGCGTCAAAGAAGTTAAAAGAAGGCTGAGCGAGCAATGAGCGAGGAATAAATCATCCTGTCGCTGTGACTTTCATTTTCATCGGGAAAACGGTTTCGGTTGAGTCGTAAATTTGAACCCAAGACCCCTTAATCACCAGCCATCTGGTGCAAGGCATCAAGCTTCCAATAAGCCACATGGGCTCGGCTTCGTTTGCAGACAGTGTTGAATAAGCCCAGAATGATCTTGATCTACACTGTTCGATATGGTGAGTTCTATAAAGCAATTATCGAATCGGAGATCACATTGCACTGGGCTTCATTAAGGCGGGAAATATTCACTCGATTTATCTAGCAGTTTAAGAGTTACTTTTTTTCCATGTAACTTGCTCTGTCCTACTGTAAAAATGCTCTCAAACCTTTCCAACCCCCCCCCCCCTGAAAACAGCCAGTAGTCTAACCCGGAAAGAGTCTTGTTCAAAGAAATGGTTAAAGGAACTCCAGGAACGTATGACAAAGAGCCCTAGTCGACGTAATAAGACTTTACGATCCATGCCCTTTATACTGTTGAATAAGTGCAACATGGTTTTCGACGTGAAGACCGATCCATGATATTTGTACATTCATATCTCCGACAATTAAATAATGTTAGTCATATACTTTAGCAGGGTTAACTCGTTACCAAATAATTTGGAGTTTTGACGACACTGTAGTTAGAAGCCCACTGAAAACATATCGGGAGATGTAACCAGAATGTTCTACTTCCTCGCAAAATGTTTTCTACTCAGTCAGAGAACTCAAGTTCATTTGTACCACTGTCAGACATGTCGCTGCAGCTGCTTTCAATTTTGAGAAGTCTAAGAGTTGTCAATTGGAAAAGGGTTAACCCTTTACCACACAATCTCGAGTTTTAATGACCCTGAGGGAGAAAAGTTTTGAAAATATTGTGGGAAAAGGAGAAAATGCTGGTAACCAGCATTTTCTCCTTTTCCCATAATGTTTTCTGCTCATTCATAGACAAATTCCATCATTTGAGCCAGTATTACTACAATTGTCTTTTTGATGTATCGTATACCAAATTTGTATTACGTGTGGACAATACCTTTTTTTTTTGTATTCGCTTGCCGAAATAAAGTGGAGTGTTGGGAAATATATGAGTTGTTGCCATTTCGGAAAAAAGAAATGTTTGTTAATTACTGTACTATCAATTACGCGAAAGCCCTTGAAGGCCCATATGTCCAAACAATCATTCATGCCTGTATTTGGAAGAAATGGCATTTTTTTCTCCACAATACGCGGCCATTTTGTACCACGTGACAGCTTACTAAGTCTCGTGAGACTGTTCGAGAATCCATTATACCCGCATAAAACATGGTAACTTGTAAAATTATCGACTTTCGCAAGTTCATTGATATAACCATAAATTGTAAATGAGCCCCGGCCGTAATAATTGTCTCGTTTTATTTCTTTCCAAATTACTCACTCGCTAAAATGGTAATAAATAACTTTCCTTTGGTCCAAAACTGGCCACGAATTCTAAATGAATCAGTGTCTGTTCCTGACCATTTGGAAATCTTCCAAATACTGTAATCAAGAAAATTGCCGAAAAGAAATGCAACGATGACCCGAGAAATACAAAACTAGTCTTTAATTTTTTCAATGTCACATATACGTGCTGGCTAAAGTCGGCTTCTTTTTTTTAAAGAATAAAAAAAAGGAAAACGTATTTATTACACAACCTCCCTTGTTTTCTTGTTTGTAAATATACTTATTACAAATTTACTTATCTTACACACGTTTTAGATAAGCACTACGTCTATGACGTCATTTTATACTACTTCCGGAGAAGTGATTCGGATTTTACTCATGGAAATTCCCACGTGTGCCTGTATGGTTTGGCATATTCTGATCTATAATTTGTGAGATATGTGATAATAAGAATATGACATTCGTAGGCGTTTGAGGTAAATTTCATTTAAATCGTCATTAGAAATGTTAGTAAGGTCGCCAGAGGCCCGCTTAACCCTCAGTCTGCTAAGCGCGACTCACTGACCTTTTACGGCCAGTGCAGATCAAGATCAGACTGCACAAAACGTGCAGTCTGATCTTAGATCTACACTGTCCGATAAAGATATATTCCCCCCCCCCCAAAAAAAAAAACTTTAAAATAGTAAACTTTGAGTTGTTACTATCGAATTGAAAGTTTGATGTTAGTTATTTAGCAGGATAAGAGTTGATAATATCCTCGCAAACTGGTTTAATGAATATGGCTTGCAACACGCGAAAAGGGGCTTTCGGACATTTGCGTAAAGTGTCGTCTCGGATCAGCCTGCGCAGTCCGCGCAGACTGATCCGAAACGACACTTTCCGTTTTTATGTAATTTTCTGTTTTGCACTAGTCTACTGTAGCACAAAATCTAATGTAGTCGTAAAGTGCCGTCTCGGATTAGCCTGCGCGGAGTGTGCAGGCTGATCCGAGACGACACTTTACGCAAATATACGAATGCCCCTTTTCGTGTGTTGCAAGCCAATTATTATCTCAAATGTCAACTAATGTCAGATCGTATATTTCTTTACTATTTACGAAACTACAAAGCTTTAGACTTGTCCGAAATGCACCGATTTCTTAATGACAGAAACATACCTAGATATTTCTTTAACAACCCGATTCTAATTTGGAAGGCTGGAAATCATTGTTGGAAAAGGAGAAATATTTGTAACCAGAAATTTCTGTTTTTCTCACGATGTTTTCAAGAGCCTTCTTCGTCAGGGTTGTTACAGCCTATGACTCAAAGGTCCTTGTAACAAATTGATGGCAAGCCAAATACCACTTTAAACAAAACAACTGCAAACTGTTTTGAAAACCTCTTTTTCAGACGTAAGTAATCTAGAAAAATAAAGTTTTAAGTCTTCTAACACTAAATATGTAAACTCGACCTCTTCCGAATGTTGAACACGTAACGCACATGCAGAAAGATTTTTATTGTAATGGCTCTTCATGTTTTGTGAGGTCTGATCTTGATCTACGCCGACATTGAAAGCCCCTGTTTAAACCTATTACGCTGAAAGGCTTAATACTCGTGTAAATGTTTTGGTAAAAAGTAGAAAGTTCATTTTCTTTTTTTTTCGCCACAATGTTTTCAAAAGAAGTCTGCACGCGGAAAAGAGTTGTCTGTGGGGAGGTGACGAGTTAATGAAGGTGTCCGTACTTTTTTATGTTAAAATAACAACATATGGAAAGATGCAACTTTGTAGTCATCATACCGGGTGATACCGGGTTTCTATGCTCTACTAGATCAGCTTTCAAAGGAGCGGACTTCCGGGTCATTAACTCCCGGTATCTGTCGACCCTCACTTCGGAAATGTATAAGGCCCGATGGATCTCTTCTCTTCATTGGCATGTTTCTCAAACGAATTTTGGTCTAAGTGACACGTCTGGTTTATTTTTGTGATGCTTTACGATCCTCTTCACAGTATTTCTGCTATTACACAACGACAGCTCAAACACTGTTGTGTTTCCGGGGTTGTACCAGCATTAAGCTGGGGCACTACAGTTTTGTCCACGGACGTTTCCACAAAGGAAACAACGCCAGCGGTGAGGATTCAACCCAGAACTCCTGGAATACAATTTTATGTGTACAGCCTTCAATCACTTGAATCACATAGCATTCCTTTATTAACTAGAGCTTTGAAAATATCTGCAAGTGTGCTAATCTGTTTATGGTGACATTTCGAACTTGACTCTTCACTATACAGTCCCTCCTTTTAACGACCCTGATAGAAAAGGCTTTTGAAAACATTGTGGGAAAAGAAGAAAATGCTGGTTACCAGCATTTTCTCCTTTTCCCACAATGTTTTCTATCCCATCAAAGACAAAAATCACCATTTTAGTTAAATTTAATTTGTCGTTTGCAAGTGCTTTTAATTTGGGTCAGTGCAAAGTTTTGTCATTTGGTAAAAGGTTAATTGTAATTTCTATGTGCCACGTCACGATCAACACATGACATCATGCAGACAATTTGTCTTGTAAAAGCCACTTCTAAAAATATGGTTGCATAGAGCAAAATCTCGCATATTGGAATATTATGTATCTTTGTTAAGATGTTGACCGGGCGAAATCTCGTGTCAAGGAATACTACGTCCCTTTCTTTAATGCTGACAAGTACCGGTAATTATGTATAATGTTAAACTATATTTTTTGTTACCTACCCTGACTAATAAGGAAATTGTCAAAATCTTCTGTCCCGAAATTATTTCGGGAGATAAAGTGTTAATCTTAAAAATATAGTAGAAGCTGATGAACCAGAGTTTTTGAATGGAACCTTCATGTTGTGTGTTTGTGCAAGGGACTTAACTCCTGACAAGATGCCAAATTTTAGACTAGCTTAAATTCAAAGAATAAGCAGGGGACAAATTGAAGGTGACTAAAATGTTCGAATCAGTCTTTGACAGGGTAGAAAACATTGTGGGAAAAGGAGAAAATGCTGGTTACCAGCATTTTCTCCTTTTCCCACAATATTTTCAAAAGCCTTCTTTGACAGGGTCGTTAAAACTAGGGATTGTTCGATAAATGATTAATTTATAAATATATAGTGGAAGGTGATGAGCGTAAATTTTGAATGAAAACGTCACCTTGTGTGTCGGTGCAAGACACTTGTATAGTGCTGATTACCATATTTGGTAAAATATAGGTTTTAAAGGTACGCTACAAATGATAGTATGTAATTATTGTAATGAACGGGCTTTGAGAATGAATGCCTACCCATTGAATTTTCGGATGAGTATTTCCGATAATATTGCCACATTTTTTCTGTCCAGGATTGAAACGGGGTTTATGTTGTGTACCATGTCTACCCTAGGGCTTCTAAGCGGGACTCACTGACCTTTTGCGAACAGTGTAGATCAAGATCAGACAGCACAGAACGTGCAATCTGATCTTTGATCTACACTGACCGATATACAGATCTTTTTCTCCAAAAATAAGGTTGAAATAGAATTCTTTGGGTTCTTACTATAGGCTTGAAAGTTTTATTTAATTTATTTAGTAGGTTAAAGGCCCAATAGCGACAAAAATACAATGTGTGTGTTAACATGCTTTTAAATCTTAATCATACCATTTAAAAGTATGGAATATATTGAGAAGATGACAATCTGTTATTATGTGGTCGGTCCAAGCATGAGTCGATGGCGGAAAAATGAATTTTAAAAACAGGCAAAAAGTAAACAAAAAACAGAGTGACCCGGCAGATTTTAACCTTGTTTTGAAATCTGTCAGCGACTAACACTTGGACCGACCGTATAATAATAAACATATTTATTAATAGAATTACATAGAATTACATAGAAAAACAGATCAGTCTACTGACAAGAATAATTCTATAAAATGGATCGGAACGAAAGCTAAGCTTATATAGTTCCTCTCCAAGCTCCGGTTACGCAGCATATTTAAAGAAGTCACAAAAAACAAAACTGAAGAAAAAAAATAATAAAATAGAGAAAGACAAGAGAGGTAAAAAGAGGAAAAGATGGATGTGGAGTTATGCATACTGGTAAACTTGTTAACTAATAATCGATATGTAAGGACCATAGAAATAACTTACAACGTGACCTTACAATTCCACAGAAATTTGTTATTACTCAGAAGACTTAAGCCAGTTTGGAGGACGGATAATTAATCATCGCTTAATAGAAAAAAATAAGATCAGTTTTGCTAATATCTAAATCTCCCACTTGCACGAATATAAGTATGAACTGCAACAAATATTACTTCATTTGAAGGCAGACTAAGACTTTCGTCCCCATATAGGATAGTTCTAAGAGAGACTCTTGTTATATCATTAATGGTAAGGTTTAATTGATTTCTTATGTTATCATAATTTGGACAATGTAGAAAGAAGTGTTCAGTTGATTCGACGGAACCACAAGTGCAAAGAGGAGACTGTACTATCTTTTTCAAATATAGGTGGTGATTAAGAGAGCTGCATCTATTGCGCAATCGAGAATGAATAATCTGAACTTTTCTTTCGCCATAAAAATAAAGTTGTTTCGGTACGGGTTTGCCAAGGTTCAAACGATACTTAAAAGCTGTTACTGTTTCGGCGCTCTTAATGTCATCAGTTAAGGAATTCCAATCACTAATTACTGCCGGTAGAAATGAATTTTTGTAAAAACTAGTTCTGCAAGAAATGGTTCGCAAGTTGTTTGGACTGCGTAGATTATAAGATGATGAATTACCGACTGTTGGAGGTACGAGTACATTAAGATAATTTGGTGAAAGCCCATTAATCATTTTATAAAAAAGAATCAGTTTGTGTTTTCGCCTACGTTCGCTCAAAGTTTCCCATCCTGTTTCTTCATATAGATCAGCAGTTGCCACAAGTTTTGTACAGCCTGTAACTATACGTGCAGCTTCATTTTGGAGTTTGTCTAGTTCATCCTTTAGCCCCTGAGAAAGGTTGTCCCAAATTACATCACCATACTCCAATAAAGGCCTAATGAATGAAAAGTAAATGGTTTGAAGAGACTGCCGATCAAGTCGTACTTTCAAACGTCTCATAATTCCAACCCTCCTCCATGCCTTCTCAAGAGATTTGTTGATATGAATATCCCAGGAACCGTCTTTAGAAAGAAAAATGCCTAAATTCTTATGACTAGAAACTGACGGAATTTCGATATTAGACATAAAGAGATTTGGATGATTAGGTTTATTACGTTTACGGGATATTGCCAGTGATTCTGATTTTGAAGGGTTAAACTTGACAAGCCACTTTTGTGCCCAACGGGAAATTTTATCTATGTCAGATTGTAGGATATTACCTACATTAGTTGGATCATCTACAACCATAGATAAACTCGTATCATCTGCAAAAAGATTTATGTTTGACTGAATATCATCAACGATATCATTGATATAAACTAAAAATAGAAGAGGCCCTAATATAGATCCTTGAGGTACCCCAGCCTGAACATGACATAAGGACGAAATTCCCCCTGGTATAACGACTCTTTGATATCGGTTCGAGAGATAATTAGAAAACCAAGACAATAGCTTACCACTGATCCCCGCCCTTTGTAATTTGAAAAGTAGGCCTTTGTGCCAAACCTTGTCAAAAGCCTTACTTATGTCAAAAAATACAGCTCTAAATTCAAGCCCATCGTCCAAGGCTTTACAAATGTTGTTATATAGACAAGATACTTGATTGACTGTGGAGTCACCGGGCATGAAACCTGACTGGAAAGGTGTAAAAAACCCAATATCTTTTAAGTGGTTAGAGACATGTTTGAATATAATACGTTCAAGTACTTTTTCAATGCTATTCAGTAAAGAAACAGGTCTATAGTTAGATGGAAGAGAGGGGTCACCTGATTTAAATATCGGGCTTACATTGGATATTTTCCACGAAGATGGAAGTGTATGCACATTTAAAGAGTGATTAAACAAATCACATAAGTGTGGGGCAATCTGATTAGACACTTCAATAAGAATCCTATTATTAATACCATCAGGCCCCGAAGCTTTTCCATATTTAAGTGATTTTAATGCATCCTTTACTTCAGAAGGAAAAATAGTCAGTGTATCTATGGAAGATTGTGTCAATGGGTAATGCTCATTTGGAAGAACACTTAAAGAATCGTCTACACGCGACTGATTTGCAAAATAACAGTTCAAGACGTTGGCTTTCTCATTCTCATCAAATACCATTGAATCACAAGAATTGTCAAAAAGAGGAGGGATTGACGACGGAGAATTTGAAGACATGAGTAACTTTAAGGTTTTCCACCAATCCCGTGATGTTAGAGAACCTGATTTTAATTTAGAAGACAATTGATCATAAAAGTTTTCTTTAGTTTGACGAATAAGAGTTGTTACTTCATTTCTAGCAGATCGAAACTTTGACCAGTGACAAGCTTCTTTTGATAGCTTAGCTTTTTTGTATAGTCTCTTACGCCAACGAATCTTCCTTTTAATAGAACTGGTCATCCATGGAGGGTCTTGAAGATTAATACTGACAGTCTTGCTAGGAATAAACATACGAGTTTTAGACATGATAACATTTGCAAAATTTCCAGCATAACTGTCAATATTATCATCAGTTATTGTGCGCCAATTGAAATTAGCAAGACAGGCTCTTAACTGGTTGTAATCGCCTTGATCGTATTTCCAAATCGTTCGTTGAATATGCTTTAATTTGGGTTTAATGAAATTGAAGACACCAAACACAGGACAGTGGTACCGCATAGTAAGATCAAGACAAGGCTCTCCTACGCCAGTTGTTAAAATTGAATTTTTATTGGTAACAAAAAGAAGGTCAATAGTGGACATAGAGTTTTCGGTAAAATGAGTCGGTTCATCAATACATTGAAACAAATTAAATTGATTACAAAGGGCCTGGACTTTACGAAATTGATTTTCATTCATAGTATTAAAATTGAAATCCCCAGTAATTATAACATCTGTGATGTTCGTATTTATAGCAAGATCAATAGAATCTTCAATAAGTGTGGTATAAGCCACGTCAGAGTTTGGTGGTCTATAGAAAACTCCAAACAAGATGTTCCTATTGTTAACTAACTTGATTTGAATCCAGATACACTCAAGAATACCAATTTCAAGATCGTGTCTACGAGTATACGATAGGTTATTCTTTACATACAATATGACCACACCATATCTGTTATTAACTCTGTCTTTCCGTTCAGGTGGGTGGAAAGAAGGAAAAGGCAGATCATCTAAGGAAACGCTATCATGTAACCATGTCTCCGAAAATGAAATGATGTCAAAGAAAGAAAATTCCGCGATTAGAGTATCAATTTTGTTAGTTATATTTTGGACATTGTAATGGACAATTGAGAGATGATTGGGATGATTAAGAAAGTTGTACAAGTCTGAACTAGACAAACTACATGATGACTCGCTAGTTTGTGGTCCAGGATTTGGATGTACATCGCCTGCACGCAATATCAAAAGATGCGTCACTACTAGCAGAGGCAACAAGCTGCATATAGATATCAGAAATGCCGATTTACAAAATTGTACATTCTCTTCGCAACGTTTTCCTAGCAAAAATCGTTTTCTATTGTGGTGCAAGATATGTTTGCTCAAGGATAACGATTGTCTAATACTAACAAGAACTGAAAACGAATGGTACACTGTGATAATAACCGGAAGAAGGAAGAGAAGTGTTACGGTCAGGTGGAAATGCAGATATGGACAATATGTTGGGTGGCTGCAGATATACCTTAAAACTTTACAACTCATGTTATTGCAGATATCAAACACAGGAACATCATGCAGCAGCTCAACGCCTGTCCAGATCTATGTTCTTTACTGTGCAAAACAGTTGTGTTGAAAACCAAGTTCAGTATAAACAATGAACACTCCACACCATCAAAACAGAGAAAAATACATAAAGATAGGAAAAAATGGGGGAAAATAGAAAAACCCTATGTACATAGTTAAGTTCAAATAGGCCAACTAAAAACAGAAAAAGTATAATAATAGATTGTCATCTTCACAATAATTTCCATAATTTTAAATGGTATACTTTTAATTTAAATGTATTTAACATCTGCTTTGTTTACTTTTGGCGGTTATTGTCACTTTAACGGTTGATATATTACATAAGAGATGAAGCCAAAGTCGATGAAGTTGGCGGAAAGCCGAACGCAGGAGCACGAGAGAAGCAGATCGGCTCTTACCTCTCGTATGTGGGTTTGGTGTCTTCTCCACGAAAATTTTGACAATATTTGTTGCAATCAGCTTGCATCTAATGACATTTAAAAGCAGGTTTGTTCATACTATATGAGAATTGTTTTTGGATATTGTTTTATTTTCATCCAATAAAAGGATTTTTTCCCCATGAAAGATATACATACTTGCAAAAGTACGTTTTTTTTTTATAGCTGAGCTTGTGTAAGGCAATGAATGGAATAGTAACGAGAAAAGATCAGTAAATAGTCCTATACGAATTTTTAATCCATAACCATACGACCCTGTTTTTATTATTATTCATTTTGACATAGTACAATACATATAAAAGGAAAAATTGATCGGACTGGAACACAGGCTAACCTTGTTGTAGTATTTCGGTCATCCATTTTGTAGGTCGAGACAATAGTGCGCTCTTTTATTGGAGAACCGGAACACGAAGGGACCAATAATTTAACCCTATTGGCGCCGTTGGAGAAGGCAGAAGCTTTAGCGGACGACATAGATCAAGATCAGACCACACATTCTGTACAGTCTGGGCTTGGATCTATACCGCACACTTGTTTACTGAAGCCATTGAGATCAAAATCGAAATGAGTTTTAGTGAACTACAATTTCAGCCGTCGAAATAGGCTGAGTTTACATAATTGGCGCTGAAAGAGTTACCACACGACAAATTTTAGACCTGTCCGAATTGACAGCATTTGCAGATGACAGTTTCAATGTGGCTCATATGAAATGATTTTTCTTTGATAGGGTAGAAAACATTGTGGGAAAAAGAGAAAATGCTGGTAACCAGCATTTTCTCCTTTTCCCACAATGTTTTCAAAAGCCTTCTCTATCAGGGGTGTTAAAAGTCGCCATTGTGTGGTAAAGGGTTAAATACTTGTACAACATAAAATCCGCGTCTGAAGTATATGTCATTTTTTCCACGTAATGGCGAAAAATTTGGGCGAGCAAACAGCGTAAAGAAATACTTAGTATATTAGCCCTTGTGGATAAAACAATGTTTACAGTCCTCTAGGGGGACCAGTTATTTTCCACAAACAAGCTTTTATCACTTCCGTCTAGCTCACTTCTGCAAAAAAACAATCTTTCTTAAACGAATGGTTGGACAGCCTTTTAAAATAGTGAGAGAAAAGTAGTAATTTCTTGTGGCACGCAAAGAAATATTGCTCCTTTTCCCTAAGATTTACTTTTTTTCTATTCACACAATTTTGGCAATTGTTTTGTTCCTCAAGGAGGGACCAGTTATTTTTTTTTTAAAAAAGAGGCATTTTACTTGCTTCCGCTCAATCGTTTTCTGTACACACACACACAAAAAAAGGATTTTTTATATACGTAACATGGAAGGTTTTTGAAAACGTTTAAAGGAAAGGAGCAATCGCTGTAACAAGGAACCGCCCCGTTTTTTCTTGTATCTTTCATACAATTCAAAGTATGTGTTTTCCTGTAAGGGGGAGCAGTCATTTTCTACAAATAAGCTTTTATCACTTCTCCACCAAATTTGAATACATCACTAACTGTGAAAAAATTCTCGATGTCTACAAGAATTGATCGGCCTCATAATAAACATTTACTTCAAACATTAAGTTTATGTCTAAGTACCCCCTTATATGGTGATAACAGTCAAAGTAACGGCCTACAAATCCTTTTTCTTCTCATCTGAAACTATCGTTATGGGACGAACGTAAATACAAATTTATTCGGAACTGAGCCATTGTTTAGCAGGCACAGTTTCTGCAAATATCTACGGTAATAAAAATAAGCTTTTCACTGTTCCAGGACTATTTCTTTTTCTTTAATTGACTCTGACTAGATCATCGTAAAAAAATGGTTAATCATGATGAACTAAGCTTCATTAAATGAATGAGCAAAGAGGGGGGGATAATACATCTCCGTGATATATTATACCAAGCAGGTCATCACATATATAGCTATGGATCCATTATATATAAGGTACATTTTGTCTAACAACCGACTGAATCATGAGGTAAACTGGTACTTTGACGTGCAGAATATTGACCAATAGTAAAAATTTTTGATCCAGTACGCGCAGGCTGACCCTGATCGATACTGTTTACAGATGCAATAAGCTCCCTTTTCACAGAGCATGGCTCTACTATATGTGAAGAAGCACGACTGAATGAAAATTTGCTCGTTATAAGCACTTTCCTTTTTACACAATGTTTTCAAAATTTGTCTGCTTTAAGGTGAAAAACAAATCGTCGGAAGGAGGCCACGAGTTAACCGTTAGGCTGCTAAGCGCGACTCACTGACCTTTTGCGGACGGCGTAGATCAAGATCAGACTGCACAGAACGTGCAGTGTGATCTTGGATCTACACTGTCAGTTAGGGGGATATCTTTCCTCCAAAAGTCCCTTTCAAACAGCAATATTTAGGGTTTTTACTATCGGCTTGAAAGTTTCATTTCTTTTATTTAGCAGAATAAGGGTTAATTATAAATTGTAAAGTTATGTTCCCTGTATTTCCCCTCGCCTTTTGTATAACAAATGAATCTTTCTTTGACATTTCATGATCAACTAGCTATCTCCATAATATTCTAGTTGCCAAACTTCATTTAATACAATTTAGTTTGAATTAAATTGTCTGCGTTTTGACTCCGGAGTCGTTTACTTTTGGCCTCCTAGTAGATCTAGGCCTTTAATTTCATTTTATTTTTCTTTACCATGAAAAGACTTTTGGCCGCTGGTGGACCTTTAATTTCATTCTATTTTTATCTACAGTATATAGTTGATGTACTCACTATTTAGTTAATCTATTAATCTATGCCGTATTTACCAACAAGTTAAAGTACCGCTCCAATTCTAAATTCCAAAACACGACATCTGATTGGCCGAGATAGAACGTCTCGGCCAATCAAATTGCGTGTCTTGGAATTTTGAATTATAACTGAATTGTTAATGGCTGATGAATACGGACTCACGGCCATTATACCCTTAGTCAGATGTAGCAAGAAAGGATACGAAAAGCGCTAAAAGATAGTACGGTATAACCCGCCGCAAACACGCGTCGCTCCAAGCGTTCAGTTTCAGCAGTCGAGCCCTTCAAAGATGGAGGCGGATGGCGCGTGTTCCGGTATTGTATAAAATAAGGGTATCATGTTAACATCGTCTCATTGTGTTTTGAAATTTTGCACTGACATGTTAGGGGCTGAACCCGAACCCATGACAATTAACACACAATGGGCTTCATGTTATTACAAGTACGGTGGGATTTTTAGGGCGGCGTTTACGACCATTAACAACCCGGGACAGATCTGGGGTGGATATTAAGATATCATGTAAGGCATAGATACGGAGTCATTACTTTTGTTAAATACGCTCGTTTACTACTAATTGTGGCCAATGAAATTTCAACAAATCCGGAGCGATTTTATGTCCCGACTGACGGGTTCAAATGCTTTATTGGGGTTTTATGGCGGAACTTGGTACAAACGAAGAAATAGCATGTTTTTACCCTTGTGTCTGTCAGGCAATGTTTAAATTATTGATTTCCGATATTGTGATAATATCAACCTATCATCATCATTATCGTTATCATCATCATAATCTTCTTCATCATCTTCTTCATCACCACCACAACTACCATCAGCTCCATAATCACCATCATCATTGTAGTCGACGTCGTCGTCGTCATCATCATCATCATTATCATCATCACCACCACTACCACCAGCACCATCATCATCATCATCATCATCATCGTCGTCGTCGTCGTCGACCTCATAGTCATTTTAACTAATGTTGAGCTTGCATACTTAAGTAAAAAAGAAAAAGTAAATAGAAATACTAAGGCGAAGACTAGTTAATCTTAAAGCACTCTTGTCTATGGTTAGATTCTAGCATGGTCCCGTTGGTATACTTAGCTTGGGTAGCAAGTTCGAATCAGACAGTCCTTGCTCGGTCAAATCCCTTTCAACTACTTAGACAGACCTAAAGAAGAAACCTTTTGAGAACATTGTGGGAAAAAGAGGAAATGCTGGTAACCAGCATTTTCTCCTTTTCCCACAATGTTTTCTATCCTATCAAAGATAAATGTAATCATTTGACCAATGATTTATTGTCGTCTGCAAACGCTCCAAGTTGGACAATTCTAAAATTTTGTCATTTGGTGAACGGAGTTAAGTGCACTGGCCGCCGTAATATAACTGTAATAATGTTGAAATTGGCGTTGAAAACCCCTACACAAACAATTATTGTACTGATTCCATGGTGTTTAACGCCGTTTTCAACATTATTTCAGTTATATGGCGGCGGCCAGTGCACCTATCGATGCTTTCCTGGAGTTTGTTTTACCAGTGCTCTGCAAAATTTTCTGTCCAAGCCACTGGCTGCTTTCCCACATAACAATCGTCGAAACAATGGTCAGTGATGGGAGGGGAATGAATCCTGTCGCACTGACTACCATCAATCCACGGAAGAAAATTGGCCGAGCCGGGGATCCAACCCGCGACCCCTGTACCGGGGCTCGACCCCACACAAACAAACCAAGCAAGCAAAGAAACAACGTCTAACTTCCCAAGTCCATTTTCTGACGCCACTATAGAGGTTTTTACAGGATCATTAAAACGCTATAAAAACTTGTGATGCGAAATGCTTTGTCATTGATAGGTTTGTATTGAAGACAAGATCTTTATCCTTTGGGGTACCAAACAGGATACAATTTGCTTTTACGGCCAGTGTAGATCAAGATCAGACTGCACAAAACGTGCAGTCTGATCTTTGATCTAAACTGTCCGATGTTTTGAAATATCGTGGCAATATAAGCATAGAAACTGCAATTATTTTGGATTTATTTTACGGCTCTCAAGGTCCATCTTGCTTATATTGAGCTCTCAGTCGTTAAAGCACCAATTAAACCCAACAGGAATTTTCAGACTAGAAATAAGACTCAAATAAATGCAATTTCATGCTTGCTTTCTTCTACAGTATTTCAGCAAAGCGGACTGTATAGATCGAAGATCAGACTGCACGTTTTGTGCAGTCTGATCTTGATCTACACTGGCCGTAAAGGCAACTCTAGTATTGAAAGGCGTTTTAAGGTTTAAGAGTCAAAATTGAACCTGCCATACAGTATCACAAAGAAATATCTCAAATTTTGTTGATAACCTCGGTGCGTTTTGTTTTTAAGCGAAAATGAAACATAAATGAAAGTAAAAAATATAAAAATAAGTCTTTTAAACGATAGTTGAATAGAGTGTTAAAATTCTCAAGATTTTGCAAGAAATTTCTTATTGATGACGTGAAAGTATATTTATTCTTAACACATTTATAAATCCCATAAAACTTTTCTTACCTCCAAATTATCATGTAAGAGAAAAATAAAGTTTTTTGTGTGTTTAGTTTTTACGACGTCTTATTTCGTATTTGAATTATGTCACGCATCTCTTTGTGCATTCCTTAATGTTTCTTTCAACGATTTTTTCAACGCCATCGGCAGCCCTCCCGTCCTTGGAAGAGATATTTTGCCGGGTTCAAATTCAAACCCATAACCTGTGCATTGCTTTTGATGGGCTTTACCACAGAGCTGAATAACCTAGTCTTGGCTGGTGCTATTTGTCTTCAAGAAGATAATCGAATAAAAATCAAACAGTTTGATGTGACAATGATACCACCCATTGAGTACTTACCGGACCGCAAAAATTTCAGATTGGTCCAAGATGATTTGTTTGTTCGAATGGTGTTTAACGCCGCTTTCAACATTATTTCAGTCATATCACGGCGACAGTTCACATGTTCATCTTTTCCTGGGTTTCACCGGTACTAGGATGGGGCTCTGAAGTGTCTTGTCCAAGGACACTCCTGTGAAAATCCAGTGGAGCCAGTGAGGCTCGAACCCGGGGCCTCCAGGTCACGAGTCCTACACTCCACCACTGAGCCTCACAGGACCCCGGTCCAAGATGAAAGTTCCCGCAGTCCACAAGTCCGTTACAGCTGAAAATGGTTACATTTGTATTTGAAAAGAGTTAGAAAACATTGTGGGAAAAGGAGAATACGCTGGATTTTTCAAAAGCCTACTTTGGCACGGGGACGTTAAAAATATGAGATTCTTTGTAAAGGTTGAACACATGTAACGTTACTTACAGAATTGCAGTTAATGACAAGTTTCTTAGCAAACACGTATACTTAGTGAACTGAAACTAAGTCATAAGTTTTTAATAAAAAAAATGAAGTATTGTGAATAAAATACGGGGATGAAATATCGTTACAAAAGGATAAATAATGAGGAAAATGTCTCCAGAAGGTAATAAGTCAAAAAGGAGTAATCGACTGGGAATTTAAAAGATAATAAAATCCGAATACAAGAAATTCTACAATAAAACCGAACTTTGATAATAGATAGGGTGTTACAATTCTCATGATTTTGCGAGAAATTTCTTTTTGAAGACGTGAATCTATTTCTTTAACCCTAGGGCTGCTAAGCTCGACTCAAGAACCTTTTGCGGAAAGTGTAGATCCAAGATCAGACTGCACAGAACGTGCAGTCTGATCTTGACTCTGCACTGTCCGATAAGAAGATCTTTTTCCCAAAAAAATATGTTTGAAATATCTGTATTCAGGAGTTTACGGTCGGTTTGAAAATTTGATTTTAATTATTTAGCATGTTAAGGTTTAACGTTAAACCGACAAAACGTTTCTTATCTATTTGCCATACTGTAATGAAAAGCTTATTAAACTTTACGAAAGAGAAAAAAAACTGAAATAAACACATAATGTAACAAATTCTACCTTTAATGTTCTGTTTATGTATGGATTCATCACAAAGTTACCCTTTTCCTTTCAAATATAGGTTCAAGAAAATTCGCCATCTAGAATTGACTTCGTTGTTAGAACATAAGCAGACAATAATTAATATTTTATTGGATGTAAACAATACAGTTTCTTTTCTTACAAAAAAAATCTTGACATTATACAAAGAAATAAAGGATATTTGTTTATTTCAGTGAAAGATCGAAATTTATTTCCTTGAGTGAACATCATCGGTAATATTTATATTACAATATTACTGATGATGTTCACTCGATGAAATAAATTTCGATCTTTCACTGAAATAAACAAATATTCTACTTATTTTATGCTTCGACCCTTTTTTTTTTTTGTTAGCATTTTCATCAAAATCCAGCACAGTTGTTTTCTTTAATTCCCCGTGGCGTACCCCTCCACATAGCAATGCATCACAATATTACGTAAAGCGCGAGAAAAGTTGTGTAAATGACGTCATAATTCCCTCTTGTTGAATGACATGCGCATTTTACCTAGGTAACTAGTGCGCGGGAACAACTGTTTCTGCCTTAAATTGAAGAGTTAGAAAATAAAATCGGTATTTTTCACTGGTCGTAACCATGAAATATCGAAAATATTTCACCGTTATATCTCGATAAACTACCGGAAAGCATGAAATAATAGGAGATATTTCCTTGATGCATGATACCAAGCTTGTCATCACATAATTATCCATTCATTAAATACATTTTGACTAACGTTCATGCGGTAGAATGGTCCTTGGACATGCTGAAAATTGATTAATAGCAAAACATTTCGACACAGGTCAGCCTGCTCGGACTGGACAGGCTAACATTATTGACATTGTTCGATTCTTTTTACAACATTAAGCCCCCTTTTGAACAGAGCAGATTACAGTACAAATTATCCAGGAAAAGAGAAGCAAACAATTGAATCAAAATAATAATAATAATCACCATCATCATTACCATCATCATCATTATTATTATTATTATTATTATTATCATCATCATCATCATCATTAATATTTTAAGAATAATAAACAGACGAGAATATCGAAGGGTATAAATATAAATATGTCAGGTAACACAGGGTCTGTATATTTGACCAGTACAAAAAGGTAGGTTTTAGTTACAGAATGATCGTCTGTATAATCACTTATTGATCACAGAGATCATTTCGTTTTCTTATAAATTTGTCTGGCTTAGTAGTTCTGTTGTGTGTATACAATTGTTTGATATTCCTGATTTTTCCCTCAAAACGTGACAAGGATATTATGACTCTTCACAATTTTTACAATACTGCACCAATGCATCAAGCACTTCAGTTCAGAGAAGCTGGTATGTCGTGAAACCGGAGGTTTGAAGCGTTGCTGCTAGATATATCATAATTTGGTTGCAACTCCGACCCTCTTCTATACATGTATAAGTGTTTGTTGCTTCTGATGCTCATTTCGTAATAACTTTTTTTTTTCATAAAAAAAAAAATCTCGAATTTGTGAAGCAAAAGCATACTCAACCAAAGCATTATTGTGCATAATTACATTTGAGCCGCACTCTAATAAAAAGGGAATTTAATGTATCTCTTTGATCCATTTTACCTAGCAAGTGATCACATAATTATGGATCTATAAAAATCCATTTCGTATAACAACCGACTGAATCTTGAGGTAGACTGGTCCTTCTTCATGCAGAAAATTGGCCAATAGCAAAAAGTTTCGACCCAAATCAGCCTGTGCGGACTGCACACGCTGACCTGGGTTGATACTTTTTGCAAATGCATTCAACCTCCTTTTCACAGACAATGGCTCATTTATATTTCGCTGTTTTTTTTTTACCTATTCTCAATTCTACGGTAAACACTGTGAACGAAAAATACTCGGACGAAACATTTGATACAGCTGAGGTATTGGAACGAATAGGCGAATATTCACATTTCACTACTTAGGAAATCGTGCATCTAACGTCTTATGGCTTTTAGACGGGTCTTTGGAAAACCCATCGATTCACCAAAAATTTAGTTAATTTCTTCTCGAGATATAAATCAGGAACGGGTCTTCTTTTTTCTGGTGGCATGATGGGTCAAAAGACGCCCCAAAGCCTAGAAAATTTAAGACATGTATGTATTACATTCTGTTTATTAATGCAACAAAACTTTGTCAGCTGTTGTGACGAATGCAAAACGTTCAACAGCACTTAAAGAAGGCTCAAAGTAACTTGTACGATATACTACGGACACAGCCAAAGGCCGGTTTTAAAAAGGAAAACCGCATTTAAAATAAGAAAATGAGCAATGCCCTGGTATTATGGGTTTAATGTATCTCCGTGATGTATTATACCAAGTCATCACATAAGTATGGTTGCATGAAATTCATTTCGTCTAACAACTGACCAGATCATGACGTAGTATGGTCCTTGGCATTGCTGAAAATTTACAGATAGTAAAAAGTTTCGACCCCTGTCAGCCTGCGCGGACTGCGCAGGCTGACATGGGTCGATACTTTTTGCAAATGCATCGAATCCCTTTTCACAGAGCATGGGGCAAATATATTTTAGCGAATTCAAAAACTCACTTGAAAAAAAAGGATGATTTACTGCATCTCTAAGAAAAATGGAGCTGCGAAATGTATAATTATCTAGAAAAGTGAAAACTACACATTGTCGATTTGAAGCACTCATTCGACCTATGGCCACCGTAATGTTTGACCCCTATAAGGGCTCTGCTGAGTACCCTTTGACCCTTACATTTTTATGGGTCGGGGATAAGAAACGTTCGCGTGAGAATTAGAGCCCTTAGTTTGTAAATGACCCTGCTAAACATACCCCTATCGTGTCTGAGACAGGCCTAGTGGCGCCCTCAAAAACCTTACGTGTCTGTATGCTATCATGTAAACACGTGACCTCGCGAAACAAATTTGCAGCAGGTGACTTTTAAAGTATGTGTCACGCTCTAGCAAAGGGGGTTTAATGGGTTTAATGGTTCCTCCTGATGCATAACACCAAGCAAGTCATTACATAATTATGGGTCCATAGAATCCATTTTGTTTCACAGCCGACTGATTCATGAGGTAGACTGATTCCTTGACATTTAGACAATTTACAAGTATCAAAATGTTTTGACCTATGTCAGCCTGCGCAGTCTGCGCAGGCTGACATGGGTCGAATCTTTTTGCAGATGCATTAAGCCCCCTTTTCACAGAGCATGGCTCATATCTATATGAAATACAGTTATTCAAAGGAAATAAAGGATTGTTACATAACTATATGTGAAGATATTGTTGTAAATGGAGACACAGCTTTTTTTTTTTTCAAAAGAAGACTCCGGGAGACAGCCTGTTAATCCTTTACAGAATAATTCCACGGTATAACAGCCCTGAAAACTTATTTTGAAAACATTATGTGGTGAAAAGGAGAAAATACTGATATCGAGCATTTTCTCATTTTCCCACAATCTTTTCCACCATTTCAATGACAAAAATCATATTTTGAGACACATTCAATTTGCCGTCATTTTTCTCATTTTCCTACAATGTTTTCTACCCTTTTCATGACAAATCGCACCATTTGATCGACATTTTATTTGTCGTCTGCATATGCTTCCAACTTTGACTGATGTAAAATATTGTTGTCTGGTAAAGAGTTAAATGTAAAGATCGTTTCACAGCCTTGACATAGTCTCCATTTTCTTAAAATAAGCAGG
The DNA here is from genome assembly GCA_946811185.2 of Hippopus hippopus. NCBI lineage: Eukaryota > Metazoa > Mollusca > Bivalvia > Cardiida > Cardiidae > Hippopus > Hippopus hippopus. The sequence continues at coordinate 35,443,843 of OX328109.1, read as the reverse complement.
GCTGGGAGGTACAAGGGGTGTGTGGTAAAGGGGGGGGGGGGGGGGGGGGGACATGAGAACATTTTGTAACAAAAGTGTATATTATAGATAACAATGATTAACAATCTCTGATTAAGTCAGTTCCATGTTTCATCAATCATTTACCACAAAATTCTGAGTTTTAAAGACCCTAAAAAAGAAGACTTTTGAAAACATTGTGGTAAAAGGAGAAAATGCTGATAACCAGCATTTTCTCCTTTTTCCACAGTTTTTTCTATCATGTCAATGACAGAAATCATCTTCTGAGCTTCATCAAATTTGTCGTCTGCAAATGCTTTCAGTTTGGACCGGTCTGAAATTTTGTCGTCTGGCAAAAAGATATAGGTAATAATGATTACAAATGTCTATTCAATCAGGTCCCTGTGTTTTTCTTTATACCTTACCAAACAATTCCAAGTTTTTACGAAATTGATAAAAAAAAACTCGAGATCATTGTGGGAAAGGAGAAATACTGGTAACCAGCATTTTCTCCTTTCTCCACAATGTTTTCAACCCTTCGAGCAGAAAATTTGTGTGTGAGTCTCATATGATTTGTCGTCTGCAAGCGCTTGCATTTTGGACTTTTTCTAAAATTTTATCATTTGGCAAAGAGTTAAAGCAGTTATCAATCGATTCATTAAAACACCTAAATGACTATTTCAGAATTCAAGATGGCGGCGACATAACAATTCTGATTTTTACGCCATCATGTGATGGAAATCTATATTGACATTAACAAGGCAGATGGCAGATAATTCGACGTTATAAACATTGTTGCACGCGCTTCACTGGTCATTTCGTGGTCACTCGTTCTCTCTGGGCATATGGCGAAAATATGACATTAATGAGAGAACGAATGGTCAATCAAGAATGAATATCACTAATCATTTATCGTTTATTTTGAATATCGCCCTAATTGATTTACTTTAAAGATACATCCTTGCAGCCAGAGAGAGAAAAAAAAAAACTGTTTAAATTTGATAGACTGTAGGATGATTCGAAACTTAGTCCGCTGTGTAAACATGAATAAATTACCGATATATATGGTGTTAAGGACAAATAAATTTATCGGAAATCTTCGATTTAAAACCGGAAACGTCACAAAAGTGATTTCTTTAATGGCCCCCAGAAACTTAAATGCATTTTCGATTGGTCGTTATCTATGCAACTTTGCAACCGTCAGGGGCAATATCTGGCATGAAGATACAAGATTAATCACTGTCCCAGTGACTCCTTAATATCATTATGAAAAAAAAATCGCAAACCTATGTTGGCTGTTTGACAAAAGGAGTTTTATAAATACATTTTTATGTAATGACTTGATTGGAATACCCATCACGGAAATGCATTAGACCCCTTTTTCCAATGGCACTGCTCATTTGTGTGTGTGTGTTTTTTTTTTTTTCGTTTATTTTTGGCCACGCTCAGGCAGAAGGGGCTCTAATGCATCTCTGTAATGCATAAAACCAAGCAAGACATCGCATTGTTACGGACCCATAAAATCCATTTGGTGTGACAATTGACTGGAAATGCAGGTAAAATGGTCCTTGAACATGCATAAATTTACAAATAGCAAAAAGTATCGACCCATGTCAGCCTGCGCGAACTGCGCAGGCTGACATGGGTCGATACTTTTTGTAGATGCATTAGGCCCCCTTTTCACAGAGCATAGCTCATTCAACTTCAACCGAGTAAAATATTCGCAATAAGAGTTCGGGCTCTTCCGGCCCTCTCAGTGCCTGCGCCGAAAGCCCGGCGCCTCCAGGACTCGAGTTTACACCTTCACCACTGAGCCACGCTTTGTCCCATAAAATTAGAGGCATCAGTGAAGCATTATGCACGCGACACTGTATTTTGGTCTAATGTTGTACCGCACCTAGATTTGAAAATGTTACTTTTTAAGAACCTCAGCCGGCGAATTCCAACAGGACAGGTGGCTGGGAGCTGCCCTGTAAATGCAGTCATTCACCCAGAAATATAATTGAAGGCTTATATATCCGGACACCCTTGATACTACTGAAGTACCCAACGGCCTCAATGTTAAAATTTGAAATTCTTTATTCGTTTTGTTAGTCTCTTGCTTGATTTGGTGTCTGAAACCGTTTTCAAGTAAATTGGTAAGTTTTTTTTTTTTTTTGTTGTTTTTTGTTTTTCAATTAATGTGAATGGCGTTTTGAACCGCTTTCAACATTATTTCAGACATATCACGACGACAGCATTCCGATTCATGCTTTTTTTCTAGGTTTCGCCGGTACTCAGCCTCGGTCTAGGTGCCATACTGTCGCAAAAATGGGTTAAATGCATCTCCATGATGTATAATACCAAGCAAGTCATCACATAACTATGGATTCACAAAATCCATTTCGTATGACAACCGGCTGAATAAAAGAATGGTCCTTGGACATGGAGAAATTTTATCAAAAAACAAAAAGTTTCGAGACATGTCAGCCTGCGCTGAAATAGAGAAATAGAAATATTGGTTTAAATAGAAAAATCACTAATTTTAACATAACTGATTATCAATTTTAGGATTTGAGTCAACAGTGAAATAAGTATTAATGATATTAGCCATGCTCTGAGAAAAGAGTGTTTAATGCGTCTCCGTGATGTATTATACCCAGCAAGTCATCACATAATTAGGGATTAATAAAATCCATTTTGTTTCACAACCCAATGAATCACTCGGTATAATAGTCCTTTGACATGCTGAATTACGTAAAGATAGCAAAAAGATTCGGCCTACGTCAGTCTGCGCGGACTGCGAGCCATAAAGACATACGTCGATATTTTTTTGTAGATGCATCAATCCCCCTTTTCACAGAGCATGGCTATCACATTTCAGTCATTATTTGGAACTAGGGCGTAGAGAAGCAGTTTTTAACAAATGACGCTACATATTGCTTCTAATGTGTCATGTGATATTTCTCTGAAACGTGGACAAGATACATGTTTTCACATAACCCCATTTGTTTTAAGTGTATTACAGCCCGTGCGAATCTTCTATCCTACACCCGTCTGAGAAAAACATTATGTGAAGTCGTACGTGACGCCATACCATACCACTTTCAGAGGAGTAGTCGCGTTTTACTCATGGAAATTTTATGAGTACGTACTTTTTTTCATATTTTGACCTAAAACTCGTGAGGTATTGTTGTGTGATAAAAAGAATCTGACATCCGTTGGTTTGTTATTTTATTGAACTATCCGGTTATGTCAGATCCTTTATGGATCTATATCGAATACGTGCAAAATGCTTAACAGTTATTTTGCAGTTGGATAAATCATCCTAGGAATATGATCTTCGACATTTTTTTTTTAAACTCTGCTGTATGTTGTTGTTTAAAATGATTGTCCTGGTTAAAGTGTTCGATTTCTAGTCAGGAAATTCGGGAAATGCAGCGATTGTCACCACGTTGTAGCATCCTTGGGCAATCCAACGTAAACACACACCCCTTTCCCCCGCCGGCTGTTAAAACTGAGAAACAGCATAAGTAAGCTGTCTACATGATTGACTAAAATGAATTACTGGAAATAGTGTGGCACAAAGCCAGACTTAGAAATGAGCTTTGCTCAGGTAAAAAGGGGTTTCATACATTTCTGTGATGCATTGCACCAATCAAGTCATCACATTATCATGGATCCCAAAAATCCATTTTGCCTTACAACCGGCTAAATTCTGAAGTAGAATGGTCCTTGGACATGCAGAAAATTGACCAAAGGCAAAAAGTTTCAACCCAAGTCAGCCTGCGCGGACTGCGTAGGCTGACCTGGATCGATACTTTTTGCAGATGCATTAAATCCCCTTCTCACAGAGCACGGCTCAATTATAAATGGGAGACAGGGTATTGTACTAAAACACACACCGTCCTTACTGATTTGGGAGATAACTCGAATGATAGTTTTGAATATAATACCGGGTAATTTGGCATCGACTATTCATTTCCGCTCAGAACAAGTCTAGTGCAGACGAATCGGTAAAAAAAATGCTTGTAAACTGTTGATAGATTATAAATATTATGATTAATACGTCAATAAAACTTGAAAATATTGTCGCAAAAGGAGATATTGCTCATGGCTAGCAATGTCTCCTTTTGCCGCAATATTTTCAAGAGTGGTCTTCTACAAGAGGCAGAAACAACTGTCTACATGAAGTAACGCGTTAGAATTACACCTGGGGTCATCAAGGACATGCGTTCATTCGTCAATGATATCTCCGTCAATGATATCACGTGACCAATTCTCGTGAGTTATCGTGCTTTCTCGTTACGTTCCGTAGTGCACGCGAGCGTTTGAAATTTAGTTTCAACATACTTTATGCATGGTAATGTTTACTTATATACAAGGGTTATGTTTTTAAAAAATCTTATGGAATAAAATTCAACTCTTTTTTTCTTTAATAGAATATTGTTATACTCCGCTTTCAACAGTATTTCAGTCATACAACCGACGAAAAGTCAGTTATTCATGTCATCCCTGGTCGTTTAAATACATATACGTCATGCTCTGTGAAAATGGGGCTTAATACATTTGCAAAAAGTATCGACCCAGGTAAGCCTGAGCAATCCGCGCAGACTGACCTGGGCCGAAACTTTTTACTTTTGGTCAATTTTCTGCATGTCAAAGGACCAGTGTATCTCATGATTCAGTCGGTTGTTATACAAAACGGATTTTAGGGATGTATGATACTGTGATGACTTGCTTGGTATTATGCATCAAAGACATGCATTAAACCCCCATTTGACAGAGCATAGCTCATATTTATTAAACCTTGGTTCTGCCATGCTTTGCCAAAGGACACTCCCAATTATGCAGTGCCGCTAGCGGAAATTAAACCAGGATTTCCCAATTCAAAATGCAACGCCAGCAATGGAATCTCTCTCTTTGAGGTTAAGAAAAAAACAATAGTACAAAACCATTTCAAAATTTCTGAGAGAAATATTAAACTACATACGTATCATAGCACTCTGTATAAACAGGTCGATATAATTAGATGTGATACTAATGACAAGCGGAAAGGCAGCGAAAATGGGGCGTTTGTGAAATTACTATAAAGCATTTCTGGCATGAAGAATTACCACCAGTGAACTCTACATTTAGGATAATTTACTTATTGTTTACCAGACCTCGAGAAAGCACACCTCATGGTGCTGAAAACTCCCCGAACTAATCGCCGACGGATTAAAACAGGAGCCTACAGGTCCGGGGAATGTCGAGAAATGCGCCGACGCTGTTGTGGTGAAAAAGGTTTTATTTCAACTCCAGCCTTCTTGTTGCATTTTTGAGACGCTAGACAACATAGGTGAGATTTTTACACATTAAGTACCACATTGAACACCCCTTTATTACACAAACCAGGCATTAGTTGGGTTTATATTAATAAAAAACAACGGGAATAAATTAGAGGGAGGCTGTGTTAGCATTACTGTAAGCCCAAAACCGCTGTGAAGCGATGTCGTAAAATGTACGTACGCGTCATTAGAAACACATGTGATTGGACGGTTTACGGCAACGCGGCTGTCATTCCTTCTTTCTCTTTAAACAGATTCGTACTTTGTGATTTACTGTACTAATTAAACCGTAAATCAATTTGTTAATAAGACTAAGATAAACTTAAAGGATACAATAAGGAATTCGCTCTGGCTTGTAGAAAGCTGACTTGCTTGATGCGTAACCCTGAACCACATAATCTTGGACCGTATTCACCAACCATTCTTAAGAACATTCTTAGTCTTATTCTCAAGAATTTTATAAATTTGAAAGTAACACAAGTTCTGATTGGCTAAACCATTTGGTTTAGCCAATCAGAACGTGTGTTACTTTCTTAATCTAGAATTAGGCAAAGAAATTCTCAAAAATAGTTGTTGAATTCGTAAATGACCCTCAGCAGCCAAGCCCGGCAGCACAGTCGGCAGCGTAAAGAACTGAGTACAGGGGATTGCTGGTTTGAATCCCCAGCTCGGCCAATATCTTTCTGAGGATTGATGATAGTCATTGCCACAGGATTCATTCCTCTCTCACCGTTGATCATTGTTTCGACGATAGATGTGGAAAAACAACCAGTGGCTTGGGATGAATATTGTGCGAAGTGCTTGTAACAGAAATTCCAAGAAAGCATGAATATACGCACTTGGTTTTGGCTTTAAAAGGGTATCAGAAAGTGTGAAAAGGGTGAAAATGCTGGCTCCAGCATATTTTCCTTTTCCCACAATGTTTTCAAAAGCTTTCTTCCACAGGGTCATTAAAAGTCCGGATTATTTGGTAAAAGTTTGAGAGAGTGAGTCATGTCAAATCTCTCTGTTGATCTATCGTAAAGGAATCGCATGTCCTAATGCCATTCCAAATGGTCAGATGACTGCGAAACCGGGTAGATTTCGTGATAAACCATTCATGTTTAAAATTATGAATATCATTTCTTTCCGAAAACGTGTTCAAAAACAAATTCACGAACATGACTTGCGTCATTAACTCTTTACAGCACGTGCAAGGTGATGTAATGGAAATCAAATGATGTCGTAATTGGCGACATGCGCAGTGACCCGAATTATCTACTTCCGGTTTCAATCCAGTCATTTGCATATTGCTCGCACATACAATCATCAGATACGCATCATGTTCGGCTTCAACCGTGGTATAACATCGCTTACTTCCGGTTTGTTGTCAATCAACCGGCAATTACATCCGGTATTGAGCGATCTTATACTGGTCTGGTGACCATTTTACCGGTGGCGTTACTTTTGCAAAGATAAAGAGCTAAAAATCATTTCTGAAATTATATCGCCTGCTGGTATGAATTCTGTGCAAAATGATTGGAAGTCATTAAAACAGTGTCAAATCGGTATCTTTTAGGTACATTAAAGATAACTTGGATTACACTAGTTTTGAATCTGCTCCTCTTTCTCAAAGAAACGGCAAGTTTTGCTGTTTACTTCTTTGTCCAATGACCCGTAAAAAAGATAGAGCAAATAGGGGTATGAGTTATTTACTTTTATTACCTCTTTTTTCCCTCGCTTCAAGACATTAGTACTTGGAAAATCACAGTGAAAAGGAGGTCCTTAATGTTTTTTTTGTTGTTGTTGTTGTTGTTTGCCCTGTCACAAGAACAAAAAGGTATGTAGTTCCACATAACTTTATATTAGAACCAAGTTGCTCCATATTTCTATAGACATTACTAAATCAACAACAGAAGCATATTTTAGGCATGTCCTTTAACATCTCTGATTAAATTGTGCTGTAGAAGTGCTTACTATCATATATGGCCTGCAACACACGAAAAGAGGCATTAGGACATTTGCGTAAATTGTCGTCTCGGATCAGCCTGCGCAGTCCGCGCAGGCTAATCCAAAACGACACTTTCCTTTTTTTTTGTAATTTTCTGTTATGCACAAAATCTCATGTAGTCGTAAAGTGCCGTCTCGGATTAGCCTGCGCAGACTGCGCAGGCTGATCCGAGATGGCATTTTACACAAATGTCCAAATGCCTCTTTTCGCGTGTTGCAAGCCATATGTGCATCGGGGACTACTTTAGGATACTTCGACCCGGAAGCATTTCAAACCGGAGTTACTCAAAATTGCACTTAAAGTAGCAGCCTGTATCGATCTGAATACCGACAATAGGTAACAACCAGTGCTATAAGGCAGAAATCTTGCCGGTTGGAGTTTTCATGAGATAACACTAGACTTGGACGTTTGATTTGTGATGTTATTTATGGATAAAAGTACTCCTTAAGTTATCACTAATAATTAGTTTTTATAGTGAGTTCGTTAAATTGATCCTGGAACCTTTGTCTGTTACGAAAATTTTAGCCGAAAACCGAACTTACTCCATTATTCTAAACAAGAAATTAAGGCATTCTGTCACGCACTGTTCGATTGATATATGTGACAAAATTGAAAATTTCTTAAGTTTGTCACTCAAAAACCTGAGTTAGTCGGGCTGTTTGTCAGTTTTACTTGTAGTTTTGTTTAGTTTAGTTTTTTTTTTAATTTAATAATTACAGTAAAACGGGTCTTTAACCCTCTCTTTGCCACGGGCGAAAACAGGGGCTTTTACGGAAGGCAACGATCAAGATGTCACTGCACAGAAAGTCTGATCTTCGATTTATTACGTCCGCTTATTTAGTCAAACCTATGAAAAACTGTTCCCGGGTTTAAGAAGATTGTACTTTCAGCTGTTAAGGATAGGGCTCCCTAATGGGATTCGTGTAACATTGCCTTTCATCGCCGAAAATCGTTCGGATTCGGCGAAGTCTCGGGTAATCCGTAATCAATGAGGGGAACCAGCGTCTGACTGCCGATCGATTACGGATTACCCGACTCTAAGCCGAATCCGTACGCTTTTCGGCGATGAAAGGCGATGTTACACGAATCCCATTAGGGTGCCCTATCCTTAAAAGAGGTTAAGGTTACATATCGTCGGTTTACTTCCAAAACCTCGTAACTACAGCTTGTAACAAGCTGTAGTTACGAGGTTTTGGAAGTAAACCGACGATATGAGCTAAGCTCTGCGAAAAGGGGGTTTAGTGCATCTGCAAAAAGTATCGACCCATGTCAGCCTGCGTAGTCGAAACTTTTTGCTATAAGGCAATTTTCTGCATGAGAGAGGATCAGTCTACCTCATGATATAGTCTTTTGTTATCCAAAATTGATTTTATGGACCCATCATTAGGCGATGACTTGCTTGGTATAATGCATTACGGAGATGTATTAAGCTCCCTTTTGCCAGAGCACGGTTCATATATATTTGGCACCTGAAGTAGTCAAGTCATGTGATAAAAACTAATCGTTGCAAATTTTGGCCAGGATACAAAAATAAAACTATTGGACATGTAAACCAAAAATCAGACTTCGCGTTCTTTGCAGTCTGATTATTGGATCTACGTTTTATGTAAAATTATCATAAACTACTCTAAGCATCGTAAAGTTCATTGATTTTGAACAACTGATTTTTTGTAATCGCTACTCCAACTCAGTGACCTTGTGGGGTACTTTTTTGAATGATAAATAAGCGGTCTACAAACTAATTCTATCTCTCACTTCAGGTGTGGCCCAAATTGTTTACTTCTTTACCAAACAATCATTGATTTTAACGACCCCGAGGAAGTGGGCTTTTGAAAACATTGTGGGAAAAGGAGAAAATGCTGGTAACCAGCATTTTCTCCTTTTCCTACAATGTTTTCTACCCTATAACAGACAAAGTTCATGTTTTCAGTAACTTTTAATTTGTCGTCTGCAATTGCTTTCAATTTGGACAAGGTCATAACTATTTTCATCGCGTAAAGAGTTAACTCTTTACCAGACGACCAAATTTTAGACTTGCCCATGTCGAAAGCATTTGCAGACGACAAATTAAATGTTGCTCACATTAGGGATTTTTCTTGGAAGGGTCGAACACGTTAAGGGCGAAAAAGGGATATTAATAGATGCCAGCATTCTTACCTTTTCTCACGATGTTTTTAAAAGCTTTCTACCACATGGTAGTATAATCACGTACTCTCATGGTAAAGAGTCAAATTGGTCGTAATTGTATGATTGCATGTCCTTGGTTCAAATCTTTGTCACTAAAACTGTCACGTGATAGACCTCCATTACAGCTGCTGGGAAGTTTTACCTTTTACTAAACAATCCCGAGTTTAAACATCTTGAAAGAAGGCGGCCTTCGAAAATACTTTGACAAAAGGAGAAAATGCTGATTAACGGCATTTTCTCCTTTGTTCCCATATTGTGTTCTATTTGTCGTACAACGAATCCATTTATCTGAATCACATTTAGATAAATAATTCCAAATCGTTTTATAAAGTTATAAAACTATCTCTGAAAATGAAGACAACTTCGTTTCTAGTACAGCACTTTCTGTTCAGTCTGGTTTTGATCTACGCCGTCCTTTAACCCTTAGGCTGCTAAGCGCGACTCACTCACTTTTTGCGGACAGTGTAGATCAAGATCAGACTGCACAGAACGTGCAGTCTGATCTTGGATCTGCACTGTCCGATAAGGAGATAGTTTTCTCCAAAAGATAAGGTTGAAATAACATTATTCTGGTTTTTACTATCGGCTTGAAAGTTTCAAGTAACTTATTCACCAGGAGGTTAAAATACTTTAGCCGCAATTGTCTGTAATGGGGTTGATTTTCATAAAGTAACATTATGAAATTTTCATAAAGTATTACAGAACTTGCCTGAATAGTTATGGCCAAAAAGAAAAAAGAAAACTATCCTCCATACAAAGCACAATATAACATAATCATACTCTGAGAAAAAGGGGTTTAATGCAGCTGCAAAAAGCATCGATCCAGGTCAGCCAGCGCAGTCCACGCAGGCTGACCTGAGTCGAAACTCTTTGCTTTTGGTGATTTTTTCTGTATGTCCAAGAGCCACTCTACTTCAGGATTCGCCCGGTTGTAAGACAAAATGTTTTTTTTTTCCCATCCATAATCATGTGATGACTTGCTCGGTATAATGCATCACGGAGATCCAATAAACCCCTTTCTGCCAGAGCATGGCTTAACTAACAAACAATTGAATGCAACACTTATACTACGATCTACCTGCAGCAGTCGATTTTGATGTTGTATAAACGGTATGACTAAAGGCTCATAGAAATGAATACAGACAAAAACGTTGCGGCAAAAGGAGAACTTGGTTTTTATGACCAAATTCTTTATTTGTCAAATTATTGTTTAAAAAAAAAAAAACACAGGTCCTCAAGACAGAAAAAGGAGGGAATACAAGAGTCATGAGTTACCTCAATGTGTGTGTCTATAATTTACGTTTAGAGTGACAAAATACATTTGTCATAGTGTAATCAGATGTTCATTCAATCGAACTGACACGATTATAAGTCCTTGTTCAAGTCTTTAACACACAATCCTGAGTTTTAACGACCCTGTAAGGCTTTTGAAAACATTGTGGAAAAAGGAGAAAATGCGGGTAACTAGCATTTTCTCCTTTTCCCACAATGTTTTCTATCCTTTCAGAGACAAATTTCATCTTTTAAGTCACATTTTATTTGTCTTCTGCAAATGCTTTCAATTTGGGCAAGTGTAAAATTAGTGAAAAGAGTTAAGTAAAACTTTTTGAGACCTGTTGTTGGCATACCCAATATTGCCTACCCGAAAAACACAATATCATAATTCATTTTGGTCCGCTTCTTTTTCGTTTGCGTCACTGAAAAACGACCACAAGTTATTTTCACCCGTTACAAAACGATTCCAAGTGTTTTCGACCCTGCAAGCTGAGCTCTTGAAAGCAAAAGAGTCTGGGGGGTTCTGGTTAAAAGGGTTTCTGTCCCCCTACGCACAATGTTGTCCTCGCTGTAAAAGACAAATGCCATAACTTGAACCATTTTTGTCGTCTGCAAGTATTTGGACAAGTCTAAAGGCGTTAAGACTGGTGAACGGTCATAACAGAAAATGCTACACACTTATCAAATGACAAAATTCTAGTTCCTGTTTGCCACCGGTAAAATTGGACTCTTTCTTTTTATCACAGAAACTGAATGATAATATTCAAACAAAAGTACGAAGAAGATAGATTAAATGGAAAATGATAACGTCGACGTCAATGAAAACCGATATACATGTATCCTCCTTTTTTCCTACAATATTTTCTATGCCAGCATTTTAGCAAGATTTAACTTGTGTTCTGCATGTCCTTTTAATACGAATGAGTGCAGAGCTTTGTAGTTCGGTAAAGAATGAGCCCAGAGCGCATAGAATGGAAGTCATAATTATTTGTCTACCATACATAGATCCGTAACAGCAAGATAAACCAACTTCCCTAGTTACTGTTGCTATGCTCCCCCGAGCTCCCGCGGCATATGCATATATCGTATAGCGGATAGACTACATAAAATGATGCCGTCATTCCCTCAATATAATTCTGGGGAAAAAAATCCGTATCATATTGTCTGCCGATGATACAGTCTCGGTAAGAAATTTAGACAGAGAATTGAGCTATTATACGCAGGGATGTGTTTGCCTTTTGTTTCAATAGGTGTAGGAGAATGCACTCTGGGCAACAGAGAAAAGGGCGCCTGTTTTGTCCCTCCCTACTCCTAATACATAAGCTATTTTATAATTTTTTTCTACATTAAAATTGTTCTTTTTCGCTAATGTATACGTCCTTCTTAAACTGAAGAAATAACCCCTTAATTTTGAAGGCTTTTGCTGTACTTATGCTACCACTGTAAGTTACATGTACTACTTGATGCGTTGGACCGATAAAAAAAAAAGTTATAACTTTATTGCAATCGCCATAAAACGTTTTCTTTAAAATGGTGCTGACCCTCCGTACGCCACTGTTAACTTGCGGGGGGATAGTCATCCAGGAGTATAAGTTTGAATACCGGCTGTTTCAAAATTCTTTACGGTTTTGTACGGAGGTCGTTGCGACATGGGTTCTTGCATCTCACACCCTTGGATTTGGTTCTGTCTTTGTTTTGACATTTAAACCCTTTGGCTGCTAAGCGCGACTCACTGATCTTTTGCGGACAGCGTAGATCAAGATCAGACTGCACAAAACGTGCAGTCTGATCTTGAATCTACACTGTCCGATAAGAAGATTTTTTTTTTCTCAAAATATAACTTTGAAAGAGCCAAATTCATGTTGTTTCTAACGTCCTGAACGTTTCATTTAAGTTATTTAGCAAGATAAGGTTTAATGGAGCCTTTGAATTCAACCAGCACCTGTTATCACACAGAATGGTTCGGGTACGGGTTGTAACGTATTCGTGTTGTAACAAACATTGTGTCAAAATAGATTCTTTGCCGTGTTCACCAAGCATTCCTTATAACATTCATAGTCTTATTCTCAAAAAAAATTATAAGATTTCAAAGTATTGCATTTTCTGATTGGGTAAACTACTTAGTTTAGCGGCTTAACCATTTGGTTCAGCCAATCAAGTATTGCATTACTTTCTAAATATAGAATTAGACTCTAATGCTCTCTTAGAATGGTCGGTGATTACAGCACCTAGAAATCGTTCGTATCCAGGAAGTACTCTTAGACATGGCACTGTGAGACTCCAACCAACATGTAGTGTGGATGAAACCCTCGGGAAAAAAAATTAAATATATGAGTGTCGCCGTGATATTGCTGATAATCTGTTGAAAGAGGCATCAACCAAAATTCAGACAAACAAAATAGACTTTAGAAGGTCGATAACTAAATATGCTGGTCTATATACGAGAACTTGGGTCGTGTTTTTACATGACAAGTAAATATAATGGGTGTGGGTTTTTACTGGTTTGGCGGGCAAGGCGTCAAATAATCTCCAATCTGAAATAAGGTAGAAAATTCACATTCAGAATGTTTAATGAGTTTTCGGCTGACTTTTCTTCCAAATAGCTGTTTCGTGTAGATAGTTTTATCTTCCGTGATAGTCTTACGGGTATTTTATAACAGCGCGCATTCCTTGTGCGCACACCGTGTTCCAAACTGTCCGTCTCACACGTAAGAACAATCAACTCTCGCGAGAAGGATCGATAAACACCGATTATTGCCGATTATGTTACAAGGGTCTTTAAGGTTACCCTAGTGCGCGTATCATATTGCTAAATTTAAGTCAGGGGAAAGAAAAGAAGACGTACCTTTTGTGCGAAAAGTACTGTCATTCTTTACAGTAAATGATATAAACAATAAGATTCGTTGATATGAGTTGAATTGGAAGTCAATTAGCGTACATCTATTGAATATGTCTGAATAGTAAACAATCGGATAGTCTCTAAAATTGACATAAATCATTCACAATAGGACAGATAAGTCACAATCTTGGCACCTTGTGCGTAAGAAAGGGCACCATTGATTGGTCCGTGCCTTGACCTCAATGTCACGTGTTCAATATACGAAATTGCGTCAGCAGTATTGAAAACAGCAATTAAATATCTTCACTGGCCACCCACAACGGCTTTCAGTGTTCACTTCGACGTTATCTATCTATCGACATTGTTCTTTATTTCATGATGACCCCCCAAAAACAACGGGGTTTATTTCTGTCAATTGATAGCCTCAATATCAATTAACCGTTATCCTGCTGGCTAAGTTGATTGATACCTTCAAGTCCATTGTAAAAACCCAAGTATTGATACTTTAAAGTTATTTTTGGGCGAGAAATATCTCCTCATCGGACAGGGTAGATCCAAGATCAGACTGCACGTTATGTGCGGTCTGATCTTGATCTACACTGTCCGCAAAAGGTCAGTGAGTCGCTCTCAGCAGCCTAAGGGTAAAGACCCCCGCGAAAACCCATGACACTTCACTTTGATGAACTTTAAAATTCGCTTATTGTTTTTGATAAGTCACTGTTGACTTTTTTCAAACTTTACCAAACGGAAAAAGTTCAGAATCAAACAAATTCAAATTATTTGCAGATGATAAATAAAATATGGCCGAAACGAGGGTATTTTAGTTTAATTTTTATTTTCCATGTTTATAAGGATAGAAACCAGAATTTTTACTTATCCCACAATGTTTTCAAATGTTCTTTAGCTCATGATTGTTAGAAGAAGATATTTATTGGTAAAAGGTGAATCAAATACTGTGGAAAGGGTTGAATTTTGTCAATCATACGTGAACCCTTCTAAACAGCTTTTATGCCCCCTCTGGGCTATACTGTAAGACCCGCCCTAAATAATTCAATGGGATATTCCCCGGGGACAACGCCCAATGTCTACCTGAAACCCCCATCAGACTCATGAATTATGTAAAATATTCCCTCCAATAGGTTTCATCCCCCCCCCACCACCACTTTTTTGTATACCGTGAGACCAACACCCGATAGATTCCATGGTATATACCCAAGGGACAACGCCCATTATCTTACTGACCTCCTACCTGGCTTAAAAATTAAGTAAAATATTCCCTCTGACAGCTTACCTCCGCCCAAGCTTTACTCTAAGACCCACGCTAACTAAATTCCATGGGATAATATGTCCAAGGGACAACGTACAAATGTCTACCTGACCCCAATATTACGTATGAGTTACATAAAACCATTTCCTCTTACAGCTTACCCCCCCCCCCTTACTATACTCTAAGAACCACCCTAGAAAGATTCCATGGGACATCCCCAAAGGACAACGCCCCAAGACTTCCAACAATCCTTCAAGTTCTATCAATCTTGAGTGGGAAAGGCTTTTGAAAACAGTTTTAGAAAAGGAGACCATACTGGTATCGACCATTTTCTCACCATGTCTGCCTCCCTATTAGAGACAAGTCGCACAAACGATGCTACGTTCAACTTGTCGTCTGCAAATGTTTTCGGATTGGACAAATCTAAAATTTCCTCTCCTGGTAAGGAGTAAAAGAAATGAAAAGCATAGGAAACAATGTAGGACAAGGCGCGGTTCGAACCATAAACCCCTGGATTGTCAGCACTGCCAGTAACTACGAAACCACCGGTGCGCGCTGTGCGCTTAATTGATACCACTTTGACAAGCTGTTTCTGTTATTTCAACTCTCGCGACAACCTTTCATTCTTTAAAACCCTTTACTACACAATCCCGACTTTTAACGCCTCTGTATAAAAAAAGCTTTTGAAAACATTGAGGGAAAAAGGGAAACTGCTGATAACCAGCATTTTCTCCTTTTCCCACAATGTTTTCTGCCCTTCCTTAAACAAATTTCAATTTTTGAGTCACGTTTATTTTCTCGTCTGCGAATGCTTTGAATATGGACTTATGTAAAAATTTTGTCGTTTGGTAAAGAGTTAAAAATAGACCATTTAACACCTCCAACAAAACACTGGTACGATCTAGTAGATTAAGACAATACTAATTAAAATACCGTTAATTAATCTGTGAAAGGTCAAAGGTCAACAATTTATGCAGGGTGTCACTTTACAAAACTGGGTGTGAATAGCATTCCACGTTGTTTATCTGAAATCTACTTGGGGTATGGGCTTGTTTTTGTACTTTCCGGGGTGTGGAATACCTTTGCTCGACCTGTCCCTCCAGCGAGACGAAATGTGGCTTGGTGATGGCAAGCAAGGATAGCAGGACTGAATGCTGTCTAGCAGCGATTTTCCTCTGAAGGATTCGAAAATCATAATGCAGGAAGCCACTGTCTATAACTAATAAATAGAAATAACCAATTTGTATGTAAGAATTTGCAAAATGTGATTTTGGGGTAGGAAAGCAAGCCTAACAATGCACTGTAGCAAAGCATGCCGCACAAAACAGGAATCGTATACATCTTACATTCTAAACTTGTATCCCAATTTATAAACAATTTTAGAAAGGAATAGAAATAGGTTCGTCCGCTCAGAAATTGTTTTACTTTGAAATTTACCGATTTCTTTATAACTAGAATACAATTTAGGATGGCTGGTAATTACGGGCCCTAAGTGCGCTCTAGCCACTATTGGCCTAGGCAGGATTAGAAGACAAAGTTATACAAGCCAGTGTCTATCAAGAATTCCTACAAATGATTAATTTGTATGTTCGAGAATTGACATTTCATCACACTTTGATAGCATTCGGCATACCTCGAGTGGTCCGGTGATTAAGTCCCACGGCTGTATCTGGTAGCTTGATGCACCTTTATGGTACATTTTTTCGCCGGAAATACGCCGGTTTACCGTTCTGAAAATTGTAAGGCTCCTCTTAAAAAAGAAAACTTGAGTCTCAATTTTCTATCGAAATCTTTCTAATTATACTGAACCACACTTCCAACGCAAAAAGTTTTCTTTAATACAATTTCAATTGTGGGACATGAAAAACAAAAAGAAGCATTATCTAATCTTATCATGTGCATGCCCTAACTGTGCACAGCAGTCAATTGACAATTTTGTTAAGCTTCACTGAACACTGGTATCCGTGTACAATGTCCCATTTTTGGGTTGCAAATTCACAACTGGCAAACATTTTAACATTTGAGTGTACACAAAGTTTGCCACACGATAGCCGACTGTAGGGGAGTTAAGATATCCAAACGTTCTTTCCTAATAAGTCCGGGATTAACGATTGAAACCACAGAACTTGCTATTGGTATGACCCAGGCTATTGTTGACAATTACCGCAGTGTCCTGTTTATTTTTCTGTGCAGGATCTACCGTTCACAGGTTGTGGCAGAAGGTCACCCGAACAGGTAATGATTCAAAATGAATGATTTTGATTATGTTTTGCAGTTCAATATTGCACGATATGGTTCTTTAGTCCCCCCACCCCCACCCCTTGCACCATCCGATTATAATGTTCATGTCAGGGTCAAGTTGCTGATTTGCCATACCCAAGTAGAGGCAGACTCACAACCCCAGTCCATGACAACAGACAGCTCCTAGCGAGTAAAACCACCGCTGTAACAATTGGATAGCATAGCTGTTCCACAAATGCACACGCAGTAATCAGAAGGCTACCGGAACGCGGCATCAGAGCGCGCCGTCACTTCATTGAACGTGTTCGTAGCTACCAAATACAGTCCAATACTCTTACAAGTGCAGGCTCTGATCCATGAACGTATCCTTAAATGTCATTCCCCCAATACCTAAGATTCTTGCGTCGGAGATTCATGGCTGCAATAATACCCAATACTGGTACTACTGTTTTGTTTTTTGAAGATACCCCTCTAGCGCGTTGGGGCATAGGCTGACTAGCCGTATCGAATTTGATGGGAGGATCTAGTGCTATCGTCTTCAAAAATGACCATTCTGTCTATTTTTGAAATTTTGTGACATTGGATGGAATAATAAATGAAAAATATTAAGTCAAACCTAATTTTGCGTTGGAAGTGTGGGTCAGTATATATTTCAATTGACATACAGTTCGTACATTCTTTTTTTAACGTGGTTTATCAATTTTGATTGAAATTTCACCGACAGATAGATAGATGTGAATAACTCCATCGAGGTTGTTTATGTCGTTGCTAAACGACTGATAGTGGTGCCGCCATGTATAAGATCACGTGATTTGCAATTCGAATGGAAACGACCGTTATACAGAAGAGGTTAGATGTAGGTACGGAACCGGCCGAGTTGTGACGAGTGACTTTGATAGGCCACTAAAACAACATTGATGTCTCACAAAATACAGAAATTTTCATCGAACACCGTTTATAAAAATAGCACATTGGCAACTGCCTCTATATACCACAGCCTTCTAGAGAAGGCCAAACAATGAAGAAAAAGAGGCAATCGGTGGTTTGGTCACTTTTCATTGTTTCTCTTGATAGTGAACCAATTTCAATAGTATTTCATATTTCAATACCTCTGTGTATACGCCGCCTATTTTTTTAACCCTTAGAGTAACGAAAAACAAGAAATAACTTTAAAAAAGAAACACGGCGTTAATTTGCCAGCCCTTAGAATAAACATGTCTCTATTTTTCACCAATCATACATTTCTATTTATTCATTTTTTATCAGTACCAAAAAGTAAGTCAAAAGCCAGTACATTCAGCTACGCAAAAAAACATCAGACAAGATTAGAAATAAGACCCAAATGTTAATTGAAATACTATGATGGCTTTGGTCCTTAATGTTTCAGCAAAGCGGACAGTGTAGATCAAAGATCAGACTGCACGTTTTGTACAGTTTGATCTTAATCTACGTTGGCCGCAAGAGAAACTATAGTTGTGAAATACTCTGTAACCCTTATCCTGCTACATAACTAAAATGAAATATTTATTTCGATAGTAAAACCAGAAATATTGCTATTTCAAAGTTACGTTTTGGGGATTTCTCTCTTCCTCTCGGACAGTGCAGATCAAAGATCAGACTGCACGTTCTGTGCAGTCTGATCTTGATCTACACTGTACGCAAAAGGTCGGTGAGTCCCGCTAAGCAGCCTAAGGGTTAAAGGCTCAACAGCTGCGATGCAGGTATTAAAATGGATTTAGATTAAAATTTGTGAAGATAACGATCTGTGATTGTGTGGTCCGTCCAAGTGTTAGTCGCTGGCAAAAAAATGAATTTTAAAATCGGGCAAAAAGAAAACAAAAAAATAGAGTGACCTGGCAAGTTTAAACCTAGTTCTGAAATTAATTTCTCTGCAAGCGATTTACTCTGGGAAGGACTGAACAATAACAGATTGTCATCTTCACAATAGTTTCCATACTTTTAAATGGTATGATTGAAATTTAAATGCATATTAACACCGGTTTTGTTTACTTTTGGCAGTTATTGTTACTTTAAGGGATTAAAACAACTACAACCTAGCATTTTTCTCCTTCAGAAGTACAACCTCAGAAGGTCACAAAGTGCCATGCCATTTCAGCGTGTTCAATTCTATTACTTTCGACGTTCGGGCGTTAATGGGTCTGCAAGTGAAGAAAACCAGATCCGGGATAAATCTGAAAACTTGTTAAATTTGCTGTTTGGCGCCATGCAAAAACTGCCAAACGATTCAAAACTCTTTTCCACAATTCATTGTTGTCAGACGAAAAATCTTCAACCTCTTCAAATGGGAGGTATAAAAGTCGTGCTATCATTAACACGTGACAATCTTGCGATTTTACGAGTCTGCGTTTAAAACCCTTCACGGCGTAACCCCGGTAGCTCAGTCGATAGCGTACATGACTTGAGAACAGAGGGTCGCTGGTTCGATTTCCGGCTGGGCTATTTCTTTCCAAGTATTGATGATAGTCATTGCGACAGGATTCATTCCTCTCTCATCGCTGACTGTTGTATCGACGCTAGTTAAGTGGGAAAGAAGCTAGTGGCTTGGAAAGAATATTGTGCATAGCACTGGTAAAAGAAACTCCAGGAAAGCATAGATAGGTGCACTGGGCGCCGCGATATAACTGAAATAATGTTAAAAACAGTGTTAAACATCAGAGAATCAATCAATTAAAACCTCTTTACCACAGAGTCCCGACTTTAAACGACGCTGAGAAAGAAGGCTTTTGAAAACATTGTGGTAAAAGCAGAAAATGTCGGTAACCAGCATTTTCTCCTTTTCCTACAATGTTTTCTACCCAATCAAGGACAAATTTCGTCATTAGGGCCAAACTGAATTTGTCCTCTGCAAATACTGTCAATTTCGACCATGTTAAAATTTTGTCGTTTGGTAAAGATTTCACCCTTTCAATGCCATGGGTCAAAACTCTGGCTTTTGTGGACAGCAAAGATCAAAATCAGAGAGTGTGGTCTGATCTGAATCTGTACCGTCCGCTAGTGTAGTCATTTCTATGAAATAACAATATTGTATTTTGAGTGGATTGTATTTTAGGCGGTCTAAAGTGGTCAAAATAATTGAGCAGTACTCTGACAAAAGGGGTTTTTAATGCATCTCTGTAAATTATTATACAAAGTAAGTCTTCACAGACTGCGCAGGCTGACCTTGGTCGATACTTTTTGCAGATGCATTAAACCCCCTTTTCATAGAGCATGGTTCAGATTATATTTTGCACTGACAGAGTAGAATTCGGAAACTTCTCGTTATGATTTTGTTAAGCTGTTATTGAAATGATAGATGAATATCAAAATTCATACTTGGGTCCACCAGGGGGGCAATAAAACTAGGAGTTGCTCGTATTTACCACACATTCTAAATTCGACTCTAACATATTCAATTCTAATCCTGCATTCCAAGATTAACCATCTGATTGGATGAAACATTCTGTCTGAGCCAATCAGCTGCCTAGAACCGGAATCTAGAATAAACCCTTAAGCTGTTAAATTGGTGAAATGGAACTTTCAAGCCGATAGTAAAAACTCAAATTTTTCTTTTTAAACGGTATCTTTTCGGGGAAAATATCCCCTTATCGGACAATGTAGATCCAAGATCAGACTGTGCGTTCTGTGCAGTCTGATCTTGATCTACACTGTCCGCAATAAGTCTTTGGGTCGCGCCCAGTAGTCTAAGGGTTAAAGCTTTATTCAAATTGGTTAGTGAATAATGTTGGCCCAGATTTATGAGTTGATGATACGATTCAAAGACATTAATAAACCATACTACAAGTGCTAATTCATTTTTTCTCCCCAAATTTTCGAGAGAAAAAAGGAATACTTGCTGGGGCTGGTAATTTCTGAAAAATCCCAGGTTTTATAGGTCTTTTCTAAGAAGATATTCAGAAGATTATGGAGGCGCCTCGAAAAATCCTCGAATTAGTGGCTTAGTTACCTTTAGAATGCTTGCGATCTCGTCACCTTCTGCAGACGACTTTGAAAAAATAGGCAGCAAACATGAAGTAAGGCCTAATAAATGAATGTATGAAAGCATTGTCGTAAAGAGATAATTGTTCGTTGCGCTCGAAATCGGAGTACTGTTTTAAGGCTATCCTCTAAATTCCATGTCTCACTGCTTCTAGACCTGCTATGCTCTAAATTCATAGCATTCGAGCGTCGTCGTTAGGCTGTCCCCTAAACTCGGAGCGCCATCAAGAGGTGTCTGAGAGCAGTCGTAAGTTTGTCCCCGCTTTCTAAGAGCCGTCGTAAGACTTTATCATGTATTCAGATCGCCGTAATAAAACTGTCCCCAACATTCCGTGCGTAATCGTAAGGCGACAGTAACATTTCTAGCGTCGTCGTAAGGCTGCCTCCTATATCTGAACGCAATCGTAAGACTGTCCTCTAAATTTCGAGTGCCGTGATCAGACGGTCCTCTATCCTATTGCCGACCCCTACATTCAGAGCCGATCATAAGACGTGCCAAAACTTCCGAGCACTGCATTAGACTTCCTTACATTGGGGGCGCCGTCGTGAGCCTTCCCCCTTCAATTTCCGACGCAGTCGTAAGGCTATCCCTACATTCTGAACGCCATCATAAGGCTGTCCCCACATTCTGAACGCCATCATAAGGCTGTCCCCACATTCTGAACGCAACCATAGGGCTGTCCCCGCATTCTGAACGCCACCATAAGGCTATCCCCACATTCTGAACGCCATCATAAGGCTGTCCCCACATTCTGAACGCCACCATAAGGCTGTCCCCACATTCTGAACGCCATCATAAGGCTGTGCCCACATTCTGAACGCCACCATAAGGCTGTCCCCACATTCTGAACGCCATCATAAGGCTTTCCTTACATTCTGAACGCCACCATAAGGCTGTCCCCACATTCTGAACGCCACCATAAGGCTGTCCCCACATTCTGAACGCCACCATAAGGCTGTCCCCACATTCTGAACGCCATCATAAGGCTGTCCCCACATTCTGAACGCCACCATAAGGCTGTCCCCACATTCTGAACGCCACCATAAGGCTGTCCCCACATTCTGAACGTCACCATAAGGCTGTCCCCACATTCTGAACGCCACCATAAGGCTGTCCCCACATTCTGAACGCCACCATAAGGCTGTCCCCACATTCTGAACGCCACCATATGGCTGTCCCCACATTCTGAACGCCACCATAAGGCTGTCCCCACATTCTGAACTCCACCATAAAGCTGTCCCCACATTCTGAACGCCACCATAAGGCTGTCCCCACATTCTGAATGCCACCATAAGGCTGTCCCCACATTCTGAACGCCACCATAAGGCTGTCCCCACATTCTGAATGCCACCATAAGGCTGTCCCCACATTCTGAACGCCACCATACGGCTGTCCCCACATTATGAGCGCCACCATAAGGCTGTCCCCACATTCTGAACGCCATCATAAGGCTGTCCCCACATTATGAGCGCCATCATCAGGCTGTCTCCACATTCCTTGCGCCATCATAAGGCTGTCCCCACATTATGAGCGCCATCATAAGGCTGTCCCCACATTCCGAGCGCCATCATAAGGCTGTCTCCAGATTCCGAGCGCCATCATAAGGCTGTCTCCACATTCCGAGCGCCATCATAAGGCTGTCTCCACATTCCTAGCGCCATCATAAGGCTGTCCCTACATTCCGAACGCCATCATAAGGATGTCCCTACATTATGAGCGCCATCATAAGGCTGTCTCCACATTCCTAGCTCCATCATAAGGCTGTCCCTACTTTCTGAACGCCATCATAAGGCTGTCCCCACATTCTGAACGCCATCATAAGGCTGTCCCCACGTTCTGAGCGCCGTCATAAGGCTGTCCCCACATTATGAACGCCATCATAAGGCTGTCCCCACATTCCGAACGCCATCATAAGGCTGTCACCACATTCTGAACGCCACCATAAGGCTGTCCCCACATTCTGGACGCCACCATAAGGCTGTCCCCACATTCTGAACGCCACCATAAGGCTGTCCCCACATTCTGAACGCCATCATAAGGCTGTCCCCACGTTCTGAGCGCCGTCATAAGGCTGTCCCCACGTTCTGAACGCCACCATAAGGCTGTCCCCACATTCTGAACGCCACCATAAGGCTGTCCCCACGTTCTGAACGCCGTCATAAGGCTGTCCCCACATTCTGAACGCCACCATAAGGCTGTCCCCACATTCTGAACGCCACCATAAGGCTGTCCCCGCATTCTGAACGCCATCATAAGGCTGTCCCCACATTCTGAACGCCACCACCATAAGGCTGTCCCCATATTCTGAACGCCACCATCAGGCTGTCCCCACATTCTGAACGCCACCATAAGGCTGTCCCCACATTCTGAACGCCACCATAAGGCTGTCCCCACATTATGAGAGCCATAATAAGGCTGTCCCCACATTATGAGCGCCATCATAAGGCTGTCTCCACATTCCTAGCGCCATCATAAGGCTGTCCCCACATTATGAGCGCCATCATAAGGCTGTCCCCACATTCCGAGCGCCATCATAAGGCTGTCTCCACATTCCGAGCGCCATCATAAGGCTGTCTCCACATTCCTAGCGCCATCATAAGGCTGTCCCTACATTCCGAACGCCATCATAAGGATGTCCCTACATTATGAGCGCCATCATAAGGCTGTCTCCACATTCCTAGCGCCATCATAAGGCTGTCCCTACTTTCTGAACGCCATCATAAGGCTGTCCCCACATTCTGAACGCCATCATAAGGCTGTCCCCACGTTCTGAGCGCCGTCATAAGGCTGTCCCCACATTCTGAACGCCACCATAAGGCTGTCCCCACATTCTGAACGCCATCATAAGGCTGTCCCCACATTCTGAACGCCATCATAAGGCTGTCCCCACATTCTGAACGCCATCATAAGGCTGTCCCCACATTCTGAACGCCATGATAAGGCTGTCCCCACATTCTGAACGCCATCATAAGGCTGTCCCCACGTTCTGAGCGCCGTCATAAGGCTGTCACCACACTCCGACAGCGTCCGGCTCTCCCCTTTATTCCAAGCTTGTTTTATTGTTGTTCCCAACAACCCAAGTGCTTTTGAAAGACTGCTCCCTACATTTCGAGTGCCTTTATGCAGCTTTTCCCTAGAACCCAAGTGCAGTCGCAAGACTGCTCCCTACGTTCCCAGAGCTGTCACAAGGCTTTTTCCTCCGTCATGACTGTCTGTTCCTAACATTTCGGAGGCAGTCGAAAAGCCGTCCAATACATTTCAAGCGCCGTCATTAGGCTGTCTCTTGCATTCCGATTTCCTGCGTGAGACTATCGCATACACATTGCGTACCGTGGTAAACATTTTCCTTACATTCTTAGCTCCGTCATAAAGCTGTCCCCTACATGTATATACCGACTGTCTTTGTAAGACTGTTCCCTGCAATCCCAGCTTCGTCGTAAGTGTGTCGCCTACATTCCGATTGTCTTCGTAAGACCGCCTCCTACATTCCCAGGGCCTTCGTAGGAGCGTCTCCTACATTCAAAGCGCCTTCGTAGGAGTGTCTCCTACATTCTAGTCGTCTTCGTAAGACTGTCCCCGTAACACCGCGTGCCATCGTAAGGCTGTTCCCGTCACACCGCTTGCCATCGTAAGACTGTCCCCGTAACACCACGTGCCGTCGTAAGGCTGTTCCCTACAATTTGATCGACAACCTTGATGAACCCTTCATCACACAGCCCCATGCTTTACGGACCTTCAGGAAGAAGCCTTTTGAAAACGTCGATAGAAAAGGAAAAGATGCTGGAAACAGTATTTTCTTCTTTTTTCACAAAGTTTTGTACCCTTCTACAAGATAGAAAACATCATTTTGGCTAGATTTAATTAGTCGTCTGCAAAATCTTTCTATCTGGACAACTTTAGAATGGTGTCGTTTGGTTAAGAGTTAATAATTAAAGAGTTTAGCGGAGCCGGGAACTGAATTTGCAACGCTATGAAAACCTTCCCGTTACTATTGAGTTCCTTCATCTCAAATCTGGCACTGGTTGCTCATTAGGTACACATAAACGGAAAGGAGAAGGAGAATAACCAGGGGTTCAGAATCGTTACGCATTGCGAATCGAGAGTGCTATTTCACCCTCAGGCGGCTATGCACGACGCAAAGCGCTTTTGTGGACACTGTAAATGAAGATCAGACTGCACAGAATGTGCAGTCTGATCTTGAAATACACTGTCCAATACAGTGAGGTTTTACATCGAAAAAAAAATTGTTGAAATCGTGATATTTTGACTTTTACTATAGGTTGGAAATTTTTATTTCTTTTTTTAAGCATTTTGAGGATTAATTATGAAGATGGGGTTGATCTGTTAAATGATAGAGGAATGTTTGCATGTTTCCATGTTCCATTTTCTATATTACATACTTGCGTTTTGTGCGTTGTGGATGCTACGCCTTTGTGGATCGAATTTATTTGCCATGAAAGCCGCTTTGTCAAAAAGCAAACATTTTGTATTCAAAGGGAAGCAACTCTTACACGACCTCAACTTCACTGAAAATGCAGAAACACTGCCTTCCTCCCGCCCTCTCTGCAGATAAAAAAAGTATAACGAGTAAGATTTTTTCTTATATACACATAGACACTTTTCAGTGATAACACACTAGTAATTTCAGAACTTTTACTTTACCGTTTTACCAATAATATTGATAAATGAAAGAAACACTTTCAGTTTAGGATTGTGCGATTTTAAGGTTGTGTTGGCCTTTATATCTTCATCTAAACTTTATTATGACCTTTAATACTGCCGAAATCTTGGCAGTAAATTCCTTTATTAGTTCGGCTGTTTTCGAAGAAAACGTCAAGGTACTGTCATAGCCCTGTCGTCGTCGAAATTTTAGACATATCCAAATTGAAAGCATTTGCAGACGACAAAATAAATGTGGCACAAAAAATAAAGTTGATTTGGAAGGGTAAAATATTGTGGAAAAGGGAGAAAAAGCTGATTACCATCATTTTCTCCTTTTCCCACAACGGTTTCAAAATCCGTCTTTCTCAAGGTCGTTAAAACCGAGACCCGGTAGCTCCATCGGTAGCGTACAAGACGGCTTGAGAACAGGGGGTCGGCCAATTTTTTTCCGAGGATTGATGATAGTCATTGCGACAGGCTTTCATTCCTCTCTCACCGCTGACCATTGTTTCGACGATGGCTTTCTGGGAAAGTAGCTAGTGGCTTTGAAAAAAATATTGTGCGGAGTACTGGCTAAAGAAACTTCAGGAAAGCATGGATAGGTTCACTGGTCGCCGCGATATAACTGAAATAATGTTGACAACGGCGTTTAACACTATTCAATCAATTAATCAATAAAGGTCGTTAAAAGACGGGATTGTGTGGTAAAGGATTATTTTTTTCCATTTTTGAACCCACTTTTTAAAATATATCTGTTAAAACGTCAACTACAGAGGACACTGTGGGTTCGACAAGCCAAAAAACAGAACGTTTTGACATCCAATCATCTCCCGTAATTAGCGTCTCTCTCCAAGCAGACAAGATCCTCTATTGTTCGTCTGCTCCTTCATTTACTCTCTCTTAACACACGTCTTGCAATAATTGACTGTAAAGCTCTAAAGAGCTTAAGCTTACTGGAGAAATTAATGAGTATTTGGCAGACGACGTATGGGGTTTCGCTCGGCGTTCCTACAACCAATTACGGGCCTTTCAACATCACAGCAAATATTATATGCCTCGTTTCCACTGGGGAAATATCGCGTTTAATAACCCATTTCTTTATTCATCGGCAAATCTTTACTTATCAATATCTAAGTCATTCTTTTAGGCCAAGTCCTTATAATAGCAAGATATTTGTATTAAGTTTCCAAAGAAAATAACGGAAAGCACTATCTATCTTTATTCAAAGCTTTGGCTAATGATGTTCTTTTTCATTTATTCATTAATATTTTAACTGACGTCTAAAACATAATTTTTGACGTATAGAGAGTTTCCCGGATTACGGGGATTTAGAACATATCCAATTTGCAAGGTAGTTTTCATGTACAAGTTTTGAGCCCTGACAGGTCCTTTTCACAATTCTAGCAGACTTTTCTGGCAAATATAGATCAAGATCAGACTGCACAAAACGTGCAGTGTTACTGCTTCACGGTTATTTTGGCGAGGGAAAATATCTCCTTATCGGACAGTGTAGATCAAAGATCATTCTGCACGTTCTGTGCAGTCTGATGTTGTTCTACTATGTCCGCAAAAGGTCCTTGAGTGCCGCTTAGCAGCATAAAGGTTAAGCTAGGTTTTGTATTTCTGATAAACTTTGCTACCTATTCCGATCTTCATTTCCGGTTTTTGTTATTTCCGGTTATTTTAGGTTGAAGAAAGTCACCCGCATTGTCACATAAACAAGCAAACTGCTATGACCATTTCCTACGTTATCGTGTTATACGGTTCTAAATGATGAATCCGGGTCCTGCGTAGCTCTTGTGTGAAGAGGGAGCATTCGCATTCCGCAGGCCCCTGGTTTTATCCGTGCTCGAAGAACTAAGTTTTTCGTTGGAGTGTTTTTGGGCAAGATATTCTAGTGCGCTAGCCTAGTACTCGTGAGACCCAGGACACATGAAGAGGTTGAGTATTACTGAAATAACGTTGATTGCGATGTTAAACATTAGACCGTATATAGGCTGTAGCACTATTTTCAACAACGTAGGCAAAGAATGCCTCAGCAAAAGTAAATCAACAAATAGATAACTACGAAAACATTCAAGGGACATGACATTCGGCAAACCTCGGGTGATTCGGTGATCAAGTCCCTCGACTCTTATCATGTAGCTACAATTGCACCTACACGGTACATTTCTTCGCCGGAAGTACACCGTTCCATTTAATAAAAAGAAAACACGACTCACGATTTTCTGTCTTTCTAAAAACATTTCCGCTGACAAATAGTTTTTAATTTCAATTTTTAAAGTGGTATATCAATTTCGTTGGCATCTTTCACCAATAGATTGATAGATATGAAAAGCTTTACCGTGGTTATTGATGTCGTTTCACGGCTGCCGCCATGTTCAAGACCACGTGACTGACAGCACAATGGAAACTTGCTTGGTACAGACGAGGTTAAATGTAGTTACGGACTCGACCGAGTTGTGATGAGTGGGGACATGAACTATTTGGTTTAACCCTTACCAAGTGTTTATATGTAATTGTACATATATATTTTAAGAACGTATTATCACAGGTCTTTAAGGCTTCATTGATCTATCACAGAATACTAAAATTTCCCTTGGTCGATCATTGAACACTTATAAAAGACATTGGTGCATCGCCTGTATGTATAACGGAAAAGTGAAACTTTCAACACCGTTATTATAAATAGTACAGTAGCGACTGCCGCTATGTTGTATATTATAAGAGAAGGTCTTACTAAATACAATAAAGAGGGAGTCGCCAACGTGTTATTTATAGTAACGGAGTCCGATAATAAAAAAAAATTGTTATCCCATGATAGACCAATGGAGTTTCATAGGCCTATGGTATTATCAACCCAGGATTTAGGGCAGGATAGACCAGCTTCTCATCGATTCATGCTTTCTCACTTGATTCAAAAACGGGATCAAACTGTTAAGACTATGCCAAAAATCTAGTCAGAGATTTTGCCCTAGATTTTTAGTTGCATAAAAAAATGCATAAAAAAATGCATAAAACTGTCTCCGCTCTCAATAAGCTTGAGGAGGTTCTTTAAAAATAATAAAAAGCTGTTTATTCTTGCTACCCTCCTTAGCTGACATGGACGAATCGGCAAGAAAACAGCATAATTTTCTGTAAACAAACACTGCAAGGGAGGGTTTATATCTCTCATGCGATAAACCTTTCACTATCATTTTATATTATTGTTAGTGTTTGGGAATACAGATTTAAAATCACGCACTGTGACGGGTAATATTAATATTATCGAGCTGGGTTGTACATTATCTTGTCACGATACGTGATCTTAAACCTGTATTCTGAAACACAAACAATAATATAAACTGATAATGAAAGGTATATCGCGTGAGAGCTATACTTTCGATAATATCGGGACTGTTTATCAACCCTATACAAAACAAAGCCGATTTTAACAAACCTGACGAATAAAGGTCTTGAATACATTGCGGAAAAAGGAGAAACTAATGGTAACCAGCATTTTCTTCTATTCCGACAAAATTTTCTGACCTTTCGAAGACATACCCAATCATGTAAGCGACATTTGTCGTCTGTAATTGCTTTCGATGTCGACAACTATAAAATTTTGTGGTATGGTTAAGTGTTTAAGGGTAACACGAAACTTCGTGTCTAAAGCATTTATCTGATGTCAGGTATAGTAGATGGTGAAATGTATCAGTTTTGCATCATTATTGCAAAACGAAATGTCAGAAAATGCCATAGTAAGAGTTTGTGCAAAATTTAATGACCTTTTCAAGGCCATAGACGACATGAAAAACTTCCACAGACAGCATAGAGCAAGATCATACTGAAAGAAACACGCAGTTTGATATTTGATCTATACCAAACGCTTCTTGCTTCTAAATGGTTACCTTTAACGTTACCTCATCATTATTCAAGTTTAGTTCCATTTCAAGATCTGAAAAGGAAAAACGAACTTATTTCTATCGTGGCGAAAATGTAAATGGCCGCCAATATATTTTATTTCGGTTAACTCTTTACTGCACGACAAAATTTAAGACTCGTCCAAATTCAAAGCATTTGCAGACGATATACTGACTGTGTCTCAAAAGATAAGATATGTCTTAGAAAGGGTAGAAAACATCGTCGGAAAAGGAGAAAATGCTGGTCGCCAGCATTTTCTCCTATTCCCACAATGTTTTCAAAAACATTCTTCTTCAGAGCCTTTTAAAACTATGAATTGAGTGCTAAAGAGTTAAAAGGTTTATATAGTCAACTTCATTAGGCTTATTAGACTGCAAAATATGATGCGATTACACAACACTATACAGAGTTTAGCAAGTCGGATCGCTTTTTCTGTGCTATATTTGCCGACTGTCCTAAACACAATTCCGATTTTAAGGACAAGCCATCTCATTGGCTGAGACATTGGCTAAGACAATTTGTCTCAGCCAATCCGATGCCTAGGCTTTTGAATTTTAGAAATAGAGTAATATCAAGACAGGTTGGTAAAATGAAATACGTCCCTAGTATATAAACTCTGCTGCTGCTGAATGAATCTACATGTATTTGAAAATCTCCAGGTAGTTTTCAAACCCTAAATATTGCCTTTTCAAAGCTGTTTTCATTGGGGAAAAATATACACCAGTATCGGACAGTTTAGATACAATATCAGACTGCACAACATGCAGTCTGATCTTGAATCTACACTGTCTGCATATAAACACAAAGTTGCATTAAGCAGCCCAATGGCCAAAGATACTGAAGCATAAAATTCCACTGCAAAATCTACAAAAAAGAACAAAATAGAAATATTGTAACCTTTACCAATATGTACACTCACAGCTGCGCAGGAGCCGTTTATTGTCAGCAGTTATTTGAAGTTGTTAAATCATGCAGAAACTAAATGCATGTTTTCTATGAAACTCTACACAGATAGTCACTGGCTTTTGAAATATTCATATTTTAATAACATTTAGGATTAAAATTACGTCTATTTATTTTACTTGTAATGTCACCCGCGGGCTTTTGCAGGTCTCCATTTTGGTACCAAGAGGGTTCGCATTGCCCTGTTGTAAAACAACCACAGTTGAAACAAGTGCATGGTAGAGACTACAGTTATTCAAACCGAACACGCAATACACGCTAAAATGTCCACGTTCAAAAGAATATAACTCTTAAACGTTGAAGAGCATACAGCCAAACTGACTGAGACTTGTCCACAGATTGAAAACAGGAAAAGCAAAAAATGGGGAGCAATTCGCGACAGAAAAATCCAGAAAGCGACTTTTTTTCAGTCGTTAAATCTCTCATACAAATTTTCGACCGAGGATTGTGTGTTTGTTTGTTTGTTTGAGTTTATTTGTTTGTGTATTTTGTTTGTTTGTATGGATGGTGTTTTACGCCGTTTTCAACACCATTTCAGTTACATCGGGGGGCCAGTGCACCTATCCGTGCTTTCATGGAGTTTCTTTGACCAGTACTTGTCACAATATTCTTCCCAAGCCACAGGCTGCTTTCCCACATAACCATCGTCGAAACAATAATCAGCGGTAAGAGAAGAATCAATCAATCAACTTTCATAAAATGATTTCAGTATAATGCCGGTATTGATAATACAAGTGAACGTCGCAGTTTCTAAAATAATGTCGTAAAATGATGTCGTAGAAAAGTAGTATAAAAAATATATGACATTTTTCAGAATCCTTTTGAACACCCATCTTAAATCTAATTTCACGACAAAAGTTACAATTTCAATATGAGAAAAACAAAGGTTATAAACTGACTTAAATTGCGCATTCTGTAACCGCTTTAAATATAACAATTTATTTTAACAAAATGTTTTTTCTATAAACCAAGAGTGCACCTAAACACACCAGAAAGAAGGAGGAGATTGGGGAAAAAAGGTTTCAGAGGAAGCGAGCGATGGTACCATGGACAACCGGAAACAAAATATCGATTTTACTCTTTGCCTGTCGACATTTTAGCCTTGTCCGTATCGAAAGTATTAAACGTTGCTTGGAAGTCGAAATTTCTCTTTAAGTAGGATACGAAAAACATTGTTGGAAAAGGGAGAAAATGCTGGTTTACCAGTATTTTCTCCTCTTTCCCCACAATGTTTTCAATAGCCCTCTTAATCGGGTTTTCAAAAAGCATGGGCCCGTTTGGTTAAGCGTGACCTGAGCCGCATGGTTAATGGCGTCAGAGGAACCTTCAGAATACAGGGAGCGCTACAAGATTTGTGTCGTTGGATCTTCGAGTTTTGCCTGAGATTTAACAATAATGTTGCCGATGTACGCAAGGATTCGGTTTCACTTTGTAATTAGTGCGTTGATACGTTTTCTGAGGCGGAAATCATTGCCTCTCGTTTCTAAGGAACTCTAGAGACGGGAAAACTAATACTTTTACGTCAGTTCCTATTTTTTCCCCCGATGCTCAGTTTTCTGATATGAGAAATCATCTGGCTTCTTGTTTATTTTGCCCTTTCAGTCCTCAACTCTTGTGTTCCGCCAAGACAAAATTTTGATTCTCCCAAACTAAAAACAGAGACAGACGACAAATTTAAAGTTGTTATACATGAGCTTCAGTCCGCGCAGGCTGGCATGGGTCGAAACTTTTTGCTATTTGTAAATTTTTTGCTTGTCAAAGGACCATTCTTCCTCAGGACTAAGTCAGATGTGTGTGAAAAAATTGGTTTTATGGGTCCATGGTGATATGATGACTTGTTTGGTACAATGTATGACGGAGATGCATTTAACGTTAGTGATGTGATGACTTTCGTGGTATAATGTACTAGTATGATGGCGATGCATTAAACCCCCTTCTGCCAGAGCATGGCTTAGATTAAAGTGTCTCGGGTTCCTCATTAAAGGTACTGACTCTGCTGGAAGGACTGTATTTTTGTAGACCCTCTGTTTGTGACTCATCGGCATTGACTAACCGAAGGCATTTCTAGGCAACCCAGCAATTTTGTGTTTTCGAATATGCGGGAAGTTCCACATTGCAAAATGATGATGCACGGTTTTACTTAATTGAAAACCACAAATTTCTGCTCATTTTTTTTTTATTTTCGTCGATTTATAGTTTCCTTCAATATACTACCGCATTTCAAGATACTGAACAAAGAAAGGTGATAAGAATGTTCAAGTTATTGCATAAAGATTTTTTTTGCAAAAAAGGTGAAAGCAATGAGCAATTCATTCGACATTTTACAAAATTTGTAAGTGTGTATGGATGCCAACTGATACAAGTCCTTATACGGAACGTGAATATCCAAGTCCCGATTTCAAGACTGTTTGTTAGTTGATCTGCAACATGCGAAATGGGGCTTTCGGACATTTGCGTAAAGTGTCGTCTCGGAACAGCCTGCGCAGTCCGCGCAGGCTAATCCGAGACGGCACTTTACGTCAACATTAGATTTTGTCCTACAGTAGATTTGCATGAAGCAGAAAATCACACGCGATCGGAAAGTGTCGTCTTGGATCAGCCTGCGCGGCCTGCGCGGACTGCGCAGGCTGATCCGGGACGACACTTTACGCACATGTCCGAATGCCCCTTTTCGCGTGTTGCAGGCCCGTCTGTTTGTTTGTTTGGGAATTTAACGCCATTTTGACAGCCTAGGACATACCACAGCGGTCAGTGTACCTTTTCCCTGGCTTTCTCTCACCAGTACTAACACAACTTTCTTTCCAAGCCACTGACTTATCGAGATAACTCGCAGCATGGGCTGCCGGGCTAACGGCCGCAGCACAAGCTATAACAGAGGGTCTTTTGGTCCGAGTTAGAGCTCGCTAACGTATCATATACTCGTTTTGATAGCCATTTACTGGAGGAAGAAAAGAAAGAAGAAAACATAAAAGCTGACTTAACGGTCTTTAATATAATAATTCTCTCATAATTTGTATTTCTTTAAAAAAGAACAGTAAAAGAAAACAGTTTGGTCCTATTCAACTTGAAAAAGACAGACATTTCTCTTGTAACAAAACATTTTAACTTTGGTGTGGCATAGGAAATGTCCACAATAGGGTTTAATTCTTTACCATACAACCCCGAGTTTAAACGACCCTTCGCTAGAAGGTTTTTTGAAAACATTGTAATGAAAAGGAAATGATGCTTGTAATCAGCATTGTCTCCTTTTTCTACTATATTTTCTGTCCGCTTGAGCACAAACCCTACCATTTTAACCATACTAGAACTTGATTTGTTGTCCGCATGCTTCTTTTTAACTCCTTCTGCGTAAAAACATATGAGCCATGCACTGTAGAAAGGGGCTCCTATTCATCTGCAAAAAGTATCGACCAATATCAGCCTGCGTGGACTGCGCAGGCTGACCTGAGTCGAAACGATTTGCTTTTGGTCATTTTTTTTTTGCATGTCAAAGGACAAGTGTACCCCGTAATTTAGTCGGTTGTTACACATAGCGGATTTTATGGATTCATAAATATTCGATGACCTGTTTAGTAGCACGCATCATGGAGATGCATTAAACCCCTTTTACCAGAGCATAGCTCATATAAATTTGGCCATTTTCGACTGATGGAAATATAACTCACTGAAAATCAGCCTCTGTTTTCGCTTATAGCTCTGAATTGGTAAAACAATTTGTTCCTAACCACAGCTGAACTGGAGGGTATATATTCGAATGACGAGTATGACGTGACTAGCGAATTCATATGAGTTCTCACAACACAGATTTTGGTGAAAAGCAAAAATATTACTGACTTTTAGATCTCAAAATGACCCTTTATCGGTTGGCATAATTACTATATAAGAGTTTGCTCGACTATGTTTTGCCACAATATGGCTAAAACACTATTGAAACCGGAGTGAAAAAATCTAACAAACAAACTTTTGTAGGGAATTTTTTAAACACTCAGAAAGATGAATTGATACGAAACGAGCTCTACTATTCTCAATTAATGCAATAATTACTGTAGGCAAATCACCCAATCTCAAATACGATGTTGTAAGAGAGAAACTTATTATCGTTCAAATGTTTACATAACAAACCACATAACATAACAAGAAAATGCCAAAGATCTCTGTCTCCTTCCCTGCCTCCCTCTCTCTCTCTCTCTCTCTCTCTCTCTCTCTCTCTCTCTCTCTCTCTCTCTCTCTCTCTCCCTCCCTTCTCTCTCTCCTCTCAGATGAAATTGTAATATCGATCAATAATATACATCATAAATCACAAAAAATTCTACATAAATCATGCGTGCCTCTTTTTCTTTCTAAAACATAAATATACAATATAATACCGGCCAATGATATATACATAACATATCAAAAGCAAAAAAATGCCAATGCTTCTGTAAAATAAGCTCTCTCTATCTCTCTCTCTCTCTTTCTTTCACGTTATCAGGATCAACAGTAAGCAATATATGTACAGAAATGCATCTCCGTAGAACACGATTAAAATAAAGTAACTCTTTCTTTGACAAGCTTCAAATTTTCTGAATAGAACTTTATGAAACAGAACTTTGTATAGATAACCTGAAATTCACTAATCAGAATTTTTTTGGCTATAATTTTACTGAAAGTACCTTTGCTATAAAAGCTTCTATAGCACTGAATACAACTTTGGAAAGAGAACAATCATTTTTTTAACATAGCTTTGTGATACTAGCTTCAATTTTACCGAACAGACCTTTGTGATAATTGCTTCAATATCACGTAAAAGAACATGAGCATAGCTTAGTGATAATGGCTTCAACTTTACAAAACAACACTTTGTGGTGATAGCTCCAATTTTTCTGAATATAACTTTGACATAACGGCTTCAATTTTACCAAATATAATTTGTAATATAAGTCTTAAATTTACTGAACACAACATTACCACAAAAGCTTCAACATCGCCGAAAAGAACTTTTGTAATGATAGCTTCAGTTTAACCATAGGCTTCTGAAACTCCATTGGTCTATCAAGGGATA
The DNA here is from genome assembly GCA_946811185.2 of Hippopus hippopus. Classification (NCBI taxonomy): domain Eukaryota; kingdom Metazoa; phylum Mollusca; class Bivalvia; order Cardiida; family Cardiidae; genus Hippopus; species Hippopus hippopus. The sequence goes on along the minus strand of OX328109.1, from coordinate 35,408,172 downwards.
ACGAGATTTTTATTATCGGAAACTGTTACTATAAATAGCACATTGGAGGTTCCCTCTGTATCGTATATAGTAAGACCTTGTCTTACTATATACGATATAGCGGGAGTCGCCAATGTGCTATTTATAGAAACGGTGTCAATGAAAATTTGAGTATATATTCCATGATTATACAGGCAATGCACAAATGTGCTGTAAGTGTTCGATGATCGACCAAGGACAATTTTAGTGTTCCGTGATAGACCAATAGAGCTTCAAAGGCCTGTGGTTTAACACAACAGAGTAGGATAAAATTCCAAAGCCGAGTTCGATGGGCTAAACTTCAAGATGATATACCTGTATCTACTTTAAATTATACTGAAAAGAACTGAAAACACCTCTCTCAAGTTTTTGGCAGTGATACTAATGTAGATTTAAAGAAATTACTATATCCACATAAGAAATATTTGAGCCATGCTCTGTGAAAAGGGGGCTTAATGCATCTGCGAAACGTATCGACCCAGGTCAGCCTGCGCACTCCGCACAGGCTGACCTGGCCCGAAACCTTTCGCTATTGGTCAATTTTTTGTATGCCCAAGGACCAGTCTATCTCATGATTAAGAGGGCCATGATGGCCCTGCATTGCTCAACTGGCTAATAAGTAAAAACCCTACATGACAAATGCCCATGTAAAACTTGTGACCCCCGGAATGGGGCCAATTTTGACCCCAGGGCTATAATTTGAAGAAACTTGGTAGAGGTCTATTACATAAAGCTACATGCAAAATTTGGTAGCCCTAGGCCTTATGGCTAGGTACGATAACATCTTTAAAATTTGCCCTATGTAAGCCCACGTAAAACTTGTGCCCCCGGGGGCAGGGCCAAAGTTGACCCCAGGGCTATGATTTGGGCACTCTTGGTGGAGGCCCACTAGATAAAGCTACATGCGAAATACGGTAGTCCTAGGCCTTATGGCTAGGTACAGGAAGATTACTAAAGTTTTCACTATATAAGCCCATGTAAATTTTGACCCCAGGGCTATAATTTGAAGAAACTTGGTAGAGGTCTATTAGATAAAGCTACATGCCAAATATGGCAGCCCTGGGCCTCATGGTTTCAGACAAGAAGATTTTCAAAGATTTCCACTATTTTTCAGTTTTGTTGCCATGGCAACCAGAGTTTTTGAAGGAATCAAATTCTTCCAATAAATTCTGAAGAGGACCACGGCAGGATCATTTCTGTGAAGTTTCATCAAAATTAGATGGTTAGTTTCAGAGAAGAAAATGTTTGAAATAACAGTTAACGCACGCATGCACGGACGGACAACGGGCCATGACACAAGCCCGCTTGCTTTCGGCCAGTGGAGCTAAAAAAACATGAAAGGACACAAAAGCAGTCAGTGCGAGACCAGTTTTCTCAGCCAAAAGATTTTTAAAAACCTAAAATTTAGATAGCATTATCACACAATAGCAACCATTAGAATTACATATGCGTTTTGCTCTGTGAATAGTAATTTATTGCATCTTCAAAAAGTATCGACCCATGCTATTAGTAGGTTTTCTGCATGTCAAAAGACCATTTTACCTAATGATTCAGCCGCTTTTAGGTAAAAACGGGTCCATATAACACCATGACCTGCTGAGTATGATGCATACAGAAGATGCATTGAACCCCTTTGCCCATGGCGCCGCTCTTAATCTAGATAATTCTCACTATACAGAGCCGTCGTGGGCTTTGAAGGATGGTACCATGGAACGCCTCTGGAGTTCTCCCAGTGCCGAAGACCCTTTAACTCTAAGCGCGACTCACTAACCTTTTGCGGACATCGTAGATCAAGATCAGACTGCACAAAACGTGCAGTCTGATCTTGGATCTACACTGTCCGAGAAGGAGATATTATTTCTCAAAACATATTTTTGAAATAGAAATATTAGGGTTTTTACCAACGAACCGAAAATTTCATTTTAGTTATTTAGCAGGATAAGGGTTAACCCTTGTCCTGCTAAATAAAATAAATGAAACTTTCAAGCTGATAGGAAAACACCAAATTTCCAATTTCAAAGGTAATTTTGGAGGAAGGCTATCTCCTTATCGGAAAGTGTAGATCCAGGATCAGACTGCACGTTCTGTGCAGTCTGATCTTGGTCTACACTGTCCGCAAAAGGTCGGTGAATCGCGCTTAGCAGCGTAATGGTTAACAGACGAAAAATGGCTAATCGAGGGAGGGGAAGGTGTGAACGATCTGTCTCGAAATTACTCCTTTTCTATTTTCGTGTGACGCCATCGTTTACCTTTAGAAAATCACAAGTTATTAGTTATCATCGAAGTAAAGCTACAGTGACTGATCACCCTTAACTGTATCCTCGATATTTCGACTTTGTTTAACTCGAGTTTGTGGATCCTACACCCTAATATACAATATATGAAACATATATGTTAAAACATGTGAACGAATATTTCAAGAACACAACTCAAACGGCATAACAAAAGTTGAATGATCCAGGCTATTTATCTCATGTAACTCAATATCCCCGATATATCGACAATGTTTTTCTCGAGCTTGTGCATCTCCAGCCATGATGAACAACGTTGTCTGCTGAAATTATGTAAATGGGCGATTTCTGATTATTGCATGTGCGCAAATTACCAGTGAACACCACTGTCGAACCTCAGGGGTTATTCAAGCCTCGATATTGTCGCTTTCGCGACATTCTACTCACTATTTTCGATACCTAAACATTCATTACTCACTATTTTCGATACCTCAACATTCATACTCACTATTTTCGATACCTCAATATTCATTACTCACTATTTTCGATACCTCAACATTCATACTACTATTTTCGATACCTCAATATTCATACTCACTATTTTCGATACCTCAGTATCTATATTAAATATTCTAGATATCATGATCTTGTTTAACTCGAGTCGGTGGATTCTCCTGCCATTGAGAACACATTATCGGAGAGAAGTTGTTCTGTCTGACGATGAAGAACCAATCCCCCGCTCGACCCTGAACTCGTACTCAAGTTTTCGTTACTTCCACACAGTATATCTGAAAGCAAAAACATGCGTTTAACTGTATGCTGAAAAAGTTTGAAAACGTCTTCTTGAATGTGGTTTATGTCTCTTTCAACAGTATTTTAGTCTGACCACCACGTGACATACATGTGATGAGATGATATAATACCACAGTGCATGATTGGCACCTTTTTCATAACTGGTTTGCTTTTTTTAAGAGATTCAGATATTCAACAGGCTCACTGTTCATACTGACGGATATGCCAATATCTTCACCTGTGATAAGTAATACAACACATTTTCTTTTTGGACGTGCTACAAACCCGAACTAGTAACACAAAATGTATATAAAGAAAAGGGAGATAACTGAGCGGCACTCTGGAAAATAGAGGTTTAATGCATCTCTGTGATGCGTTATACCAAAGCAAGTACATTGTAATCATATAATTATGGATCCATGAAATCCATTTGTTGAACAACCGACTGAAACGTGAGGTAGAATGGTCCTTGGATATGCAGAAAATTGACCAATAGCAAATAGTTTCGATCCAAGTCGACCTTGATCGAAACTTTTGCAAATGCATTAAACCCCCTTTTCAGAGAGCATGACTATTTTTGAACAATTTTATGAATTTTTGTTTCAGACGCCAACTTACGTCAGATCCTGTATATATCACTCATTGCATGATTTATGTAAATATGTAAATGTTTATGGGTCATAGGCCTAAACACTTGAACATAGATTTGTATATGTATTTCATAAGCACTGTGAAGAAGGAGCAATAGCTTGAAACGATCATTTGCTCCTTTTGTCCGATATTTTCAAAGTTTTTCGACTGCAGAAGTATGGAAGCCATTGGCTAACAACCCGTACCTCGTGAAAAAATGAATTACAAAACGTTCACGAAAACGAAAATAGTATGTTTGCTAAAGTTTAGTTTTGATCGCAACAGGAGGTAATATAAACCTCGGCCTATCTACATGGAAGTATAAATCACGTTCCGTTCGGTTAACTTAAAATGAACAAATTCATCAACATTAAATATGAATCAACTGCGATATTATGGCTGACAAACGAATCCTCTGGACGACATCTTTATATCAGTAAAAGCCCGGAATCTTAAGTTGTCATTTACATGGAATATTGCGATGTATACACGATAACAAGTGATCAGGAACAAGTCTTTAAGCGATGCTCGCTGAATGGTGATAATATCGCCAATAACCCTTTATAATTCAAGAAACTATACGGTGGCCTAGATTAAGTCGTGGGTTTGAATATGAATGTCACAGAGGTACTGATAACGAGTAGGCTTGTTTTTAGGTTCAAAGATTTCTTTGCAAAACACTTTTAAATACAATACAATCCCGTGTTTTTACGAAAGTGAGGATGGTGTTTTTGTAAAAAAAAAAAAGTGGAAAGCAACGTTTTTTATCCTTCAAAAACAGAGACCCGGGTCCGTATTCACCAACCATTCTTAAGAACATTTTTAGTCTAATTCTATGTTTAGAAAGTAACACAAATTCTGATTGGCTAAACCAAATGGTTTAGCCAATCAAAAGTTGTGTTACTTTCAAATTTATAAAAATTTTTAGATTAAGATAAAGAATGTTCTTACGAATGGTTGGTGAATACGGACCCTGGGCCCGTATTCATCAATCATTCGTAAGAACATTCAAAGTCTTAATCTCAAGAATTTTCTAAATTTTAAAGTAAAACAACTTCTTATTGGCTAACCCAAACGGATTAGCCAATCAGCAGTTACGCTACGTTCAACTTTACAAAATTCTGGAGGATAAGACTAAGAATGTTCTTAAGAATGGTTGGTGGAAATGGACCCTTAGCTACATATCAACTGTTGTATGCAAATGCTTCCCATTTAGTCACGTTTGAAATTTGTCACGTGGTTAAAAGTTAAAAATAGCAATGACAAAATTCGTAATTTGAGAGATTCACATGTCCATTTTAACAACTGCAAGTTCTTTAAGGCAGGAAAATCTCTGTCAATGTCCATTCGGTGACCATTGATATTACGGGCCCACTCTACAGCTTAATTGAAAAAGTACATTATAATGAGCCATACTCTGTGAAAAGGGGGTCTATTGCATCTGCAAAAAATATCGACCCAGGTCAGTCCATGCAGGCTGACCTGGGTCGAACCATTTTGCTTTTAGAAAATTGTCTGCATGTCCAAAAACCATTCTACCTCAGCATGGATTCAGTCGGTTGTTACATGACATGGATTTTACAGACTCATAATTATGTGATGACTTGCTTGGTATAATGCATCACGGAGATGCATTGAACGTCTTTTTCCAGAGCATGGCTCATATTGTCATTTAAAAATACAAGTCTTGGGGGGAGGAAGGAAGGGCAAAAGAGAAATATTGATGAACTAATACATGAATATGAGATAGAGAAGAAGGAACAAAACAAAAGAATGTATGCATTTAGCGAACATAAAGAAATTCGGTACGATCTTTCTTAAAAAACCTCTGCCATCATCACGATGGCCCTCTGTTACACCCTCGTAAAGTTTCCAATCACGCGGAGATCTCAGACCGAGAACATCAAGAAAATTATGACAAAGTGAATATGACGGGAACACCGTTTAACGACAGCCATCACATTACAGACGACAAAAACATAATCTAATTCCTATTTATGAGAGAATCGCATGACTAGCAATAATAGATCCTTCCCGTCTTATCTCCCTCCTTGCGGCTAACAGCTGATCACTTTGGGTTAACGGGATTCATCTCCAGAGAAAACCAGTCGTGCTTGATTTGATGGACTGGTATCAGAGACCAGCTCGCAATAAATGTGGCAATATACTGTGCATACTGTAAAATCTGGGTGGCTCACTGACGAAGGGAACCATAGTATTTCGTTGAATTAATAGTTAACTTTTAAGGTTTGACAAAATAAGAGAATCATTAAAGTCCTACTCGCTCAGCTGAGAGCATTATCATAAATCTAGGACCCGGGTTTGGTGTTTGTATATGACAAGAGGCAGTTCCTCGTTGGAATCTGAGAAAATGCATTAAGACCGGCTTCTAGAAATTTGATTCCGTGTCTTCATTTTTTGACTTCATTTTTCGCTCCACACGATTTTTATTTATTTCATTTATTTTCTTCAAATTTTACAAAGATGGCATAGGCAAAAACATTGTGATTTAGCTTCATAAGATTTGGACATACGCGTGGCCGCAAAAGCGATATAATGGCTTTTTTACGGTTTTCAGATAAGTGCCTTGTTATTTAACAAAGTTTTCCAATATAGATTTGGCTTTTTGACTGTGGTAACTCAAGTTCAAATTTATGCAATATATAATTACTGCTAACACCAAGACAAAATTCCAGTAGGAATGGGAATATTATGCAGTTTCTATAGTGATATCATGGTAAATGTTGACAAAGACAAATGGGCTGATCATTGTTTCGGCGATGGTTACGTGGGGTAGGAGCCAGAGGCTTAGGAAGAATATTATTGTGCGAAGTACTTGTAAAAGAAACACCAGAAAAACATGGATATGTGCAGTGGCCGCCGCGATGTAGCAAAATTAATGTTGAAAAAGGCGATAAACACCATACAAACCAAGTACAAACAATCAATAACGAGAAAAATGTATCATAATATCTCACTTTCGAGCACACCATACTCGGAGGTGCTGAAAAGGCGTTATTATTATTTAGCACTCAAGATCTAATCAGATCACTTCAAAAATCTAAGTGAAAGTCGGATAATTGTCAGGTTGCTAGCGAGGAATGGGGGTCACAAACAACGGCCAAAGTCGATTTGGCAGACATTATAGATCAGAACATGTCAACTGATTTTAGATGCGTTTAATGCATCTCTGTGATGCAATTTTCAAAAAATTTTGTGACAAAATTCTGACAAAAAAAGCATAGAAATGTTGATAGTAATATTTACAACAGGGATCTTGTCCCATTGATTTAATTCAAGACCGAAATCTTATTAGTGTAAGGGAGGTAACTCATACAGCAGTCCCAGCCAAATGCAGTCGTGTAAGTTTAGACCATTCCAACCCGAGGGGGTCAAATTTTGATAAACAGATTATCGGATGTTTAAAAAGTGTTTTACTCCTTTATCGAAAATGCTTCGTCATTTCATGGCGTTAATCCGCTTTTTTATGTGTATTTTCCGATTTGCATTTCTTCAGTATCGTTTCCCACGTGAGCGAAGTTCCATCTTAACCCTTATCCCTACTAAATAAGTGAAAAGAAACCATTAAGCCGACAATAAGAATCCCAAATGTGGCTATTTCAAAGGTATTTTTGAGGGAAAATATCTCCATTATCTGACAGTGTAGATCTAAGATCAGACTGTACGTTCTGTGCAGTCTGATCTTGATCTACACTGTCCGCAAAAGGTCAGTGAGTCGCGCTTAGCAGCCTAAGGGTTATGGAACGCGTGGTTCATTGACGTGCTCAATATACAGCACCGTCATACGGGACCGACGTTAAACTTTTGATCCAAAAGACGATGAGCAGTTTTCAGCTGGCTAGCCGTGAATCGTGCCCACAACCTCAGGTATCTCGAGATTTGTCGATTAAAAATCTCGTGCTTCGGTACTAGGCTGATGTTCTCCATTACCTTGCCCAATGCCACTCCTAGTTAACAAGCACCACTCGCGCAACTTTGAATTACAAAGTATGTTCACTGTATATGAGCAATTCACTGTGCAGAGGGGGATAAATGCATCTACAAAAAGTATCGAGCCAGGCCAGCCTGGGCGGACTGACACAGATCAAAACTTTTTGCTATTTGTGAATTTCATGGATGTCCAAGGACCATACTACCTCATGATTCAGTTGGTTGTTAGACAAAATGAATTTTATGTCTGTATAACTATGACTACTTGCTTAGTATTGTGCATCACGAAGAAACATTAAAACCCCTTTTCCGAAATCGCCACTCAATTATAAGTGCATTCATAATGTTTGTCAAGTCATTCATTATTAGACCCACAGAATCTCTCGCTCTCTCTCTCTCTCTCTCTCTCTCTCAGCATCAACAGCTTTAATAACAAAGGATCAAAGACAAAATCGCTCTCTCTCTCTTTCTCCCAAGAGCTTCACAACAAGGGACCAACCAAGACTGCTTTCACGGACAACGAACAACAAGTCAAGTTTGGACAAAGATCTACCTGATTATTGCTATCATTACGATCAGCTGCAAGCAAGAACTACCACAAGATTTCTTGTCACTTATGAAAAGACGAAAAAGCAGAGACTGATACAATGAACTATTCCAGATGCCCCAAAGAGAGACAGCCATCTTGACGAAGCCGAAATTCCTTGAATGTCACTAGGAAAAAAGCAAATTATCCATTCGCAGTATAAAGAATAATCGCTTTACTATCTCTGCGCATCAATCTAGTCGGGAGCCAGTCTTTCCTTAACTCTTTACCAGACGACAAAATTTAGACTGGTCCAAATTCAAAGCATCTGCAGACGACAATTTGGAATATGACTCAATTGATACAGTTTGTCTGTGAAAGGATAGAATACATTGTTGGCAAGGAAGAAAATGCTATTTACCAACATTTTCTCCCTTTCCTACAATGTTTTCAAAAGCCATGATCTTCAGGGTCGTTAAAACACGAAAACGTTTGGACGAGGGTTAAATCCTGTAGAAAATATCATTCGGCAAAATGGACTGGATACCCTTGGCTGGCAAAGATACCAAGTCATAATCCTTTACTACACAATCAGACTTTTAACGCTACTGAAAGAAAAGGCTTTTGAAAACATTGTGGGAAAAGGAGAAAATGCTGGTAACCAGCATTTTCTCCTTTTCCCACAATGTTTTCTATCCTATCAAGTACTAGAATCTTCATTTAAGCTACATTTAAATTGTTGTCTGCAAGTGCTTTCAATTCGGATTAGTCTATAGTTTTGTCGCTTGGTAAAGAGATTAGTATCCGCATAGAATTTCATACAGCAGTGACTAATACAGCCAGAAGGCATTTAACGGTAAAACATATTATTCTTTTAATGACAACTCATGAATACGTAGGATTTTTCTTTTAATTCTACAGATGATCACTTCTAAAAACATTGAAGCTAAAGGACACATTGCTCTTTACGATCAATTTCTCCGTGGGGCCACACTGTTTTCATATGCATTCATGTTCTTAGCTGTAGGCCCCCCATCTCACGTGGATTGTCCGTATATGTAACGTTCATGTCTATGAAGACGTTTGCTGCAATTTTGTGATATGGTGTTATGAATTAATGGCCAAAAGCTTTTATGTCTGAGTGTTGGCGTAATTTACTGCAAACAATTCGAAGAAATGGTCTTCTGTGAAGAAAACATGGAAAGCTTTCTTGGAAATCTGAAAAATTTTCCTTTTAACCCTTTATCAGACAATCCCAAGTTTTAGCAAGCTTGAAAGAAAGGCTCTTGAAAACATGGAGAGAAAATGAGAAAATGCAGGTTACTAGCATTTTCTCCTTTTCCCACTTTTTCTATCCTATCAAAAATCAAGTCATCTTTTCAACCACACTTGATTTGTCGTCTGAAAATGCTTTGAATTTGGTCGAGTCCAAAATTTTGTTGTTTGGTAAAGAGTTAGAACAGAAGTAACCTGCATGCCACGTGTAGACCCACATTTCTTATTCTCTTCGATTTTATTTCCAATAGTTTCAAACTTATAGATAATAACAGGCATTCTTTAAAGATAACTGTTTAATCATGTTCCGATATGTTTCATAATCATGTCAAACAGGTAGGCGGGCATAGCCGTAAAAAACTTCCTCGTGGGCTAAGGGATTCAATAAATTCAGACCATTGAGTGGAAGGATAAGAATTTATGGACATTTCTAGAAGAAAGATTTTAAGTAATAACTATCATATTTAGCCCCATAAATACATTATTTCCCAAGAAACGGCAAATATTCCAGAAAGTAATCAAATAAAGCTATAGGATAGGCCCACAAATCGCCGCCATCTTGGAGAAAATCGGCACTGCAGCGCCGGGCACCATAAAATGGCGGAACAGTTTTATGATTATCAGTTTTCGTGGTCTATCGACTCGCACGGCTGACAAATCCAATCTAGGAAGACATCTTTAATTCCAATTTAATGTCTATCTCGTCAATTTCAGCCCCGAGTTACTGTCTAACTTCATGAAAAATGTGCATTATTGGAGACGAAACGGCAAAAGCAGACGACTTCTCTAATTTGATTACAAATTATGTCTGATAAAATTTCTGTTTTGTTAACTCCAACAAAATAAACCCAAATGATTATGGTGATAGATTTTTCAACCCTTTAGTTTAACAATCCTGTTTTAGGACCCTGAGAATCAGTGCTTTTGAAAACAATGTGGAAAGAGGAGAAATCGTTGGTCCTGAGTCTTACCGTTATGTTTCTATTTTCATCCAATCGACTGCGCCACATTTGTCGTCTGCAAATGCTCCTAGTTTGGACAAGCCTAATTTTTTTCAGTCTGCTAAAGAGTTAAAAAATACAACTGGCAAGCACTTTTTCTTTCTAACTGTTAACAGCTTCAAAAATGGAGACCTGGCAGGAAGTCCTGGTAATTCCTAAGGTTAGTTCCATACTTCCATAACCCCTTACTAAACAAAATATTCTGTATTTTAACCCTTTCCCACACAACAAGAGTTTAGTTTTGTAAAAACCCAAAGCATTTGCAGTCCTTAAATTAAGTGTGGGTCAAATTACAGAAGTTTCCTTTGATAGGCGAGAAAACATTGTTGGAAAAGGAGAAAATGCTGGTCACCAGCATTTTCTCCTTTTCTAACAATATTTTCAAAAGGACTCTTCCTCAGGGTCATTAAAATTTGGGATTGTGTGGTAAGGGATTAAAGACTCTGGACAAAAGACAAATTCTCTAAAATGTGTGGAATACCACAGCAGGATCATTTCAGCAAAGTTTTGATCTGCTTTATCTTGCTAAGTAATTGGAAATGAAACTTTCAAGCTAAGTAATTGGAAATGAAACTTTCAAACTGAAAGTAAAAACCCAAAATTTGCTATTTCAGAGGCAGTTCTCGGGGAAAGATACCGGTATCTCTTTATCGAACAGTGTAGATCTAAGATCAGACTGCAAGTTCTGTGCATTCTGATCTTGATCTACATTGTCCAACAAAAGGTCCTTGAGTCGCACTTAGTAGCCAAAGTGTTACAAGTGGATGAGTAGTTAAAGAGAATATGTTTAAAAAGTAACACATGCTGGGATGCACAGATACATGATAGCCTCAGGACCAGGACATAAGCCGGCTGGCCTTTGGCCAGTGGAGCTACAAATCGTGTAAGATAGAAACACAGTTCACAGCTTTTAATTAACTGAAAACAGTTCTAACTTTGTTGTTAAAATACATAAGCCTAACTGTGGATTTACACTAAAAATAAATAATCTACCAAAATAATCGTGCTTGTGTAACTCAAGGTTAAACTATTGTTTTATCTTCATTCATCAAGTGATGTTTGTTTTTAGGTGTTTAACAACCTTTTCAGCATTATTTCAGTCACCTCCACCTACATATGCATACCTAAAATTTTGTTAACCCTTTACCAAATAAAAAATTTCAGACTCGTCCAAATTGAAAGTATCTACAGACAACAGATATAATGTGGCTTAAGTGATGGAATTTTTGTCTGGAAAAGTAGAAAACAATGTGGGAAAAGATGAAAATGCTGGTAACCAGCATTTTCTCCTTTTCCCACTTTGTTTTCAAAAGGCCTCTTACACAGGGTCGTTAAAACTCGGGATAGTGTGGTAAAGGGTTAACCAGTAATTTGCACAACACTCTTTCTAAAGTCACTTAAGCCAACTTGGATCACTGGATTATTCCTAGACTCAAAAAAAGTCTGTTGGGTTTATTCGGCACCCTAAGGGTGAAAATTTTTACATTCTAATTGTTTGTGACATAAAGTAATAATTAAAAAAAAAGTAAAAAAAAAAACACATAACTGCTCCCATAAATCTCTATTATTTCATTAAACTCAAATCTATTCGACAGTTGTGTCACCTTAAAAATTGCAGTGTTAAACTTTGCACCAAAACAATTCAGGTATGGCAGCATAGCAAACGGCATGAAACTATCAATAAGCTTACAAAGGCATCAGTGGGCCTATAAAGGCCTGAGTTGCTTCAACTTTGCCAGTCAAAGGAAGATACAGTTGCCTCTGACCACGCCAATTAAACATGAATAGTATGTTAAAATATTGCGGTAGACAGAGGTGTAATGGTAGAGGATCTGCAACTCACATTAAAGGTTCTGGGTTCGAATCCAGTGATGAGCGAAGTTAACCTTTGGAACCACCTACATCCTGACCCAAGTGCTGGTTAAGGTCTAAAGGAAGCAATCATCGAGAGCAAGTAATATAAAAACATGTTTCACAACCGATGTAAATTAAACAGGAGCACCGCATGCGGGTGCCAACACTTGGCTGCAGTTGCTTGATTTTCCGTATTTTTAAGTCAAAAAAGGGACATAATGTGTCAAAAATACCATGATGGTTACCTGCTCTTGTTCCATGGGATTCCCTTTTGATAGTGAACAACTTGTCCAAGTTTGAAGTAAATATCTTCAGTATTGACAGAGATATTATAAAATGTCAAAGTTTTTGAAAATGTCAAAGTTTTAGCACAAGGATGCTAAAACGAACCACGCCACGGATGCAGCAACACCTCGACATTTTCTTCAAAAACAGTCAAGCTAATAAATTTACCTCTTAACCAAACAACAAAGTTTTCGACACAACCAAATTGAAAGCATTTGCAGCCCAAAAATTAGATGTAGCTCATTCCTCATATGATGATTTCTGTCTTCTTGATAGGTTACCAGCATTTTCTCCTTTTCCCACAGTATTTTCAAAAGCCTTCTTCCTTGGGGTCGTTAAAACTCGGGATTGTGTGGTAAAGAGTTCAACTATACTAGGTTACAATGACAATCTAAAATGAGCTAAATACAGATAAGCCATGCAGTCTTTATCACACTTTAAAAGTGTGTACAGTAAAAATCTTTATAATTTTAATCCAGTTGTCAAGACATAAATTGTCATTTACCAGTAACCCCTTGCCACACAACCCCAAGTTTTAAAAACCTTTGGTCACCAGCATTTTCTCCTTTGCCCACATTGTTTTCAGAAGCCTTGTTCCTCAAGGCTATTAAACAGAGAATGTTTGTCAATGGGTTAAAAGCTATGGAGTCATATTAACATGCTGTACCTTAGAAACAGTCCAAAAAAAAGGGGAAAAAACACACACACACCCTCATGCAAAAAGAGAAGCTATTTTTTGGGACTGACAGTTACTAATTTTTGTACTCTTTTTTTAACTTTTAAACACACAACAAATTTGTGACAAATTGAAAGCATTAGCAGATGACAATTTAAATTTGGCTTAAATGATGGAATTCGTCCTTGACAAGGCAGAAAACATTATGGGAAAGGGAGAGGATACTGGTTACTAGCGTTTTCTTTTCCCACAATGTTTTCAGAAGCCTTGTTCCTACAGGTCATTAAGCACAATTGTTTGGCAATGGGTTAAATCCTATGGCGTCAAATTAACATGCTGTACTAAAGAACCAGTTCAATGAGAAGAAAAAAAAATCACCCACACACACCCACATGCAGGAAGAAAATTAGTTTTTGGGAAAGACAGATATGACTTTTTATCTTTGTTTTTTTTTTCTAAATCTTTACCACACAACAAAAATGTAAACTTGTGACAAATTGAAATTATTTGCAAACAACATTTTAAATTTGGTTAAAATGATGGAATTCGTCTTTGATTAACCCTTTCCCAAACAATCCCGGGTTTTCACGACCCTAAGAAAGAAGCCTTGTGAAAACATTGTAGGAACAGGAGAAAATGCTGGTAACCAGCATTTTCTCCTTTTCCCACAATGTTTTCTTCCCTTCCCAAAACAAATTTCAATTTTTCAGTCACATTTATTTTGTCGTCTGCACCTCTTTTCCATTTGGACAGGTCTAAAATTTTGTCGTTTGGTAAAGAGTTAAGGATTAACTCTTTGCCACAAAATCCCTAGTTTTACAACCCTGAGAAAGAATGTCTTTTGACAACATTGTGGGAAAAGGAGAAAATGCTGGTAACCAGCATTTTCTCCTTTTCCTACAACGTTTTCTACCACAACGTTTTCTACCCTATCAAAGACAGAAATAATCAAACTACATTTAATGTGTCATCTGCAAATGCTTTCAGTTTGGTTGAGTTCAAAACACTGTTGTTTGGTAAAGAGTTAAATGATTGACTAAATTAAATTACGTGTATGTAAATGTTGGCATAATGAGTAAATGATTTGATGTTCAACTAAAAAACAGGAAACCAAAAGGCAAATATATGAAAGCACCAGGTAGATACCCGCAGCTTTACTGTAAAACTAGTCATCAGTTGCAAAGCCCTGAAGATAGTAGCAGTTTATAACCTTTTCCCTGAGAATGAATTACCTGGAAAACATCGTGGGAAGAGGAAAGAATGATGGTCATCAGCATTTCTTCCTTTTCTCAAAATATTTTCTGTTCTTTCAAAGACATCTTGCATCAATCTAGCCACTTTTAAATACCCAGTAGGTGCCAAAAGTAAACAATGTGTTAAAATAAATAATTTAGATCTAATTCATTCCATTTAAAAGCAATGAAATTATTGGGAAAATAACAATCTGTAATTGTACAATTGGTCCAAGTGTTAGTCCCTGAAAGAGAAATGAATTTCAAAACTAGGTTAAAAGTTGCCAAGTTACTCTATCTTTTGCTTACCGGTACTTTTTACCTGGTTTTAAAATTCATTTTGCTTTTAGTGACTAACACTCTGACCGACTCCACAATAACACATAGTTATCTTCACAATAGTTGCATTACTTCTAAATGGTATGATTTAAATTCAAATGCATTTTAACACAAGTATTGTTTACTACTGGACCTTTATGTTGTCGTCTGTAAATACTTTCAGTTTGGCCCAGTACAGAATTTCACTGTCTGGTAGATTTAAAGAAACCCTTTTCTCCTGATGGTAGTTTGCTTGTATTTTTTCAACTTTAATAATGTTTTTTGTTGCATACTTATTTATCTATTTTAAAAAAAAAAAATGAACTAAAATTGAAAATTTTTGGCTATTCATACTCAAAGCTAAGCAGGTACAAAAAAAAAAAAAACCCAGAGTTCTAGAGAGTGTTAATTTTATAGAATAAAAATCCTATAGTAGATGCATGGGGTATTGGAAACATACTGTGATAAAATAGTCATTAATAAATCAATAAAGTAGCAAGGAGCAATAATTCCACCAACACGAAACATATCAAACCATTTACTCTTTACCAGATGACAAAATTGTACTCGGCCAAATTGAAAGTAATTGCAGACGACAAATTCACTGTGGCTCACATGACAGGATTTGTCTTTGAATGGGTAAAAAACATTTTGGGAAAAGGAGAAAATGCTGGTTACCAGCATTTTCTCCTTTTCCCATAATGTTTTAAAAAGCCTACTTTCTCCAGGTCACTGAAACTTGGGATTGTTTGGTAAGGGTTTACTCAATACCTCATGCAACAAATTTGCAGCATACAAATAATTTAGTACAGTTTAACTCTTTCAACACACACACATACAAAATCCACAGCTGAAAATACAACCCACTAAAACTGAGAAAGATATAGAGGATATTTGTTTTTTTCGGTGAAAGATCGAAATTTATTTCATCGAGTGAACATCATCGGTAATAATTCCACAAGTGGCGCAGCCACCAGTGAAAATATTACCGATGATGTTCACGAGATGAAATAAATTTCGATCTCTCACCGAAATAAACAAATATTCTATTTATTTCATGCTTTTAACCCTTTCTGGGGAGAACTTAATCAAAATCCAGTACAGTTCTTTTCAGTCAATCCCCATGGCGTTCCCCCTCCGCATAGCAACGCATTACAACATCACGTCAAGCGCGAGAAATGTAATGTAAATTACGTCTTATTTCCATCTGGTTGTGAGGCACGCGCATTTTACCTAGGTAACTAGTGCGCGGGAACAACTGTTTCCGCCTTCAACTGAAGAGTTAGAATATAAAAATCCGTATATTCACTGGCCGTAACCATGAAATATCGAAAAATATTTCACTGATATTTCTCGATAACCTACTGGAAAGCATGAAATAAATTTAGTAATCTTAAAGGCTTGACTAAAAAAGCTGAAGTTATATATCCAGAATCAGACTGCATGTTCTGTGCAGTTGGATCTTGAACTATGCTCTCCAAATAAGCCCCACTTTTCACCTATGGCAATGAAAGGGTTAATACAAAATTATAAGTGAAAATATTGTGGCAAAAGGAGAAATCACGTGTCACAAGCAATATCTCCTTTTGCAGCCTTGTTTTCAAATGCTATTTGCTGTATGACATTTAACAGTGTCTGCAGAAAGGAATACTAATATATAAATAAACAAACACACAACATCCTAAAATGACAAAACCATTTAAGTCATGCTCTGTGAAAAGGGGGTTAAATGCATCTGTAAAAGTATCGACCATTGTCAGCCTTTGCAATCCATGCAGGCTGGCATGAGTCAATTCCTTTCGTTATTGGTCAATTTTCTACATGTCAATGAACCATTCTATCTCATAAATCAGTTGATTGTTTAACAAAATGGATTTTGCTGATCCACACTTATGTGATGACAAGCATGGCATAATGTATCACAGAGATGCATTAAACCCCCTTTTCCCAGAGCATGGCTCATTTCACTCCAAGCTGTTCATTGATACTAATTCCCAAAATCATTCGTAACTACTTTTTGTTTTTCTTTCTTTTTTTCTTAGTTCTACATGCTCCAGTGGCTTCTTTACTTGTGTCTACTTTAGATTCTCTCTCTTCTGAACTTCTTCCAGAGCTGTTGGATGTTTCAGTTGTGTCAGTAGAGGTATTAGTAGTCTTGTTCTGTTGTAGTTTGTCTTCCTGGATTGAAACTTCTTCTCTTTTTGATTCAGAGCCTAGTTTTCCAATGGCAGTGGTAGATGTTTGAGATTCTGTTTGAAATTCTGTTTGAGATTCATCTGAACTAATTTTGGTAGCTGTTTCCCATGCAGTTGGATCTTTCTCTATATCGTTACCAGACAAATCTGCAAGTGGCAGCTTAATATCCAACGACATATCTGAGTTCACTGGTGTAAGATCTCCAGTGCCTATATCAGCAAGAGGAGGAGATGTTTCTCTGGTAGATGTGATTGAACTTAAGTTATTCAGTTGATCCCCATTGCCATCTTTTGATGCACTGTCTAAAGCATTAGGTTCAAGTGACTGAGCTTTCACACATTTTCTAACTGTTGCATGATTTTGCAACAACTTTTCAGCTTTAGAGTCTACCTTTCCAATTGTATGACCAATGTCTGTATTATCATCCTCTGACTTTGTTTCCATTTTATTGGACAGGTCAGCTTTCTCTGCTCCAGAAATACAGGTATCCATGCCCTGGATTTCACTTTGACTTTCAGCCACTTCTGCCTCTCCAACATTCTGAACAGAATCCTGCATGACATTTTCAACACTGCTACAGTCAAAAACTTTCTCAATATCAGCATCAACCCCTACATTGTGTTCGAGATTATTTTGTGTAAGTGCTGAAGCAATACCTGTATCAGTATTTTCCTTGTCAACTTGTAATGGTGTGTCAGGTTCAATAGCTTCAAAATAAAGTGACTCCTCAATATCAACCTTCTTCCTTTTCTTCTTCTTTTTGCTCTTTACTTCAAACATATCACTGTCAGACAGTTCTGCACTAGCAATAACTTCACTGTCTGTCCCTTCAGCCTTTGACAGTTGTCTTTCTTCTGACAAATTGGACCTAACACTTTCAAAACTTGGACTTCTTTCTAAAGCATCAATCTTCTCTACAGATATTTCTACATAACCAACCTTATCATGTTTAGTTCCCTCTTGATGTCCTTCTAAAATCATCTGCATATGGAGACTGCCTTTCTGTAGTTCTAAAACTTGATTTCCAACAGCTCTAATTTCTTGATCCCTAGTTTCATTTTCCTTTTCATTCAAATTTTGCATTGGCTTCTCCTTACTACCAACACTCTCCTCTTTTCTCTCTTTGAAGGTTTCAGACATTTTCTCTGTCTTTGTATTCTTATTTTTGCATACATCTTCAGATTTCATGATACTATGAGTTATCTTTTCCTGTGTTTCATTTGATTTGTCTAGTGCACCAGGTGTGTTGTCAATAGGTGCAAAACTTTTATCATTCACATCATATCCTCTTCCATCTCCTTTGTTTGGGTCGTTCTCCATGTCATCTTCACAAAAACTAAGAGGCTTAGCTGTAGTAGTGTCATCTTTTTCTGCAGTCAAAATATCAGTAACCTTTTGATCATCTACATCTGATCTTTTATCTTTTTTGTCATCAGTGTTGTCTATCCTATCTGGATTCTCCCTCTTTCTATTGGCAAAAGTCAACATTGGGTTTTCTTCCATGGATACAATATCGGTTCTATCATTAAATGATTGTGCCATTGTGGTATCTTTGCCATTTTTCTTACCTTTCTTTTTCTTCTGATTAAGCAAGGAAGGACTATTACTCCCCTCATCCCTCTTCTTTACTGTGCCTGCATTTGTGTCAATTTGACTGTCTTGTTCTAAACTATTCTCATAACCAATTTCTATACATTTTAGATCATTTACTGTTGACTGTACTTGTTGTAATTTCCCATTGTCCTGTGCTTCCCTTGACAATATTACAACTTCATCCTTTCTCATATCAACTGGAACTGTGGGTTCTTTTACATAATCAGATGATTCAAGAGCCTCAACATTTCTCTTTCTTTCCAGGTTTTGTTGAGGGTCATCATTTCTAACAGAAGATGTCTTTGACTTTTGTTTTTCCTTTCCATTTCTCTGCTTCTTTTTACCTTTTTTCTGCACTGCTTCTTTCTCAGGACTGCCCAATTCTCCAGTATTTTCAGCTGAAATACTACAACTTATATCTTGCACTGTTACAGGTATTTTAGAATCAGAGATTCCTTTGCTATCAGGTTCTTTACTCTGAATGTCACTTGCTAGATTGCCAGTGTTTGAGGATGCTTTATCTTCCTCAACAGAAATGTCATTTATTTTCTCTTCATTTGGCACAGATATATTGCTACCTACAGAGACAGAGATGTGATCTACTTGGCTTGTATGTGCTTCAGCATTCTTCATATCTTGGACAGCTTTAGGTTGCACAGTTTTCGCTGTGTTTTCTTTTGAAGTGGATTTAGATTTAGATTTCTTCTTGTTATTCTTTGCATTACCTTTTGTAACTGAAACTGACATTGTATCGTTAATAGGACCTGTCACATCATCCAATTTGACAGTACTTTGTGCATCATGCTTTTCTTTGTCTAGAAGTTCCTCTTTAATCTCTTTGTTTATATCTGAATGACTGGCTGACTTTTTATCTTTGGCACTCATTTGTTCCATTTCATGACTGGATCCAGGCAAAGAAATGATTTTTGTTTCCGACACAATTTTATTTAAAGCTTTCTTCCTACCTTTGTCACAGTTTTTCGTTTTATTGGAATCCAAATTATCTGGTATCTCTTTCTTTCTATCCTGCCTTCTTTCAGACTCGGTCTCTGCTTTTCTTTCTTCTACATTCTGCTTTTTAATCCCTGCTGATTCCTTCTTTACTGCACCCTTCTTGCTCTTATTGGCTCTTGACAAGTCTATATCATTAAATAAAGGGTTGGGATTTAACACAAGGACTTATTAACTAACAAAATATGATATGGGTGTATTTATGATGGGTAGGGAAGGAATGGGTTGGCTAACATTTTTTTCACCAACAACAAACCTAAAGTTACACTTTGTTGTATCAATATTATAACAAATATATTACAGGACTACTGAGTCAGTAACCCTTTCACATATTTTCCAAAAACAATTTGTCTTTTTTTTTTTAACCACAAAGACAATTATGCATGAGAAGAATACATAAAATTTCATACACAATCTTATCAAACCTTTGCAATGTCTTTTCAAACTGAATGTAAATAGAAAATCTGTAGGAAAAATTAACAGAGTCTAAAATACTCTTGGAAGTTTATCAACAGAATAAGAGGAATACAAGAATACTGATACAGGAGGATGTCCTTGTCCACTACAGTCAAGCATGCAGTCATGAAATATAAATTATACTCTAAATAGTACAGAATAAAATGAGCCAGACTTTGGACAAAGGGGGTTTTCCGATGCATTATGCCAAGCAAGTTATCATATAATTATGGATCTATAAAAACTATTTTGTCTAACGACCGCCTGGATCAAGAGATAGTATGGTCCTTGGACATGCAGAAAAATAACCTTACAGCAAAAGGTTTCAGCCCATGTCAGCCTGTTCTGACTGCGCAGGCTGACATGGATCAATACTTTTTGCAAATACATTAAACCCCTTTTCACAGAGCATGTCTCAGATACATTGTCCACATATACATAAAACACCCCAAACCAAATCTTATATAACAGTCACTCTACCCCTTAAACTATCATGAAATTATAGCAATAAAAATTCAGAAAATCTAGGGCCATTACTACTGGTTGGAAATCATGCTACCTGTCTTGGTACTAGGTCGGTTTACTCTTTGGACAAAAAAGTTAAGGAAAAGGCAACTAAAGAAACAGGTGCACCTTAACCCTTTACCAGACGACAAAATTTAAGCCTTGTCCAAATTGAAAGCATTTGCAGACGACTATTTCAATGTGGCTCAAATGGTGCAATTTTTCTTTGATAGGGTAGAAAACATTGTGAGAAAAGGAGAAAATGCTGGTTACCAGCATTTTCTCCTTTTTCCACAATGTTTTCAAAATGCTTCTTTCCCAGGGTCGTTAAAAGTCGGCATTGTGCAGTAAAAGGGTTAATAATATAGTAATTTGTTTTTAAAATACATCTTCCATAAATTTAGATAAATGGTGAATAATGAAGAGGGAAAAATAACAAGAGGGAAAAGGAAACAAACTAAAAACTGGCTACCAATAAAATCCACTACTACACTGATCAATGACCATATAGATATAGCAATAGGCACAGCAATAAAAGAAAACCACAAATTTTAACATATCATATTCATTGTGTGTTTAAAGAACAACTCAGTACCACTGAGAAGCTACAAAATACTGATTTACAAAACTCTGCAGCATACACAGGAACTACAGCGATAAATTTCAACGAAGGTAACTAAATCACTTTGCTGGATTATACTTGCCAATGCATGTTACAGCAATGGAATCCTGTTATAATCAATCAAATAAATAGTAAAGATGACTCTATACCATTAGTTAAAAGTATTTTTCAAACACTATTATCTCAAATCAACAAAATGGTAATTCTTTACCACTGTTTCCACATCCACCATTTTTCAAGATTTCATATACATGAGCAAACTAATAATAAACTAATTTGAAAAGACTATGTAGACAACAAAAAATTCTGTCTTTATGAAATTCTCATGTAGCCATCTTAACCACAATGCACTTTTGACGACCCTGGGAAAGAAACTTTTTGAAAACCTTGTAGAAAAAAGGAGAAAATGCTGGAAAATGCTTCTTTAACTTTTGCAATGATAAATTATATTGGCTTCCTTTAGAGTAAATGCATCAGCAAGTGAAACCCTGTAGATTTAACTTCCTCTCAACATATTCCATATGCTTAAAAAATTGCTGTACTATATCTCCCTCAAAGGATTCTTGTTTGCGTAACTTAATCTGCTTTTTTTTTCATCTCAAGAAATATTCTGGACAATAAAAGATTTACTCTTTACCAGCGGACAAAATTTAGATTTTTCAATATTGAAAGCATGTGAAGTTGAATATTCAAATATGACTCAAATGATGAGATTTGTCTTTCACAGGATTGAAAAATTGTTGGAAAAAGAGAAAATGCTGGTTACCAGGGTTTAGCGACAAAGCCTTCTACCATAAGGCTGTAAACATCTGATTGTTTAATAAAAGGTAGTATTATAGATGTCACATGTAAAAGTGCTTATTCTCTTACCTTGTCTCAGGGAAAGTTTTTCCATATCTCTCATCGGAGACTCCACCATGGCATCAGCAAGAGTTTCCTTAATTCTATCTTCCTCCATATCATCACTAACCCTCGGCTGTTTCTCCACGGTGGATTCTGTCCAGTTACTGTACACATCCAGTAAGTGTGGAGACTGATCAAAACTCCCTGTAACAGGACATGGGGAGACAATAAAATTACACATGTTACCTAATTAACTCTATACTTAACGACAAAATTTGATACAAGTCCAAATTGAAAGTGTTGGCAGACCCTAAATAGAATGTGATTCAGATAACCGGATTTGTTTTTAAAAGGGCACAAAAAATTGTCAAAAAAGGAGAAATTACTAGTTATCAGCAATTTTTCCAGAAAGTTTTCAAAGTTTACTTTGTAAAGGTTGTTATCGGGACTTTGTGGTATATGGTTAACACTTATTCCAGCTACGGACATCTTTTTTCTTCATCTTTCAGAAAAGCATAATTGAAACAATGTGGCAAAAGGAAAAATTGCTTGTAATAATCAATGTCTCTGTTGCCGGAAAGTTGTGGTATTATATTTACTCATGTCAATTATATTTAATTTATGTGGATACTTTCTGTGTTGCCTGCTACAGATGTGAATCTTGGATAAACTGATCAAAAGCTGTTTAGACTTATATGTCTTTCAAATCATGTTTTCCGTAATCTGATTTTGATGTACACTGCCTGAAAAACAAGCATAATTTTATCCATAGTCTGTGAATAGGGGGCTTAATGCATCTGCAAAAGCTATCAACCCATGCCAGCCTGCATGGACTGCGCAGGCTGACATAGGTTGATACTTTTTACCTTTCATAATTTCTCTGCATATCCAAGGACCATTCTACCCAGAGATTCAACCTGTTGCTAGAAAAGATAGATTTTATTGATTCATAATTATGTGATGACATGCATGGGCTAAATGCCTCATGGAAATGCATGAAGCTACCTTTTACCAGAACCACTGCTCATTTCTTTTTGCCTCCAAAGACTTTAACTTAGTCATCATGTACCCTACACATGAATTTTTTTTAATCTTATAAAGTTATTAGAGGTCTCCCTCTAGTCCAGAGGTTACCTATGTAACAATCGTCAAATTTTTAGAATAGTCCAAGTTTAAAGCAATTGCAAACGACTAATTCAATTTGGCTCAAATAATGGGATTTGTCTTTAAAAGGGAAGAAAACATTGTGGAAAAAGGAGAAAATGCTGATAACCAGCATTTTCTCCTTTTCCTACAATGTTTTCAAAAACCATCGTATTCAGAGTTGTTAAAACTAGGGCTTGCATGTTAAAGGATTTAGGTATTGGATTAACACCAGTGAATCCTGGTTAAAATTCTGTTCATGTCAAAATCTCCTTTTGCAGGACAATGTAGAGCCTCAGTCTATAACTGGTGACACCCAGGAAAGACCTGAATAGATGAGCTGTAACCAACCTATCACTGATTAGCAATCAGCCACAGTATAAATGAATACTGCCAGAGGTGTTGTACAAGTACTAGAACAGTCACGGACCCATGAATACATCCAATCACTTGCCTTGTCATTTCATCTGTATTAACAATCAAAGGGACATAATTCCAGTGCAAGTCACATAATGAAAATCGCAGATCACATGAAAGGAAGGCTTCCATTTAAATTTCAGCCAAACTCGTTAAAAACTATGAGAAGAGAATGTAAAATTGACGACAGTCAAAAGGGCAGACAACCTGTCCTGCCTGTATAATATCTGTATATACCCTCAACCCCACAACTTTGTTGTGAAGCGAATAACAAAGGTAAGATTATAACCTGCTTCAATAAGAAGTGGTGCTGAATGTCCGGACAAGCCTGGTGAAGGACTGCTATCGCTTGACAGACGTCTGTATGCAGGTCTGGCGTTAGGCATGGACACTGGGTTAGATCTTGTCGGCTGTACTCTGAATGATATGTATTTCAAACTGCTATGTACTATTTTTTAGTAACATTCTGTGACATCCTTCACCATAGAGTCTCAGTCATCAATCATTTAAACATATAGTTGACTCTTTTTCAAATGACAAAATTTGGACTCATCATTATTATTAAAAATTTTCATGATGGCAATTTAAATGGATCTCTGAAAGAGTGAAAAATATTGTGGGAATAGGAGAAAATGCTGGTTTTCAGCATTTCTCCTTTGCCCTCCATGTTTTCAAAAGCTTTTTTTCTCAGGATCCTTAAAACTAGGGACTTTGTCGTCAAGTGTTAACTTTCTACAATATGACAAAATTTTGGACATCAGTTTTTTGAGACCATTTGTACAAGAAATTTAACTAAGACTTAAATAATTGGATATGTCTCTGAAAGGGTAGAAAACATTAAGGTGAAAGGAGTAAATGCTGGTTACCAGCATTTTCTCCTTTGCCCCCATTGCATTTTTAAAAGCCTTCTACCTCAAGGTCATTAAAAAACACAGGATTGAGTAGTTAAAGGTAAAACTCTATACTTTACATGTTATGACAAGGCCTACCAAAAAATTATCTAAAATTTTATCATAGACAAAAAGAAAAAGAAGTTATCACTCAGTATTAGCAGAAAGGACTAGTGACCCAAGGGTAACAAGTTTGAATCCCAATCTCAGCCGAAATTCTTTATAATAGACAAATATTTGAAGGAAAGAGGATATCATCCACTGGTAGCACAAAGGACTAGTGACCTACAGGTGACAAGTTTGACTCTCTGCCAAAATTCTTTCCCAGACTTAAAGGAAGTTGTTGTAACAAGATACATTCCTCTCTTAGTTTTGACTCTTTACCACACATGCAAATAATAGACTTGTCTAAACTGAAAGCATTTGCAGATGACAAATTAAACATAGCTCAAAAGATGGAATTTCTCTTTGATAGAGTAGAAAACACTGTGGGAAAAGGAGAAAATGCTGGTTACCAGCATTTTTTCCTTTTCCCACAATGTTTTCAAAAGGCTTCTTTCTTAGGGTCGTTAAAACCCGTCACTGTGTGGTAAAGAATTAAGAACAGTTTCTTCATTGGTTATCTTTGAGTCACGTCTATTTTTGTCATCATTAAATGCTTTCAATTTGGACTGGTCTAAAATTTTGTTGTTTGGTAATAAGTGAACTAACAACAAAATTTTAGACTTGTTCAGCCTGAAAGAGTTTGCAGACGACAACTTCAAAATTGTTCAACACTGGAATCTATCTTTGTATGAATAGAAACCATGCTGTGCAAAGGAGAATATGCTGGTTATCAGCATTTTCTCATTTTTGCAAAATATTTTCAAAAGTCTTCTTTTTCAGGGTCATAAAAACATGAATCCCTTGAATACAGGATTAAACATACTTTAAGCTTTCCAAATCTCCCTCCTCTCCCGTGATATCCATTGCCACCATATTTGTCTCGGCACTCTGGGATAGCAAAGCGGAAGAGTTTGAAGACAGAACTGTTGTATTTTCTTGGTAAGTTTTAAAAGAGAACTGTGGTCCCATCCACAACCTTCTATGTGGTCCAGCATGGGTAATTATCTCCACCTAGTTAACAGAGTAAAACTCAGTATTAAGTTGTTTATGGTGGACACTGAAAATTAGCTTTAGATTACTTTAGACATTTAGAGTGTTGTTTAACCCTTTACTACACAATCCCAAGTTTTAATTACCCTGGCATGAAAAACATTGTTGGAAAAGGAGAAAATGCTGGTAACCAGCTTTTCATTCATTCTTTTCCCACAATGTTTTCTCTCCTGTTAAAGACAGAAATCATCTTTTGAATTTGTTGTCTGCAAATGCTCTTAACTTGGACAGTTTAAAATTTTTGTCTGTGGTAAAGGGTTAACGCTGTATTTCAGAGTTTTTCATGCTGCAGGTTTTTTTACCAGAAACAGTAACAGTAATTTACTGCTTTGTTATACTTACAAAGTCTAAGCTATGGTGGGCAGTGAGGGAAAAATTAAATGCTGTTGCTGTATTTCATCAATACTATGACACAATTTTTTGCTCAGATTGGGTTCAAACCCATAATTCCTGGATTCCTAGCATTTCGCCTTACCACTGACCAATTGTGACTGAGAAGAGTACTTTAGAAGTCTTCTACACTTTGTTATTAGGAAAGATGCAATAGATAGTCGAAAGTCATGCTATAGAAACATTTAAAGTTATTCTTTCACAGCCATTGGCTGTAATGGTAGCTGTTGCAGATGGTGAGAGAATGTGCAGTCTGATCTTTGACTTACACCATCCCATGCTCTAATTTCACCTAAAACTCTAAAATATAAAAGTATATAATATTTTACACAGAAACTTGACATATAAATTATTCTATATTACTAACCTGAGATACCCATTCATCTTCATCCTTTCCACTGTGATCGGAGGACAAACTGTCTTTAGAGTCATGGCGGGTCAACCCAGGTAAGTCATAATACTCTAGAAAAGCAAAACAAAGAAAAGCATGAATAGTAATCTCTATCAATACTGAGGGTAGCTCTGGATCTCTAAGTAAAGAAAGTTATCAAAATGTGACTGACAACATCGTGGATTTTTCAATTCTGTAGCCAAGATTGCCTTATATTCCAATATCTTAGTAGCTTCTTTCATAGACTACAAAATGTCCATACCATTTAGTCAGTAGACTACAGGTAAATTCTAGGGCGATCCATAAATTATTACAAAAGTATGTTTATTTTCATGACAATAAAGCTATATTAGTTGTTTATAAGTCAATGCATGCTTGAGATAAGAGCTATGTGCCAGTGCACGGGTAATAAATAGCAATACAGATCAAAGCACAGTTATGTTTAACTTCACTTTTACCAAACAGTCCTATATTTTTACAAGCCTAAGAATGACACCTCTGGAAAACATTGTGGAAAAACAAAAATATGCTGGTAACTAGCATTTTCTTCTCTTTCCACACTGTTTTCTATCCTTTTAAGGTCAAATCCCATCAATATCAGCAAATGCTTTCAATATGGATAGGTCTTAAATGTTCTTCTGTGGTAGAGAATTAATTCAAAGGTCAACATCCTTATTGTGGAAACAACCCCCTGGAAGAAGCCTTTTAAAAACATTGTGGCAAAAGGAGAAAATGCTGGTAACCAACATTTTCTCCTTTTCCTACAATGTTTTCTATCTTATCAAAGACAAATCCCATCATATGAGCCACATTCAATTTATTGTTTGCAAATGCTTTTAAAGGTGGCCCTTCAGATTTTGGGACGAAAATTTTACAAAAATACAAAAAAATCATCCTTATACTCCCAAAGCCTTTTAATTTTCATTCATAAAACCCCAGTAGCGGAAAACCATGCAACAACAAGAGAAATTTGAGATTTACTATGGCCCAGGTCGACACCGACGGGAAACACGTTCTATTTTTACATGAGCAACTCGCTCATTTACATACCGGAAATACACAGACAAAGCTTCAAACACAGCGTCCGAAGAAGACATTATGGAAAATAATTACATGTTTGTTATGTTAGGAATTTAAGCGTCATTAGTCACGTGCCAGTCACTTGACACTCCCACAATGCTTTTTTTATTTCTGGCGCGAAATCTAAAAATACCTTAAGAGGCTACGTAGCCTTTAAAGGGAACACCATCAAAAAAATTTTTTTTGTAATTTTATGATTCTTCATTAATGATGATTTGTATTGTTTTTTCATATAAATTTAAGTGATATATATATTTTTTAATTTGGTGAGATGTGAAAAATCGAAATACCCACCTTTAATTTGGATAAATCTAAATTCATGTTGTTTGTCAAAGAGATAACTCTTTATAAAGCCATAAAATTTTTAACTTGACCACGTCAAAACCATTTGCAGATGAAAAATTAAATGAAGCTCAAATGATGACTTCTGTCTTTGATAGGGTTGAAAACACTGTGGGAAATGGAGAAAATGCTGGTAGCCAGCATTTTCCCACAATGTTTTCGAAAGCCTTTTTCTTCAGGGTAGTAAAATCAACAATGACTCATCAAGGAATGAATAAAACACTATAAAAAAACAACACTCTATCGTTTGATATTTTGGCTAATTGCCTTTTTCAAGAGTTCAAAACACTTTTTCCACTTGAACGTTTTTCTCGGGACTGTTGAAGTTGCATAACAGAGTTGACATCACTTCTTTCTTGTACAACAATATGGCTTCAGTAATTCACATTAAAAAAATGTTCTATAGGAAAAAGTGTTTCGAAATTCTGAGAAAGGCAATTAGCCGAAATATCAAACAATAGAGTGTTGTTTTTCATAAATACACAATGTTTTCAAAAGCCTTCTTCTTCAGGGTAGTTAAAACTCTGACTTGTGTAGCATAGGGTTTATGAACCTGTGAGTCAGAGATGCAAAACTAGACAAATCTCACCTGGGGCTGTGGGTACTTGTGATATAACAGCCTCATGTGACAAAAGGAGTGGACTGTTTGTAGGAAGAGGTGGTCTTAACTCTGTGGAGGTCTTTAATCTGCAAATAAAATTACACAGTATCAATCTTTGGGGGCTGATGAATATATCTGAATTTAAAATGCTGTTTAACTCTTTACAACACAGTCCCAATTTTAAACAACCTTGAGGAAGAGGTCCTCTGAAAACACTGTGCGAGAAAATGCTGATAACCAGCATTTTCTCCTTTTCCCACAATGTTTTCTACCATTTCAGAGACAAATTCCAAAATCTGACCAACATATAATTTGTTGTCTACAAAAGCTTTCAATTTCACTGAGTCTAAAATTTTGTCATTTGGTAAAGAGTTAATGTCGGAAACTGTATCTTAACATCCGGGCATTGTAGATCTGATATCAGACTGCATGATCTGTGCAAATCAGGTTTCGATACACTCTGACAGCTGATCCCGGATTTAAATTGACCAACATTCATAAGAAGTTTTAGCCAATACTGCCTTTAAACTCTAATCAAAACAGTATTCTCTATAAAAAGTAATATTTGATTGTCTGAATAAGATTTTAAAATCGTTTTAATAGCTTAGGTCTTATCACAGCAGTCAGTGCACCTATGCATGTGTTTCCTGGCTTTCTCACACAAGCACTGACACAACTTTCTTTCCAAGCCACTGACCGCTGACTACTTTTCTCGTATGCATCAGAAGTGAGAGGCAAAAAAATCGCAGGAAAGAAAGTTTGCCTCAACTGGGTATCGAACTGGCAATCACCAGGTCAGACTAACCACTGAACTACCCTGCCGAGCCTATAAAGATTAAAATTGTTTTAATATGTAATCCTTTATCAAACTACAAAATTTTAGACTTGTCAGATTTGAAAGCACATGCAGACATCAACTTAAATATGAGTCAAATAAAGAGATTTGTTTTTCGTACAATGAAAAACATTGTGGGTAAATGAGAAAATGATGGTTACCACTATTTTCTTCTTAGCTCACAATGCTTTCAATCCCTTCCAAGGAAAATCCCAGCATATGAGTCACATTCAGTTTGTTATCTGGATGTGCTTTATATTTTGGACAATTCTAAAATTGTCATATGGAAAAGGGTTAACTCTTTAAGTTAACCAAATGACAAAATTTTACACTGGTCCAAATTGAAATCATTTGCAGACAACAAACTACATGTTGCATAAATTTGGAAATTTTTCTTTGAAAGGGTAGAAAACATTGTGGGAAAAGGAGAAAATGCTGGTTACCAGCATTTTCTCCTTTTCCCACAATATTCTCAAAAGTCCTTTTCCTTGGGCTTGTTAAAATTCAGACTTGAATAGTAAAGAATTAACAATGTGTAACAGTATTACATTGTCATTACCTTTGAAGACTCCACTGCATTCTGCCAATAACATTAAGCTCAAGTAGACTCTCATCTGACACTTTTTCAGATACTGTTCTAGCTTTAGGCTCCAGCACATACTCAACCAGGGAACCAGACTGGGCCATAATAAATAGGCAGTCAACTGGCCGCTTCCCAGCTTCTGTTTAAAGAAAAATTATGACAAGTTATCAGTTTAAAGTAACATTGGCAAATCATAGTCTCATAGATAGTTAAATGCTTTGAAGAAAAGGCACCTAGACAAATATTCCAAATATGGCATTATATTTCCCTGCGAGGGCATCGAAAGGTATATTAATGGAAGAAGAGGTAAAACTGAAATAAGTGGAGTAGTAATATATAGGTCCACAAACAAAGTAGGGTCTGAGCTTGATGCAAGAGGAGAAAAGAAGAATTTCAAAAGCATCTTTTTGGTCCCTTTGATTTCAAAAATCAACACCTCCTGTCTTCTTATTCTTGTAGAAGTGTACTTTCAAAACCTGGGGTGAGCAGCTTCAACCTTACCATAATGTTTTAAAATGTATTTGTGTATCAAACATTACATGATGTTAATTATCCCAATTTAACACTGTTGCTTTTCTTAATCGTCTACTGCAAATATACTTCAGGAGGACATGAGTTAACCTAAGTTGTGGGTACTCATTAGAAATATTTTACAGAAACAGCTCTTATAAGTATCCACAACATAGCTTTTACAGTGTATATATTATTTCAGAATAGACTACCCATCTTATCTGAACCTCTGTAATCTAACTCCCATTACTCTGTACCAATATTAGATTTAATTCAGAAAATCCTACTTCACTTCAGGTTGGCAGCACTAGTAATATTGGAAGTGTCTTGGACTGTGTGATACAGAGGCCTCATCTTGTGAAGATGAAACTCAAAAAAGATATAAATAAGTGAGTTGCCACCAAGACATAAGGGAAATACTATTGAAAGCAGTTTAAAACCAGTACAAAGAAACAACTTACCTCTTCTTTCTACATCCAGTTTTGGAGATCCAACAACACACAATCTTGGAGTACAGAACTTTGATGCTACAGCAAATATGTTGTCAGTTCCTGTAGGGCTGTGATTTGGGCTCATGTTCTTATTTGCTGGGTTCAGAACAACATTTAAGGGCTGCTTGATTTGGAATAAAGGGTAGAGTGTGATTGGATGGGGATATGGGGGCAAACGTGGGTTTCCCATGTTGTTGTTTAAAGTGTTTTGCTGTATGAGTGTGGGATATCTGTCGTAGTGCCCTGAAATTATAGAAACAATGTTATCTGCCTTATTCATGTCATTACCACACTATCCCATGGGTCTGTGAGACTAAGGAAAAACGCTTTTGTAAACATTGTGGAAAACAAAATCTTGTAACCATAATTTTCTTTTTCCACAATGTTTTCTGCTGCTCTTTCAAAGACAAATTCCATCATTTGAGCAACATTTTCTCTTGTAGTCAAAAGTGGCTACTACTCCATTACCTATTTTTAAAAAAAAAATAAATAGGAAAGTAAAAGTGAACAGGCTATCAAGTGCTTTTGACTTTTGTTAAAATAATATCTTGAACAACTTTTAAGTTACATCAAGGGAATCAGAGCTTCAATCCATTAACTCCTTTAGCTGTCAACTACTGGGGTCTTTTTTTGTATAATAACAAGTTTAAAACCCTATACCACACAATATTTACCTGATGAGCTTGGACTAGTAGACAAAACAGGGCTCCTTCTACCAAGCGGAGAATGTTCTATATCCTCAAGTCCTGCACTACGATGAAATCGACTAGCCCGATTGACAACAAAGGGCTGGCAGTGTGTTCTAACATTTGGAATTCCTGTAAATGATCACAAATAATAAAAAAGAGTTTTGAGACAACTGTTTGTTACATGGGGGCTCTACTCCTGACAGACCAAGGGTTCAGGATAGTTTTTGTCCAAGATGGGCCTTGGTCCCCCAATAATTTTTAAGTATGCAAACCCAATTGCTTAAAGGGGCTGGAATAATAAATAAAATGAACTTTCAAAAAACCCTGCTCAAGTTCTACTTACTGTGGAACGGCAAAGAAATGTGTTTTTCCCTATTGTTCCCTTATTGACTTAGTGACGTACTATGTTCTTTTTATATAAAGAGTATTTACCTACATATTGTTGGAGAGCAAAGATAAGTGTATGTTTATGATAAATAGAATTTTTTTTTTTTTTCAGTGAAAGATCAAAATTTATTTCATCGAGTGAACATTGTAATATTTTCACAAGTGGCATGCAGCCACTCGTGAAAATATTACTGATGATGTTCACTGGTTGAAATTAATTTTAATCTTTCACCATAAAGATCAAATATTCTATTTCTTTTGTGCTTCTAACCCCTTTTATGTTGGGACTTTGGTAAAACTCCAGTACAGTTGTTTTCAGTAATTCCCATGGTGTACGCAATTATTATCCACTGCAAAGATATATGTTCTTCCCTTTTTTTCCATATTACATAGCTTTATAAACATCTTGCATTTAACTTCTTTATGATGTGATAAGGTTAGATAATTGTATTAGTCCTCTTTAGTGCTCAGAAAAAATGTTTATGCAATTTAAGTTTACCTCCATAAGGTGTTATAGCGAAGATATGTGTTGTTCCTCTATGTGTGCTCAAAGTTACCCATCTACTGTCATGGTTAAAACTCACATCAATCACCTGCAATAGTATGGAAGAGTTAATAGCATGCTTTTCTGGGGCCAGCATTTTCTCCTTTTCCAAATGTTTTTAAACTGATTAAAAAATCCCATCATTTGAGCCACATTTAATTTGGTGTCTGCAAGTGCTTTTAACCAAACGACCAAATTTTAGACTAGTCCAAATTGAAAGTATTTGCAGACGACAAATTCAATGTTGCACAAATTCCGAAATTTTTCTTTGAAAGGTTAAAAAACATTGTGGGAAAAGGAGAAAATGCTTATTACCAGCATTTTCTCCTTTTTCCCACGATGTTTTCAAAAGGCTTCTTCCTGAGGGTTGTTAAAACTCGGGATTGTGTGGTAAAGGGTTAATTTAGGAAAGTCTACTAGCCTGCATTTTCCCTTTTTCTAAATATTTTCAAACCATTTCAAAAGTTCCAATCATTTGAGATATGCTTAATGTGGTCGTCTGGTAAAGGGATTGTAGGTTTTGGCATATTTGACACTTTATCCGAAAGAAGCTTGCAACTAAAACAGAAAAATTTAAATCGACATAAAAATGTCTGTGGCCAACAATTCATAAACTTTTCAAGCTAATCAAACACAGTTTACAAATTCGACTGACAGTTTTAGAGACAGTGGTAAGAACACACCAGTTTCCTAGTCTAAAACTAATTTCTTGAATTGAAATATTCTATTCTGTTTTTATACTGAAACACTCTTCAGTTGAAGTAAGATATGGAGATTTTCTGTCAAAATATGAATTTCCTGTTTTGATTTTCATTTTAGTAAGCTTCTGGTCTATGTAAACTAAAGTAAAATTTGCAAAATGAAGTTTAGTATCTTTACAAATTTACATGTACAGACATTTTTATGATTTGACTTAAAATTCGAAACTAAATGGACATTTATTCCTTTAAGGTTACATATACACTCAAAACTAAATGGCCATTTATTACTTTAAAGTTAAATATACACTACGCACATCTCTGAAGCATTAAACTACTACACAAAAAGTTGGAAAACTATACAGTAAACTCCACTTTTAACAATATCTCTTGTTGCGATATACATGCATTGCTTGTAAAGAACTATATCAGACAGTCCCTTCTGAATCACTATATAATTCCATACATGTAACTATGCTTGATAAGATATCACTTGTAGCAATATTTCACATCTAAAGAAGTAATTTTGAGGTCCAAAAGTGTCATATTCAATGTATAAATAATAATATTTATACCTGTCACTCATTATCAAAGGTGTCAATAGCTACCCGAGCAAAGTGTGAAAAATTTATCCAAACCAAACAACAAAGTGGTATGGTCTAAATGCCCATCAACACATTTCCCGATTGTCTCAAACATAAAACAATGTAACAACTAAAAAGTGAGAATTCATCCTTGGCTACCTATCAGTCAGATTCTGACACTGATACATATTTTAGAACAAAGTAAAACATGCAAATCAACTAATCCAGACGTATGCAATAAAATATTTGGAGCATACTACATACATAGAATGCTTTGAAAAAGCTTTAAGTTCAACTAAACACAATCCAAAGTAACACACGTTTTTGTTGACATGCTGAATGGTTTTAAAGAAGCGTTTTAGTTCCAGCCATGAACAAGTACATGTATTGGATAAAGATCAAGTTCTGCTTTTTAGTTTTTAAAGTGTAAATTTTTCCACTGTACAAATGGATAATATGAGGTTATTTAACATGCTTGGGTACAATACTGAATTCTACTGAATGAGCACACTGCCGAACCAGTCTATATTTGGACGAGGCGACAGCCGAGTCTAAAATATAGACTAGTTCTGCAGTGTACAAATCCAATTGAATTCAGTATTGTACCCAAACATGTTAAAATGACCTCTTTATTTCACACTTCTGTATTGACTTTAAAGTAAACGACAAGTATAGGGCCATTTCAATTTAAATTGAAAAAAAAAAAAAAAAAATCAAAACATAACAAAGGAGGGTTTTGAAGGTGCTTTTTTGATAAAGGACTTCGGTACACTACTCTTCCGGGCAAATATCGATATTGGGGACTCTAGCCTCGTTTTGAAAAATCCATATTCCGGACTCTTGCCTCGTTCTGAAAAATCCATGTTCCGGACTCTGTAGAGTCTGATGCGGATTCAGATATTATGTGCTCACGTGGTAGTGTTTAAGCGATTTCACTGGGAGTTAGGTGTGAAATAAAAGTATATATTTTGTGGAGAATTCATATCAAGAATGGTTTTAAGGTAAGCAATATCCTTCATTGTTTACTTAATCATTGTCAGCATGCTACCATATATGTATAATGTCGTATACATATAACCAGATAATGCTTATACCCCCTCCACATAGCAATGTCATACAGCACTACGTAAAGCGCAAAAAATGCAGGGTAAATGTGCAAGAATTACGTCATATTTCTGTCTTGTTGAATTGCATGCACTGTTTACCTAGGTAACTAATGCGAGGGAACTACTCTTTCTACCTTCAATTGAAGAGTTAGAAAATATGAAATAGGTATTTTTCACTGGTCGTAACCATGAAATATCAAACCATATTCCACCATTTATTTCTTGATAAACAACCGAAAAGCATGAAATAAAACAATACATTTCATTGGGTCCCTTGAATATCATTATTAGCAGAGTTTACTGTACTTCTATTATCCTGTGAACTCAATAGGAAAAAAGAGAATAAAAATCAACCTGAATATTTTGATTCATGGATTTGGCAAAAGTCTTGTAATCTCTCTCTAAGAATTAAGTATTTTAGAATTCTGAGTTAGATTTTTTTTTTTCTTCGAGCAGATTACTAACCCTGTCTAATATTTTCACTAGAAAGTACATGTATATGCACTTGAAATTTGATTTCAGTTAATCGAAATGAAGTAGATATGAAGAATTTGTCAGAAGTTTAAAAAACAGTTATTACAAAATTTAAATGAATGAAATGCCATCTGGGGTGTATTTGGTTCATTGTTTACAACCTGTGATAGATTAACAATGCCTTTAACTTGTGTTTTACTCAAAGAAGAATGTTCCTTTGTATTTACTGAATTGCCTTTCATTTTTTAAAATGTAGCTTTGTGCAAATGTCAATCAACGGAAAAATATAAACACTTCTTACATATAAAATTGCCATCCATGCAGAATTACAGTAGATGAACGAATTTCCCACAAACCTTGGCAGTTGTGTCCCCACGGTGTAGAGTATACAAATGATGAACTGCTCCTAGAGATGAACTACAAGGATGGGCCATCAGCCTAAATATGTGAAAGTTGTGGCCCAGCTTACAGGCAGTGACTAGCAAGGTACCGGTGGGGTCAAAGGCCATGTCTGCTACAGGCTCATTTGCATGTGCGTGAAAATGGGCAATCAATCCACTTCCTTCATTGTCCTCATTCACATTGAACTGTAAAGAAATGAAACAAGAAATATCTTTGAAAAAGATAGAGGGAGTAAATTTGCCAGCATATAGGCAGAGGCCCTTAAAATAAACATGTCTACATTTTTGACCTATCACAAATTTCTATTTATTCATTTGTTATCATTACCAAAAAGTAGGTCATTAGCCAGCACATTCAGCTATGCTGAAAAATACTGTAACTCATCAGAGGCACAGATAAAGCTGAGTATATTGAATTTCAAAGGTTAATGTTTCTATACACTTTCACTGAGACCTGTGTATGGGGTACTTGCTAACTCTTTCCCAAATGACAAAATTTTAGACTGGTCCAAATTCAAAGCAGTTGCAAATGACATATTAAATATTGATTGAATAGTAAGATATGGCTGTGATAGGATAGAAAACATTGTTGGAAAGGAGAAAATGCTGGGTTCCAATATTTTCTCCCTTTCCCACAATGTTTTCAAAGGGCTTCCTCCTCGGGTTCCTTAAAACTCAGGATTGTGTTGGAAAAGGGTTGAAATTGTCTGATCAAGACAATTCTACTGAGTACCCACAAGAAAGGTTTTACTAAGAAATAATGCTTTGAATATTTGATTTTCGCCTATTACCTGAACCACAGACAACAGACTTGTCAACAGTTGTCAACATTGAGAAATTTAACTCTTTATCATACAATCCCGAGTTTTAACAACCCTGAGGAAGAAGGCTTTTGAAAACATTGTGGGAAAAGGAGAAAATACTGGCAACCAACATTTTCTCCTTTTCCAACAATGTTTTCTATCCTCTCTGAGAAGTTAAGCTCATTTGTTTATAAAAAATTTGAATTTGATGTCTACAGATGTTTAGAATTTGAGACTGTATAAAATTTTTCCTGTGAGCAAATGTAGCAGCTAGCTCAATGATGGGATTTGTCTTTGAAAAGGTAAGCAAACATTGCGGGAAGCGGAGAAAATGCCATTACCTAGCATTATCTACTTTTCACAGTAATTCTTAAACCCCTCCTCTTCAAGGACATAAAAGATTGGTTTGATTGTATTGGAGTTCAACACCGTTTTAACAGCTTTGGTCAAATCATGGAGGTCAGTGCACCTATGCATGTGTTCCCTGGCTTTCTCACACTAGTACTGATACAACTTTCTAACCAAGCCACTGACTACTTTTCTAAGATGCATCAGAAGTGAGAGGCAAAAAATCGCCAAAAAGAAAGTTTGCCTCAATGGGTATCTAACTTGCAACCGCCAAGTCACAAGTCAGATATTCTAACCACTGAGCAACCCGGCCATGCGGTAAACGTTAAACTAGTCAGAAGGGTTAAACTAGTAAAACTGATTATCTGCCAGAATAAATGCTTTACATGATCATTGTGAACGTTTTGTATGTCCACCACAGATATAATGCCAGGTCTGTTTCCATTGTCCAGGTGTACATAATCCTGTTGTTTCTTAGGACCTGATGGTTTACATCCTGTCATGGAGTTCATCATCGCCTCTCCAAACATGGACAAACCTTTGAAAGCCCCCTAAAATTAAAAAAAAATATGGCAACTAGAGCTTGTTTTGAGGGTTCCAACATTTGGCTGCAGTTGCTTTCAGAAATATATGAGACATGTTTGATATCAAGAAACAACAGCAGCATATCTGTGCTATAAATAACTTGATATTTACCTGCCCATCAGTATGGGTTTCCCTATTCAGAGTGATCAAATAGCCTGAATAAAGCACATATCTTGTGTAACAATAGAGAAATCAGCAGATGTCAAAAGCTTTGTATGACAACACAGGCAATGACAGGTCTATGATAACACATGAACTTCAGTATTTTGTTAACAAACTAGTACAGAGATATATTAGAAGGTTGATCATTGGACAGCTGATAAAGAGTTAAAAGAAGGCACTGACGGTCCTGAAATTTCAGCATCTGATATCAAATCTGTAAGTGACTATTCCTATAATGCAGGTATTTTTGATCCCTCAGCCATCATTTTGACAGATTTCATTATGGTTCATTACACGATGGTAAATAGGATATGTTTTATAATGATTTGGGAGAACACTTTAAAAACTTTTCCACTGTAACTCTGAAACATCTAACACAGGGCACTTTTTAACCTGAGAGGTTAAATTCGAATAGTCCCTGTAGAGGTCTACATGAAAACATAACGAAAAGGAAAAAATGCCATTATACATGTACAGCATTTTCATCTTTTCCCATGATATTTTTACATCTTGTCAGACGAATTCATTTGAACCACATCTAACTTATCCTCTGCAAATAATTTTAACATGGACAAATCCAAGTTTGTCTTCTGGCACAAGAGAACTGCATATGGCCTGCAACACGTGAAAAGGGGCACTTGGACATTTGCGTAAAGTGCCGTCCTGGATCAGCCTGCACAGTCCGCGCAGACTAATCCAAAACCACACTTTCCGTTTTTTATGTAATTTTCTGTTTTGCGCAAGTCTACTGTAGGACGATATCTAATATAGTCGAAAAGTGCCGACACTTTACACAAATGTCTGAATGCTTGTTTTCGCGCGTTGCATTCCATATACAGTAACAGACCTTAGACAAGAATGTTTTTCATAAAAAGCTACGACTTAAACTATTTTACCTTGGCAGCACTAATGACTGTAGCTGCATAGGACTGGGTACCATCACCAGACATGCCTCCACAGGATTGGTGCATGGGAACCAGCTGTAATAAATAAACATCATAAACAAATTACCATCTGGACACGACTTTTTTTCTTCCAGCAGAAGCCTTTTTTTAACACACACACTGTATTTCACAAGTTTTCAGAGTAGTAGTTTGGTTTCTGGAGATGTTGAAATTCAACACTTATTGTGAAATCTTCTTGGATGAATACATATCACATAATTTATAGATCTGATAATGAACTGTGCATAACTGAATTCTGAAAGAAACAATACTAGTAGGGGATGTGCTCACAACACACTCATCAGCTATTAACCCTTATCCCGAGTTTTAATAACCTTGCAGAAAAGGCCTTTTGAAAAAATTGTGGGAAAAAGAGAAAATGCTGGTGACCAGCATTTTCTCCTTTTCCCACAATGTTTTCTGTTCTTTAAAAAACAAATTTCAACTTATGGGTCACGCTTACTTTGTCGTCTGCAAATGCTTTGAATATGGGTGTGTCTAAACTTTTTGTTGTTTGGTACAGAGTTAAAAGAGCAATTGTTGCCAACCTCTCTATCATTGTTTTTATAAATTTTTTTTTTTAAAAACTTTTTCAGAAAACATTATTACATTTACAGTAATTTGTTTTAAATAATTTATTCATTTACAATAAAAAGAACATTTCCTGAGACTTGCCTTTGTTTCAAACTGCATGAGAAGTTCTCACATAACTCTTTACCACACCAGCCCAAGTTTTAACAACACAGAAAGAAAAGGCTCAGAAAACATTGTGGGAAAAGAGTCCAACAGTGTTCTTTTACCATTTCAAAGACAAAATTCATGTACATCTACTACATTTTATATGACTGTAAATGCTTGCGATTTGCTTGAGTCCAAAATTTTGTCCTGTGATTAACATTCAACTTTTAATCTTGCTTGATATCAAAGTGTGTACACTAATCCAAATGTAGAAGGTAGAACAAAAGCAATGATTGTTTGTTTTAGTGACAAATTAGTGTGCACTTGGACAAAATTCAGGTGGATAAACTCAAAAAAAAATTTTTTTCATCGCTAGGTTAACTTGTCACTTGTAAACTCATGAAGGAAAATGGAGTGTTAATGTTGGCCAATGAAATGTACCTCAGTAGAATATTCAAACATTCAGTTTTCCTTTACCAAACATGCCAAAAATACACTTTTTTCCATTATTCATAATTTTAGAAAGATAAATAGGATTAAAATCAAAGCAAACAATATTCCCTACTATTTATTAAGGTAGAACCCCCCTAACGCTTCTAGTGCAACATGGAATAAAATTTCTTGTTAGTTGATAAATAAGGATTTATACTGATATAATACTTTTTCACATTTTTAACCAACCAGAAATTCCTTTGATGTCTATCTTGAAATCATTTGTTGATACTTTGTTAGTTTCCTGAAAAGGGAGGTAATTATTATCTCCCTTCATAATGAGAATATAGTGGTTTTAGGTTTATAAATGATAATTCTAAGAAGGAAAAAAAGGAAAAAGTGACTCAGTTAAAGTAGTACAATAATACTCATTTTAAATCATAGCAAATTTTGTGGGATAATATTATAGTGGAAATAGCTGTTTTCCATTAGGGATCTACTACCTCAACACTTAACCCACTAAATAAGTAAAATGAAACCTTCCAGCCGATAGTAAAAACCCATATTTTGCTACATCAAAAGTATTTTTTGGGGAAAAAATATCTTCTGATTGTATCGTGTAGATCCAAGATCAGACTACACATTCTGTTAAGTCTGATCTTGATCAACACTGTTCGCAGAAGGTTGTCGAGTCGCGCTTAGCAGCTTAAGAATTTAGCACACTTACCCTTTTATCAGCATATGCCAACCACCTTGTGCTCAAGGCTATTGGATTAACATTGGGCCCAGGACAAGGGTAACAGCCTGTTGACAGATCATAAAGATAATGATAAAGGTTTTTGTACATGTCACTGTATAAGATTACTTCAGTAAAATAACTCTTTAACACTTCACCACACTTTCCCGAGTTTCAATGGCCCTAACAAAGAAGGCTTTTGAAAACATAGTTGGAAAAGGAGAAAATGCTGGTAACCAGCATTTTCTCCTTTTCCAACTGTATTTTCTGCCCTGTAAAAAACAAATTCCAGTAATTGAGCAACACTTGAATTGTCGTCTGCTTTGAACTTAAACAAGTCTAAATTTCTGTCATTTGGTTAAGGCTTAATCCTTCAACAGTCAATCTCTTGTTTTCATGACCCTCAGGTAAGAGGCTTTTAAAAGATTATGGAATATGATTTCTACCTTATAAAAAAACAAGAGCACTGCATGCGGATGCCAATTCTCAGCTGCAGTTGCTTGATTTTCAGCGAAAATACTATTTCAAAAAAAGGGGCATTACACTGTCATAAATACTTTGATGGTTACCCACCCTTGTTCTGTTGGTTTCCCCTTTTGATAGTGACCTACGTGTCCAAGTTTTAAGTTAACATCTTCAGTATTGACAAAGTAGGTCACAAGTTTGAATAAATATCTTCAGTATTGACAGAGGTATTATAAATGGACCATGTTTTTGAAAATGTCAAAGTTTTCGCACCATAATGACTACGACGCCAGGGCTACGGCAATTCTTGATATTTTCTTCCAAAACAGCCCAGATAAGAATTTATCACTCCAGTCACATTCTATTTGTCATCTGCAAATGCTTTCAACTTGGAAAGGTCTAAAATGTTGTCCATTAGAACAGAGTAAGAAGACAACAAAATTTTAGACTGGTCGATAATGTGCACTTCTGTAAAGACAAACATGGCTTTGGAGATGCTAAAATATTGTCGCCTTGTAAATACTTAAAAATCAATTAAACTACAGAATTGTCCATATCATAAGCAATTACAGAAAACAAATGTGGCTAAAATGAAGGGATTTGTCTTTGAAAGCATAACAAATATTGTGGGAGGAGAAAATGCTGGTTACCAGCATTTTTTTTCTGTTCCCATAATGTTTTCATAAACCCTATTTCTGAGAGTCATAAAACACAGAATTGAATGGGATTGGTTCAGTAATGACAATCAAATAATCCATCTGGGCCATTCTCTGTGGAAAGTGGGCTTAAGACATCTGCAAAAAATATTAACCAAGGTCAGCCTGCATCAACCTGGGTAAAAACTTCTTGCTAATGTTCAATTTTCTGTATGTTAACTCTTTACCACACAATCCCGACTTTTAACAACCCTAAGAAAGAAGCCTTTTGAAAACACTGTGGGAAAAGAAGAAAATGCTGGTAACCAGCATTTTCTCCTTTTCCCACAATGTTTTCTGCCCTTCCCACAACAACAAGTTATAATTTTTCAGTTACACTTATTTTGTTGAGTGCAAATGCTTTCATTTTAGACTAGCCTGAAATTTTCTCGTTTGGTAGAGAGTTAAAGGACCAGTCTACTTCATTATTCAGTTGGTTATTATACAGAGAGGATTTTTTGGTTCTATAATTATGTGATGAAGTGCTTGGTACCAGGCATCATGGAGATGAATTAAAACCCCTTTTGCCAGAGCATGGCTCAATTGTCCTGGATAACCTCACAATTATATAAAATTTACAACTCATATTGCTGGGACATAGCTTCTGTAGTTAACAATCACTAGTACCAGTCTGTCCAGGTCAAAATTAATTCATATTAACTCTTTACCACACAATCCCGACTTTTAACAACCCTGAGGA
Organism: Hippopus hippopus; assembly: GCA_946811185.2. Classification (NCBI taxonomy): domain Eukaryota; kingdom Metazoa; phylum Mollusca; class Bivalvia; order Cardiida; family Cardiidae; genus Hippopus; species Hippopus hippopus. Next base: position 35,365,899 of record OX328109.1, on the reverse strand, counting down.
AGAACCCTTGTGAATCATTAAGGGAAAAGGAGAAAATGCTGGTTACCAGCATTTTCTCCTTTTCCCACAATGTTTTCTACCCTATCATTGACAAATTCCATCATTTCAGCCACACTGAAATAGTCGTCTGCAAATGCTTTCAATTTGGACAGGTCTGACATTTTGTCGTTTGGTAAAGAGTTAACCCTATTGTGCCCTTCACAAAAACAGTTGGTTTTTTGGGTCAATGTGGATAAAAAACAGACTGCACAAAACTAACTCTGACCTTGAATCTACACTGTCAGATATGCTACAATGTTTTGGGAAAAAGTAACCTTGAAGAGGCAAATATTTGTGAAATATTATAAATCATTCAATCTTGAAGTGAAGATGAAGATCAGGCTGCAGAGAACATGCAGTCTGATCTATAATCTACATTGTGCGCTTCTTTGCAATATATTTTGACAACAACAGCTTTAAAATTGCAAAATCTGCATCTGTAATACTGACTAATAATGTCCCTTACATTTATTTAGCACAAAAGGCTTAAGGTCATTTGTTCTTCATGCAAGAATTACAGACAAGCAAACTAGCGAAACTCACTTGTGATCCAAAACAACTGTTTCATCCCACATGATTCGTATATACATATCTTCTCTAAAAATGTCACAACTAGAAATCTGAAAATTATGAAAAAAAATGTTATCATAAATCAAAAACAGGTTTTTGCAACCCTGAGAAAGGGTTTTGAATACATTGTGGAAAAAAAATTATGGTAAAAAGCATTCTCTCCTTCATTTATACTGTTTTCAAATTTTTTTCAGGATAAATTTCATCATTTGACCCAAATTAAAGTAGAAGTCTGGAAAAGCTTTCAATAAGGACAGATCTACTGCTATTGAAACTTGATAGTGTGTAGAATAATTCAGAATTTAGTCAGCTGTGTAAACACAGATAAATTTATGGGGTAAAGAAACTCAAGGGATTTATCTCTGATTTAAAACCAGGAACGACAACAGCAATTTCTCTGATGGCCTCGATAAAATAAAATGCATTTCATATCTGTTGTAATCTGTGCAACCTTGCAACTGTCAGGGGCAACACTTGGTATGATGATACAAGATTGATTATAGTTTCATAGAATAAATATGAAATGGGTTAAAAAAAATGGCTGAAAATAGGTAAATATGTATCTTTAAATGATGTATAAGCCGTTCATACCCCTATTGATTTACTGCAGCACTTGCACAGTTTTGTATACCTGTGCAATGCAGCAGTATCTTTTAGCAGTTCTGAAGCTGGGTAAAAATAACTGATGATGTCATACAATTGCTGTCATTAATATGACATTTACCTACAAATATACATAAAGTGTAATATTTAAATGTTGATTTTTGTTAGTTTTTAACATGTAAGGAAAAAGGAAATAGTTTTTTAACATTAAACATTTTTATTTTAAATTGATTGTTCAAAAAGTTCTCATAACTAATAGTTATCGTTCACAATGATTGCTTCATGGAAGCTGTAACCAGTAATTGCACTGTGATGTGAATAGTTCCAAAGGTTAATGTCACTCATCACCAGATTCAAGCCCAAAACATTTGATGTGGGAGGCTACCGCTTCATCCTTATACCACTGTTTTTATTTTATGTTTTTATTATGCAAGACAAAAATATAAAGTCATTGAAGAGTTCCATAATTCAATATTTTCGTTCATAGTATTGTCACTTGAATATCAATTTTTATTGATTGATTGACAGGCTGCTTTCCCACAAAACCATCATCAAAACAATGATCAGTGAGAGAGGAATGAACCCTGTTGAAATGAATATCATTATCATCACCCTTTGAAGGAAACTGGCTAAGCTGGGGATTCGAACCAGTGATCCCCTGTTTTCAAGTCCTGTACGCTTCCGACAGGCCTACAAGGACTCGGCATCAATTTTGATGTTCAGCTAGAGAAATCACATTTTCATCTTACTTAGAAGCAAAAAAATATTCTCTATGTAAGTGATGTATTCGAAAGCTATGGCAATTACAAACCAACCTTTTATTGCACTCTATATTGTGAATTGGTAGTGTTTTGAAACTGATGCTGTGAACTTCATCTCCTGTCTTCAAAGATACAAACTTCATACCACAGAATGGCTGACCAGCACTGTAAAAAATACAATTTTAACCCTTTACCAAAAAATGCACTGATTCACTACTCATAAAGGAAAGTCTTTTGAAAATATTGTTGGAAAAGGTGAAATGGCTGACAAGCAGTAGTTTCTTCTATTCCCACACTGTTGTCTTACTATAAATAAAGAAAGCAATGAAGCAATTTCATTTTAATCTAAGAGTTAAAATACTTGATCTCATGTGATAATATGAAACATCTACAGAAGTCAAACCTTTAAACTATTGACAATCAACAAAGGCCATGATTTTAATATACAAATACACATGAAAAACAGTATGAAAATGAGACAAATTGCTAATGAGTAACTTGTCCTTTTTCCAAGTTATCTGCAGCTAGACCAAAAAATAGCAAAATCTAACTCTTTACAAGACAACAAAATTTTAGACATTATTAGTTGTACGGTCAGGTGGCAGGGGACTTGGAAACTTGTTCACGGCTGTGGTGAATCATGTTGCCACTTCGTTTCAAAAATTGAATACGCTGACGAAGTAGAATTTCCCTTCTGAGTGCCCCAATTCAATGAAAACTGACGTCACTGGGAACTGACGTCAATGAAACCTTGGTAAAACGTGGAGTTTGGTGCATAATCTTGATGTTAATCTTGATCAACACCGCCATTTTGGATGTTGTGTTAAAAGTGTAGTCATGTATACATGGCTCCCAAAAGGGAACCTGCTTTTACGTTGGTTTTGCCAGTGTACATGATATATATGTTCGGGGTATATTATCCAATCAGATCACGAGAAATTTCTTTGCAGTATAATAAGTCCAAATTGAAAGCATATCAGACAATTTAAATGTGGCTGAAATGATGGAATTTGTATTTGATGGCAAAGACAACATTGTGGGCAAAGGAGATAATGCTGGTAACCAGCATTTTCTACTTTTCCAACAATGTTTTCGAAAGGTCTTTTCCTCAGGGTCATTAAAACACAGGATTGTAATAAAGGGTTTATCACATGACTTTGATAACATCCTATGAAATATGTTTAAGTTCAATAAAAGAATGCATGTTGAAATATTGTGACAGAAGTAGAAAATACTCTCTGGAAGCGAATTTTCCCTCTGCCATTTATTTTTCGCGAAAATTCACATGCAGGTCATACTGTTTCAATTCTTTACCAAACAACACTTTCTTGATATTGTTCCAATTTAAAAGCATATGCAGATGACAAACTACATTTTGCTCAAATTATTGAATTCATCTTTGAAAAGGTAGGAAACATGTGGGGAAAGGAGAAAATGCTGGTTTACAGCATTTTCTCTTTCTTCCCTAAATGTTCTCAAAAGCCTTCTCCTTCAAGGTCATGATAACCTGTAATTGTGTGTGAAAGAGTCAGAAAGGGACAGACTGTACCTCAGAACAACAAAAAAATAGTTTAATTACCTGGAAGAATCACACATGACAATCAATGGCCTTTTGCTGGCAAAAGCATCTGTATACCCAAAAGCTGAAGAAAAATATGGCTAGAAACTAGAATGTGTTTTCCTTCAAAGTTCATAAGTTCATATATTTATCACATAACCACATAACCTCCCTTGTTATCAGTGTAGTACAGCCATTAAAAATTTTCTTTAACCACACAACTTCCCTTGGTTTCGATGTCATATACTTATTACAAATTTTCCTATCTTACACAAGTTTGAGATAAAAATTGTGTGGCATCAAAAGTGACATCATTTCATGCTTCTTTCAGAGAGGTGAATCAGGGTTTCATTATGGAATTTACCACATGTACATGTACCACATGTACATACTGTTTTGAATACTTTGACCAATTTTTCTTAAATAACCATTATGTAATGGGAAAAAAAAAAAACATTCACTGGCTTTTAAGATAGAATTTTACTGAACTCGTCTACAGAAATGTTACCAACCTCGCCAAAGGCTCACCTAATGATATTTCTCTAGATTCATTTAACACTTTACCACTCGACAAAATTTTAGACTTGTCTAAACCCAAAGCATTTGCAGATGTCAAATTGAAAGTGCCCCAAATTATGGAATTTATCTTCGATAGGATAAAAAACATCGTAAGAAAAGGAGAAAATGCTGGTTACCAGCATTTTCTCTTTTTCTCACCTTGTTTTCAAAAGTCTTCTTTCACAAAGTTGTTAAAAGTGAGGAGTGTGTGGTAAAGAGTTAATAATTTTTTTTTCTCAAATACCAACTAATGTCAGATCCTGTATGTCTGACAAGCATTTGAAATAAGCATCATGTGACATCATATGATTTCAAATCACACTTCTTTGAGTTCTACCAGAGGCTAGCTTAACAACATTTTTCTAGACATGTCAAAGAAAATTTTAGCCCAAGTGTGAACTTATGTCAGATCCTATATGAGCCATGCCCTGTGAAATGGGGGTTTAATCCATCTGCAAAAAGTATCAACACAGGTCAGCCGACAAGGGTCGAACCTTTTTGCTATTGGTCAATTTTCTGTGTGTCAACGGACCACCAGATTCACCCAGTTGTAAGACAAAATGGATCTTATGTTCTCATAATTATATGACGACTTACCTAGTATAATGCATCATGGAGATGCATTATACCCCTTTTGCCAGAATATGACTCATATTTTTTTTCCATTATGCTAAAATAAGGAAAGGACTATTGTTTTGATTAGTTTTCAGAGCTCCAGATAAGAGGGAGTGATGGTATTCTAAATCCATTATTTCTGTTTGAAACCCTATGTTGTGGGTACTCATTAGAATCGTCTCGATGAGACGATTCTAATGAGTACCCACAACATAGAGTTTAGTGGAGAATGATTAATATTTTCAATTTTGAAAACAAAATCACTCCCTCTATCTGTAGCTCTGAATTTTTGCCAATCTATTTTACATCGTATGTAAAGCAAGTTCTCCATCTTATATTTATTTGTCTCGATGATTGCTTCCTAACCAGTTGAAACCTAACCAATACTCCTGCCATAATGTAGGCAGTTACAGAGGCTGACCCAGCCACTTTATGAATTGAGCCTGGGATCTCTGGCGCTAAATAAAGTCCCTAAATGTTTTCAATTGACTTCCTCCTACGAGCCTATAAAACTCAGGATTGTTTGGTAAATGGCTGAAATGACAATCATCAAATCAATCGATGTTTGCCCCATCAAAACATCATCCCAATTCATACCTGGTTCAGGATTCGGCAAAATTCTACAGATTTTGACAGGACCTTGTCGAATTGATAAGATCTCCAAAGCCTCTCCATTGGGCTGCAAAACAAATTATGATAGGCAATAGTGTGATACGAAAATAAGTCAAAAATAGTACTGAAACCATCTTTGTAAACTGTATAACCAATACAGCCAGGCTCTGGCAAAAGTGATGCATTATACCAAGTAATTCATCACATAATTACGGATCCATGAAATCAATTTTGTCTAACGACCTCCTGTATCATGATGTAAACTGGTCCATTCAAATGCAGAAAATTGACCTATTGCAAAAAGTTTTGACCCCTGTGCGAACTGTGAAGGTTGACATGGGTCAGTATTTTTTACAGATGAATTAAACCCCCTTTTTCACAGGGCATGACTTAATGAAAATCTAGACCAAATACATGGATGAATATAACAAGAGGGCCATGATGGCCCTGTATCGCTCCACTGGCTATTAAGTAAAAACACTACAAGCCAAACATTACAATATTCAGCAAATTGATTTCAAACACGAGGACATGCAAACATTTTTCTATCTAATCCTACGAGAAAGTTGTGATCCATGGGCAAAGCCAATTTTGATCGCAAAGCTATAATTATTTGAATCCTGGTGGAGGTCCACAATATAAAGCTCCATACCAAATAATTCAGTTCTTGAATGTTATAAACAAGAAGATTTTCAAATTTTTCTCAATGAAAAGCCCTGTAAAAAAAGTTAACATACGGATGGACGCACAACGGACAACGGGCCATAACATAAGCCTGCTGGCCTTCGGCCAGTGGAGCTAAAAAACTTGTCTAGCATCAATCATGTATCACTGCAGCTTGATAATCAAGGGAGGTAAATAGTAATGAACTTTATCTTTCATAAAAAGAGTTATTTCCCTTGATTAATGTTTAAATTGAAGTGACAATATTTTGAAGCCCATGTTAAACTTGCGATCCCTGGAATGAAGGCAATTTTGACCCCAGACCTACAGTATGAAACTAGAATGTGTGGTTATAAACAAAAAGATTTTTTAATCTTGCCCAATAAAAAGTCATGTAAAACAAGTTTGCTGAATAAAAGGCCCTGTAAAATATGTGATCCATGACACAGGTTTATCAAGTTTTCACTATAAAAGCCAATGTAAAACTTGTGACCCCTGGTGTGGAGTCAAACTTGACCCCCAAAGTTAAAATTTGGGCCCTCTTGGTAGAGGCCCATTATATAAAGTTACATGCAAAATTTGGTAGCACTAGGCCTAAATATGGCTATGTACAAGTAGATTATTAAAGTTTCCTTATATAAGACCATGTAGAACTTGTGACCCCCTGGGGTGGGGCTACATTTGACCCCCTGGGCTATAATTTGGGCACCCTTGATAGAGACCCCCTAGATAAAGCTAAATGCAAAATTTGATAGCCCTAGCCCTTATAGCTAGATGCGAAAGATTTTCCTATATAAGCCCGCCCATGTAAAACATGTTACCCCCCGGAGCGAAGTCAAATTTGACCCTCAGCTATAATTTGGACACCCTTGGTACAGGTCCACTAGATAAAGCTACATGCCAAATTTGGTCGCCCTAGGCCCCATGGCTAGGTCAAAGAAGAATTTTAAAGTTCTCCCTATATAAGCCCATGTAAAACTTGTTATATAAGCCCATGTAAAACTTGTTACCCCCGGGCAGGGCCTAATTTGACCCCAGGGCTATAATTTGAACAATCTTGGCAGAGGTCCACTAGATAAAGCTACATGCCAAATTTGGTAGCTCTAGGCCCTATGGCTAGGTAGAAGAGGAATTTTAAAGTTCTCCCTAAATAAGCCCATGTATAACTTGTAACCCCCGGAGCGGGGCCAATTTTGACCCCAGGGCTATAAATTGAAGAAACTTGGTAGAGGTCCACTAGATAAAGCTACATGCCAAATTTGGTAGCCCTTGGCCTTACGGTTTCAGACAAGAAGATTTTCAAAGATTTTCAAAATTTTTCAGTTTTGTTGCCATGGCAACCAGAGTTTTTGAAGGAATTAAATTCTTTCAAGAAATTCTGAAGAGGACCATGGCAGGATCATTTCTGTGAAGTTTCATCAAAATTGGATGGGTAGTTTCAGAGAAGAAGACGTTTTAAAAAAAAGTTAACGGACGGACGGACGGACGGACGCACGACGGACAACAGGCCATGACATAAGCCCGCTGGCCTTCGGCCAGTGGAGCTAAAAACTGTGAAAACAGGAGATGCAGGTTGACATGAGAATACTTTTCCCTTGTCACAATCTTTTCAAAAAAGGGACGGCTATGACACAAAGTTGTCCGCTTGAAACAGATGGATCAAAAGCATTAAACTTTCATACCCCCCACCCCAGAAAAAAAGAGCAAAGCATGCAGGTGCCAACAACAACTAGTCCAACTTTGAACAAAATATGTTCAGCTTTAACAGAGATATTATAAAATGTCAAAGTTTTTGCACAACGACAACACAGTTTGCACAACGACAACACAGATGGGACAGGGCTATGACAATAACATTAACTCCATAATTCCTTCGATAACAGCCAAACTAAAAAAAAGTGATTGCATGAATCAAAGTATTCACTTGATCTTGATCTAAACTATTAAATGTTCTGGATTGTTTTGTAGAGTATACAAACTGCTGTTACTTACAGTTATATGCCAAATTTGTATACCATTACTGTACCCTAGTATCAATAATAATGGCAGGCCTTTTGTGTCATATTTGTACAAGTCTGGATTCCTTGCAATGTCTGAAAATAAACATGGTTATAATTGTGACCCGTCACGCAAAAAGGGACAATCCGGGAATTCCGTACATCAATTAGATGAAAATAGAGCAAGTCAATTTAAGCTGATAGTTCAAAAATGATTGTATAGTAAGGCAGAATGACCATTTTTCATACAGAAAATATCATAAAAGCGAAAGTATCGACTCTGGTCAGCCTGCGCAATCTGCGCAGTCTGACCAGGGTCAGCACTTGTCACAGTTCCCAGATGGTCTCTTTTTGCTGGACAGGTCACAATTGTTCTATGTAGGATACACAGGCATACATGGCGAAAATTACTCATTCACTCTTTACCAAAGTACAAAGTTTTAGACTGGTCCAAATTAGAAGCAGTTAACCCATTACCACACAGCAAAATTTTAGACCTATCCAAATTGAAAGCATTTGCAGATGACAATTTCAAAGTGGCTCAAATGGTGCAATTTTGCTTTGATTTGGTAGAAAACATTGTGGGAAAAGGAGAAAATGCTGGTTACCAGCATTTTCTCCTTTTCCCACAATGTTTTCAAAAGGCATCTTCCTCAGGGGTGTTAAAAGTTGTCATTGTGTGGTAAAGGGATAAGACAACAAATCAAATTCACGTAGCACAAATAATGAAATCCACCTTTGACAGGGTAGAAAACATTGTAGGAAAAGGAGAAAATGCTGGTTTCCAACTTACCAACCATGTTTTCAAAGGACCTTTTCCTTCGGGCTGTTAAAACTTGGGATTGTGTGGTAAAGGGTTAACTCGTTACAACATGACAAACTTTTTACTTTTTCAAATTCAAAGCATTTCATAGACAACAAATAAACCCTTTACCACACAATCCCGTTTTAACTCTTTACCACACAATCATGAGTTTTAACGACCCTGAAGGAAAAGCCTTTTGAAAACATTTTGGGAAAAGAAGAAAATGCTGGTAACGAGCATTTTCTCCTTTTTCCAAAGTGTTTTCTACCCTATCAAGGACAAATTTCATCATGTAAACAACATTTAAATTGTTGTCGGCAAATGCTTTCAGCTTGGACAAGTCTAAATTTTTGTGGTGTGGTAAGGAATTAACAAGCCCAACAGAGATGGCTGATAAAAACTTTGTGGGAAAAAGAGAAAATGCTGGTAAACAGCAATACCTTGAAAGCAGGATTTTGAATGTAAGACAGAGAGAAAGAACTGTCAACAGAAGTTCAACATCAAAAGGCTTTCCTCAGTTCCACACCCAGAAAGAGGCTTACCGGTATATCAACCCTTATCCTGCCATATCTAAATTGTTGACAATGACAGCTTTTGTAAGGAGTTTGGCATTAAATGGGGTTACAAATAACCAATACCACAGAATTTAGAAAGAACTACTGAGAGTGTACAGCAAGATCAGACTGCATATATAGCTGATCTTGCTGTACACTCTCTTCAAAAGGAATGAATCTTGACCCAATGACTACCATTAATCCATGGAAAGGAACTGCCCAGCTGGAGTTCAAACCAGCCACATACTGATCCCAAGTTCTATACTCTACCAACTGCATTACCGGGCTTGGCATCAAAGATCAGGATGCATGTACAGTCTGATCTTGGTCTACATTTGCCATAAAGGCAACTACATGTGTAAAAGGCACTTTATGAGTTGATGATTCCAATGGACCCTACAACTGCAAAATACTTTATTTAGTTCCTCTGTAGATACTTGTGTTATTTTTAAGACAGACTAAAAAACTTACCACTGCAGTCACAGTTTTCAAATCGAACCCACTGAATCTTCTCCTTGTCTTCCACTTTTTGTGGACTGTACGCCTGTAATAAACAAAACTGATGACAAAATTTCAAAATTGTCCATATTGAAACAATTGCAGAGGAGAGTCAAAATGATGCTCAACATTGTGAGGTAAAGGAGAAAATGCTACTTATCAGCATGTTCTTTTCCTACAGTTAAAGACAGTAACAATGTTTCAAAGCCATTTTTGTCACAATAGTTAATCCCAAATGAAACATTTTAGACTCTTCCAAATTCAAAACATCTGCAGATGTCAAATTTGATATTGGTACAGATGAGCTTGAATTCTCTGACAGGGTAAAAAACCCTGCGGGAGAAGGAGAAAATGCTGGTTAAAGGCATTTTTCCTTTTCCCACAATGTTTTCAAAAGCATTGTCTGTCAGGATCATTAAAATTCTGGATTTGTGGTAGGCGGTTAAAACACAAAATTGTTTGGTATATGGGTACCTCATCACTGCACCAATACATGTTACTTTTAACAACCCTGGAGTTGAAAGCATTTGAAAATAATGTGGGCGAAGAAGCTACTGGTCACAAACATTCTTTTGCAAAATCATAGTTCTTTTTAATGTTTTTCAAACAATAGTCATGAGCAACTAACAATCCATGATATAGAGGTTAACTCTTCACCAAACAACAAACTCTTGGGCGCATCCAAATTGAAAGCATTTGCAGACAACATATCAAATATGGCTCAAATAACGAAACTGGTCTCTGAAAGGGTAGAAAACATTATGGGAAAAGGAGAGAATGCTAGTACCCGGCGTTTTCTCCATTTCCTGCAATGTTTTCAAACACTTTCTTTCTTAGGGTCATTCATACTTGTGATTGTGTGGTAAAAGCTTATTATCTATTGGATATATCTGTAGATTAACTGTGGGTCCTCTCACCATCAGCCAACACATTAGTCTGTGTTAACACTTCATTCCTATAGCCATAGAAGATTTCACCCTGTACCCTACAATCCTGAGTTTTAACGACCCTGGGGTAAAAGGCTTATGAAAACATTGTGGGAAAAGGAGAAAATGCTGGTAACCAGCATTTTCTCATTTTCCCACAGTGTTTTCTACCCTATCAAGGACATATTAAGGTATTTTAGCCCCTTTTAATTTGTCGCTTGCAAATGCTTTTAGTTTGGAGCAATCTGAAATTTTGTCATTTGTATGTAGCAAGTTAACAATCAAAATTTCATTTTTATTAGATATGAATATTCATGACCTACAATAACAACAGTTCAACCAATCAAAACTCATGCTTAGATAAAATCCTCTTCAAAATGGAGTCAAGCAGCATCTGGATTTTACTACTTAAATTTGAGATTTTATTACTAAAATTAGACAAGGAAACTTCATTTGTACAACTAATTTGCAATGTGTTGCTTCATTTGTCAAAACTTCCACAAAATTAAATTATGGAACCAATCAAATCCTCCATTAATAATTCATGAAATTGGATAATTGTCAGCCAATTATCCCATGACGTATAAATGAAGAGTAACTCACGATCAAAGTACTACAGTAACTGACAGAAAGGTCCTCCATCGCCAACTGGCAAAGGAATTGGATTTTGTAATTTGCAACCTGGCCTTGGTTCATATTCACCAACCGTTCTTAAGAATACCCTTTGTCTAATTCTCAAGATTTTCTAATTTAGAAGTAGTACAATCCCTGATTGGCTAAACCAAATGGTTTACCCAATCAGAAGTTGTATCATTTTCTACATCTATAATTAGGCTTAGTGTAATGTTACTGGGCTCATAACATTAATAATAATATATGTAGAGTTCCATCAAACTGCATTATAGTTAATCAACAACACAAGATGTGACAGTTAATTATTTAATATACAAGAAGTAAAGGAACAGTTCAACAGTACACAATAATCTACATAATGACTGAAGGGAAAGACAAGGGCTCTGTCCAGTGAGGGTTAATATAGCTGAGTTTCACTGCAGGCTAGGTGTATCTATTTTTAGACTCATTCATAATGTTACATCTCCCTCCTTTTGAAAACAGATACATGAATAGCATTGTGGGATTTTGGTACAGAAGAGTAAGGTGCTGGTCAGTTACTAATTTGTCTTGACAGCTGGTATTTAACAAAAATTTTCAGTCCGTGAGAAATACTGTCATTATCAGGGTGTTCCCAGCATTCCAGATTCATGGTAATTGAAAGATTAATGTTACACTTAGAATGATATTAAGAATTGTTATTGAATACAGACCTGCTCGCAAAGCTGTCATGTTGCAGTGTTAATCAGGAGGCACTGGAGAACCCCAGGTAGTGACCAACTGATGAAACTCAAGATAGATCTAAAGAAGTGGTATGACTAAAATTCTGATGAAAGTGGTGTAAAACCGAATTCAAAAGAACAATTATACTTTACCTGTGGCACTACATCAGAAAAGAAGTCTACCACACTTTCCATGAGAGATTTTTCACTGAAACAAGAAAATAAATAATGCTGACTATCTTTCTAGTTAACTCTTTACCAAACGACTACATTAAAGACTTGTCTTAATTTTTTGTTGAAGGGAAGAAAACATTTCGGGAAAAGGAGAAAATGCTGGTTACCAGTCTTACAAACATTAAATTTCACAACAAATGCATAGCTGAAATACAAACCGCACCTGGTGGGATTCATACCCGTGCGGAAGAGATCCTTGTTTTTTGGGGTTTAAAGACCAACACCATAACCATTGAGCTAAAGAGAATTCTCCCTAACACAGTTGTAAGGTATTGATTTTATACTGGAAGAAGCTATGCAGTAAGGAAGGAGTGATCTCCCGTAACACGTCCCCTCTTAAATGTCATCATTTTGATGACAGAAAGCCTTATTAGGCTTAAAGACAACAAATGGCTCAATGATCAACCCCAGACAAGCCCCCATCTTATGCACATGAAAGTTTGCAACAAATGCACAGCTGAAATACAAACCGCACCTGGCAGGATTCGAACCCATGCGGAAGACATTCTCATTTTTCTGTGTTTAAAAGACCAACACCTTAACTCCTGAGCTAAAGAGAATTCTCCCTAACGCAGTTGTTAGGTATTGATTTTAAACAGGAAGAAGCTATGTAGTGAGGAAGGAGTGATCTCCAGTAACACCATCATGTTTTCCTTTTCCCAAAATGTTTTCAAAAGTCCTATTCAGGGCTTTCCTGACCCTCTGTTTCTTAGAATTTGGACCCCAAAATTTTCTGAATGTCTCCCAAAATTAAGATGTGTAACTTCTTCAATTCATTTGAAGGGGGTCAAATGACCTCCATATGACTAAGTCAAGAGAAAACCCTGGTACTATTCTTTAGGGTCATTAAAAATTGGGATTTTGCAGTAAAGGGTTACCTGTTTACAGGGCAATTAAGTTTTGACTGAGCCAAATTGAACGCATTTGCAGACACAAACAAATAGATCTGACTGAAAAACTTAAATTCATCTTTGGAATAGTACAAACCATTGTAGGAAAAGGAAAAACTAGAGCTGTCACTGAATGTGACTTAATACCCCCACCAGCGCTTTGACAGAAACAGGCAATTTAACAAAAAATTTTCTAAGTTCAAGGGGAGATTACCCTGGAATCATAGGGAGTAGATGATTGAAAACTGCGTCTTGCACAACTTCAGTATACGATCAATGTATCAACAAATGGATGGACACTTGGACGGACGGACAGACAGGCTGATTCCAGTATACCCCCGAAAACATTCGTTTTGCGGGGGTATAAATACTGGTTTCCAATGTGATATAAAAAAACTGCCTGCTGGAGGTAATTAGTAAATGCTTAGTCCTTCCATGTAAGTTAGCACTTTTCTCACATGTAGAGCTTTGATGTATGCAAGCCGCAGACCCAGCCTCTATAGAAACAGATACACTGCAAACTCCTTCCATTAAGTTGGCTCTTTTCTCACATGTAGAGTGTCGATGTATTCTAGCAGAAGACACAGCTTCTAAAGGAAAAGCTATGCTTCAAGCTCTACCCAGTACCTAGATTTAAAGACACCCAAACTTCTAGATGCTACAGTAATAATGCTTTTCTAAACAAAAAGCTTATTCACTTTTCCAAATTCAAAGCCCTCAAGGACAGCAAATGAATATGGCTCAAACGATGAGTTTTGGCTGACAAAGAGGGGAGGACATTGTGGGAAACGGAGAAAATGCTATTCAATAGCATTTTCTTCCTTTCCCATAGTGCTGCCTTCAGCACGCTTTCTCAGAGAACTGTTTTGAAAAATCTTTTTCTGCAGGGTCAGAGACACAGGATTATTTGGTAAAAAGTCATAATGATGATTGCTTCTTCTTTTGTTTGAAGTCATCTTCAAGAGGGAAAAGCCTTGATGGCAATTTTGATTAGCAAAGCAAGTATCATATATGAGAAGACTAGATTATGAATATATAAATTTGGAGTGTTTTACCTAACCTTTTCCCACAGTGTATTGATTCCTATCAATGGCAAATTCAATAATTTGAGCCACATTCAAATTGTCATCTGCAAATGCTTTCAATCTGGACAAGTCTAAGATTTTGTTGTGTGGTAAAACTGTATATCATTTAACCTTTTACCACACAATCCTGACATTTAATGACCCTGTAGGCCTTTTGAAAACAATGTGAGAAAAGGAGAAAAGATGGTAACCAGCATTTTCTCCTTGTCCCACAATGTTTTCTACCCCATCAAAGAAAAATTGCACAATTTGAGCCACAATGAAATTGTCGTCTGCAAATGCTTTCAATTTGGACAAAGCTAAAATTTTGTTATCTGGTAAAGAGTTAAGCCCCATTCAATTTGTTGTCTGCGAATGCTTTCAATCTGGACAAGTCTAAAGTTTAGTTGCCAGGCAAAGAGTGAACCCATGAGTTCTCCTTCAAATGTCAATAGTGATGCAAGTGACAAAGTAGTTCAGCTTTACAAGACAGTTTTATTGACGATACATTCTGGATTAAACCAAGAACTTATGCAGCAGCTAAAACAATATTCTAAATTGAATCATCTGAACGCAAAACTGCATTTTTAAATAATATGATATGTCCTTTCCCTTGAATTCCCTTGATTGAGCCCCCCCAGTGGCTGTCAAATTTTGTAAACAAAAGCCTTCAGACACAAAGACGTGCTGGGAAACGCAAACTCTACCTGTATATTTGTGGTCGCATCATATTGCAATTGTATCTGTAAGCCTTTCTCTGATTTTCTGCAGACATCTTCATGAAATTTTCAGTGAGGTTTTCCTTGAAAACAGCTGAATGATCAAAATTCAGTAAATCGTAGAAATGTGACGTCAGTTTTGTTTATCTGCATCTTGTTTTCTACTGGTTCTCGGCTCTCGGGATATCAGCGAAAACAGCCGAGTTATGCCGAAAGAATCGAAGTAAAATTAGGCTGCAGTACACAGTGTTGGTAAACTGTTACCGTATTCACAACTTGGAAGCCCGTGCTACTGATTTGAAATTTGCATTTCAGTATGTACAACAATATTGTCCCAGTGTTAGATCAACAGCTTGCATAGATTATAACAATAATCTGTAGAGTTAAAACTTAAATTTTATGCCCGGAGATAAGACCAAAAAAACGCAGCTTAGTAGCCATAACAAAATTGAAGAGAACATATTGATCAGTGTATTGTATCGACAGATTGACATATAGACAAAAAAATATGGGAGGGAAAGAGAGAGGCATATAGAGAGCGAGAGACAGACAGAGAGACAGAGATAGAGATAATGAGTGAGAAAGAGACATATGTGTACAGAGACAGAAGACATGCAGACAGACACCGAGAGAGACAGACACACAGTTCTTGAAAAATTAGATATTTCCACAGAATGCGTGTCCCGTAGAAATGTTGGATTATTTTTGCATTTAACTATATATCTTTTTAAGCTAATGATTTTATAATTATCTATACAGGGGTAAAACTTTACATTCGAGTTTATCTATCAAAACATATGACTCCTTATTGTTGTAGTTGATGTTGGGTAGATTCATGACCAGATGCCTGACTAGCACACTTGGCAGAGCTGCTGTACTAGTGTTTTGTGGGATTCTGCCTTGATTTACTACATGTACTATGATAATGTTGCACAATATTTGATTGGTCAGCATTGTTATTTAAATAGCATTAATCCACAAAATTTGATAAACTATGCATTGAGGAAATTAATAAAAAAAAAGACTTATCCAGCCATGAGTGAAAAAGGCATGTGGTTGAGCATTACTCCAAGTTGGCCAGACCCCTTACCAAATAACCCCTTGAATACAGCCCTGAAAAAGAAGACTCATAAAAACATATGGGAAAAAAGGAGAAAATGGTTGTTATCCATGTTTTCTCTTTTTTCCACAATGTTTCATTTCTTTTTTATATACTATTCCCATCATTTGTGCCATATTCAATTTGTCTTCGGTTACTGCTTTGAAGTTGGAAAAGTATTATATTTGTCGTCAGGTAAATAGTTAATAAAGATGGTTTCATAAGCATTAAATCTGCCTACAATCCTTGGATGTAACTCATTCTGTATCACTGAAAAATCTGGCTGACGTTTTTCATTTCCTGTATTTGGAGCAAAAAAGGCTGGCCAAACTTTGGTTTTAAATTCCTACCATTACAAACAAATTATGTGCTGCTTTTTTACAATTTGAAACGGTCTTTTTTTCTTTTTTCTTGTGTTATAGTTGGCATTACTTCATTGGCGCTGAGGTCTGAGGTCAATTGGTGGACACGGGTAGGAGGTGGTCCATGGGGACTGGGTGGGGGGGGGGGAAAGACAGTGTTGTAGTTGAGTTTGGGTAGATTCACGACCAGTTGCCAGGTTAGCCCAGTTGGTAGATCTGCGGTGCTAGTGTTTCGGGGGTCGTGGGTCCGAGTCCCACGTCAGGCATATCGTCGAGTGCCCTTATTCCATGAGTGTCCCTGAACCAGTGATTTTTTGTTTACATCTCATAAAGCACATAGTTTGATGACGTCACACGGTATTTCTGCTCGTAACCCTTACCAATAATCGAACGTTTTATTGCCCTTGAATTTCAGCAAAATACCAGACAAATACTTTTAAAAATCAATCAATCATCTGATTTAAAAGAAATTGACATCATTTTTCTTATATCTTAATAGTGTTCCTTCACAAACAATGCAAAGATCTACGACTTTATGCTATAAATACTACTGAGTTACCAGAATTAGGTCACGCCATGTTTGCTTAAGACGGCCGACGGCATGTTTGTTTATTTATGCACATTGCACATGGAAATTGCTATCTAAGTTATTTTTTTTCATGAAAGTCATCAGAAATGATTTTTTTATGAAGGCAAGTAATTTCTAGCTCATGTTCCTGTCTAAATTCTTCATTTCATGATGTTGTTTCCTTATCATCACGGAATACGGACACTCGAGGCTACTTTCTTCCATGATTTACTTCTCTTGAAAGGTTTCTGCTTCATAAAATTACAGCCAAAACCTAATTCCACTTTATTTATTATTTTGATAACCCCCCCCTCCAGATACATGTACTATAAACTGCCACCCGAACAACATAATTTACCTTCTCATTGAAGATGGGTAATCGATTGTGTATCAAAGAAGTTGTCTACCGTATTATTCAAAGGTCGATGCTAACCGATTAGAGACAACCTACTCTACAAACATATTTGAGCTACGATGATCTTTTGGTGAGTAAGATTTCAAGAAAATATCTGTTAGAATGAATTTGTTTTGAAGAACGACCTCACTACATGTATTTGGGAATTTTAAGACGACATATGATTTGAAGTCGATCGCACAGCCACAGGGCAGATATTGTTGTGAGTTATCCCAGGATGTGTGTATTGACTATTGTGAATGGGGATTCCCTGTATTGTTTAGCTTTGTTACTTTTAGAGGGTACATATTTAACCGTAGGCTGCCGACTTACAGCGCTTTTGCGGACAGTGTAGATCAAGATCAGACTGCACAAAACGTGCAGTCTGATCTTAGACCTGCACTGCCCAATTCAGAGTTTTTTCCCCAGCAAAATGAATTTATAAGTCGAACCAGAGCTTTATTTTTTAATGGAATTTTCAATCAATTAATTTTGCAGTTTAACAGTTTACTGCACAATCCCAAGTTTTTACGACCCCGAAAAACTTTGAAAACATTGTGGGAAAAGGAGAAAATGCTGGTAACAAGCTTTTTCTCCTTTTCCCACAGTGTTTTCTAGATCTATCTTATCAGAGATAAATTCCATCATTTCAGCCACATTTAAATTGTCGTCTGCAAATGCTTTCAGTTTGGACAAGTGTAAGGTTTTTGTTGTGTGGTAAAGAGTTAGAGGTTAACTCTTTCAGCAGTATAGTCAAAAAGAGGCGCTTTTGTGGATGGTATAGATCAAGATCTGATTGCACAAAATGTACAGCCTGAGGTTCAATGGATTGTATTTTTTAGCCATGCCATGGATACAAGTCAAAACATATGAATATATTTGGCACTGAAAGAGTTGATAAAGTGCAGTTCTCTAAAGCTTTGTTTCTTACCAAGATTTGACTGTATGTAAGGCCTAAAAAAAAAAAAAGTTTGTTTAGGGTAACGTCTCCAAAAATGTTAGGTAGGGTAGGGACAATTTTTTTTTTTTTTTTTTTTTTTTTTAACGCCCCCCCCCCAAAAAAAAATTATTTTTTTTTGAAATGGTGGTATTTCCTTTCGAAAATGGAAAAAAAAGAGAAAATGGTGGCTACCAGCTCTGAGTCCCTTTTCTCGTTACGTGTTCAAAAGACCTCTAGTCTGTCACTAACTTTCTGATTGTGTGGTAAATGGTCAAATTCTATCTATATTTGCATCTTTTTTCCCCACTGAATGCTGTCCACTTTTGTTTAACTCTTTTCTGAATTGAAATTTTTTAGACTTGTCCAAATTAAAAGTATTTGCTGACAACAAAACAAATGTAACTCACAAATTGAAATTTGTTTTGGGAAGGGTAGAAAACATGGGAAACAAAGAAAATATGGGTTTATAGCATTTACTCCTTTTCCCTCAATTTTCCCACAATGTTTTCAAAAGTTTTTTTTAAGGATTGTTAAAACTGTGGATTGTGTGGTAAAGAGCTAAAATAGCTGAAAAAGTGAAAAACATTTATTTGCAAGTTTCTAAATAAACTGAATAAATACTAGAATGTTTCGTTTGTTTTTATGTTTAATACCCTCCCCCTCCAGAACACTTTAGAGGACTATATATATTATACTGATTTAAAGTAAACATTTTATCTGTAGAAAAGTTGGGTTTACAAAGGTTATGCATATTGTTTTTTATCTAGAACACACATTCTTGACACAACTTTGAAATTACAAGTATCCACTTTTGTTGTCCTTTATAATGTGAAACAAGAGTGTCGTCATCACAATATACGCCGCCACATGGCTGCTATTTCAAGCAGCTAGCTTTAGAGACTAAAGTGTTGGAATTTCTAGCACCTACCTGGGTAGCTCAATGGATATATTGTGTTACTTGTGATCTAAAAGTTTTACACATGGACTGATGGATGGACAGACGGACGCACACCGGACTCATTGGTCATTGGCTTTGATTAAGCAATAAAAATATGAAGTTTCATGAAATTATGTCCATTAGTTGGAGATACATTGATGAAAAACATTTTTTTTCCCATGACACAGCAATAAATTCCAAAACCCTGACAATATGCGCTAGGTCACATGATCTGTGAAAATTTCATCCAAATCCGTTGAGATATGTTAAGTAATTAAAGAGATATTGGTGAAAAATGAAATATAACATGAAGCCCCCTTTTTCCATGATGCAACTATAAATCGCAAAACCTTGACAATCTGCACTAGGTCACATGATGAGAAACATTCTATGAACATTTTATCCAAATCCGTCAAGAAATGTGGGAGGAGTTGCGTTCACAAGAAAGACTTTTGTAAGGATGGACGCAGTTTAAATTTGACATGAAGCCCCCTTTTTCCATAACACAGTAATAAATTCCAAAACCCTGACAATATGCGCTTGGTCACATGATCTGTGAAAATTTCAACCAAATCCGTTGAGATATGTCCAGTATTAATTAAAGAGATATTGGTGAAAAATGAAATACAACATGAAGTCCCCTTTTTCCATGATGCAGCTATAAATTGCAAAACCATGACAATATGCGCTAGGTCACATGATGAGAAACATCCTGTGAAAATTTTACCCAAATCCGTCAAGAAATGTGGGAGAAGTGCTGCTGCTCCTCAATTTTATATAGATCAGACACATTTTACCTGGAAACTAAAGTGGCATCACTTGCCGGAAGTGTAGGAGAGATTAGAAAGCCTTGGAAAATTTTTGCATAGCGGCTCCTAGCCTAGGCAGTTTCAGGTTTTTCTCTAAGACCAGGTAGGGTAAATCAAGCTGAGTTAAGGGGGGGGGGGCAGAGCGAGAACAAGGCAAGTTTGGGTAGATTTATATTTTCCGAAAGAAATTATTGTTGCCTCATTGTAACAAAGATAGAAAAAAAATATGAAAATACCTGTCTAATATGAAGACCTATCGACGCTTGATACAAATCTAAACTTCTATCGTTGCCGTCGTCTAGTTT
Source organism: Hippopus hippopus (assembly GCA_946811185.2). Lineage (NCBI taxonomy): Eukaryota > Metazoa > Mollusca > Bivalvia > Cardiida > Cardiidae > Hippopus > Hippopus hippopus. The sequence goes on along the minus strand of OX328109.1, from coordinate 35,345,485 downwards.
AGTCCACAGTCCGTCCTGTCAGATAAGTTGCAAGAGAAACGTCCATTAAAATTTTTCGAATGTTATATCTGCATTGAACACCTTAATTGTTCGTAGTTCTGGAGCATGCCAGCACTTTTGCCGAATGATGTTTAACAGAACTTGTTCAATCTGAAATCTAGCAAACCGAAAGTAGCGACAATGCACTACAGAACCGGAAATGCGGTGATGACAACAGAGATGACGGGATCCTGTCTATATTTTACGCGAAGAAAAGCGAAAATCACAAGTAAAAGTTCGTTACACAGTCTGTATAGTACCGCAGTATTTCGGGCGTGATTTGTTGTAGAAGATAAAACTGGTACCCGTTTGTCTATTGTAAGCGTGCGATAGGATACGAACGTTCGAAAAACAGAAGTTCCTGTGTGGAGTTAGCGAAAAAGCCCGATCTCTCCGCCTGCTTGTATGTATTTTTAGAAATGGAAAACCCACGTTATTGCGTTTGACAATTTGTGTTTAAGGTCGGTTCAATATACTCGGATACACGGTAGCTTTTGTACATGCGTAGGAGTTTTCATGTATAATTATGTATGTAGTAGTACATGATTGTACACCTATAATATAATGCGCAATATTTGCCGAAACAGGCGTCCTGTGACACAGTATGATAAAAAGCTGATTTTTTTTATCGGAAGACAAAAAAAAAAATTAGGGTCGGGGCAAAATCTCCAGGTAGGGTCGGGTTACCCGAAACAAACTATTTTTTTTTTACGCCTAATTGACACACTATACTGATTTAGGATTAGACTACGTATTCTGTTTAACTCTTTACCAAACAACAGAAGTTTAGACTAGTCCAAAATGAAAGCATTTGCAGACGACAAAATAAATGTGACTGAAAAATTGAAACTTATTTTGGGAAGGACAGAAAACATTGTGGTAAAAGAGGAAAATGCTAGTTACCAGCATTTTCTTCTTTTTCTACTATGTTTTCAAAAGGTTTCTTCCTCAGGGTCGTTAGAAGTTGGGATTGTGTGGTAAAGTGTTAATAGAGAGTGATACGATTGCATGTTCTGTGTAGGGGTGTAACCATAGATTCATACATCTATGGACTGTGACAGTGACCGCTTTGATAGCAATGCATAGATTGCAATGTTTGAAATCAACTACAATCGCTGAGGATGGGTTCAGTTGCATGACTTTGTCCATTATATTTTACAAATTTCTGCCAGGGGCTTTTTCCCAAATACGTCTACTTTGATAATTAGCCCTGTCGATAGCTCAGTTATCAGCATATCTGACTTGTGACTAAGTGGTGGGGGCTGGATAACTGGTCGAGGCAAACTGCCTTTTCGCATGTGAGAGAGTCAGTGGCTTGTAAAGACAGTTGTTTTCAGTGCTGATGTGAGAAAGCCAGGAAATGCATATGTGTAGGTGCACTGACCGCTGTGACATGACTTAAGCTGTTTAAACGGCATTAAAAGCCAATATAAACAAACAAACTTCGATAAAGATTTACACCATTGCATTTGAGAGAGCAACACCAATGACACTGTCAGCAATTACCGTCAATTCTTTATTCTGTCCTGTAACTCACTTCCACATGTATTTAGTATTTCAGACTGGTCCAAACTGAAAACATTTACAGATGACAAATGCGGCTCAACTCCTTACCAAATGACATTTTTGACTTGACTAAATTGAAAGCATTTGCAGACAACAGATTTAAATTCCGCTTCAAAATGGAAACCAGCATTTTCTCCATGTCCTACAATGTTTCCTATCCTATCCAAGACAGAAGTCATCTTTGTGGGTTTTTTTTTTATCCCCTACATCATATATATTGGTAATTTATCTATGTTTACGAAGCTGAGCCATTATACGCACTTTCAAGTTTTAACAGCATTTTTTTCTCTCCAGCTGTAAGGATGAATTGATGTATCTTCAACAATTTGGTGTTTGGGTTAATCCTTGTAGTTATAAATAAATGAAAAGGACATTCTCAGTCAGTACTAAATATACAGATGATTGCTATCTCAAAAAGAATTTGTCAGAAAAACTGGCAACGAAGCAAACACTGTAGATCCAAGATCAGGCTGCACATTCTGTACTGATCTTGATCTGAACTGTCTGCATCACCAGTTAGATCAGGGCTCAGCACCACAAGGGTCAAAAGTGTTCAAGGACGAGCACGTATTGATGTTTAAATATGAAACAACAAAATTTTATACACACATACAAGGGTAGAAAACACTCTTTGAAAAGGAGAAAATGCTGGTTACCAGCATTTTCACATTTTCCCATAGCGTTTTGAAGGTCGTTAAAACTCAGGATTTTGTTGTACATGTATAAGGTTAAGATACAGTAAACCAGCATTTTCTCATTTTCCCACAGTGTTTTCAAGGTCGTTAACACTTAAAGCGCTGAATTAATGAGTTAAACCTTTTCAAGTAGGAAAAGCAGCCCTAATATTGTTATTTCAAGATTGTTTCAGCCATAACATGTAATAAGGTAGCGGATAGTGCAGATCTAAGATCAGACTGCACGTTCTGTGCAGTCTGATTTTGATTTGCACTATCCGCAAAACTCAGGTTTTTGTTGTAAAAGGTTAAAATGCAAAGAAGTATTGAAGTCAAGGTATCTATCCCTCAGATCTAGTTTCTAAATTCTTAAAGTTTATCCAAATGTTCTCCTTGGCTTGGGGATGAAGGTGATGGAAATACTGCTGGGATGCAAGCTGCTTGGGCTTGTCATTTGGGAATGTCCTAGGGCAAGGCATTGCAGAGCCCCAGCCTGGTTCTGGTGAAACCCGGGAAAAAGCATCAATAGGCGAGCTGTTGCAGTGCTATAACTGAAATATTGTGAAAAGGGCATAAATTCAAATTTCAACGATAACAAACTTACTCTTTTACCATCAATACCATGTTTTAAAGGTCCTGATAAAGAGGACTACTGGAAACCTCCATAGGAAAAGGAGAAAACAGAGATGAAAACTAACATTTTCTTGGTAGCCAGATCATAAATATAGGTGCCATTCCAAAACTTTGGGTCCAGGACTAAAATTTCAGAAAACATTGTATTTCTTTTTAACAGAAAAATTTTAAAACATGTACACCTAGTATGAATTGCTACCTGATTTTCACAATAAAATATGCAAAATTACCCAGAAAAATTCAGATAAAGTACTTTATCATGGATGCCCCCATTTTCAAACAGACTTTATTCAAGAAAAAGGTTCAACTATACATGTATACAGAAGTGAGCGGCATAGATACACTGAAGTACCACAGTTGAGCCAAAAAGTACAGAAATACAGAACTGATGTATACCAGGATTTTCCATGACCGCCTGTTTCTTTGAATTTTGATCCCCACATTTTCAAAATGACCCGGAAAATTCATATGTGTGCCTTCTTTTATTCATGTAAAGGGGGTCAAATCAGAAAGTCAAGGGAAAACCCTGTTTACCAAATTTTTTAACAGGATGATCAGTCATTCGGCAGTGCGACCATGCTGAATATTTCACTCCTCCAGACCTAGTTTTAGTCACATTTGGCAAGTAGGCAAGTGCTAGTTTTTATCCCTGGAAAATGTTGACAACATACCATTTGGGAAACTGATGTATAAATTGCTTTACTTGAATGGCAAAGAGTGTTCTGTGTAACAGATTGTGATCATGATTTCATCTATATTTGTATCAAACAGCTGCACCTTTATTATATTTACTCTTTTCTTATATTGTTATAATCTTCAGTAGAATCTTATTATCAAATTACTTCATTCAGAAAAATTCTACATCGTGATAGGTTCTGTTTAAAAAGATTGTGGAAAAAGAAAATATTGTTCTTAAGAACAATTTCTCCTTTGGCCATTATATTTTTAAATGTATTCATGTATTACACTCTGATCTATGTTAATAATCTACGCTTTAACTCTTTACCTCACAATGATTTTTGATGACTCTGAAAGAGAGGGCTTTTAAAACCATTAAGGGAAAAGGAAAAATGCTGGTAACCAGCATTTTCTCCTTTTCCCGCAATGTTTTTTGTCTTTCTGTATGCTGTCCGAGAAATTGGATATGAAATAAGAGCACCCTGTCAGCCATTTGTATGGTGCCCTGGCGCGTTAATTAGGTGAAATACTGTACCTGTATGTAGAGACCACTCAAGAGAAGTTAGAAAAGTGGTCTCTATATCAACAGGTGGATCTTTAGTACAAGATCAACTGATTAGATTCAAGACAGAATGTAAAATCAAAATAGTGTTGTTTTTAAATGCTAAAACAGCGACCAGTAGTAAACGATGTAGGTGTTACAATGCATTTAAGTTTAAATCATACCATTTGAAAGTATGGAAATTATTGTAAAGATGACAATCTGTTATTTTACAGTCGGTCCAAGTGTTAGTCACTGGCAGAAAAATGAATTTCAAACCAGGTGAAAAGGTGCCAAGCTGCTTTAACTTTTTACGTGGCTTTAAAATTCATATTTATATTTTGGTATTCTTTACAGGCACCCTAGCTGCCAAAATTTAATGTATACAACACTGTATACCTGTACTGAGTTCAAACTGAACACAAATTTAATTGATAGTTATTCATACCATTTGAAAGTATGAATAGTATTCTGTTAATGTTTTACAGTGGAATATTATCAAAGTTCCAGTTGCTGGCAGGAAAATGTATTGTAAAACTGGTACAGAAGTTGGCAACTTTTGTTCTAGTTTTACCTTATTTTTCTGCCAGTGACAGAACCTTGAAAGAGAAGACCTTTAAAGACAATGTGGGAAAAAGAGAAAATGCTGATGACCAACATTTTCTCCTTTTCCCACAATGTCTTATACCCTTAAAGGCAGCTCCCACAATTGGAGCCACATTTACTTTGTTGTCTGCAAATGCTTTGGGTTTGCTTTGGGTTTGGACAAGTCTAAACTTTTGCCGTTTGGTAGAGGGTTAAATGATATGAATTTAATCCATATGCAGTTTGACTCCCAGGTTATTCACTATTGGCCCCTAGTGAGCCTTTAATCTAACACTTTGCCATACGAGGAAATCCTAGTCCTATCCAAATTAAAAGCATTTTTTACATGACAATTAGATGTGGCTTGAATGATTGGATTTGGCATTGGAAGGATGAAAAACATTGTCGAAAAGGGAGAATATGCTGGTAACCGGCGTTTTCTCCCTTCCCCACTATGTTTTCAAAAGCCTTTTTTCCTAAGAGTGGTAAACTCCTTACCAATCAATCCTGGGTTTTATCTACCCTAACAAAGAAGGCTTTTGAAAACATAGTGGGAAAAGGAGAAAATGCTGGTTACCAGCATTTTCCCCTTTTCCCACTATGTTTTCTACCACATCAAAAATAAACTTCATCATTTGAGCCACATTTTAATTGTCAGTTGCAAATTGTTTGAGTTCTGACCAGTCCAAAATCTTGTGGTTTGGTGAAGAGTTAAAACACAGGATTATGTGGTAATGTGTTATTTTTCACATTATGCAATGAACATTTATGAAATAAAATGATAACAAATGGCACACTTTTTAGCTCACCTGAGCACGAAGTGCTCAGGATGAGCTATTGTGATCACTCACAGTCCGTCGGCGTCCGTCGTCCGTCCATCCGTCCGTCCGTCCGTTCACATTTCTTTGTTTACACTCTAGCATCTACAATTTTTAACCAACCAGCACCAAACTTGGTCAAAATATATATGACCATAAGATCTCGGATGGGTTCGATAATGGGTCTAATCGGACCAGAACAACTGGAGTTATTTGCCCTTGAATTAGAAAAATTGCTATATTTGACTTTGTTTACACTTTAGCATCTACAAATATCAACCAATCAGCACGAAACTTGGGTCAAAATTTATATGACCATAAGATCTTGGATGAGTTCGATTTTGGGTGTAATTGGACCAGAACAACTGGAGTTATTTGCCTTTGAATTAGAAAAAATGCTATATTTGACTTTGTTTACACTCTAGCATCTACAATTATTCACCAATCAGCACCAAACTTGGTCAAAATATATATGACCATAAGATCTCAGATGAATTCGATAATAGGTCTAATCGGACCAGAACAACTGGAGTTATTTGCCCTTGAATTAGAAAAATTGCTATATTTGACTTTATTTACACTCTAGCATCTACAAATATCAACCAATCAGCACCAAACCTGGTCAAAATATATATGACCATAAGATCTTGGATGAGTTTGGAAAATCGGACCAGAACAACTGGAGTTGTTTGCCCTTGAATTAGAAAGTTCTTTAGAATATTTCTTTGTCCGGAGCATAACTTTTTCATCTCCAGTCCAATTGACTTGAAACTTGGCATTTGTGTTTGTTGCAATAATACGGTGTGCAGTATGAAAGAACCATAACTCTACCTCGTACTATGTCTATGAGTTATTTCCCTTTGATCGTCATTTTTACAGCATTTTCTGCTTGTCCGGAATATAACTTTGTCATCTCTAGCCTGAACATCTTCAAATTTGGTATGCATGATTGTTGAAAAATTATGGAGTGCAGTGCACAAGAATCATAACTCTTCCTAGAACGAATTTTGAGTTATTCCCCCTTTGACCTTCATTTTTATAGCATTTCTTGCTTGTCCGGAGCAAAACTTTGTGATCTTAAGTAGGAATGACTTGAAATATGGTATGCTTATTTGTTGCAATATTTGGAAGTGCAGTGCACAAGAATTATAATTCTACCTTGTGCTGTCTTTGAGTTATTTCCCTTTGATCATCATTTTTTCAGCATTTAGTGCTTGTCCGGAATATAACTTTGTCATCTCAAGTCAGAACGACTTCAAACTTGGTATGCATGTTTGTTGAAATATTACTGAATACTGTGCGCAAGAACAATAACTCTACCTAGGGCCGATTTTGAGTAATTCCACTTTGATCTTCATTTTTACAGTATTTCTTGCTTGTCCGGAATGGAACTTTGAATTATCAAGTCAAATTGGCTTGAGACTTGGTAAACCTGTATGTTGCATTACCTGCCCTTTGCAATTATTATACCTCCTCTACAACTGGCAGTGGGACAGGCATATCTTGCGACAATTTGCCGCTCTTGTTTCATTATCATTTGGCCTTGAACCTTGATATTTGGTATTTATCTTCATTGTAGACCTTTACTGCTTAGTACTCAGGTGAGCGATATAGGACCATCATGGTCCTCTTGTTTAAATCTCATTTCAGCCTTATTCGATGCCTGAAAATGTCTGAGTAACACTGTCATTATTTATTGGAGGAAGTTTGCCATCAGTGCCGAACATCGGCACTGGGACAAGCATTAAAATCCAATATTGAAGGAATAAAGGAGTACCAGTATTCAAGACCACAGCTCTGCGTGATGTTAGGGTTATGCATACATAGTGGGGGAAACGGAATCTCTGAGGAATGTGTTTCCTGTGGTGTGACATGTGATTGGATTTTGTAATTATTGTGTGATATATGGAAGTGACGATATAGGGTTGTGCAGTAAGGCAAGATCTTTGGTTATCTGAATTGTCAGCAACTTGGACTTGACAAAATATTGACTTTTTATGTTTATACCTCTATTATGTTTTTCCAAGCCTAAGTATTGTGATGTTATGTAATCACTTTCAAGCTGTGATGGATTTTGTAATGGGTGTGTGATGTATTTAAGTGATAATTTAAGACTTTGTTTTAAAGCAGAAAATGTGGACGAAAATTTTAGTACATGTATGTAGAAATGTGAGTACATGTAACTGTGAACCAGCTGACGAAAATTTGAAATGATGTTTATACATTTTGTCTTTCAAAGAATATAATCCATGTCAAAGTATTATCCAATACAGTACATTACTTGCATTTTGAATTTTGTGCATATCAACTGAAAAGACTCTGGCTCAGTATCCATTTATCAACTGATCAAAACATAAAGTTTTATAGAAAAAAAAGAAAACCAGAAAATTCACGTGAAAGGCATTGAAAACTTTGCGATATTATTTGATGGACTGAACTTAAAAGGATCTGCTTTTTTTATTTTAGATTTAGAAAAATATATTGGAAAAAATACTATAATTTATTGAGCTGTGATAATTATTAATAAAAAAAAAAGCATTGAATGCTTTAATGAGGGAAAGAAGACTTGTGAAGCAGCCTTAATTTACGATCATTCAAACTTAATTTGTTCCTATTGTAAAGAGACACTGCTTAACGATGTTTGCACGTCTGACAAAGTCACGCAAGGCGGACAACTATGAAGATTTGGATGGTGAGGATCGAGTGGAGATGGACATCACAGATCCGACCATGAGACGCTATGCAGCTGGTGTTACGGATGATAAGGATAGGGACCAACCATCATCAACCCCTACAGATCATCCTGAAGGTTTGTTATTCATTGTCTGTTTTATATGTCTTTACTAGACAACAAAACTTTGGACTGAATTGGAAACTTTTGCAGACAACAAATTAGATGCAGCTCCTCTGACAATTTCAGTCAGTGATAAGGTAGAAAAAATTGTGGGAAAATGAGAAAATACTGGTTACCAGCATTTTCTCCTTTTCCCACAATGTTTTCAAAAGCTTTCTTTCTCAAGGTCGTTAAAAGTTGAGATTGTGAGGAATAGGGTAAAAGCCCATATACCAATATTTACAGCTAACCATGCTAACCCTTTTCCCAAAGGGTCAATGCCTTTTTGAGCCTAAAGAAGAGGGTCTTTGAAACAAATTTGGAAAAAGGAGAAAATGCCGGTAACTGCTGATTTCTCCTTTTCCTACAATGTTTTTTGCCCATTTGAAGACAAGTCCTGTAATTTGAGCCATACTTAACTTTTTGCTTGCAAATGCTTTGAATATAGACAGGTTGAACATTTTGTCTTGTGATAACTCTTTACAACAGAATCCTCAGTTTTAACGACCCTAGTGAGGAAGTATTCTGAAAACATTGAGGGAAAGGGAGAAAATGCTGGTAACCAGCATTTTCTCCTTTTCCCACAATGTTTTCTAATCATTCAGAGACAGATTTCATCATTTGAGCCACATTTAATCTGTCATCTGCAAATGCTTTCAATTTGGACCAGTCTATAATTTTGTCCTTTGGTGAAGAGACAAAGAGTAAATTTTCTTGGCAGTTTCTGGAATACCATTTATTGGTCTGTATTACTCTAGGGACAGTATGAATTTTGTAGCAGCCAAGCAATAACCATAATCTGACTTTATTGTTTGGCTGCTAATGGATGTCTGTTAACAGCCATGACCTTGTTTGCCATTAGCAGACTTATTGAAAACAAATTGTAGGTTTCATCTATCAAAATTGAAGGAAATGTCCACGAAATATTTCTTTGCTGTAGAGATTGGCTAGAGTATAATTCTTCATTTTGTCCATTGTAGGACTGCAGAACACCTGCTTTGATTTAATTGAAATAATGTTGAAAACAGCATTTGGCTCTTTACCTGAAAATAAAATTTCAGAATTTTCCATATTTGAGTCAGACAACAAAATTTAATTATCCCGTAATACTTTCACAGACACCAGAATTCTAATGTGGTCTTAATTCAAAGCATTTGCAGACGACAAATTTAATTTGACTCAAATACTGAAATTACTTCTGAAGGGTAAAAATCATTGCAGTTTTACCAGCATTTTCTCCATTTTCCACAATGTTTTTTAAAGCTAACTTCTTCAGGGTCATTGAAAGTCGGGAATGTAATGGTAAAGGGTTATAGGGCCCCTCACAATATGAGTTGCTTTTGTGGCCTATGTAGATCAAGATCAGACAGCATGTATTGTGGATTCTGATCTTCATCTAATGGTTACTATCATTTTCTCCTTTTCCCACAATGTTTTTAAAAGCAGGCTTCCTCTTAGTTGTTAAAACTCAGGAATGTGTGGTGAAGAGTTAAAAACAGGATTGCATGGTAAATAATTAGTTTAACCCTTTAACCACACCAATCCTGACTTTTAACGACCCTGAGAAAGAAAGCTTTTGAAAACATTGTGGAAAAAGGAGAAAATGCTGATAACCAGATTTTTCTCCTTTTCCCAACAATGTTTTCTATGTCTCACAATGAAAATCGCGATGTTTGAGTCAGGATTATTTTGTAGTCTGCTAATTCTTTCAATTTGGACAAGGTAAAATTTTGTCATTTATGCTAGACAGCTATGACGACAGCAGGCAAGAAGACTTTTGAAACCCTTCTGAGAAAAGAGGGAAATGTTTCTAACCAGCATTTTATCCCTTTCTTACAAAGGTTTCTACCCTTTTAAAGACAAATCTTATTATTCCAGCCATATTTAATTTATCATCTGCTAAAGCTTTTAATTTGGGCAAGTGGTAAATTTTGTTGTTCAGTTTACAGTTTAAACAGTAAGTCACTTAATGCAGGTTGTCTTTGAAACAGGTTTTTACTGTATATATAAGCCTGCCAAATACCAAAGGCAGTCATCATTTACATGCAATGGTATATCAATGATAGAAAAGGGAGAGTGATTTATTTGCCGACAATTTACATTCCATTGTCACTCTATCTAGTATTAATTACAAATCTAGTGACATTCTACTCAATATTGGATGATGCTCCTGCCATCCTTTATCAAAGAACCCTATATTTTTACAAAACAGAAGATGGATCCATACATCTGAATAACCACCGTTTTCTCCTTTTCCCACAATGCTATTTAACCCTGTATAAGACTACGTCCATCATTTGAGCCATATTTAACACTTTACCACACAATCCCGAGTTTTAACAGCTCTCAGGAGGACAGCTTTTAAAGACACTTTGGGAAAAGAAAAAATGCTGATAGCCAGCATTTCCTCCTTATCCCACAATGATTATTTTCTACTCTATTAACATTTTACCAAGCGCCAAAATTTTAAGCTTGTCCAAATTGAAAACAGTTGCAGACGACAATTTAGATGTGGCTTAAATGATCATTTCTGTCTTTGATAGAGGAGAAAACATTGCGGGAAAAGGAGAAAATGCTTGCTACCAGCATTTTCTCCTTTTCCCACAATTTTTTCAAAAGGCTTCTCTCATAGGGTTGTTAAAACTCGAGATTGTGTGATAAAGGTTTAAAGGCAATTTCCATGACTTGCGCCATTTTCAGTTTGTTGTCTGCAAATGCTTTGAATTTGGATGTGTCTGAAATTTTGTAGTTTGGTAAAGAGTTAACCCCTAGAGTGCAGATTAACTCTTTACCAAATGACAGAATTTTAGACATGACCAAATTCAAAGCATATGCAAACGACAAATTGAATATAGCACACACAACTAATGTGAGTTGTCCATGAGAGGATAAAATCAATGTTCTCTTTTTCCCTCAATGTATTCAAAGGCTTTCTTTCTCAGGCTGTTAAAACTCGGGATTGTGCGGTAAAAGATTAAATCCAGTTGATATTTCAGCATTCAAGCAAGACCCAAAGAATTGCAATTTCATGGTTGCTTTTGTTAATAGTGTTTCAGTAAATTGAACAGTGTAGATCAAAGATCAGACTGCACACTGTCTTGATCTGCACTGGCCTCAAAGGCAACTATAGCTGTGAAAGGTGCTTTTAGGGTTCATATGTTGTTTGCAAGTGCTTTCAATATGGACGAGTGTAAAATTTTGTCATCTGATGAAGAGCTATATTTGGCATCCTTTCCCTGATGTCGTCTGAAATCAATAAGTGAATAAATGAGCTTGTTTTGTCCTGTTATGTTTTTTTCTGAAGCAATGCGGTTGTCTTACCAGATTCTTGACCTAGATTGTCTTTTCATTTAACTCTTTACCAAATGACAAAATTTTAGACTAGCCAAGTTGAAATCGTTTGCAGCTCTTTACCAGACGACATAATTTTAGACTAGCCCAAATTGAAAGCATTTGCAGACAACTTAATAAATGTGACTCATTAATTTAAATTTAATTTGGGAAAGGTAGAAAATATTTTGGGAACAGGAGAAAATGCTGGTAACCAGCATTTTCTCTTTTTCCCACAGTGTTTCAAAAGCTTTCTTTCTCAGGGTTGTCAAAAGCCGGGATTCTGTGAGAAAGGGTTGAATGGCCTAAAAAGTAGCACAATTTAGTACAATACAATACAATATGAGCTTTCTATAGCGCAAAGACTGCCAATTGGAAGCATTTTGTTTTGCTTTACAAAACAATAGGTTTCTAGGCCAAAAAGGATATCATACGTTGGACTGGGTTGAATTGAAAACATTAGCAGACGACAAATTAAATGTTACACAGATGTTGGGATTTGTACCAGAAATAATGAAAAACATGGTTGGAAAAGGAGAAAATGCTGGTTACCAGCATTTTCTCCTTTTCCCACCATGTTTTCAAAAACTCTCTTATTTAGGGTAATTAAAACTCAGAATTGTGTGGTAAAGGGTTGAATAAGACGCACAGGCAAAGAGTACAAAGTTGATTATTTTTGATAACGGTTTGTACCTTTATTTATTTATCATTCCAGAGACATTTACCATTCAACAGGCCATTGACAACATTGGGTTTGGAAAGTTCCAGATCAAACTATCTATACTGACTGGGGTGGCATGGGTAAGCTGCCTTTAAATTTGAGCCATGCTTTTGCAAATGGGGGTTTAATGCATCTCCATGTTGCATTATACCAAGCAAGTCCTCACATAATTATGGGTTCATAAAATCCATTTAGTCTGACAAACAACTGAACTAGGTCCTTCGTGGCTAGGTGGTAAAGCACAGGACTCGTGACCTGGAGGCCCAGGATTCAAGCCTCATTGGATCAACTGGGGTTTTCGTGAGAGTGTCTTTGGGCAAGATACATCAAAGCCCTAGCCTTGTACTAGTGCAACCCAGGAAATACATGTGTACGTGAGCTGTCACCATGATATGACCAAAATAATGCCGAAAGCAGCATAAAACACCATGTGATTGTATGGTAGAGGGTTTGTGGCTGTCAACAGCCCTTCAGAAGAGTTACATGCATTTAGAAAAATTTCAGATTTGAATTTAAAATGGTTGTCACATTACCATGACTTTTCTGATCTAGCAGAAGATCACTTTTAAAAACATTGTCTGAAAAGGAGGAATAGGTCAAAATATTTTTATATGGTGCTCATGTACTACACAATACATCATGTTGATCATTGCTCCACACTTACATAATGGGCAGTTGTTAAAGCCACAGAAGCAACCAAAAGTAAGCAGTTCTGGTATTACAGTGCAATAAATTTAAATCATATCAGTTATAAGTATGAAAATTAATGCATAGATGACAATCTGTTATTATACAATCAGTCCGAGTGTTAGTTGCTGGCAGATAAATTTTAAAACTACTGTAGTTTAAAAGTTGCCAAGTCGCTCTATCTTTTGTTTACTTTTCACCAGGTTTTAAAAACCATTTTTCTGCCAGCAACTAATACGTGGACCAAATGCACAATAAAAGATTGTCACCTACACAATAATTTTCATACTTGTACATGATATCATTTTAATTAAATGCATTTTAATACCTGCATTGTTTACTTTTGGCAACTACAAGGGCTTTATGAAGATGAATCTGTTTTGCAAAAGTCAGGCCACACCTCACTTAGTAAAATGCTAAACCTCAGATGTCCACTTTTGGTGTCCATCGGATCACAGTGCACCGCTAGTGTCGAAGACTGTCCATTATCAATATGTAACCCTATACCACACAATCCCGACTTTTACCTACCCTGAGTAAGAGGCCTTTTAAAAACATTGTGGCAAAAGGAGAAAATGCTAGTTACCAGCATTTTCTCCATTTCTCACAATGTTTCTACCTTTCCAAAAACAAATTTCAATTTTTGTTACAGATTTATTTTGTTGTCTGTAAATGCTTTCATTTTGGACAAGTACTGGTTCAACATTTTGTTATATGGTAAAGGGTTAAGTCTTTCCTAGTCTGAATAATTGTCATTTGGTAAGTTAAAGTTTACATGGAGGTTTCCAATTATAGCCTGCTGCAAATTAGTTTCAGAAAGTGATGAGAGTATGAATTTTGTATATTTCTGTTTCTGCAGATGGCAGACGCTATGGAGATGATGATCCTGTCTATCTTGTCTCCCGCTCTTCATTGTGATTGGCAGATCAATGAATGGAAACAAGCTTTAATCACCACGGTAATGAGTTTTTCTCTTTTTCTTTCTTATCTAATAATAAGATACTGTGCATTGTTTTTGTTTGATATTAATTTAACTCTTTACCACACAATCTCGACTTTTAACGACCCTGAGAAAGAAGCCTTTTGAAAACATTGTAGGAAAAGGAGAAAATGCTGGTAACCAGCATTTTCTCCTTTTCCCACAATGTTTTCTACCCTTCTCAAAACAATTTTCAATTTTTGAGCCATATTTGTTTTATCGTCTGCAAATGCTTTGAATTTGGACTGGTCCACAATTTTGTCGTGTGGTAAAGGGTGAAACAGTTTATCACTGCAAAAACAGGGTCTGTATTCTTTAACTATTTACCACACAATGAAATTTTAGACTCGTCCAAATTCAAAGTATTTGCAGACGACAAAATGAATGAGACTCAAAAACTGGAAATTTGTTTTAAAAAGGGTAGAAAACATAGTGGGAAAAGTAGAAACTGCTGGTTACCAGCATTTTCTCCTTTTTCCACCATGTTTTCAAAAGCTTCTTTCTTTAGGGTCATTAAAAGTCAACACTGTGTGGTAAAGGGTTAAAACAGTCTTTTTCTTATCCTCAAGAATTTTCTAAATTTGAATGTAAAGCAACATCTGATTTGCTAAACTATATGGTTGCCTTGCTTTCTAAAGCTAGAATAAGACTTAGATTGAAATTAGGAATGGTTGGTTAATATGGACCCAGGTAAACAACCAATGTTCATGGGTTCAGGGTTGGGCTCTGTTGTTTCTTGCTCAACGATACATTCAGCAACTAGGGTTGTATATGTTATTTAATCCTTTACCACACGACAGAATTTTAGACTTGTCCAACTTGAAAGCATTTGCCGATGATAAATGTGGATAAAGTGATGGTAATATTGTTTCTGAAAGTGCAGAAAACCTTGTGGGAAAAGGAGAAAATGCTGGTTACCAGCATTGTCTCCTTTTCTCATAAGGTTTTCCAAAGGCTATTTCTTCAGGGTCATTAAAACTCGGGATTGTGTGGTAAAAAGTAAATTTGGTTTGGTTTGTATTGGATTTTAATGCCATTTTAACAGTTTAGGTCATATCATGGCGGTCAGTGATGCACCCAAGTGTTTCCTGGCTTTCTCACACCAGTACTAACAACTTTCTTTCCAAAGCCATTGACTACTTTTCTCACAGGCATCAGAGGTGAGAGGCAAAAAATCGCCGAAAAGAAAGCAGGTAACGAGTCAGATACACTAACCACTGAGCCACCCGGGCAGGCTAAAAAGTTAAACTGTGGTTACTTACCAAACATGCAGTGACTGATAGCTCTGTTGATAATGTAAAGGGCTTGAAATCAGAGGGTCGCTGGTTTGATACACAACTTTGGCCAGTTTCTGTCCAAGAATTGATGCTAATTATTGAAACTTGAAATATTCCTCTCAAAATTTCAATGTTTCAGTGATTTTTAATGTAGCTCAAATGAAGGCCTTTCTCTTTGAAAGGGTAGAAAACATTGTGTGGAAAGAAAAAAATACTGGTCACCAGTACCTTGTCCTTTTCCCACTTTGTTTTCAAATGTATTCCTCTTGCAGGTTGTTTTACTCTTTACCAAACGACAAAATTTTAAACTTGTCCAAATTGAAAGCATTTACAGACGACAAAATATATGTGACTAAAACAATGGAATTTGTTTTAGAAAGAATAGAAAACATTGTGGGAAAAGGAAAAAAATGCTGATTACCAGCATTTTCTCCTTTTTCCACAATGTTTTTTAAAAGACTTCATCCTTAGGGTCGTTAAAAGTTGGCATTGTGTGGTTTAGGGTTAAACATGCCAAAATACTTAAAGATGGCACTAGGTTCAGAAATCTTAGGCACCTCCTCCATTTTATTTGTAAGGTACCAGTTTAGTTTAATCTGTGTTGAGTGTTCTTGATAAATAAATGAATGAGAAAAGAAAGAGGCTTATTACTATGGTAACCATCCTGTTGCCATAGTAACCTCTCTTCTTTCGTAGGCCTGATTACACTTCTGATCTATCTTGTATTCAGACTGAATTGGAATCCCAGACAGTATTGTATGTTGAGACTAATTGAATGTTGAGTCCATTTCCTCTTGAAATACATGTACAGCATGTGCTTTGTAAACTCCTTTGTAAACTTGCTGTGAAGAAAATTTTGACATCTTGCTTGACCTTTGGTCTCACATGATATCAGATTTTTTCACGTTGCTCGACTGAAGTACATGTGCTAGCACCAGGGAAGTTACTACAACATAATATTTCATTATTATGAAGGTAGCTCAAATGATGATTTCTGTCTAAGGATACCAGCTGGTTACCAGTCTTTTCTCACAATGTTTTTTAAAGCCCTCTCCTTCAGGCTTGTTAAAACTTTGGATCATGTGGTAAAGGGCTAAGAGTATGCCAGTAATTTTGGATTTTTTTTTCGTGCATTACAGATGGTGTTTTGTGGAATGATGTGCAGTTCAAGTATTTGGGGCAGTATTTGTGATAAATATGGTAGGAAGTCCGTAAGTACATTATACCATACTTATCTTCCCATTTGTGCTTATGAAAGCATTTCAAAACATTTGCTTTGAAATAGAAAAGTTTAAAAATTTGATAATCACAAGATTTCCATGTATGTTTTTTTTTCCCAATGCTAAACTTGCTTTTTACCAAATTTACCAGATAAATTACATTCTTAAGACCTTATATTCAAGTATTAAAAGTATTGTGAGAACAGAGAGTAATTGCTTTTAAGAAGCAGCAGCTTATGTTCCAATAGTATTTTCTATACTGTTTCAAAGTGTTTCTCCTTGTTCATAAAAAGTTTGGCCCTTTTGTATTATCCAATGGACATTTGACAAATAAAAAAAATAGCCTGTACATTGATGGGAAATTGCTACTAAGAAGTTAAATTGCCTTTTCCCACAATATTTTCCAACCTATTGCAAAATATTTCTCCATATTATTCAAAAGTTTGTCATTTTTAGCTCCACTGGCCGAAGGCCAGAGAGCTATTGTCATGGCGTTGTGTCCGTCGTGCGTCCGTGCGTCAGTCCGTCCGTGCGTCCGTAAACTTTTTCTTTAAAAAACTTCTCCTCAGAAACTATTGACTGGATTTTTACCAAATTTCACAGGAATGTTCCTTTGGTGGTCCTCTTTCAAATTCCTTCAAATAATTGTGTTCCATGAAGAATTCTGGTTGCCATGGCAACCAAAGTAAAAAACCTTTAAAAATCTTCTCCTCCCAAACTGCTATTTGGATAGCATTATTATTTTGCAGGAATGTTCCTTAGATACAGGTTTACAGAATTCCTAAAAAAAAAAAAAGATCTGTCAAAAAACATGGCTTTTATGGGAGACTCATTTTCCTTTTATGGTATAATGTAAAATCTTTGAAAATTTTCTTCTCTAAAACTATTCATTGGATTTCATTGTTGTTTTGCAGGTAAGTTCCTATGGTGGTTGTCTACCAAATTGTTTCTTCACTGAGCTAAAATGCAGGATTGAATGATAATTGTTAAAAACTTCCTTTCGCCATTATAGAAATATCAGGCCTGTGGAGCGATACAGGCGCTCAAGCACCTCTAGTTAGCTCACCTGAGCACGGAGTGCTAGAGGTTAGCTTTTGTATTTGTGCTGTGTCCAGCTTCCTGTTGTGAGTTTTTCCTTCGTGCATTATCCATCGTGCGGTTGTCAACATTTACATTGTGTGCACTCTAGAGGCCACTAATTCAGTCAGATACTTCTGAAACTTGGTCAGAATGTTTGTCTTGATAATATCTCGGACAAGTTAGAAATTGGTTTTTGTCGGGTCAAAAAATTGGGCACCAGGCCAAATCTTAGAAAAACTTTGTGTGCACTCTAGAGGCCACATTTTCAGCCTGATGCTCTTGAAACTTAGTCAGAATGTTTGTCTTAATGATATCTTGGACAAGTTCAAAAGTGGGTCTTGTTGGGTCAAAAAGTAGGTCACTGGGCCAATTCTTAGAAAAACCTTTTGTGCACTTTACAGGCCACATTTTCAGCCTATTACACATGGAACTAGGTCAGAGTGTCTTGATGATATCTCAGACAAGAGCGAAATTGGGTCATGTCTGGTAAAAAAGTAGGTCACTGGGCAAAATTTTAGAAAAACCTTTTGTGCACTCCACAGGCCAAATTTTCTGCCTGATACTCATGAAACTGGGTCAGAGGGTTTGTCTTGCTGATATCTCAGAGGAATGTGAAATCGGGTCATCTTAGGTCATTAAGTATGTCACTAAGCCAAAGCTTAGAAAAAACCTTACGTGGACTCTAGAGGTCACATTTTAGGCTTGTTACTCATGAATCTAGGTTAGAGTACTTGTCTTGATGATATCTCAAACATTTTTGAAATTTGGTCATGTCGGGTCAAAAAGTAGGTCACTTAGCCAAATCTTAGAAAAACCTGATGTGTAGTCTAGAGACCACATTTCAGCCTGATACTGGTGAAACTTGATTGGAATGTTTGTCTTGTTGACATCTCAGACAAGATTTAAATTGGTCAAAAAGTAGGTCACTAGGCCAAATTTTAGAAAAACCTTGTGTGCACTGTACAGGCCACATTTTCAGCCTGATATTAATGAAACTAGGTCAGAGTTTTTGTCTTGATGATATCTCATACAAATCTGAATCTGGGTCGTTTTGGGTCAAAAAGTAGGTCAATGGGTCGAATTTTTAAAAAACCTTGTGTGCAGTTTAGAGGCTACATTTTCAGCCTGATACTCTTGAAACTTGGTCAGAATGTTTGTCTTATTGATATCTGGGACAAGATAAATTTGGGTCATGTCTTGTCAAAAAGTAGGTCACTTAATCTCGTATGTTTTACATCATCACGACCAGGATCTCTGCAGCTTTATCAACCCTAGATCACCTTACTCAGGTGAGCACTTTAGGGCCATTGGCCCTCTTGTTGTATTTTTCAATGCAATTACAGTTTTGGTTTTTTGATGAAATTTTTTAAAAAAGCTTGTACTGTGATGGAAAAATACATGTACTACTATAAGTACAGCACTTGCATCACTTTACTGTGAACCACAAAGTCCCAAGTTTTAACAACATTGAGGAAAAGTCTTTTGAATACTAAGTGGCAAAAGGAGAAAATGCTGGTAACCAGCATTTTCTTCTATTCCCAAAATGTTTTCTATTCGTTTACAGCCAAATCTTATCATTCAAGCCATAACAGCTTTATATATATGAGCCATGCTCTGGCAAAATGGGGTTGAATGTATCTCCATGTATTACATCAAACAAGTCTTCGCATAGTTTTAGATCCACAAAATCCATTTTGTCTAACAACCAACTGTATCATGAGGTAAGATGGTCCTTTGACGTAGAAAAAAATTTCAAAAAGCAAAACGTTTCAACCCAGGTCTGCATGCGCAGACTGTGTAGGCTGACACAGGACAATACTCTTTGCAGATGCATTAACCTCCTTTTCACAGAGCATAATTCTTTTTTCTTTTTCAACAGGAGCTTATCCTGTGTTCCGTGATCACATGCTACTTTGGAATCTTGAGTGCATTTGCACCCAACTTTATATGGATCCTGATTTTACGAGGACTGGTAGGGTTTGGAATTGGTGGCGCCCCACAGTCGTAAGTACCATGTACATTGATATTTCAATTAGTAACCGCTTTACCGGCCAACCTGAAGTTTTAACAACCCTTAGAAAGAAAGCTTTTGAAAACATTGTGGGATATGGAAAAAATGCTGCCAGCTGGTAACCAGCATTTTCTCCTTTTTCCACAATCTTCTTGTCTATCAAACACAAATGCAGCATTTGAGTTACATTCATTGAGTCACATGCAAATGCTTTGGATATGGGCAAGTCCAGAATTTTGTTGGTTGGTGAGGAGTTAATCCTTTGAAAAAAAATACCTTGTTTGTATGGCTTAACTCTTTACCTAACGACAAAATTTTAGACTCATCCAAACTGAAAGCCTTTGCAGACAACAAATTAAATGTGACTAAAAAGTTGAAATTTGTTCATGATAGGGAAGAAAACATTGTGGGAAAAGAAGAAAATGCTGGTTACCAGCATTTTCTTCTTTTCCCGCAATGTTTTCAAAAGGCCTTCTTCCTCAGAGTCGTTAAAACTCAGGATTGTGTGGTAAAGGGTTAAGGAAGAAGGCTTTCAAATGTAGTGACAAAAGGAAAAAATGCTGATAATCTCTTTTCTACATTTTGTTCTTTTTCCAGTGTTTTTCACTCTTTCACAGACAAATTATTAAATCCCATCATTTTACCCAGGTTAGGGTCCTGCCTGGCTCATTGGTAAAATGTAGGACTTGTAACCTGGAGGTCCCAGGTTGAAGCCTTACTGAAGCTTTGGGTTTCTAGTTGGAATGTCCTGAAGCAAGTCAACTCAAATCAAAGAGCCCCAGCCTAGTATTGGTAAAAGCCGGGACATACACAAATATGTGAGCTGTTGCCATGTTATGACTTAAATAATGCTGAAAGTGGAGTAAAACACCATTCCGTTACCAAGGTGCAATGTATCTTCAGCAAATGCATTCAGGATGAAAGAGTGGCTAAAATCAAGTCTCCCTGTTCTCCCATTCCAAATAAGAAAAGTACATTTTCAACAATCTTCGCTATCTCTTCCTCTGGGTTAAGAAGATTATCAATTTTTTTTTACAGACAAGTAAGTTTAACTTGAATTTTATCAACTCTAGTCCTGTGTATCTTCTCTATTGTTTCATTTAGTGTCACCTTGTATTCAGAGTTTCTACCAACAGCCTCGAGAGCTACTTGTGTCATACTTGTTGAGGTGAGTATAGTGTACTTGTTAATCTTTTATCAAACAGTCCCAAGTTTTGATAAGCCTGAGAAAAGACGCTTTTGAAAACACTGGAAAAAGGAGAAAATGCTGGTAACCAGCATTTTCTCTTTTTCCCACAATGTTTTCTACCTCTTCTAAAACAAGTCTGATTATTTATGCAAATATCTTAACTTCTTGACTACCAAATGCTTTCAATGTGGACATGTCTGAAATTTTGTCTATTGGAAGATAAAGCTTATCTTTTTCTGTCTTTTTCTCATATCTCTGTTTCATACATTTTCTCATTCTCTCTGTCTCTTTCGTAAAAGTTTTTCTTTGTTTATCTTTATACATGTAGTAATAGAAATCCTTTTGAAGTGTTGTCTGGTTTTCACCAGTAAGTTTAGCAGTAACTCCTTCTATAGCACTTTTGACTTGTCCAAATTCAGAGCCATAAGTTTTTCTACCCTTTCAAAGACAAATTCCATTATAAGAGCTACATTTGATTTGTCCTCGGCAATCAAAGCCACATGTTTTTCTACCCTTTCAGAGAGAAATTCCATTAGAAGAGCCACATTTGATTTGTCAACTGCACATGCTTTCAACATGGCTAAGTTGAGATTATTGTTGTATGGAAAATAAAAGATGTCTGAACTCTTTACCAAACACCAAAATTTTAGACTAGTCCAAATTGAAAGCATTTCTAGGCAACAAGTCAAAGGTTGCACAAATAAGGAAATTTTTCTTTGAAAGGTTAGAAAACATTGTGGGAAAAGGAGAAAATGCTGGTAACCAGCATTTTCTCCTTTTCCCATAATGTTTTCAAAAGGCTTCTTCCTTAGGGTCGTTAACACTCGGGATTGTGTGGTAAAGTGTTAATATTGTTATCTTATCTATTTTGCTTCTATTTTAGATATTTTGGGCTGTTGGGGCATGTTTTGAAGTGTTGTTAGCCTTAGCTGTGATGCCTACATTAGGTTGGAGATGGTTGTTAGGGCTGTCAGCTGTCCCTCTGTTTATATTTTCTCTGTGCTGTTTTGTAAGTATTGCATAACTTCTAGCAATTTATAGGGGTCCTTTTTGGCTCAGTGGTAAAGTGTAGACTCATAATCTGGACGACTCGGGTTCGAGCCTCAGTGGAAGTACCAGGTTTTTTCAAGGAGTATCCTTGGGCAAGACACTTCAGAGCCCTAGTCTAGTAATGGTGAAATCCAGAACATACATGAATATGTGAGCTTTTGCCATAATATGACTTAAATAATGATGAAAGTGGTAAAACACAACTCAATCAATCAAATAATCTAGCAACTGATAGCTGTGACAGAGGTTGTATTGAATTTTTATTCCAATATCATTAATTAGAATCATAAATATATCTTTTTGGTCTCTTTGAGACTATTCAAATGAGTGCCCAAGACATAGGTTTTAGTATCAAACTTTCTCTCTCATGTTTTTATAAGCAGATAACATGGCTAAATAGTAAAAGTGACTCAAAGAAAACACATTTAACACTTTACTAAATGACAATATTTTAGACTGGTCCATATTAAAAGCATTTGCTCTCAACAAATTAAACTTTGCTCAAATGGTGAGATTTGTCTGTGATAGAACAGAAAACATTTTGGAAAAAAGGAAATGTTGGTAATCAGCATTCTCTTTTCCCACAATGTTTTCCACTCCATAATAGACAACATCATCATTTGTGCTATATTTGTTGTCTGCAAATGTTTTCAATTTGGATCAGTCTGAAATTTTGTCGTCTGTTGAAAGGTTAATAGAGCTGGCCACAATGAAAGGATTAACTGTAGTTCTGTTCTAAATTATATCTTTTTCAGTGGTTACCAGAGAGTGCCCGTTTTGACATGACCCGTGGAAACAGAACACGAGCTTTAGCTACGCTAGAACGTATAGCCAAGGAGAACGGCAAACCCATGCCACTTGGTAAACTAAACGAGCCTTCAGTAAAGGTGAGATTTAAACCCAGTACCTTCTGAGTTAAATGAATAAACTTGCATGCTGTTTTTTTTTTTTTTTTTTTAAACTATAGTGGGTCACATATAAACATATAAACCTTACAGACAGTATCAGTCTCCAAATAAGACACGAAAATATTGTTATTTGAAGGTTACACTTGTCCAGAATTCCGTAGTTATTGTAAAACCTTAAAGATATGTTTGACAATGCTGGGGGTTTCAACTTCAACTTGTTATCAAAGGACAAAGTTTTGAGGTGGCAAAATTGACCCAATTTTTCCATGATGGAGCAGAAAACATTTTGGGAAAAGGAGAAAATGCTGGTTACCAGAATTTACTCCTTTTCTCACAATTTTTTTATAAAGGCTTCTTCCTCAGGGTCGTTAAAAGTCGGGACTTTAAAGAGTTAAAGTCCTGTACTACCCATTACTTAGATGACAATACTTTAGACTGGTTCAAATTCAAAAACATATGCAGACAACAAATTAAATGTAGTCAAAAACTGAATATTGCTTTTGATAGGGTTGAAAACAATGTGGGGAAAGGAAATTATTAACCAGCATTTTATTTTCTGTTTCCCACATTGTTTTTCAAAAGCGTCTTCTCTAAGGTAATTAAAACTCTGGATTGTGTAGTAAAGTGTTAGCAGATGGCAACTCTTTAGACTTGTCCAAATTTTAACTACATGTATTTGCAGATGACAAATATAATGTGTCTTAAATTGTATAGTTTGTCTGTGAAAGGGTATAAAACTTTGTGGGAAATGGAGAAAGTGTCCAAGGACCATTCTAATTAACAATCAAGTAGGTTTGCTGGACAAAGTGGATATTTATGGATCCCTATTTATATTTTGAATTGCTTGGTATAATGCATCATGGAGATGCATTAAACCCCCTATTGCCAGGGCAGGGCTCATTTGTATCTATTTGGTAAATGGTGGAAGGTTTTTAAATTTTCATTACAAAAACTATTATTATTTTCATTTAGGATGGAAAGAGAGGCAGTGTAAGAGACTTGTTCATTCCGGAACTGAAAAACACAACTATTATACTGTGGGTGATTTGGTATGTAGTGGAGTGAAATATTGGTTATATGAATGATACACAGTCAAAGCTGTAAGATCAGCCACTTGTGATAAACAAGCCCCGCCCATACAACAACCATATGAAGTTTCTTTGTAAATGACCTTTGGTATATTAATTGTTGCTGTCTTTAACCAGCTACTATGCAAATTTTGAACTTTTTAATGTTTAACTCAAAAGAAGAACAATAAAATTTTGTGTACCTCTCCAAATAACATTTTAGCTTGAAAAAAATTGCAACAAGCAATCTTAATTTATTTCCAGTCATCAAACTATGAAAAAAGATATCAAAATTTTTCCTAGTGTGAAAGGCAGTTAACCCGGGTGACCAGTATTATCATTTACCAAAATGTTTTCTACCCCTTAGATACAAATCTCATCATTTTAGCCATATTTAGTTTGTGGTCTCCAAATGCTTTCAAATTTAGTCTAAAATTTTGTAGTCTGGTAAAGAGTTGATAAATAACCCAGGGGACTGGGCAGTAAGTTGCATCAGACTGCAAAATCTATGAGTGACTAATTGATTCATTGATTGATTGTATGGTGTTTAACACTCTTTTCTATGTTATTTCAGTTATATGGCAGTGGCCAGTGCACCTATCCATGCTTTCCTGGAGTTTCTTTTACCAGTACTCAGCACAGTATTCTTTCCAAGCCACTGGCTGCTTTCCCACATAACACTCATCGAAACAATGATCAGCGGGGAGAGGGGAATGAATCCTGTCGCAATGACTATCATCAATCCTCAAAAAAAGAATTGGCCAAGCCAAGGATCAAACCAGGACCCCCTGTTCTTGAGTCTTGTGCACTGCTGACTGTGCTACTAGGGCTCGGAGAATGACTGATTAAAGACAGGTAAAGACTCAACTTTAAGGTGTTCTATGTAATCAGTTGTTCAACACTAAAACTTAATGATTGCTTCGTACAGGTTGAAGCTGAACACACTTTGTGACTAACACGTTATTTGATTTTTGTACAACTTTATTTTACAGGCTTGTTTCAGCATTTGCATATTATGGTATTGTATTGATGACCACAGAACTTTTTGAAAGTCCAGATGGATGTCATGGTAAGGGAAACAACTCTGTGAAATTTACTGAAAAGAAATACATGTATTTTCTTGCATACCTGTTTTATGTTGATTTTGATGAAGATGGCTGGAAGAATTTGAGACATAGATAAATTTGAAGGTTTATTGCTTGCTGTTTATTGAGCCCCAATAGTTCAGTGACAAGGCACAGGGTAGTAATCTAGGGATGTTAAGTTTGAATGTCTGACTCAACCAGAACTCTTTTAATTGATGAAGCTCATTTTGACAATATATATGCAACATGTAATCAACTGGTCATGAGTTTGAACTCCGGCTCTGTTAAACCCTTTCTAAGGATTGATGATAGTTGATACAACAGGAATATATACTTGTCTTCCAACTGAACATTGTTTTGACAATGTTTATGTAAGGAAAAAGCTCTTGAGTTGAAATGAATTTATGTGTAATATTGGGAAAGAAATAACAGGAATAGAAAGATAGGGGCACGGTTTGCCACAATATGACTGAAATATGTTTGAAACTGGTAACCACAGGGCAAAATCTAAGACTTGTTTCAAGTGAAAGCATTTGCTATAAATGTTAGTCAAAAATTGATATTTGTTTTCCTAAAGGTAGAAAACCTTACCCGACAGTGTTTTCTATCGCTAGCTTTCTTATGGTCGTTAAAAGTTGGGATCATGTGGTAAAGGATTAAACAGTATTTAATACCCTTAACCCTTTATAAAAAAAAAAAACCAGAAATTTAGCAACCATTAGAATGAAAGCTTTTGTGGGAAATGGAAAAAATGCTGGTTGTTAGCATTTTCTTTTTACCCCACAATGG
Organism: Hippopus hippopus; assembly: GCA_946811185.2. NCBI lineage: Eukaryota > Metazoa > Mollusca > Bivalvia > Cardiida > Cardiidae > Hippopus > Hippopus hippopus. The sequence continues at coordinate 35,319,725 of OX328109.1, read as the reverse complement.
TTTCTAGACTTTGAAGACAGACACCATTATTTGAGCCACATATAATTCATTGTCTGCAAATGCCTTCAATTAGGATGAGTCTAGAACTTTGTCATCTGGTAAAGATTTAAAGAAACATATTGCTATTAAAGAAGCTTATGCTATGGCTATTAACTCTTTACAAAACAACAACATTCTAGACATATCCAAATTGAAAGTATTTTGCAGACAACAAATCTTAAGTTGCCAAAATGATGATTTCTATCTTTGTAAGGGCAGAAAACATTGTGGGAAAAGGAGAAAATGCTGGTCGTCAGCATTTTCTCCTTTTCCCACAATGGTTTCAAAGGCCATCTCAGTCAGGGTCGTTAAAACTTGGGATTAAAAGGTTAAATCTTCTACTTTAAAATCCTGTGTGTTAACGATACCAGGGATGGATGCATAAAAATATATTCCATAAATTTTTCATATGACAATTTAACAGGAACTACTGCAGACAAGTCACCGTCAGATCCTGGATGTTTTGTACATTGTAAATCACTGACAAGAAATGATTATATAGATTTAACATGGACAACTTTAGCAGAATTTCCAGGTAAGTTTGTGAGAAGCAGATAGCTGTGAAAGCAAACAGTATATACAAATGTTCCAGTTTCATGTTTACCAGCATTTTCTCGTTTTACTACAGTGTTTTCAAAAGGCTTTTTCCTCAGGGTCATTAAAACTCAAGATTGTATGGTAAACATTGAAGAAATCGATGACTTTAACAGTAAATATTATATAGATCTAGCATTGACCACTACAGCAATATTTCCTGGTATGTATGTGGAGAACTGATTTCTATAGCAGTGAATATTGATTGGTTTGAGGATCACTGTAGAATCTCACTCAAAAAAGCCTTTAATTGGCCTTTAGGCTATCTACTTATCTCTGATAATTTGAGCAATACTTTCACGACTGAGCTGACATTTCAATTTTCAAATCAGTTCAGTATCTCCATTCTATCGTCCAGAATCATCCAAGATTCTTTCATCAAAAAAATGTGCTTATTGACTAGCCAGGTGAGCTCACCTGACATGTCTCCCATTGAACCTGTGTGGGATATTTTGGACTGAGGGTCCTACACAGAATACTGGCACCCCTCCAGTCTCTTGCTGTGGCACTACAGGAGGAATATAAGCTGGTTCCTCAACTCCAAATTGCCAGAATTATTTGGCGTATGTGATGCCAGTGAGAGTCCTTATTTGCCGCTGAAGGGGGACACACTTGTTACTGAAGGGATATTTTGAACATTCTCATCTTCCATACGTGACATTTGAGGACATCATGAAAAGGGACTGACGTAAATTTCATGTGACATTCAAAGGAATTGAATTTCAAGCAATTCCTTTGCTTAAGTTTATACATGACTGTGTTGTGCATAAGAATAGGAAATACTCTCTTACTTTGCGAAAAATGATTTTGACCCCTGGGTTACTTGACACCACAACAAGGATATTAGTGCTATCAAGCTAAAGGAAACATTTTTCTCAAGCCATGAAATATATATAATGAAAAAAATAAAAATTGAATAATTGTTTGTTTTGATATTCTTTTGTTCCATGATTCTCTTGAGATTTCCTTCACTTTTTTTGTTGAGTACATTTAAGCCACATCTGATATATTGTCTTCAAAGGCTATTAGTATTGATGAGCCTAAAATTTTGTTATCTAGTAAAGATTTTAGATCTGCTGCCTATTATACATGGAAATATGTTAGTGTAATTGTTCATTTATTGATGTGTCGTGCATTATGTGACACTTCTTTTATATTTCAGGTTTATTTATCACCATATTTATTATAGAAAGGTTAGGAAGAAAATATACAATGGCTGTTGAATTCTTCTTTTTTGCTGTTTTTGTGTTGCTGGCCAATATATGTACAATAAGGTAAAATATTATTTACATTCAGGGCCCTATTGATCCAACATTCTAAATTTGAACCTAAATTGCAGGACTAGCCATTTGATTGGCTTAGGCATTTTGTCTCAGCGAATCAGAAGGCTAGTTTTTATATTTAATATTAGTACAATATTTTGAGTGGTTGTTCAACATGACCCCAAATATAAAATGAGCCATGCTCTGTCAAAAGGGGGTTCAATACATCTCCGTGATCTGTGATACCAAGCTAGTCATCACATAATTATGGATCCATAAAATCAATTTTGTCCAACACCCAACTGAATCACGAGGTAGACTGGTCATTGCACAATGAGAAAAATTTACTAAAAGCAAAAAGTTTTGGCGAAGGTCAGCCTGCGTACACTGCGCAGGCTGATCTGGGTCAATACTTTTTTGCAGATGCATTAAATCTCTTTGTCATGGAACATGACACAAATGCTTTGTGCATTTATCCTACCTTTCCTGTTTTACATCATTGAGAAAGATGGAAATTTCCAAGCGGTTATGAAGAAAGGTGATAACTACCCATAGATGAACGAGAATTTTTTAATTTATAAGCATCATTTAGAAAGATGGAAATTTCTAAGCAGTTATGTAGAAAGGTAGTAAGTGCCCATAGATAAATGTAAATTGTGAAATTTATAACCAGGATATGATATATTTTGCACATTAGAGTGGTTTCCCTTTGATACTTCAAGCAGGAATTCAATTATTGTGACATGGAATGAATATAAAGAAGTGATTGATTTCACTAAACTCTCACGGTAGATTAGATGGTGTAGATCCAAGATCAGACTGCATGTTCTATGTTATACACAACAACTTAACACTACCGCACAGTGCCACTTTTTAGTGACCTTGAGAAAGAATACTTTTGAAAGCATTGTGGGAAAAGAAGAAAATGTTTTCTACTATATCAAAAAACAACTTTAACAATATTAGCCACATGTAATTTGGCATCTGCATTTGCTTCGGGTTTGGACAAGTCTAAAATTTTGTCACGTGGTAAAGGGCAAAGTTGTTCTTAGTAATTTAAAGGTGAAGTTTTCTGCAGTATTCCTAGTGTTTGAATGGAAAAACTTCGTAATTTTCATCTGTGATTTCAAATATTCATCTTTTGCCACTGTGTTTTTCAGGCCAGTACTAACATTTTTCCTGTTTGTAGCCAGAGCTTTAATATCGGGAGCATTCCAGGCTGCTTATGTTTATACACCAGAGGTAAAACTTTATTGTCAGTCAGACATTTTTTGTGTTTCTCTTTTGTCAGGTAGTTTTATTGAGACTTCTGAATTTTGATGAAGTAATCTATTTGTTTGTAGCAAAGAGGTGTAGTGATATCATGCCATGCAGTTTTCCTATATACTAATGGATATTATTAATTTTTCTTAAAATATTACAATTTAATTGTGGTTCAAATGACGGGATTTTTTTGTGAAAGCATAGAAAACATCATTATACTGGAAAGAAATTTCTTGTGATCTGATTGGATAATATGCCCCGAACATATATATCATGTACACTGGCAAAACCAACGTAAAAGCCGTTTCCCTTTCGGGAGCCCAGTAGACATGACTACACTTTCAACACAACATCCAAAATGGCGGCGTCGATCAAGATTAACATCAAGATTATGCACCAAGCTGCACGTTTTAGCACGTATTTCCAAGGTTTCAGTGACGTCAGTACCCAGTGACGTCAGTTTTCATTGAATTGGGGCACTCAGAAGGAAAATTCTACTTCGTCAGCGTACTCAATTTTTTAAACGAAAAACAGGTAAAATTCGCTTAACAAACGTTGGAATGGTAAAACTTTGCAGTATAATAAATTCGTTGTACGGTCAGGTGGCAGGGGACTTGGAAACTTGTTCACGGCTGTGGTGAATCATGTCGCCACCTCGGCAGGGGACTTGGAAACTTGTTCACGGGTGTGGTGAATCATGTCGCCACCTCGGCAGGGGACTTGGAAACTTGTTCACGGCTGTGGTGGCGACATGATTCACCACAGCCGTGAACAAGTTTCCAAGTCCCCTGCCACCTGACCGTACAACTAATATTGTCCTAATTGAAAGCAATTGGATATGGCTGAAATGATGGAACTTGGCTTTGAAGGGGTAGAAAACATCGTTGGAAATGGAGAAAATGTTGGTTACTAGCTTTTTCTCCTTTTCCTACTGTATTTTCAAAAGCTATCTTCTACAGGTTTTGTAAAAACCCAAGATTATTTGGTTAAGGATTAACTATATATTTCTTCCAGGTATATCCCACATCAGTACGTGCAATAGGACTAGGATCTTGTAGTGGTATGGCCAGGGTTGGGGCAATCATAACTCCGTTTGTAGCTCAGGTAAAGATTAACATGTAGTACTCTTATTTTTGCCTTTTATATTTTCATTATACTCATAAAAAACTAATGGAGGGTGGGGGGTTGCACTGGAATCAGCCTATCTGTCTTTTCATCCATCTGTCAGGGACTTGAGGCCAGGGGTCTCTCTGTTCAAATTCCCAGCTAACCATAATTATGTCACGAATTCTTCCCTAAAGTCCACTCTCATTATAACAAATTTTTCAAGTAACCAATGTGCAAGACATAGTTTATGTCTCCCTTAGTTTAAGAATTATCTCCGTGTATAATGCATGCTAGATTTAAGCATCTGTCTTCTCCATTAAAGACCTATGTTAGTGCTGGATAAAAGCATAAAAATGTGATGGAAAAGGCATGCAACAAATATGCAGTCATCATTTATGTTTATGCAGGTATGCAGAACTGTTGAATTATTTATTTATTACATGTACTGGTAATCTGAAGGTTGACTTGACAAGTTCCAATATTGAAATGGTTTATTTGTGAAAAATGTTACCCTAAGATAACTCGAACAAAATCAATGAGCACCAAGGGACTGATATAGCTTGACCTTTTCCTAACCCTTCTTCCTTTAAGTTTACATATTTGACCATGACAAAAACAGATTTATTAATTCCGGTAGTTTACCATATGAAAAAAATTAAGACACTTTCTTTGTGGAAGAATTTGTAGACTACAGATTTAATTTGGCTCAAATGAAGGAAGGTTTCTTTGAAAAGGAAGAAAACATTGGTAAGCAGCATTTTCTCCTTTCCCCACAGTGTTTTCAAAAGCCTTCTTCTTGAAGCTCATTTGAACTCGGGATTGTATGGTAAAGGGTTAGATATATTAGCATTCAATATGCATGGCTGAAACAATTGGTAGAGATGTACCTAGTCTAGATCAGATTGCCAGTGTTTGCAGATTGATCTTAGTCTACATTGTCCACAAAATACAGTACATGAGTCATGCTCTGTGAAAAGCTGGTTTAACGTATCTATAAAAAGTATCAATCCATGTCAGCCTGCACATCCCGCTGAGGCTGACGTGGGTTGATACTTTTTGCTATTTGTACATGTAGTTTTCCACTTGCCCAAGAGCCAATCTGCTGCATGATTCATTCGGTTGTTAGACAAAATAATGCATCATGGAAATTCATTAACCCTTTACCACACATTTGTGAATTCTAGTGTCCCTGAAAGAGGATTTTGAAAACATTGTGGGAGAAGCAGCCATTTCTTCTTTTCCCACAATGTACTCTATCCTATCAAAGGCAGAAATCATGATTTTAGCAACATCTGATTTGTTGTCTGCAAATACTTCCAACTGGGACAACTCAGAATATTTGTTTGGTAAAGGGAGCATGGCTCACATCCACAGTCACCTACAGCAGGATAATGGTGGATTCCCTTTTTTCCTATTTACCTGTAATTTCAGGTGATGTTGAAAGCATCTGCCTACCTAGCAATATCCACATACGGTGTAATGGCCATTTTGGCAACTGTTGCTGCAGTGTTGTTACCAATAGAAACCAAAGGAAGAGAAATGAAGGTATGGTATCTCTTTAATGAGGAGAAAATTAAAACTTTTCACAACACAATTCAAAAGCTTTTGCAGATGACAAATTGAATTTTATTCATCCAAAGAGTTTTTGAAAAGGTACAAACATGTTGGGAAAAGGAGAAAAATGCTGGTTACCAGCATTTTCTCCTTCTCCTTGAATATTTTCAAAGTCTGTCTTTTCCAGATTGTTTGGGGGTGTAAAGTAAAATGTATATTTCACCTTTCTAATAATTTCTGTTAGCATAAAGGATACTACATAACTGTTGTGCAGAAGTTAAAAATGACAAATGCATTTAGAATTTGAAATCATAATTTAGATACAAAATTAACAATAGACTCTTGTCCAAGTGGGCTTTTGTCTCGATGGGGTTATGTCCAAGTGGACTTTTGTCCCAGAGGTGTTATGTCCCAGTGGACTTTTGTTCAAGTGGGATTATGTCCTTGTAGGCTTTTGTCCTATACTTGTTAAGTACAAGGTTATACATTTCATACTGTAGATAGTTTGTTTGACCAGTTTCATTTTGCAGGTAAACATCACCTCTCTTGCAGATGATTTCTTTTGCTTTGCTGCAGACCATGTTTGAAAACATGAATATCTGTGATGTTGCATCTTTGCTAGCCAAGGGTGACAATCACTACATTGCTCTGTTCACACTTGGCTGATCAAGTTGAAATTTTTTATCTCCTGGATACACATATTCATTTGTTGCAGTCTATTTTAAAAGTACTAATCAAATAGCAGGTTACCTTTGCTATTCATCATCAACAAAACATAAATAAAAGTGAATACAGGAAAGAATTGTCAGATATGCTGGAAATCATTATCAAAAAAATACAGACGAAAAATATATAGCTCAACATTCTCTGTAACAAATTTAAATGAAGTTTTAGGATACATTCAAACACCAAATGATGGACTGTGAAAGTATTATGGATTTTGCTAAAAGGGTTATGTTATGCAATGTTTTATTGTGTATTAAAGAAATTTTAGGGGTGATAACTATCAAAATCCTGTAGGCAGCATATGGCTGGGTTTACAGATTTTGACTAGATCAGCCAAAGGTGTATATAGCACCGTAGTGATTGTCATCCTTGGTTAGCAAAGATAGTGATATCCCTTCAACGAAGTGGGGGTATATTGCTTTGCTAATGTCGGTCGGTCGGTCCGTCGGTAGGTTGGTAGACCTTACCTTGTCCGGATGATAACTAGACACAGAATTGACCTAGGTTCATCAAATTTGGCACAGACATGTGTCTCGGAGTGTAGATGATCGCTATTGATTTTGAGGTCAATCAGTCAAAGGTCAAGGTCACAGTGACCGTCAACATATTGATATATAGACCAAACCTTGTCCGGATGATAACTAGACACAGAATTGACCTAGGTTCGTCAAATTTGGCGCAGACATGCGTCTCGGAGTGCAGATGATCCCTATTGATTTTGAGGTCAATCAGTCAAAGGTCAAGGTCACAGTGACCGTCAACATGTTGATATATAGACCAAACCTTGTCCGGATGATAACTAGACACATAATTGACCTAGGTTCGTCAAATTTGGCACAGACATTCGTCTCGGAGTGCAGATGATCCGTATCGATTTTGAGATTAATCCATCAAAGGTCAAGGTCACAGTGGCCTGCAACTTAATGATGTTTAGACTTAACCTTGTCCAGATGATAACTAGACACAGAACTAACCGAGGTCCTTCAAATTCTGTACAGATGATCCCTATCAATTTTAAGGTTAATCCGTTAAAGGTCAAGGTCACAGTGACCACCAGATGATTCAGGGCCCGCGCTGCCATTCGCCACTTGAGCCATTTGCTCAAAAAAAATTAAAGTGTCTCAAAAATCATCATATGTGGCTCAACTTGTGGCTCCAACATTTTATTCGCGTATTATCGGGGACGTAGTAAGCATCGAAGTTGACTGGGAAAAAGCGGAAGTCAAACGCGCGTGCTGAAAAGAAAATCGATAACCCAGTCTGTGTATCGGCGACTGTTTACAATCTTGTATGTATACACAATCAATTCTTTTGATATCAGTTTATGAACTGTGCCACTTCCTGTATCAATGTGGCAGTAGGGGGGCATGACTGTTTTACAAACAGACATCTTGTTCCTCTTACTATGATGTCCATGTGGTTAACTCTTTACCAAATGACAAACTTTTAGATTTGTCCAAATTCAAAGGATTTGCAGATGAAAAATTAAAAGTTAAATGAAACATGTTTTCATAGAGTAAAAACAATGTGGGAAAAGGAGAAAATGCTGGTTACCAGCATTTTCCCCTTTTCCCACAATGTTTTCTATGGTCTTCTTTGTCAGGGTTGTTAAAAGTTGGGATTTTGTAGTAAAGGGTTAAATACCAAAATAATTTTGCATTGAACCTGAAAAATTAATAACCTGAAAAATTATTGTACAAAAAACTTTTATCCACAGGATCACAGCCATGATGTCAAGGTCTCCAAGCCCAGTTAACCTTGTAGCCATGGCAACAGATTGAGTTGACATCCTTTGGTTTTTAAGAACATCATTTCCATTCACAGTATCCATAGTAACACATTTTGTGTTGATCTCATCGTTTCCCACCTGAATTTCTTACTTGAATCTCATGGATTGCTTGAGGCAATGTTAACTAATTCCCAAACAACAAATGTTGGACTCTTTCAAATTCAAAATATCTGCAGACGACACATTCAAAATTGGCATAAATGAGCTTAAGCTCTCTGATAGGGTAGAAAACATTGTGAGAAAGGAGAAAATGCTGGTGACCAGCATTTTCTCCTTTTCCCAAAGTGTTTTCAAAAGTCTTCTTCCCCAAGGGTTGTGAACACCTAGGATTGTTTTGTAAAGGGTTAATTACTTTTAGGAACAGTGTAGATCAAGATCAGATTACACAGAGCATAGTCTAATCCACAGTGTCTAATTTTTGTCAAGGTAGGCCTAACTAAAAAATATCTGTGTTTAGGGTTTCATTCCGAGATGCTGTAGGTAGCATAGGTAGGGGTTTGTTTTTTTCCCAGAAGCTTTTTACATGGGTCATGTACCAAAATCACACCTGACAAATTTTTATACGCCTGTCGAAGACGGGACGTATTATGGGATCACCCATGGCGTGCGGGCGTCCGTGCGGGCGGGCGGGCGGGCGTCCAGTTCTTTGTCCGGAGCATAACTTTGTCATCTCCAGTCCGATTGACTTGAAACTTGGCATTTGTGTTTGTTGCAATAATACAGAGTGCAGTGTGAAAGAACCATAACTCTACCTCGTGCTGTCTTTGAGTTATTTCCCTTTGATCATCATTTTTACAGCATTTTCTGCTTGTCCGGAACATAACTTTGTCATCTCCAGTCCAATTGACTTGAAACTTGGCATTCATGTTTGTTGCAATAATACGGAGTGCATTGCGAAAGAACCATAACTCTACCTCGTCCTGTCTTTGAGTTATTTCCCTTTGGTCGTTATTTTTACAGCATTTTCTGCTTGTCCAGAATATAACTTTGTCATCTGTAGTCTGAACATCTTCAATTTGGTATGCATGATTGTTGAAAATTTAAGGAGTGCAGTGCACAAGAACCATAACTCTTCCTAGCACAAATTTTGAGTTATTCCCCGTTTGATCTTCATTTTTATAGCATTTCTTGCTTGTCCGGAGCAAAACTTTGTCATGTTAAGTAGGAATGACTTGAAATATGGTATGCTTACTTGTTGCACTATTTGGAAGTGCAGTGCACAAGAAATGTAACTCTACCTCATGCTTTCTTTGAGTTATTTCCCTTTGATCATCATTTTTACAGCATTTAGTGTTTGTCCGGATTATAACTTTGTCATCTCAAGTCAGAACGACTTCAAACATGGTATGCATGTTTGTTGCAATATTATAGAGTACAGTGCGCAAAAACAATAACTCCTGAGCGGGCTGGCGGGCGTCCGGGAGGGCGGCGTCTAGTTCTTTGTCCAGAGCATAACTTTGTCATCTCCAGTCCGATTAAATTGAATCTTGGCATTTGTGTTTGTTGCAATAATATGGAGTGCAGTGCAAAAGAACCATAACTCTACCTCGTCCTGTCTTTGAGTTATTTCACTTTGATCGTCATTTTCACAGCATTTTATGCTTGTCCGGAATATAACTTTGTCATCTCTAGTCTGAACATCTTCAAATTTGGTATGCATTATTGTTGAAAAATTACGGAGTGCATTGCAGAAGAACCATAACTCTTCCTAGCACAAATTTTGAGTTATTCCCTGTTTGATCTTCATTTTTATAGCATTTCTTGCTTGTCCGGAGCAAAAATTTGTCAAGTTAAGTAGGAATGACTTGAAATATGGTATGCTTACTTGTTGCAATATTTGGAAGTGCAGTGCACAAGAATTGTAACTCTACCTCGTGCTGTCTTTGAGTTATTTCCCTTTGATCATCATTTTTACAGCATTTAGTGCTTGTCCGGATTATAACTTTGTCATCTCAAGTCAGAACGACTTCAAACATGGTATGCATGTTTGTTGCAATATTACGGAGTACAATGCGCAAAAACAATAACTCCCGGGCGGGCTGGCGGGCGTCCGGGAGGGCGGGCGAGCGGCGTCCAGTTCTTTGTCAGGAGCATAACTTTGTCATCTCCAGTCCAATTGACTTGAATCTTGGCATTTGTGTTGGTTTCAGTAATATGGAGTGCAGTGCGAAAGAACCATAACTCTACCTCGTCCTGTCTTTAAGTTATTTCCCTTTGATCGTCATTTTTACAGCATTTTCTGCTTGTCTGGAATATAACTTTGTCATCTCTAGTCTGAACATCTTCAAATTTGGTATGCATTATTGTTGAAAAATTACGGAGTGCATTGCAGAAGAACCATAACTCTTCCTAGCGTGAATTTTGAGTTATTCCCCGTTTGATCTTCATTTTTATAGCATTTCTTGCTTGTCCGGAGCAAAAATTTGTCATGTTAAGTAGGAATGACTTGAAATATGGTATGCTTATTTGTTGCAATATTTGGAAGTGCAGTGCACAAGCATTGTAACTCTACCTCATGCTGTCTTTGAGTTATTTCCCTTTGATCATCATTTTTACAGCATTTAGTGCTTGTCCGGATTATAACTTTGTCATCTCAAGTCAGAACGACTTCAAACATGGTATGCATGTTTGTTGCAATATTACGGAGTACAATGCGCAAAAACAATAACTCCCGGGCGGGCTAGCGGGCGTCCGAGAGGGCGGGCGAGCGGCGTCCAGTTCTTTGTCAGGAGCATAACTTTGTCATCTCCAGTCCATTTGACTTGAATCTTGGCATTTGTGTTGGTTTCAGTAATATGGAGTGCAGTGCGAAAGAACCATAACTCTACCTCGTCCTGTCTTTAAGTTATTTCCCTTTGATCGTCATTTTTACAGCATTTTCTGCTTGTCTGGAATATGACTTTGTCATCTCTAGTCTGAACATCTTCAAATTTGGTATGCATTATTGTTGAAAAATTACGGAGTGCATTGCAGAAGAACCATAACTCTTCCTAGCGTGAATTTTGAGTTATTCCCCGTTTGATCTTCATTTTTATAGCATTTCTTGCTTGTCCGGAGCAAAAATTTGTCATGTTAAGTAGGAATGACTTGAAATATGGTATGCTTACTTGTTGCAATATTTGGAAGTGCAATGCACAAGCATTGTAACTCTACCTCATGCTGTCTTTGAGTTATTTCCCTTTGATCATCATTTTTACAGCATTTAGTGCTTGTCCGGATTATAACTTTGTCATCTCAAGTCAGAACGACTTCAAACATGGTATGCATGTTTGTTGCAATATTACGGAGTACAATGCGCAAAAACAATAACTCCCGGGCGGGCTGGCGGGCGTCCGGGAGGGCGGGCGAGCGGCGTCCAGTTCTTTGTCAGGAGCATAACTTTGTCATCTCCAGTCCATTTGACTTGAATCTTGGCATTTGTGTTGGTTTCAGTAATATGGAGTGCAGTGCGAAAGAACCATAACTCTACCTCGTCCTGTCTTTAAGTTATTTCCCTTTGATCGTCATTTTTACAGCATTTTCTGCTTGTCTGGAATATAACTTTGTCATCTCTAGTCTGAACATCTTCAAATTTGGTATGCATTATTGTTGAAAAATTACAGAGTGCAGTGCAGAAGAACCATAACTCTTCCTAGCACAAATTTTGAGTTATTCCCCGTTTGATCTTCATTTTTATAGCATTTCTTGCTTGTCCGGAGCAAAAATTTGTCATGTTTAGTAGGAATGACTTGAAATATGGTATGCTTACTTGTTGCAATATTTGGAAGTGCAGTGCACAAGAAATGTAACTCTACCTCATGCTGTCTTTGAGATATTTCCCTTTGATCATCATTTTTACAGCATTTAGTGCTTGTCCGGATTATAACTTTGTCATCTCAAGTCAGAACGACTTCAAACATGGTATGCATGTTTGTTGCAATATTATAGAGTACAATGCGCAAGAACAATAACTCCCGAGCGGGCTGGCGGGCGTCCGGGAGGGCGGGCGGGCGGCGTCCAGTTCTTTGTCCGGAGCATAACTTTGTCATCTCCAGTCCAATTGACTTGAATCTTGGCATTTGTGTTTGTTGCAATAATATGGAGTGCAGTGCAAAAGAACCATAACTCTACCTCATCCTGTTTTTGAGTTATTTCCCTTTGATCATCATTTTTACAGCATTTTCTGCTTGTCTGGAATATAACTTTGTCATCTCTAGTCTGAACATCTTCAAATTTGGTATGCATTATTGTTGAAAAATTACAGAGTGCATTGCACAAGAACCATAACTCTTCCTAGCACGAATTTTGAGTTATTCCCCCTTTGATCTTCATTTTTATAGCATTTCTTGCTTGTCCAGAGCAAAACTTTGTCATGTTAAGTAGGAATGGCTTTAGAATATAGTATGCTTATTTGTTGCAATATTTGTGAGTGCATTGCGCAAGAATTGTAACTCTACCTCGTGCTGTCTTTGAGTTATTTCCCTTTGATTGTCATTTTTACAGCATTTAGTGCTTGTCCGGAATATAACTTTGTCATCTCAAGTCAGAGTGACTTTTAAAACTTGGTATGCATGTTTGTTGCAATATTACGGAGTACAGTGCACAAGAACAGTAACTCTACCTAGTGCGGATTTTGAGTAATTCCACTTTGATCTTCATTTTTACAGAATTTCTTGCTTGTCCGGAACGGAACTTTGTCACCTCAAGTCAAATTGACTTGAGACTTGGTAAACATGTTTGTTGCATTACCTGCCCTTTACGATTATTATACCCCCTTGACAACTGGCGATGGGACAGGTGTATCTTGCGACAATTTGCCGCTCTTGTTTTTAATTCAGTCGTAGCGTAAAAAGTTTAGGGTTAGCAGCATTTTCTAGGTAGGGTCGGGAAACCCTAAACACATATTTTTTTGATAGGCCCTATGTAGGCCAAGAGGGGATCCACTTTTCATTAATTAGAGACTTTCGTACAGTATAAAAATATCCAACCTAGTTATTTAGTGATCATGCAAACAAATAACTACTTATGTCATGGTAAGAATCTAAAAATCTTACCTGAAATCCATTGTATTCATGCTATTTGTGTGCATCTGTCACATTTATTTAACTTTTTACCACACAATCCCAAGTTTTAATGACCCTGAGAAAGAAGGCTTTTGAAAACATTTTGAGAAAAGAGAAATTTTTTCATGAAACTGAGCCCCGATATTTTGTGTTTGAAGCGTTTTTTTTAAATTCACCTGCTTTTCCTGAATTCATGCTTTTTCATTCTTCATCTTGATGTTTTTTCCACTCTATACCATTACTTCATTAAAGAGGACTAGCTTTTCTCTGTCTCCCATTGAAGAAACGGGGGTTTGTTGTCTGCCGTTCCAGATTTGTTCCAGGAAATATTATGTACAATGGTTTGATCACTGTTCTTCAAAACCATTCCATATATTTACCATTATATGCAGATTATTCCAAATGATTTTGAGGTCAAAGGTTATATAGATGTTATATAAACCCATATTAAATTCGTAGTAATTATTGACAAGGTATTTTTACAATTCCATGTTGAAGTGACCCTTATTTGGAGATCTTTCAAAGCATTTTTGAGGTCATACACCCATATGAAAGTCACAGTATTTATTGATGAGGCATTGTAACAGTCCCATCATTAAGTGACCCTTATTTAGAGGCCTTTCAAAGCGTTGTTTGGAAAAGGAGAAAATGGTATTTAGAAGCATTCACTTTTCTCCTTATCACACAATGTGTTTTACCATTTTAAATACAAATCCTGTTGAGCTATACATGTATTCAATTGGTCCTTTCTATATAAAGGCAGAAAGCAGAGATCTAAGATCAAGCAGCATGTTCTTTCAAAAAACTGGATATATCCAATCTATATAACCCAATTTTGTCATCCATGAAGATTGAAGGGATTGAAAAAAAGGGACATAGAACTTGTTTACGGGAAATGTTAATCCACATTATTTGTTGCTTTTTTCACTTTATTTGCATTCTTTTCATGTTAAAGAGTTAAAAAGAAAGCACCTGGGCTCAGTTTCACGAAAAAACTTCACTCTCTTGTTTCACTCAAATCTGCTTACAGACTCATATTCTGACTTTAGTTGTATACAGGGTTTGAGACACATTTCACTTAATACACTAGCAGCTTTCAGAAGCGTTCTCAGATCTTGAGTTGACACAACGTTTCAGGCTCAACTCAGCAAAATAATGGACTGTAAACTGAGTTATGTCCATTTATTTTGCTGCATTGAGTTTGAAACGTGGTGTCAGCTGAGAGTTTGAGAAAGTTTCTAAAGTCTGTATATGTTAGTGAAATGCAACTCAAACAACAAGCTGATCTTAAATCGAAAAAGGAGTCCATCTGTAGATTTAAGCAAAATAAGATGAAGTTTTTTCATGAAAGTAAGCCCTGATAATACATTTTTCTCTTTGTACCAGATGAATTTCATGGACCACCATTATCCTTGCTATTAATCCTGCGGCACTGAAGTTTAAGAAGGTAGATTCAGCATTTTTGAGGTTAACTCTGTACCAATCAACAAAATTTTGGACTCCACCAAATTTAAAGCATTTGCAAGCGACAAATTAGGTCAAAAAAAGACTTCTGTATTTGAAAGGGTATTAGATAGGGTAGAAAACATTGTGGGAAATGGAGAAAATGCTGGTTACCAGCATTTTCTCCATTTCCCATAATGTTTTCTAAAGATTTCTCCTTCAGGGTTCTTAGAACTCATGATTGTATGGTAACGGGTAAAGACCGGAATTTACCTAAATGATGGCTTATCAATGCCCACCCTAAAATGTCAGTATTGAGCCCTTCACATTCCTACAGGAGGAGTCTTGCGTGCCTCAGTGGAAAAGTGTAAGACTCATGCTGGAGGTGCAGGGTTCAAGCTGCACTGGATCCATTGAGCTGGGAGCGTCCTTGGGCAAGACACTTCAGAGCCCCAGCCTAGTACTGGTGAAACCCAGGAAATACATGAATATGTAAGCTGTTGCCGTGATATGACTGAAATAATGTTGAAAGCAGTGTAAAACACTATTCAATCAGTCAATCAACATTCCTATGGGACATCTTACATTCCTTGATAGTTTTTCATTTTTCTCTTTAGCTCCTGTTTAAGTCTTTACCAAATGACAACATTGTAGACATATCTATATTGTAAGTACTTGAAGAGGGCAAGTTTTATACTGGTCATATGACTGGACTTGTTCATTAAAGGCTAGAAAACAATGTGGAAAAGAAAAAAATGCTGTTTACTCCTTTGCCTGCAATGTTCTTAACTTCTTTACTTTTCAAGATCATTTAAACTTGCGATTGTTAAGTTTAACCCTTTATCACACGAGAAAAATTTACACTTGTTGAAAGCATGTGCAGAGAACAATTGAAATTTGGCTTAAATAATGGAATTTGTCTTTGACACGGAAGAAAACATTGTGGGAAAAGGAGAAAATGCTGGTAACCAGCATTTTCTCCTTTTCCCACAATGTTTTCAAAACTCTTCTCCCTCAGTTGTTAACACTCAGGATTGTGTGGTTAAGGATTAAATATGTGATTGTGTTTGATAAAGGGTAAACAGTTAAAACAATTTATTGGCGAATGAAAAGTTGTAGGAAATGTTCTTAAATCATGGCAATCATTATTTTGAAAAAACATGTTGGAAAAGAGGTTCAAGAATACATGCAACTCTTTACAAGACAATAAAATTTTAGACTTGTCCTAATGAAAGCATTTGCGTATGACAAACATGGCTTAAATGATAAATGAATGCATCTTTTACAGGGTAGAAAATGTTGTAGGAAATGGAGATATGCTGGATACATTGTGGGATAAGCAGATATGGTTGTCATCAGCATGTTTACAAAGATAGCTTCAGGCACAGGGTCTTAAAACAGTTGATTATTTGGTAAAGGGTTAGAAAAAAGTTGTTGTACTAGATGGAATCTCAGAGAGGGTGAAATCTCAATTTTACATTAAGTCTTGGAAATATATGTATCAAAATCTCATGTTTGTACTCTTTGTTGTTATAGTAGTAGATTCCACCAATCAATTTATTCTTTTGTGACAATGTTTTCTAAAGTGGTCTGTATGCGGGAGATAATACTTAAATCTAAAAGCCTGTTTAAACACTTTTCTCACACACCTGCATTCTAACGACCCTGAGGAAAGTGCTTTTTTCGAAAACATTGTGGGAATGGAAGAAAATGCTGGTTACCAGCCTTTTCCCCTTTTCCCACAATGTATTTTTACTCTCTCAGACACAATTACCATTATGTAAGGTAATTTTATTTGTTATCTGTAAATGCTTTCAAGCCCACACGGGTAGCTTGGCGGTTAGCGTATCAGACTGGTGACCTGGTAGTTGTGAGTTTGATACCCAGTTGAGGCAAACTTTCTTTCTGGCTATTTTTCGCTCCTCACCTCTGATGCATGTGAGAAAGTAGTCATTGATTTGGAAAGAAAGTTGTGTTAGTACTGGAGTGAGGAAACCAGGAAACACATGCGTAGGTGCGCTGACCACCATGATACGACCTAAGCTGTTAGGATGGCTTAAAACTCCAATTCAATCAATCAGTAAAACTGCTTTCAATTTGGACCCCTCTAAAATTCTGTCATCTGATAAAGACTTAAAATGGGGATATTTTCATTAAAATTTAGATAGGTTGTTTGTTTACTAACTTAAGTGAGTTTTTTTGTGTCTTAGAGAGGTAATATTTTTGTAGACTTACTTACATGGGTTTTTGGTTTGCTTTTCTTTGTTTTCTTTTTTGTAATTTATTCCTGGTTAAATATTATTTATGTAATGCTCAATTGACCTTTCATTTATGTATTAGTAGAAAATCTGTGGACCAAATTGTGTGCAGTTAACTTCAATCATGGCGTATGTGAAACAATGCTAAAAACAGAAATAATGAAAACAAGATTCTTAACACATTCCCAATCAACAAATTTTAGACTCTTCCAATCAAACCATATGCAGACAACCAATTCAAAATCAGTCAAAATGAGTTTAAGTTTTTTGATAGGGATCAAACCATTTTGGGAAAAGGAAAAAATGCTGGTTAACATTATTTTCTCCTTTTCCCATAATATTTTCAAAAGCTATCTGTCTTAGTGTTAAATAGATCTGATAAAAGATAAAATGCATTCCAAAATAACTTTATACAAAAACTATAAACTCTATATTATCATTCCATCTTTTTATATTGGACTTTTGTTTGTATACAAGTCACATATTATGGCCATTTGGCCCTTTACCAAACAATCCCAAATTATAATGATAAAGGGTGAACAGTTTTTTAAAACATTGCAGTAAAAGGAGCAAATGCTGGTAACCAGCATTTTCTCCTTTTCTACCATGTTTTCTACCATATCAAAGATAATCTCATCATTTGAGCCATCTGTATTTTGTCGTCTGCAACAGCTTTCAGTTCTGACAAGTCTAAAATTTTGTTGTGTAGTAAAGAGTTAAGAAAAAGATAAACACTGTTTTACATTCTTACTTCATGTGGCAAAGTTTCATTTGTTAACAGAAAATAAAGAAATAATGAAAATGTATATGTGATCATATCTATTTATTTAAAGAGGTGTTTATATTGTCATATTGTAACTAATATATGTGTTTGGTTAGTATGCTAAAATGAGCATTGTTTTATGTTATAAATTCTATTGTGAACCTTAAATGTGGAAATAATAACTATATTGTTGGAGGAAAACAGACTTTCTGATTGGTTATCTGTACTAAAGGCTAATGTGCTTTTAACCCTTTACCACACAATCCTGACTTTTAACAACCCTGAGAAAAAAGTCTTTTGAAAACATTGTAGGAAAAGGAGAAAATGCAGGTAACCAGCATTTTCTCCTTTTCCCACAATGTTTTCTACCTTTCCCAAAACAAATTTTAATTTTTGAGTCATGTTTAATTTGTCGTCTGCAAATGCTCTCAATTTGGACAAGTCTAAAATATTGTCGTTTGGTAAAGAGTTAACCTTTTACCAAACAACACAATTTTAGCATTCAAACAATTAGTACACTTTAAAATGGTAGAAAATAATGTGGGAGAAAAGGAGGAAATGCTGATGGTTAACACCTGTGATTGTTTTGTTTAAAGTTAAAGGATGAAGGCTAATAAATCTGCAGGAAAATTAGACTCCTTGAAAATGAAAGCTTTTGAAGATGACAAATTATATTTGGCTAAAATGATAAAATTTGTCTTCGATAAAGTTGAAAACATTGTGGTAAAAGGAGAAAATGCTGGTTACCAGCATTTTCTCCTTTTACCACAATGTTTTCAAAAGGCTTTTCAAGATGTTGAAACATGGGAAAGGGTTTAAGGATAATTTCACCATTTCATTTACGTTTAATTTGTGGTATGCAAATGCTTTCAACATGGCTGAATCTAAAATTTCGTTTTCAGGCAAAGAGTGTACACACTTTTGTACAAGCTACTTTTCAACATAACCTAATAGGGTATATTTGCTGATGATATTGTTACTTTTCCAACAATGATTTCAAAAGCTGTGAGCTGTAGAGAGAGGGTGTTCAGAGAGGCTGCCAGCACTTGCTCCCTTTCCCACAATGTTTTCAAAAGGTTTAAGAAAAGTAATTGTATGACTGGTCCAAATTGAAAGTATTTGCAGACTACAAATTGAAGATGGCCAAAATAATGAAATTTATCCTCGATAGGGTAGAAAACATTGTGGGAAAAAGAAAATTATGTCCGCTTAACTCTTTACCAAACGACAAAATTTTAGACAAGTCCAAACTGAAAGCATTTGCAGACGACAAAATAAACGTAACTCAAAAATTGAAATTTATTTACAGCAGGGTAGAAAACATTGTGGAAAAAGGAGAAAATGCTGGTTACCAGCATTTTCTCCTTTTCCCACAATGTTTTCGAAAGGCTTCCTTCCAGGGTCGTTAAAAGTCGGGATTGTGTGGTAAAGGGTTGAATGAGGATTTCTATCTTTGATACAGTAGAAAACATAGAGAAAAGGCTGGTAACCAGCACTTTTTCCTTTTATTATAATGTTTTCAAAATTGCACAGGGTCATTAAAACTGGGATTGTTTGGTAAATGGGTTAAACCTATACTAAATATCCAAAAATTAGAATGGATCTGTAGAAATAGGCTATTTAAACCACTGTGGGGAAATGACAAAATGCAGGAAACCAGGATTTTCTCCTTTTCCCACAACATTATCCACCCTTTTCAAGTCATTTGACCATATTTGTCAGCTGCAAAGGATTTAAATAAAAAACATGTTTTAAATCTTAAGGTTGACTGATTGATTGATTGATTGATTGATTGAAAGGTGTTTTTGCATCTTTTTCATCATTATTTCAGTCATATCACTGCAACAGCACACACATTCATGTATGTCCCAGATTTCACCATTAAAAAGCTAAGGTTATGAAGTGTTCTGCTCAATGACACTCCCATGAAAATCCAGTGCTTCAAGTGAAGTGAAGAGTTATTTATATATATGAAATGTCAATAAAATAGAAAATATACATGCAAACTCATTCCAGATTAATTTTTCTAATTCATACAAAATTAAACAAAAACACATAACAATGTTTTAATATAGAAGTCAAATAAGTAAATCGCTTAAAATCTTTTCAGTTCATTTAAATTCTATAATATACAAAAAACACTTAAAATTTTCTCAATGCCTTTTTAAAATATCAGCAAGGCTCTATGAAAAAGGGGTTTAATGCATGCATCTCCGCAATGTAATACACCAAGCAAGTCATCACATAATGATGGATCCACAAAATACATTTGTCTGACCACCAGGTGAATCCTGAGATGAAATGGTCTTTGGACATGCAGAAAATTGATCAATAGCAAAAGGTTTTTGACCCAGGTCAGCCTGTGCGGACTGCGCATGCTGACCTGGGTTGATACCTTATTGCAAATGCATCAAAACCCCTTTGTACAGAGCATGGCACAATGTTTTCT
Source organism: Hippopus hippopus (assembly GCA_946811185.2). Lineage (NCBI taxonomy): Eukaryota > Metazoa > Mollusca > Bivalvia > Cardiida > Cardiidae > Hippopus > Hippopus hippopus. The sequence goes on along the minus strand of OX328109.1, from coordinate 35,299,436 downwards.
TCTCTTTCAAAGACAAATCCCATTAATTGGGCCACTTTTTATTTGTTGTCTGCAAATACTTTCAATTCAACAGGTCTAAAGTTATGATTAATCATGTGCAAATATCAGTACTTCTAATAAGTTAAAGACTAAAATACTATCGTTTTGTAAAGAGTTATAAATGTGAAGTATGTCCACACTAACATATAGAGCATTTTCTTCCTTTGTGACAATGCTTTAAATTCTTACCAAACACTAAAATTTTGAAACTGTCAAAATCCAAAGCATCTTCAGACGACAACTCAAAATATGCCTCAAATTACAGAATTTGTCTATAAAAGGGTAGGAAACATTTTGGGATAAGGAGAAAATGCTGGTGACCAGCATTTTCTCTTTTTCCCACAATGTTTTTGAAAGCCTCTTTCAGGGTCATTGAAACTCTTAGTTATATGGTAAAAAGTTAAAAAAACCACCTGATAAAAGTGTGAAACAATGTCCAATGATGTTCAAATTCAACACTGAAGCATATCAAAAGGCACTATCAAAGAGGTATTTTGTCTGGAGGTGTTGGGTTCTTCGTTTGACGACAAACAGGTTTCCAAACATCTTGGGCTACTAGGTCAACATGGAAGATGTTCATATTGATACTTCCTCTAAAACTGCAACGTATCGTAAGGAACTGCCAAAGAGATATTGTATCTTGATGCATCTGGTTCTTCGTAAGTTGACAGACAGATTTCGGGCACGTCTTGAGTGGTCATATCCTCAAGGAAGTTATACACGTTGATAGTTCCTCTATACCTGTTGAGGTGAATGAACCATCTTTCCATTTATTTGGTAAAGTCAAAACCTTGTTAGTATTCCATGCTTTGTTACAGGATGGACTCAGTTGGTAACTGAAACCATCATAATGAAATTTCAGAGAAACCACAGAAGTGTAGTGGTTCTTTCTGATGTATATATAAACTTTATATATGATGTTGTTCATGGGGTAATATTGTGTAAAAAAGCTAAAATGCTTAAACAGGGAAATTTTACCTTCTATTTTTCCTTTCCAAATGTCTCACTCTTGTCACTTGAGCTTTAAACCCTTTACCAAACAATCCACATTGAAATACCCTGAAGAAGACTTGAACAGACTGCAAGGAAAGTTTTATCAACCTTGAGGGAAAGGGTTTTGAAAACATGCTGGGGAATGGGGAAAATGCTGATTACCAGCATTTCTCCTTTTCCCATGATGTTTCTGACCAAACATCTTTTGAGCTACACCGAATTTGTCTACTGCTATGCTTTCAATTTGCACAAGTCAAAAAATTGCTTGGTACAGAGATAAAGGTATAACCTGTCTAATGAAGAGCTAAAATACTTACCTTCTTTGCATAGAAATTTCAAAACCATTCGACTCTGGTGCAAACTTCTCTCCTGGGATATTGGCAACCACCAAATATTTATCATGGTAGTGACAGTGTTTGACTGGATGTCTGAAAAATTGTTTCTCATAAAGTACTTTAAGGAATTTATTTGATTCAAGAAAAAAACATTAAACAAAGTTTTATTTTCTCATCTATTACTGCACAAGCTTACAAGCATTTCTACTCTTAAAGCTTTACTTGATAAGTAAATACGAAATATTATTTTGCAGTAACTTTCCTGGTGCTTGTATTTGATTTGAGCAGCGTAAGAAAATTTGGTATCGCGTGAGACCAAAGGTAGATTGAGATATCAAATTTTCTTACACAGCGAGAAGCAAATACTTGCACCAGGAAAGTTATTACAGCATGATATTCCTTTTATTATATACCTACATCTTTTAAAAACAAAATACATGTATTGCAAACTATTGACCTTTTATTTAAAAACAGTTAACAAAATAAAAAATAATTGTGCAGTAGCCAGTACCTTCCTTTTTATGAGTGGGGGATGAATATAATAACATAAAATTTTGACCAATCAAATTGCAAATTAATACATACATATTCCACACTCAAGTTACATCATGGTACCATCTTTAAAACTATATCACAGTGTGTAGATACAGATTTTTTTTCTGCTGTGTGCGATATTTTATCTGCATGCCAGGTGTGTATTTCAGCCAAAAAACATTACGGTATAATTTAAATGCAGTTATCTTTTTGATACATAATGAACTTTCGTTTAACTTTTTATACTTAAAGGTGGGTATTTAGTTTTTTCATATCTCACCAAATTAAAAAATATATATATCACTGAAATGTATATGAAAAAACAATACAATTCATCAATAATTAAGAATCATAAAATTACAAAAAAAAAATTTTTTGATGGTGTTCCCTTAAAAGGCTACATAGCCTCTTAAGGTATTTTTAGATTTCGCGCCAGAAATCAAAAAAGCATTGTGGGAATGTCAAGTGACTGGCACATGACTAATGACGCTTAAATTCCATAACATAACAAACATGTAATTATTTTCCATAATGTCTTCTTCGGACGCTATGCTTGAAGCTTCGTCTGTGTATTTCCAGTATGTAAATGAGTGAGTTGCTCATGTAAAAATAGACCGTGTTTCCCGTCGGTATCGACCTGGGCCATAGTAAATCTCAAATTTCTCTTGTTGTCGGATGGTTTTCGACTACTGGGGTTTTATGAATGAAAATTAAAAGGCTTTGGGAGTATAAGGATGATTTTTTTGTATTTTTGTAAAATTTTCGTCTCAAAATCTGAGGGGCCACCTTTAAAACGATTAAATGGGCATTAAACAATATTTTAACACATTTTTTTAATGAAAGTTTGATATTTTGTTGGAAAATACTATAAGGAACTGTCTGTTTACCCTTAGCTGTGAAAAACAAAAAAAATCTGAGAAAAAAAAATCCTCTTGTGGAGCTTGAATCCATGACCTTTTAATGCCATAGTCACCGACTCTACCAACTGTCTATGCGACCAACTGGTCTTTCATTGCATTCAAAAATTTGCTCTTTCTGCCACACAAAAAGATTCATTTGCAGTAGGCAAGGAATTAACCCTTTACCACACAATGATGACTTTTAACAACCCTGAGGAAGAAGCCTTTTGAAAACATTGTGGGAAAAGGAGAAAATGCTGGTAACCAGCATTTTCTCCTTTTCCCACAAAGTTTTCTACCCAATCAAAGCAAAATTGCACCATTTGAGCCACTTTGAAATTGTCGTCTGCAAATGCTTTCAATTTGGATAGGTCTAAAATTTTGCTGTGTTGTAATGCGTTACCAAATGACAAAATTTTAGACTGGTCCATATTAAAGGCATTGCATAATACTTTAATGGTGACCTAAATGACAAAATTTGTCCTTTATACACTATGAAACATTTTAGGAAAAGGAGAACATGCTGGTTACCAGGATTTTTTTCCTTTTTCTACATTTTCTTTGAAAGGCTTCTCCTTCAGGGTTGTTATTCTGGATTGTGTGGTAAAGAGTTAACTGTAAAATCCAAATATTCATGAAATCTGTTCCCCTACCTGTTGTGTAGATCCCATAATTCCCTGCCCATCCTCCTGTCAAAGAGACACATAAAACCATCATATGCAGCAGAAACCACTTTCCACCCATCCATTTGTACCGACGTAAGACTGCATGAATGCCTCATAAAAGTTTGAACAGGTTCCTGCATCCTTAGGTCGTAAACCCGAACCCTGCAAGACCGAATAAATTTGACAGTAGGCATTTAAGTTATTAATGTCAAGAAATTTAACTTTCTACTGTACTCATGCACTTTTTGGAAGCATTTGCAGACGATAAATTACAGGTATCTTAACTTTTTACCGTAGACAAAATTTAAGACTGGTCTGAACTTAAAGCTTTTGCAGGTAACAAATTAAATAATACTGAAATGGCGAGTTTTGTCTTTAGATGGGTAGAAAACATTGGAAAAGGAGAAAATGCTGGTTACCAGCATTTTCTCCTTTTCCAAAAATGTTTTCAAAAACCTTCAACCTTAGGGTCGTTAAAACTAAGTCTTGGAATTGTGTGTTAAAGAAGGAACTGGTAGGCCTTATCTTTGGAAAAGTAGAAACCATTGTTGTAAAAGAAGAAAATGCTAGTTAGACCATTTTATCCTATTCAATATTTTCAAAGGCATTCTTCCTCAGGGTCTGAACTCTATACCAAATGAAAACATTTTAGACTGATCCAAATTCAAAGCATTTGCAGAAGACAAAGGTGATGCAAAGGTCGAAATTTGTTCTTGATAGGATAGAAAAAACATTGTAGGAAAAGAAGAAAATGCTGGTTACCAGCATTTTCTCCTTTTCCGACAATGATTCTAAAAACCTTCAACGTTAGGGTCGTTAAGTTGGAATTGTGTGTTAAAAGATTAACATGTAGGATTCATCTTTGGAAAAGTAGAAACCATTCTTGTAAAAGAAGAAATGCTGGTTAGAGCATTTTCTCCAATTCAGTGTTTTCGAAGGCACTTTTCCTCGGGGTCTTAAAAGCATGGTACTGCTTTAGTTTAAGGTTAATGTAAAATTTACAGGTATGTACAGCTTTCTGTCACATCACCTAGTAACCACTTCATGTTCTGTACTTTTTCACAAATGCAAGGCTTTATACAATAATTGTAACAGCACATCAAATATCTTACTCTTTACCTGACAACAAAATATTAGACTGGTTCAAATTCAAAGAATTTGCAGAAAACAAATGTGTCTCAAAATACTTGTTGATCTATTTGTCTACGAAAGGGTGGAGAACACTGTGGGGAACAGAGAAACTGCCAGATACCAGCATTTTCTCCATTTCCCATATTGTTTTCATTTTCATTCAGGCCTTATTCCTCAGAGTCGGAAAGACTCAGGATTGTCTAGTAAAGACTTAAAAAATGAGAATTGTCTTTAAAAAGGTAGAAAACATGAGAAATCATACAAAAATGTAAGTAGCATTTTCTCCTTTTTCATCAAGGTTTCTATGGGCCATATTCCTTACAGCTGTAAGATATGGAAGTGCTTCTTCCACAGTAAATGCAAAATATAACTTTGACTTACTTCCTATCAGCTGAGCCAGTCACCAGCTCATGTTCTGGACTTTCTAACATATTCATGCATGTGATAGACCATGTGTGACCACGCAAGGTTTGTGTACTTTTACCACTGTCAATGTCATATAGACTTATCTTAAATTGAAAAAGAAATACAACCAAACTGTGGAAGTATGACACACTTTATCGTAAGGTGAACTTGGTCTGTAATTGTAACTAGTCTAACTCTTTACCACACAATCCCAACTTTTAACAACCCTGAAGAAGAAGGCTTTTGAAAACATTGTGGGGAAAAAGGAAAAAATGCTGGTAACGAGCATTTTCTCCTTTTACCAAAACATTTTTTACCCTCCTGTAAACATATTTCAATGTTTGAGTCAGGTTTAGTTTTGTCATCTACAAATGCTTTCAACTTGGACAAGTTTATAATTATGTCCTTTGGAGTTAAGGAATATTCAGGTTGACAATACTTGCTCAACTAAATATGTAAATATGATGTATTTCATGGTGCAAACATCATGACAAATTATCCATTGTTCAAGTTGATCAGTTTGAATAAATGTTTCAAAAACTCAGATGACTGCAGCCTCCATATTTAAAGACATTGAAATTAAGTTCCAGAAAACTTTCTGCTGGTATCTGAATTTTCCAGTTTAATGTATTTGACTTAAACACTGTCTTACTGTACTGAAATACTGAAAAGAAAGACTAACATTTTAGAATTATCTAACTTCTACCAAGTTTCACAGTTTTTTCAACAACCCCAATGATAGAAAATTGATGTCAATATCACATTTCATATCCAGACCAACCTATGAAAATAATAAACATAATGAAAGCAAGTCCTAAAATGTGGATGTAGACTTAAAGAAAACATTACTATACAGGGATTAATTGGTAACTGATGAGTAATTACAGCATTAAAATAAGGATCATAAGCGTAGATCTATTTGCTTTAATTACAACAAATATCATCATGATCTGTATTTTATTTATGACCTCTGTGCAACCATTCAACTGAATGTTACTGTAATGTTATTTCATCACGTGTAACGAGAAACTGTATAGTTTAAGTCAATAAATTATATATTGTCCATTGTCATATCCATGACTGGATTTAAAAACCTTGTGGCAAAAGGAGAATTTGCTCATTACATTATTTTTTACTTGTGAAGTGTTCAGTTGCAAGAGAAAAAGTTGTCTGTTGATGGTCCTGTGACTCTAGACATTATATCATTGAATTAAATAAAAAACAAGAGCACCGCATGCGGGTGCCAATGCTCGGCTGCAAGTGCTTGATTTGAAAATTCTAAATCGAAAAAGGCGCATAACTGTGTAAAATTAATTTGATAGTTATCTGCCCCAGTTGTAGGAGTTCCCCTTTCGATACTGAAGAACTTATCCAAATTTGAAGTAAATATCTTCGGTATTAACAGAGATATGACAAAATGTCAAAGTTTTTGCATGATGACGTCAACAACCCAGCTAAGGCCAGGGCTACAACAATAACTTGTTATTTTTTCCGAAAAAAACAGCCAAGCCAATAAGAGGAGCATGTAGAGCAAGATCAGACATGTATTATTATGTTTCTTACCTTATACCTATCACCAAAATCATAGTGGGATCCAACAGCCACACCCAAAATTTTGTCCCTGTGGTCTAGAACATCAACTGACACCCCTATCATACTGTGTATTTCTGTGATGTGACTCTCTGACCCAAACCTTTCCGGATCAGCTGGTTTGAATATCTTCACTGAATGCCCTTCACTGTATAATACACATGGTATGGTGCTGGTGGAATTGTCTAGAAATTTTATATTGGAAAACTGAAATAAAAATTGTATAAGTTTATGTTTATAACAGCTTTTAACAAGGATTTAACTCTTCACAAAACAACACAATTTCATATTTGTATAAACTGAAAGCATTTGCAGACATTAAATTAAATGTGTGTCAAATAATGATTTTTGTCTGCAATTGGGTAGAAATCATGGTGGGAAAAGGAGAAAATGCTGGTTACCAACATTTTCTCCTTTTCCCAAAATGTTTTCAAAAGGCCTTCTCATTTAGGTCCTGTTCCCACCGTGTTTTCAAAAGCCTTTTATCTTACGGACATTTAAACCTGGGACTGTATGGTAAAGGATTAAGTTTAACACATACAGATTCCATCTCTGCCATAACAGCCACTTCTATACAGCAATTGCCTGTGTTTAGTTTCAATTAGTCTTTTGAAAACAATGTGACAGAGGGGATAACCGCTTGTAGCAGGACATTTTATCTGTCCTAATATTGCAAATGTTTAATATGTATCAAAACCTGTGCTTGGGACAGGCAAATTGTCCATATAAAACTATCACCAATAAATCAATTACAGCACAAATCTGGGTTTTTATTGAGGCATTTAACCCTTTACCAAACAATCCTGAGTTTTAACAGCCCTGTCAGAGAAAGGTTTTGAAAACATTCTGGGAAGAGGAGAAAATGCTAGTACCAGCCTTTTCTCCTTTTCCCACAATGTTTTCTACCCTTTAAAGGAGGAATTTCAGTTCTTTGTCACATTATACATGTATCTGTTGTCTGCAGACGCATTTGATATTCACCAGTCAAAAATTTTGTCATCTGGTAAAAGGTTAAGATGTTAATGACAGGGTCATTTTAAGTAACTTCGTCTTTTTTTATTACATCACCATACTGATTTGGATACGAATCCTAGTAATCTACACAAGTTATTTATCATGTGACATTCACAGAAGTTTTTGCCAAACTCTAGCACAAAATCTAAAAATACCTTCTAAGGCTACAAAGCCAATTAAAGTTTGTTTTTGTTTTTTTTCTTTCTTCTTCACTGTTCAATTAAAAGATATTGGCTTACTTACTCCAGTGATAAACCATTTTTTTTTTTTTTGTTTAATGAGATTATAAATTCTGAGTAGTTCCCTTTTAAAAGCTAAAATTTTTTCTTCTAGGAATTTCATTGTCTCACAACATGCTTGATTTCAAGTGGACAAAAACATGTATTTCCTTCACCTGAGTAGAGACCTTTCAGATATAATGGTTAATTTTTTACAAGGCAACAAAATTTTAGACTTGTCCAAATTAAAAGAATTCACATTTGAAAAATTAACTCTGGCTTGAATGGGCTGATTTATCTTTAAAATGATAGAAGGTAGAAAATATTGTTGGAAGCAGAGAAAAATTGCCACAATTTTCTTCTTTTCCCACAATCTTTTCAAAAGCTATTGTCTTAAGGTCCTTAACACATCAAACTGTTTGGCAAAGGCTTGAAAAAATGACATGTCCATTTACCTTGCTAGCACCTGATAGCTGTTGTACAACAGTAAACTCTGTTCCTGACTTATTTCTATACAACAGATCCAAATCTGTACCATGTGATACACAGAGGGCGGAGCCATCCATTGACAGGCATAATGTGGGCGGAGCTTTGTTTCTACTGTGTGCTATGTAGGTTTGTAAAGGCTGAGTGTCAGCTCCAAGGTTCCATATATCTACATTACCTTTAAAACATGGAAGGGAGAGAAAAGCTGTGATAAATACCACAGGATAAAACTTGGATTACAAAATTTAAGAATGGATACTTCCAGCCGACATGAATAGCTCAGCTTTGTTCTGCTGTAAAACTCCTTACCAAACAACAAAATTTTAAACTGGTCCAATTTCAAAGGGTTTGCAGATGACAAATCAAATGTGAATCAAAAATTGAAATTTGTTTTGGGAAGGGTAGAAAACATTATGGGAAAAGGAGAAAATGCTGGTTACCAGCATTTTCTTCTTTTCCCATAATGTTTTCAAAAGCTTTCTCTCTCAGGGTTGTTTAAAGTCGGGATTATGTGGTAAAGGGTTAACACTACTTTCAAAAGTATTTCTGTTATATCATGAGCCAAAACCTGGTAGCATACAGGACTTCAGAACAGGGGTATTGCTGGCTCTAATCCCCATCTCTTCTTATTTCTTTCCCAGGAGTGATGATAGTCATCATGAAAGGAGTCATTCCTCTCTCACCGCTGATCATTGTTTCGATGATGCTTATGTGGGAAACAGGCTGCTTAGGGAGAATATTATGCCAAGTATTGGCAAAGAAAACTTTAGGTAAGCATGAATAGGTGACAGGGTAAACTCTTTATCAAATGACATAATGTTGGTCTTGTCTAAGTCCAATGCATTTACAGACAATGGCTTAAAAGCTACAAATTGTCTTTGAAAAGGTTGATTTTCCACACTTTCTCTTCTCCCAGTTTTCAAAAGCTTCCTGATTCAGGATTGGTAAAATACAGAGTGTGTTGTAAATACTTGATATTAACCCTTTCCGAAACAATCCTGACTTTTAACAACTCAAGGGAAGAAGGCATTTGAAAACATTGCTAGAAAAGGAGCAAATGCTGATAATCAGCATTTTCTCCTTTTTCCACAATGTTTTCTACACTTCCGAAGAGAAATTTCAGTTTTTAAGTCACACTTAATTGTCCATCTGCAAATGCTTTCAATTTGAGAAGTCTAAAATTTTGTCATTTGGTAAAAAGTTAAACTGTCCATAGGTAAAGGCTTGGTTTCCAAATCAGTCTGGCTACCTAACTATGAACAATTTGAAACATGCTCCTCTAAATTCTATCATTTTTTTAAACCTTATGCAAAAAAAATCAAATTCCAGAACACAGAAAACCTGTAAATACCTTGGCTATAAGCTGCAGCAGCAACCGTTTCTGATAAAACCACTGACTCCACAAAATTATACCCAACAGTGTAATCCTCATCCTCCAAAATTACCAGGGAAGTACTAGACGGTGAATATACACAGCTGTCCCCTGTAGCCAGGTCCCATAGCTTGACATCACCACTTGTGTACCTGAGAAAGTTTTACATTACTAGTTAATCACAATGAGCTTTTTTTCTTCATACATGTATAATTCAATACTACCGGGTAGTTGTTTTCATCAATTTTGGCGAGTTCTGATTGGCTGGAAAAAAATTCATAGCTCCAGGAAAAAAAAATCCTGCAGTGCTGGAACTACTTTTGCTGTCAAACTAATCTAAACAAACATGTATACAAGATTTCATAATATTTTTCTATCTAATCTTGTATAGAGTCAGAAGTTCAAGTTTATTTTCTCTGAATATCATAAATTGAAAAAAATATCCAACAATAAATTCTTAAGAGAACTTAAACTCATTGTCACTTTACTGGGTATGAATGATCTAATTTTCAACTTACTACCAAAGTATCAAACTTCTAATAAAAGATTTGCTAAATCTGCAATAATCAATGCTACAATGATGTCATGAATTACACATTTTTTATGTCATAAATGAGCAGTTTTATTGTGCTATGAAATACTGATGAAATGGGCATTAGAAACTGCATTAGAAACTGCAGAATTTACAAAAAACAAAAATGCAGTCAGTATTATTTATGTGCATATTTTTTGTCTGTGATATTGAATTATAAGGAATGAAGACTATTTTTTTTTTTTTATTTTCATGGAAGTATGAAAACAACAAAAAACCTAATCACACTATTGTATGAAACCACTTCATTGTTTCATACAGTGTGATAAAGATTTTTTGTGTTCAAACCTCCATGAAAACAAAAAAAAAAAAATCTTCATTCCTGAAATGTCACATTTATTTCCTGATTGTCTCCACATTTATTCCACCATCAATAGTGTTTCAGTAATATCAGAGCAACAATTCACCAATTTGTTTACTAGTTAATCAATATGAGCATTTTTTTTTCTTTCATGAGCCACATTCATTTCCTGATTGTCTCCACCTACACATCTATTTTGCATTGATTGTGAAACAAATTTTACAACTTAATAATTCTAACTATTTACCTAGCCCTTTACCACACAATCCCAAGTTTTGAAGACCTCATTTGAAAGCATTGTGGAAGAAGGAAAAAAATAACCAGCACTTTCTCCTTTTTCCTCAATATTTTTCACCCTTCCAACAGCAAATTTCCATTTTTGAGTCACACTTATTTATTATACCCAATGAAGTTTCTAAAAAACCTATTTGTAAACAGCTTTTAACCTTTTCCCAAACAATCCTGTGTTTTCAAGACCCTGAGGAAGAGGCTTTCTAAAAAGATTGTGGGAAAAAGAGAAAATGCTGATAACCAGCATTTTCTTCTTTTCCCACAATGTCTTCAACCCTGTCAATGAAATCAGTTCATTAGTACCACTGTCAAATAAGTTGCCTGCACAGGCTCTCAGTTTGGAAGAGTCTAAAATTTGTCATTTGGGAAAGGGGTTAAGGATAGTCCATAAAAAACTATACATGTATCTATATTTACCCAGCTATAACTTGACTGCTATTAGAAGTTGCAGCACTCAGGATTTTGCCTTGATGGTAATCCAACTGAGTCAGCTTTCCAAGTCGTCCCTGTAAATCAAAGATTAAGCTTAATTAAAATACTCCTCAGGTTTATTTTGATTTTTGAAGATATCAAAGTTATCTCGTAAACTGACTAAATTTGGATACATAACTCATTTACATAACTACTTTGGTTGTATCATGGCAGTCAGTAGACCTATGTTTTTCCTCTTGGTATTTCTTTCAGCACTAATGAACACAACCCTTTATTATACTGCAAAGAAATTTCTCATGATCTGATTGGATAATATGCCCCGAACATATATATCATGTCCACTGGCAAAACCCACGTAAAAGCAGTTTCCCTTTCGGGAGCCCCGTAGACATGACTACACTTTCAATACAACATCCAAATTGGCGGCGTCGATCAAGATTAACATCAAGATTATGCGCCAAGCTGCACGTTTTAGCACGTATATCCAAGGTTTCAGTGATGTCAGTTCCCAGTGACGTCAGTTTTCATTGAATTGGGGCACTAAGAAGGGTAATTCTACCTCGTCTGCATACTCAATTTTTTAAACCAAAAAACCAGGTAAATTTCGCTTAACACACGTTGGAATGGTAAAACTTTGCAGTATAATAAATTCGTTGTACGGTCAGGTGGCAGGGGACTTGGAAACTTGTTCACGGCTGTGGAGAATAATGTCGCCCCGAGTCTTTTCGGCTCGGGGCGACATTATTCTCCACAGCCGTGAACAAGTTTCCAAGTCCCCTGCCACCTGAGAAGGCTCGGGGTGACATTATTCTCCACAGCCGTGAACAAGTTTCCAAGTCCCCTGCCACCTGAGAAGGCTCGGGGCGACATTATTCTCCACAGCCGTGAACAAGTTTCCAAGTCCCCTGCCACCTGAGAAGGCTCGGGGCGACATTATTCTCCACAGCCATGAACAAGTTTCCAAGTCCCCTGCCACCTGACCGTACAACTAATACTGTCCAAGCATATGGCTACTTTCCAACATGGATAAGCCAAATGCTACTTCCCCACAGGTAAAAACAAAGTTCACTTATGGAAGAGAAATGAATACTATTGCAATGACTATCATCAATAATCTGAATGGATCTGGCGGAGCCAAGACTCAAACTTATAACCCATAGATGACCTGCCTTGTGTATTATCAGCTGAGCTGTAGGGCAGTGTAAGCTTTGTTCAACTGGTAGGATTTGTCAGTGACAGGGAGTAAACATTATGGGAAAAGACTTTTCCCACAATGTTTTCAAAGGTCTGATCTTTCAGGCTGTTAAAACACAGAACTGACTAGGTCAACAAAGACAGAAAAATAGATAACCTACCTTCCAGTTAAGCTCCAACAGTCTTTGTCGCTCAACATTGTGCTGTACAATTTCTTTCCAATTAGTTTTTTCCTTTGTGGTATAGAGAACTTCCTGACCAAGTCTGTGACAAATACGACACCATAGTAGCTCATCTTCTGCAATGCTTCTCCAACTTTTACTGACCTGAAATAATGAAGACAATGGATGGTAACAACTATTATGCAATGGATACAATCACAGACCGAGATACTTATAAAGCACTTTGTCTCAATGGTATATAATATCAATTGATGGGTCAAAACAGCACAAAAGGGAAAAATTGATATCTTTGATACTCATAACAGTTATTTCAATGAAGACATTAACCCTTAAGATGCAAAGCGTGACTCAATACTCTTTTGTGGACAGTGTAGATCAAGATCAGACTGCATAGAACATGCAGTCTGATCTTGGCCCAACACTGCCCCATATGGTTTTTTTTTTTCTTTTTCAGCAACAAGCACTTTGTAGTCGTAGTGTTTTGGTATATACTCCTGACTGGAAATCTTCAATTTATTCATTTAGCAGGTTAAGGGTTAAAACATTTTCAAACATTCTGACATTAACCCTTTACCTCACAGTGACGACTTTTAACATCCCTGATAGAGAAGGCTTTTGAAAACATTGTTGGAAAAGGAGAAAATGCTGGTTACCAGCATTTTCTCCTTTTCCCACAATGTTTCCTACCCTATCAAAGAAAAATCATTTCATATGAGCCACATTAAAACTGTCATCTGCAAATGCTTTCAATTCGTACAGGTCTAAAATTTGTTGTGTGGTAAAGGGTTAACTCTTTCACTACTAAACTAAATCACACTTCTTTAACCACTACTTATACAGTTCAGCTGCAAGATAGAGACACAGTTTGGTCCTAATCTAGAATAAAAAAGTGGGCAAAGATCAGATTGCACATTCTGTGCAGTCAGATCTTGATTTGCTTTGTCCACAAAAGCTTTGTTTTCTCTATCTTAAGAAAAGAGTTAAATCATACCAAAAAATCCACATAATAATGTTATGGTAGGTGGAAAAAAATTACCTGTGCACAGTGGCAAAGATCAGACATGCTCAGGAACTGAAAAATTCTGACTGCTATTTCCCTAGGCAAGGAAATATCAAAGAATGGAATTTCTGTAATTTCATCCTGAAAAAGAAGAAAATTAATATATAGATAAATAAATAATCTCTTCTATAAAAAAGTAAAACAAGACAGACAGGCAGACTGACAGACAAAAGGATGGATGGAAACACAGATAGACAGATAGACAGACAGACAGGCAAGGCAGTTTACTTACAATGTCTGCAATGAGTTTGTCTAGGAGACACTGTTCTGGCTCTGTTTCATTTTGCTTCTTCCATAAATTTGTAAACAGATTCTTAAAATTTGAAAACTTTATTTTCTTTAATGAAGACAGTGTTCCATGATTAATTTTCTGCTGCTTCACAACGTTAGCACAGTAGGAGACCTCTCTGTCAATATTTTTACGTTTATTTCTCTCTTTAACCGTCTCATTCCCCCTGTCATTCAGCAAACCGTCAACGATTGAAAACGGATAATATTCTGTCCGTTTCGCTCTACGTAAATTTCCTTTAACCTCGCTGTTTTGTTCAAGGCTCTCAATATGCTCGTTGAAATACGACCTCGAACTGACGTTTGACTTGTTAGACGTACCAGGCGACTCGGCCTGTGACTTTTTTTGAGTGACAACCGTTTTACGTTGAGTTTCTTCAGGTTTTGGCTGCCCTCTTTGTTTGAGCTCTTCTTTCCATTTCTCTCTGAATTGTTCTAACTGTATATCTTCGTTCATGTTTGTCGTTTACCATATGATTTTGGCCGTCTACCAAATTAGAGGTCTGTTTATTATTGCAGCATCAATCCTCTAAATTGAAGAGCTTCCCCTCAGATCTGGCTCCCGGTGTTGTCAATGCGTACCGTGTGGTTGCAGGACAACTCGCCGAAAGACAACTCGCCCCACAAAAAGCCCGCCCCAAGACAACTCGACTCACTATCAGAAGACAACTAGCCCCGAAATTTCAGACAACTCGCCCCACTAACTTCCTGGTGCTTCCATAAAACACACTTTGCCTCCTCTATCTCCCTTCACGTGCTCCCTGGTGCCCCCAAAAACCTTTTTTGCCTACCCTCTCTGTCAACACCAACTCTGACGGTCCTACTAAATACCACAAAGACACCCTAAACACCACAAAGACACACAAAGCACCACAAAGACACACAAAGACACCACAAAGACGTAAAAAGATGTAAAAAAAGAAAAAAATATATTAGTTTTTTGAGTTGTTTGCATTATGCTAGATTTAAAAAAAAATGACAAAATCTCGCAGACACACATGTAGGTCCGAGCATCCGCCGGATCATTTCCTGCAACTAATTTTCCTGTTAATCATTTAATCTCTGGTAATTTAAAAGCATTGTCCTCTTTTGATGCCCTTTATCAAGTCGGCACCGTAAAAATTTTGTTTATTAGTAAATCGTAGTTTGTTCATGATTTGTTCTTTGACCATAATTAACTGGACAATCTCATTTCGTATGGCTAGCAGTTTGACAACTTATTGTAATATATTAACTGATTTGTAAAGTTCAAGATGAAAGAGAATAATGCGAAATTAAATTTAATGAGATTCATTGAGTCTTCGATGTTTCGAGTCACTTGAGGGTGTGGGTTCGATCCCCATGGCTGGCCATCTAAAATTACTAATAGTCTTTCGGATGAGACATTAAACTGAGGTCCCGTGTGACGGTGCTATACACCGAGCACGTAAAAGAACCAGGCGTAACTTAAGATGGGTTTCGTCCTGTATCTGCACTATCCCCCGTAACAATACTAACAGCCTTCAGGGGGCGTCGCCCATATGGGCAACCGGTGGCAACGATAAACAAACGTAAGTTCAATCAATCATGTTCTCTACCATTCAGATACTAATTTCATGATTTGAGCAACACTTGATTTGTCGTCTCCGAATTTGAGTCTGGAGGAGTCTGATATTTTTGTCGTTTTGTAAATAGCTTACAAGCTTTGCAGTGCAGAATAAGATAAAAAGAAAACGGTAAATGATAAATTGTCAACTTTGCCTTTAAATATGCAAAATTGAACTTTATAGAATGTTTTCAAGAAATATGCAAGCAAGTAGATATCGTCATCATCATTGAGAGCAGTGTAAGTATCATCATCATCATCAATCATTCATCATGGTGTTTAAATAGAGGAAATATTTGGTATATATGAAATCAGCAGAACAAGTAGAAAAATATCCGCCTGACCCTGCAGATGCTCTAGCCCACGTGCATGTCTGCATGATTTTGTCCACTTTTTTACCCTAGCATAATGCAAACAACTCAAAAAAAACTAACTTCTTTCTTTTTTTTATATGTTTTAACGTCTTTGTGGTGTCTTTGTGGTGTTTTTGTGCGTCTTTGTGTGTCTTTGTGGTATTTAGGGTGTCTTTGTGGTATTTAGTAGGACCCAACTCTGATGCCTCCGAAAACTCATTTTGTCTCCTCCCTCTCTCAACACTTACCCCCTGATGCCTCTGAAAACCCATTTTGCCTGCTGTCTCTCAGTTCTAACTCCTTGTCCTTTTTGCCTTGTGAGGAGTGAATACGATGATTGTCAAGTATTGGTGGAGGCAAAAGGAGTTTTGTGAGATGTCAGGAAGTTGATGACTCGTGCCTTTGGGGAGTCAACGTCGACTCGTATGGTACACGTCTTTCTTGGGAGTCTTAGTTGTCATTTGCATTAAGTCAGTTGCATTATAAGAATGAAGAAACATGTACCTGATCCTGAAATACGGAGTTTTTTCTTTTTTTGAAAAGCAGGCCAGCGGACAAATACCAACTCCATAACTATAAAGCCTGTTACACCCGTAGAAAGGACCGTCGAACAAGCCAAGAGTAGATTACGCCGGCAAGCTGTAATTTTAGAGCACACCACGAAAGAGCAGACTCAAAAGAGAAAACGATAGGAAGGAGATTCACCGACTACGGCAAAACTACAAAGACATAATGAACGCTGTGACAAGCTGTTTCAACTAAGGCGACAAATCTCGTTTATAGACATCTGGGATGTCAATGTTCACATTTTGTTGATTTCTCCTCCTCCCGAATTTAACGAAGACTGTCGACATGTGCGTGTGCAATTTATTTAATAAAAAGTTTAAACACAGGGACAACAAGTTACGCCATCAAAGAAATACTCACCAGACAGATCAAGATTCTGATACGGACCAGTTTGTGGACATGGATAAGCAGTCATTCGAAGTGACGAAGGAACATTATGCTGAAGACAAACGCGACTGACTATGACCCGTGGACAGTCTCATACAATTTGAAGAGATGGTGTCCAAGTTTACTCGACAGACCAATTTCGATGAAAGAGAGGCTCGTTACCGGGCCTATGAAGATCTAATACCCATTTACCGGAAAGCGTTTGTTCATAATGTAACTAGCCGGGTGATGTGGTTTAATGTCATTCAAGAGGATTTAGTATATAAAAGTGTGTGCAAAACAGCGAAAGGTTTAATCTACACTGATGATTTTGATAGAGATGAAGCTTGGAAATATGTTATTAACAAACGCACGTACCTCTTGGATTCCATCCTTGAAGACTGTAATCCGTCCACACTTCAAAATAACAATGAATTGCCAAAAAAAAAAGAGCTGATATAGTAACTAGTTAATAATGATCAGACGATTCTTTTGTTCTTTTACACACAAGGCATGCATTTCGTCATTCTGACCCCCCTCTCGCTAACTCACAGGAGTCATTCTTTAGTATACATGTCTGATCTTGATCTAGACCGATTAAAACAGAAAATTTAACTTAAGCAACACAGTCTAATACACTTCGACGTAAATTCTTCAAATTACAACCCCGGGGCCAAGAATGGCTCCGCCCCCAGGGGGTCTTACGTTTTACATAGGCTTATATAGTGAAAACTTTAAAAATTTTCTGGTTCTAAGCCATATAGCCTAAGGCTACCAAATGTGGCATGTAGCATCACCCAATGGACCTCTATTTAGATTCTTCAAATTATATCCCTTGGGCCAAAATTGGCCCCGTTTCGGGGTCTGAAGGTTTACATGGGCTTATATAGTGAAAACTTTAAAAATCTTTTGGTGTTAAACCATATGGCCTAGGGCTACCAAATTTGGCATGTAGCTTCACCCAATGCACCTCTACTAAGATTCTCCAAATCATAGCCTTGGGCCAAAATCAGCCCTGTCAGACTTCTATAGTGAAAACTTAATAAATCTTCTCGTTCCTTACCGTAAGGCCAAGGGCTACCAAGTTTTTACAATCTTCTTGTCCATATATGTCACCATACAGCCTCGACCTGTATCATGTGGTAGGCCTATGTGGCTGTATGTTGTGGACCTTTACCATTCAAGTAATTTTAGCTCTATGGTCGAAAATAGCCTCGCCTTGGGGGTCACAACTTTCAAATGGGCTCACCATCATCATGTGTCTTCTTTACCCTCGCCATGCGGCATAAAGCCATATGGCGAGTAGCTATTGGTTTTTTTATATCGATATAATTTTTCAGACCAATGGGTTTAGCTAATAGTTTTTTATTAGACGGCAACGCCATTCGCATACCTTGGGTGGTACAGTGGTCAAGTCCCTCGGCTGTATCTGGTAGCTTGATATACACCTACATGTACCTAGGTAAAATGCGTGTGCCTCACAACCAGATGGAAGTATGACGTAATTTACCTTACATTTCTCGCGCTTGACGTAATATTGTAATGCATTGCTATGTGGAGGGGTTACGCCACGGGGAATAACCAAAAAGAACTGTACTGGAGTTTGATTAAGTTCCCCCTAGAAAGGGTTAAAAGCATGAAATAAATAGAATATTTGTTTTTTTCGGTGAAAGATCGAAATTTATTTCACTCGTGAACATCATTGGTAATATTTTCACTCGTGGCTGCACCACTCATGAAAATATTACCAATGATCTTTCACTGTAAACAAGAGGGCCATGATGGCCCTGGATCGCTCACCTGAGTCAATAGGCAATATTTCACTCCACGTGCATAATTCAACTTCTGACCAATTGTCAGGTCAATTGAGCTTAAAATGTGGCCTCTAGAGCGTCAATATGGAATTTCCGTAAGTTGACCTAGTGACCTATTTTATGACCCCAGTGGACCCAATTTAAACTCATCAAAAATTTATCAAGACAAACATTCAGAAGAGTTTTCAAGTTTATTGAGCAATAAATGTGGCCTCTAGAGTGCCCACAAGGTATTTATTTAATTTGACCAAGTGACCTAGTTTATTATCCCAGGCGACCGAATCTCAAACTCATCCAATATTTCATCAAGACAAACATTCTGACCAATTTTCAAGTCAATTGAGCAATAAATGTGGCCTCTAGAGTGCCCACAAGGTATTTCTTTAATTTGACCTAGTGACTTAGTTTATGACCCCAGGTGACCCAATTTGAACTCATCCTAGATTTCATCAATACAAACATTTTAACCAATTTTCAAATCAATTGAATGATAAATGTGGCCTCTAGAGTGCCCACACAGTATTTCTTTAATTTGACCTAGTTTATGACCCAATTTAGAAATCATCTGAAAATTTATCAAGACAAACATTCTGAATAATTTTCAAGTCGTTTGAGCATAAATGTGGCCTCTAGAGTGCCCACAAGCTATTTCTTTAATTTGACCTAGTGACCTAGTTTATGACCCCAGTTGACCCAAATTCAGACTCATGTGAGATTTCATCAAGACAAACATTCTGACCAATTTTTAAGTCAATTGAGCAAAAAATGTGGCCTTTAGAGTGCCCACAAGGTATTTATTTAAGTTGACCAAGTAACCTAGTTTATGACTCCAGGTGACCCAATTTCAAACTCATCCCATATTTCATCAAGAAAAACATTCTGACCAATTTTCAAGTCAATTGAGCAAGAAATGTGGCCTCTAGAGTGCCCACACAGTATTTCTTTAATTTGACCTAGTTACCTAGTTTATGACCCCACATGACCAAATTTAGAACCATCAGAAAATTTATCAAGACAAACATTCTGAATAATTTTCAAGTCATTTGAGCATTAAATGTGGCCTCTACAGTGCCCACAAGGTATTTATTTAATTTGACCAAGTGACCTAGTTTATTACCCCAGGTGACCCAATTTCAAACTCATCCGATATTTCATCAAGACAAACATTCTGACCAATTTTCAAGTCAACTGAGCAATAAATGTGGTCTCTAGAGTGCCCACAAGGTATTTATTTAATTTGACCTAGTGACCTAGATAATGACCCAAGGTGACCCAATTTTGGACTCCCTCTAGATTTCATCAAGACAAACATTTTAATCAATTTTCGAATCAATTGAACAATAAATGTGGCCTCTAGAGTGCCCACAAGATATTTCCGTAAGTTGACCTAGTGACCTAGTTTATGACTCCAGTTGACCCAAATCCAAAGTCATCTAAGATTTCATCAAGACAAATATTCTGACCAAATTTCATGTCATTTGAGCTATAAATGTGGCCTCTAGAGTGCCCACAGAGTATTTCTTTAATTTGATCTAGGGACCTAGTTTATGACCCCAGGTGACCGAATTTCAAACTCATTGAACATGTTGTGCTCAGGTGGCCTAACAAACTTAGAACAGGTTCACTACATACCAAATATCAAAAGCTCTACGCCTTCCAGTTTCAGAGAAGAATTTGAAAGTTTTCCTTCTTTGTTCCTATGTTCAAACTTGTGACCCCTGGGGCGGGGCCAGTTTTGACCCCAGGGGCATCATATGAACAAACTTGGTACAGGTCCACTAGGAGATGCTACATACCAAATATCAAAGCTCTACGCCTTCCAGTTTCAGAGAAGAAGATTTTTAAAGTTTTCCTTTTTTGTTCCTGTTCGAACTTGTGACCCCCGGGGCAGGGCCAGTTTTGACCCCAAGGGCATCATATGAACAAACTTGGTAGAGGTCCACTAGGAGATAGTACATGCCAAATATCAAAGCTCTATGCCATCTAGTTTTAGAGAAGAAGAATTTTGAAGTTTTCCTTCTTTGTTCCTATGTTCGAACTTGTGACCCCCGGGGTGGGGCCAGTTTTGACCCCAGGGGCATCATATGAACAAACTTGGTAGAGGTCTACTAGAAGATGCTACATACCAAATATCAAAGTTCTGCGCCTTCTAGTTTCAGAGAAGAAGATTTTCAAAGATTTTGCATTTTTTTCCTTTTTGTTGCCATGGCAACCAGAGTTAAGGGTGGAATTCAATTCTTTGAACAACTTTGGTAGAGCTTCACCCAAGGAACATCCCTGCCAAGTTTCATCATGATTGGCCCAGTGGCTTAGGAGAAGAAGTTTAAAGATTTTGTTGACGGATGACGGACAAAGGGCGATCACAATAGCTCACCTTGAGCACGTTGTGCTCAGGTGAGCTAAAAACAAATATCCTCTATATATGCAGAATTTTTTCCTTTACCATCGTTTTCTTCTAAATTAAAGGCAAATTTCATTGTTTGAGCCACCCTTGATTTGTTGTCTGCAAGTGCTTTGAATTTTGACTTGTGTAAAATTTTTGTCGTGTGGTAAGGAGTTGTTAACACACAATGCATGATTGACCTTGACTTTATACTACCAGACAGTCATTGACCATTATAGTTCCCTTTAACTCTTTACCAAACGACAAAATGTTAGACTGGTCCATATTGAAAGCATTTGCAGACGACAAATTAAAAGTGTCTCGATTTATGAAATTTGCCTCTGAAAGGGTAGAAAACCTTGTGGGAAAAGGAGAAAATGCTGATAACCAGTATTTTCTCTTTTCCCAATAGGTTTTCACAAGCTTTCCTTCCCAGAGTCCTGAAAACCAGGGCTTGTTTGGTAAAGAGGTAAACACATGAGCTAACTAGAAAACCACATATAGATGCCAATGCCAGACTGCAGTTGCTTGATTTTCGATTAATATTCTAGTCAAAAAGGCACATAACTGTGTCAAAAATACTTTGATGGTTACCTTTCCTGTTGATGGTTAACAACTTGTCCAAGTTTGAAGAAAATATCTTCAGTACTAGCAGAGATATTATAAAAAGTCACTGACAATGACACAGACAACAGCAGGGCTATGACAATATCACGTTATCTTTGAAAACAGCTGGGCTAAAAATGCTTAAAAATACCTGAGATATCATAGCAAACAATACTTCTTAACTCTTTACCAAATGACAAAATTTTGGACTGGTCCAAATTGAAAACATTTGTAGACAACAAAATGAATGCGACTCAAAAATTTAAATTTGTTCTGGGAAGGGTGGAAAACATTGTTAGAATAGGAGAGAATGCTGGTTGCCAGCATTTTCCCCTTTTCCCACAATGTTTTCAAAAGGCTTCTTTCTCAGAGTCGTGAAAACCTGAGATTGTTTGGTAAAGGGTTAACTAAAACTTTTTGACTTAGGCTCTGTTTCTTAATTTTGAAATGTCCACACAAAGGATGAATCAAGGCATGGATTGATGAAAACAGAGATAATGACAATCAAAATTTCTTGAGGTAGTAAGAGGCTTGAAAAAACAGACACAAGTCATTATGAAAGAAAAACTTTTGTTTCATCGAATTGTATAATATATAGTAAAAGTTTTCTCTCTGTTTATTTACTAATAAATATCTATATCACATAAAAACTAATAAATATAATATCACCACAAATCACAACTATTTAAACCCACTTTAAACATGATTCAAACAACACTTTGACCCAACATCATAATATCTTTTCCCACCTCTTTTCTGAAGAGTACATGATATTTTTGTATGTGGATCTATTTTATATGAACAATTTCTTTCTACATTCTATTCAGTTTCAGTAATATCATTTTAGGTAATGTCAACATTCAATTAAGATGGAGATGCATGAACTTGGCAAATTCTTCACCAAACAATCTAAAGTTTTAATGACCCTCATTAAAAAGACTTCTAAAACATTGTGGGAAAAGACGAAAATGCTGGTAACCAGAATTTTCTCCTTTCCCGACATTGTTTTCTACCTATTTAACCCTTTCCCAAACAACAGTATTTCAGACAGGTCCAGTTTGAAAGCACTTGCAGAAGACAACATTTATATGGCACAAATGATGGGATTTGTATCAGATAGTCTGGAAAACATTGTGGGAAAAGGAGAAAATGCTGGTTACCAGCATTTTCTCCTTTTCCCACAATGTTTTCAAAAGGCCTCCTTTTCAGGGTCGTTAAAACTCGGGATTGTGTGGTAAAGGGTTAAGGCAAATCTCATCATCTTGGTCACAATGAAATTGTCGTCTGAAAGTTCTTTCAATTTGGATAAGGTAAAAATTTGTCGTTTGGTAAAGAGGTAAAAGGTACAAAGGATGTAAAAGTCCATAATGCACAAAACCATTGCAAAAAAAAAATGCAATGGGTTGGGTATGCTTTTCTATACTTTAACCCTTTACCGAACAATCCCTGGTTTTTACGACCCTGAGATAGAAGCCTTTTAAAAACATTGTGGGAAAAGGGGAAAATGCTGGTAACCAGCATTTTCTCCTTTTCCCACAATGTTTTCTACCCTGCTGGAAACAAATTTCAATTTTTGAGTTACGTTTATTTTGTCGTCTGCAAGTGCATTCAATTAGGACCAGTCTAAAATTTTGTCGTTTGGTAAAGAGTTAATAAGGCAAAATGCTATTTTGATAACTACATGTAGAGTTTTTAGCGTAGGGTGAATTAAGGTTCAAAAACCTGATGATGTTCCTTAACTCTTTACCAAAAGACAAAATTTTAGACTAGTCCAAAGTGAAAGTATTTGCAGACGACAAAGTAAATGTGACTTGAAAATTGAAATTTGTGTTGGGAAGGGTAGAAAACATTGTGGAAAAAGGAGAAAATGCTGGTTACCAGCATTTTCTCCTTTTCCAACAACGTTTTCAAAGGCCTCTTTCTCAGGGTCATTAAAAGTCGGGATTGTGTGGTACAGAGATAATTATACATGTATATGTAAAAAATATAAGTAAAGAACTGAGCCTGAAATTGAAGGAAATTGACACCCCAAACATGATTAGAAAATATTTGTAATAAAATATAGCAATTCTTTGAATATTTACCTAAAGTTTTTACCAAACATTCTTGTGTTCTTCTGACTCTGCAGACATAGACTTTTCAAATCTTTGTGGGAAAAGGAGAAAATGCTTGCAACCAGCATTATCTCCTTTACTCAGTGTTTTCAAAAGCCCTCTCTTAAAGGGTCATAAAAAATACAAGACTGTTTGGTAACCAGTTAACCCTTTACCAAACCACAAAAATATGGACTTGATCGAGTTGAACGCATATGCAGACGCCAATTCAAATGTGGCTCAAATGATGAAATTTGTCTTTGATAGGGTTGAAAACATTGTGGGAAAAGGAGAAAATGCTGGTCACCAGCATTTTCTCCTTTTCTCACAATGTTTTAAAAGGCTTCTTTCTTCAGGGTTGTTAAAACTCAGGATTGCTTGGTAAAGGGTTAATTATTAAATCCAGCCTAAGTTCAGGTTCACCTCCAACCAATAAATGCAAGCACTGTTGATATTATGATTATATAAGTGGTACTCTGGCAAAAGGGGTTTAACGCATCTTCTTGATGCATCATACTAAGCAAGTCATCATAATTATGGATCCGTGAAATCTTGTCTAATGAATGACTGAATCATGTGCTAGAATGGTCCTTTTACATGTAGAAAATTTACAAAGAGCAAAAAGTTTTGACACAAGTCCGCCTGCCAGGACTGCACAGGCTGACATGGGTGGATATATTTTGCAGATGCATTAAACCCCCTATTCACAAAACAAGACTCTTAGATATGGCCTGCAACATGCGAAAAGGGGCATTCTGACATTTGCGTAAAGTGTCGTCTCGGATCAGCAGTCCACGCAGGCTGATCCGAGACGGCACTTTACGACTAAATTAGATTTTGTCCCAAAGTAGACTTGCCCAAAATAGAAAATTACATAAAAACGAAAAGTACTGTTTCAGATAAGTCTGCACAGGCTGCGTAGACTGATCCGAGACAACACTTTACCCAAATGTCCGAATGCCCCTTTTCGCATGTTGCAGGCCATATATAATTCGAAAACAATTTATACAATTATTGAAGCAATTTTAAGTCTGTTTTGGATCAAAACACCAGTATCTCATAAAACGACAAAGAATGTAGATGAAAGATGGGGCAAATGAGAAATTGCCCCATGATGAGAATATTTTTCTAGGGTAACAACAATGTCACAAACATAAACTATTGATCTACAAGATGGAACAGGTAAAAAAATCAACAGAATTTCAAAAGAACTTCAAAAATAGAAAATTTCAAAGGAACTTACAATCAATTACAGACAATTTAACTCTTTTTACCAAATGACAAAATCTTTGACTTGACCAAGTTGAAAGCAATTGCTTATAACAAATGTGGCTAAAATACTTGGATTTTTCTCTGAAAGGATAGAAACTATTGTGGGTAAAGGAGAAAATGCTGGTTACCAGCATTTTCTCCATTTCCCACAATGTTTCCTAAAGCCTTCTAACTCAGGTTTTGTAACACACTGGATTGTTTGGTAAAAGGTTATAAGTTAACCCTTTACCACACAATCTCAAGTTTTAACGAACATGAGAAGTCGGCCTTTTGAAAATATTGTGGGAAAAGGAGAAAATGCTAGACTATCTGATTCAAATCCTATTATTTGTGTCATATATAAATTTTGTCGTCTACAAGTGCTTTCAAATTGGACCAGTCTAAATACTGTCCTATGGTTAAGAGTTAAAAGAAATGCAGAATAGCACCTGGAGACTAGAGTAAATATTGTAGAGCACTAAAAATCAACAAACCAACATTTAGAAAAAAAGAAATGGTAAGTTGTCTAGGACAAACAATTTTCTCGAGCACCAAAATGAATGTAACAGCAAAATCAAATCTAGTTTTTTAACACAATTTCTTTTTCAATTTGTTCACTAAATATATACATGTATTGAAAAACAAGAGGGTCATGATGGCCCTGTATCACTCCACTGGCTAATAAGTACAAACCAAACACACCAAACGTTACAATTCTAGTCCAAATGGTTTCCAACAAATAGACTTATAAAGTTTTCTCTAAAAAACCCATCTGAAAATTGTGACCCCAGGATGAGGCCATTTTTTTTAACATAGAGCTATAGCTATTTGAATTCTGGTAGGACTCCACAAAATACAGATACATACTAATTGATACAAGTCTAGGCCATATCGTTATAGACAAGAAGATTTTCAACATTTCCTCAATAATAAACCCTGTAACACATGACAGGCTGAGCTTATTTCAATTCAAGGACTAATTTTGAACAAAATCAAAAGAGATCCACTACATGAAGCTATGTGCCAAATTTGGTATCCCTAGGCTTTGCAGCTAGGAACAAGAAAGTTTTTCAAGCGTTCACTATTTAAGCCTGTGTAAAACTTGTGACCCCCCGGACATGGCTAATTTTGAACCCAGGGCTATAATTTGACAATCTTAGTAAAAGTCCATTAGGTAAAGCTACATGCCAAATTTGGTTTGGTCAAAATTGGATTGGTAGTTTCAGAGAAGAAGTTTGAAATAAAAGTTAACAAAGTCAAACAACAGACAATGGGCCATGACATACGCTTGTTGGCCTTCGGCCAGTGGAGCTAAATACTGTAGCAACTCTGACCTTTAATAGACCTAAAGAGTG
Organism: Hippopus hippopus; assembly: GCA_946811185.2. Taxonomy (NCBI): domain Eukaryota; kingdom Metazoa; phylum Mollusca; class Bivalvia; order Cardiida; family Cardiidae; genus Hippopus; species Hippopus hippopus. The sequence goes on along the minus strand of OX328109.1, from coordinate 35,273,042 downwards.
CTTCATTAGCAGGATGGACTTTTGAGTCAGGAAAAATCCCCCTCTTTAACTTTTACAGGCATCAGAGTCACATTTGATTTGTGGTCTGAACATTATTTCAATTTGGCCAAATCTAAAGTTTTGTCGTCTCTTTACTACACAATTCCAAGTTTTCACGACCCTGATAAAGATAGCTTTTGAAAACATTGTGGGAAAAGAAGTAACCAGCATTTTGTTCTTTTCCCACAATGTTTCTTACCCTTCAACAAAAAATTTCAATTTCTAAGTCACATTTATTTTTACGTCTGCAAGTGCTTTCAATTTGGACAAGTGTAAAGTTTTGTCATCCAGTTACAACTTAATACACTTCAGAGAATGCTTTCGCGAGACTATCTTAACCCATATTGTGTCCATCTAAACTTCAACTGTATTTCGCGGACAATGAAGATCCAGATCACAATGCACAAGACATACTGTATGATCTTTCATCTTCACTATCAAACATTTTGCAACAGGTTATAAGTTAACAAAACAAAAGCAAAAATTCAAAGAAGAGGTATAAATAGGCATTGAGCATTTTATGATTAACTATACCAAGAAACAAAATTTTAGACGTGTCCAAATTGTAAACATTTGCAGGAGACAAAGGTACCTCAAATGACAGAATTTGTCTGTGATAGGGTGAAAAACATTGTGGGAAAAGGAGAAAATGCTAGTTACCAACATTTTCCACACCATGTTTCCAAATGCCTTCTACCCCTGGGTCGTTCAAACATGTAATTGTTTGGTAAATGGTTAGTATGTGTTCTGATCATCGTACATGTCATTATGCATTGTACAGGAAATCTGTTTATTTCAAGCCGAGTCCCAATAGCTCAGTCGGTAGCGTACAGGACTTGAGAACAGGGGGTCGTGGGTTCAATCCGTGGCTCGGCCAATTTCTTTCCGAGGATTGATGATAGTCATTGCGACAGGATTCATTCCTCTCTCACCGCTGACCGTTGTTTTGATGATGGTTATGTGGGAAAGCAGCCAGTAGCTTGGAAAGAATATTGTGCGGAGTACTGGTAAAAGAAACTCCAGGAAAGCATGGATAGCTGCACTGGCCGCCGCGATATAACTGAAATAATGTTGAAAATGGCGTTAAACACCATAAAATCACTGTTTATTTCAACCTTACTTAACAACCCTGAGATAACAGGCATCAGAAAATATTGGAGGGAAAAAAGGGAAAATGCTAGTTACAAGCACTTACTCTATTTTCCACAATGTTTTCTTCCGTAAAACAGACAGATTCTCCAATTTGTGACATATTTGACGACTGCGATTCCTTTGAATTTGGACTTTTACATTTTATAAGACAAATTCTTAAATTTGACACGCATTTAATTTGACGTCTGCAAATACTTTTAATTTGACAAGTCCAAAATTTTGTGTTGTAAAAAGTTATACAATTGCAATAAACACTTCATTTCAAATAACATAGTATGTAGCAAAGGATATGTCTTGAGCAAACAGTGAAGAAGCAGGTCTGGTCGCTTATATGAGCAATCAGATCTACCCATGCACTTTCTTTAAAAAGAAATACATTAATAAATATATTACTTAACCCTTTAACAAACAATCCCAGGTTTTCACGACCCTAGAAAGAAAGCCTTTTAAAAACATTGTGGGAAAAGGAGAAAATGCTGGTAACCAGCATTTTCTCCTTTTCCCATGTTTTCTACCCTTTCAAAGATAGAAATCATCATTTAACTCATTACCAAACGACAAAATTTTAGGTTTGTCCAATTCGAAAGCATTTGCAGACGACAAAATAAAAGTGACTGAAAATTTGAAATTTGTTTTGTGAAGGGTAGAAAACATTGTGGGAAAAGGAGAAAATGCTGGTTACCAACATTTTCTCCTTTTCCTACAATGTTTTCCAAAGGCTTCTTTCTCAGGGTCGTCAAAAGTAGGGACTGTGTGGTAATGGGTTAAGCAACATTTGTCATCTGCAAAAGCTTTCAACTTGGACTGGTCTACATTTTTGTTGTCTTGTAAAGAGTTAAAGGATAACCAAGAGCACTCTATGCAGGTGCCAAAGCTTGGCTGTGGTTGCTTTTTCAGTTAAGTCTAAAAAGGGGCATAACTGTGTCAAAGATATTTTAAGAGTTACTTGCCCTTTTTGTATTGGTTATCTATTAAATTGTTAACAACCAGCCCAAGTTTGTGGTAAATATCTTCAGTACCAACAGAGATAACAAAAAATGTCAAAGTTTTTGCACGCTAACAACAACTTTAACCCTTTACCGCACGACAAAGTTTTAGACCTGTCCGAAATGAAAGCATTTGCAGATGACAGTTTCAATGTGGCTCATGTGAAATTATTTTTCTTTGAAAGGGTAGAAAACATTGTGGGAAAAGGAGAAAATGCTGGTAACCAGCATTTTTTCCTTTTCCCACAATGTTTTCGAAAGCCTTCTCTTTCAGGGGCGTTAAAAGTCATCATCATGTGGTAAAGGGTTTTAAGGATAACAACAGTGATATATCTTGATGTATTCTCCAAAAGCAGCTAAGCTATTGCCAGTTTATTTAACCTGACCCAGGTCAACATCATTTACATTAATTAGAATTCTACCGGTATTTTTACCCTCGGCATCACATGGGGCTGCCTTCCGCATATGTTCTGAATGGTCATTGAGTTCGTACAGCATGCGGGAATCAAATTAAATTACTTATCTGTACCTTCCGGTGTATATATATAACTTCTCGATTAACAGTCAGAGTTCTAATCATAACCCTACTTATTTAATCAGCATAAAGGTTAGGATCAGGTTAAATACAGTAGGTAACAGTAAATTTACTTATCCAACTAAAGGATTGACTTATTTTTACACCATAATTGTGGTATTTTTGACCTTCAAAAAACTATCATAAATTGTAGTGATGATAATTAATTGGTTGACTGACTGTATGGTGTTTACCGCTGTTTTCAATATTATTTCTGTTATATTGCAGCCGCCAGTGCACCCATCTAAGCTTTACTGGAGTTTCTTTTACCAGTACTCTGCACAATCTTCTTTGCTATCTACTGGCTGCTTTCCCAGTTGCACTGAGGATAAACATATGAAGGAAAGGAATTGGTTTTTCAACAGTCTGCTCCCTTTCTCACAATATTTTCTGAAGCTGTCCACCCAAAGGGCATCAACTGTGGTACATGTAATTTGTGTGTCTAGTTATGTGCTTGTCTGTTATTAGTGCATTATAGTAAATTTACTTTTTTTACCCAACCAGGCAACAAAATTTTGGACTGATCCAAATTGAAAGAATTTGCAGATGACATAATCAGATATGGCAGCAATGATTGGCTTAGTCCTTAAGAGTGTAGAAAATATAGTGAGAAAAGGAAAAGATGCTGGTCACTTGCATAATCTCTTTTCTCATACAATGTTTTCAAAAGGCTTTCTTCCCCAGGTTTGTGGTAATAGAAAATTGTTTAGTGAAAGGTTAATGCTATAATGTCTATAATTACATCCAACAAACTGCAACAAGGGATATATGAAACGAGGCAATCATATGCAACAACAGCACCTCAATGGAGCCCCCAATGAAGGAATACAGACAGAGACATACTCTCATCTCTACTGATATGCTTCAGTTTATATACCTATATGAGTGCCAAAACATTTTGCCTAAAGCCCATATTATTAACGTTTATTTGAGGGAAGTAATTGCACTATAAAGCATAACACTATACACATATGATATTGTAACCAAGACACAGTTTCTTACCCCCTGCCCTTTCTTTCCCCCCTTTCGAGTCAAATCAAGGTTGAACTGTACATAGACTATAACATTAGACAGTGTGTTATTATGCCCTAGGTCAATAACATACTAAAACCAGCTGAATAGAATTTTCATCTAGCAACATACAATTCAAAAAACATTTTGGCAACATAAGACATAATGTGAGATGTTGCTTCTTGATGTCTCTTGTTAACCCTTTACCCAACAATCCTAAGTTTTAACAACCCTGGAAAAGAATCCTTTTGAAAACATTTTGGGAAAAGGATAAAATGCTGGTAACCATCATTTTATCCTTTTCCCACAATGCTTTCTACCCTTTTAAAGACAAGTCATACTGTTTAACCCATTACCACACAATCCCTACTTTTGACGACCCTGAGAAAGAAGCCTCTTGAAAACATTGTGGGAAAAGGAGAAAATGCTGGTAACCAGCATTTTCTCCTTTTCCCACAATGTTTTCTACCCTTCACAAAACATATTTCAAATTTTCAGTCACTTTTATTTTGTCGTCTGCAAATGCTTTCGATCTGGACAAGCCTAAAATTTTGTCGTTTGGTAATGAGTTAAGACACGTTCAATTTGTTGTCTGCAAATGCTTTCAATTTAAACATGTCTATAAATTTGTTGATAAAAAAAGAGTCAGATGCTTGCGACCACAACCATTTCTTACACAACAACAACCTAAATTTCTCATGTTACTATTTAAAACTTCAGCTAACAGCAAAATTTCAGACTGGTCCAAATTCAAAGCATTTGCAGACGACAAAATAAATGTGACTGAAAAATTGAAATTTGTTTGGGTAGGGTAGAAATTTTGTGGGAAAAGAAGATATGCTTGTTACGAGCATTTTCTCCTTTTCCCAAAATATTTTCAAAAGCTTTTAACCTCAGGGTCATTAAAAGTCGGGATTGTGTGGTATAGGATTAACCCTTTACCAAATCAGCAAATCTTAGACTTGCCCAAATTGAATGCACTTGCAAACAATATATCAAATATGGCATCAAAAATAGAATTTGCCCTTGAAAGTGTAGAAAAATTTGTGGGAAAAGGAGAAAATAATGGTTACCAGCATTTTCTCCTTTTCCCACAATGTTTTCAAAATCCTTCTTTCCAGAGGTCGTTTTAACTTGTAATTGTATGGTTAGGATTTAAAAGTTCTATAAACTAAGAATCTAGATCTAGAGACATTTTTTTTTCAATTGACTAAAATTTCTGACTAAATGCTATCTCTCAAAATCACATAAATCTACCTTCTTCTTCAAAATATGTCCAACATTATCTAAAGCCAGGAATGTTACGGTTTTGGCATCAGCAGGTATATTCTGTACCCGGGATAACTTCATCGTGAATTCTGTGGGCGGAGTTTCTGACAGGAACTCCCAGTGATGGAAAACCACACCCTCCGGATCACTGCGTAACTCCACTAAACGTAAACCATTACAGGACTTTATGCGAGATCTGAAATAAAGAAATCAAAGTGGACCCCAAATATGTCAAAAACATAGATACCTCTGAAAAAGAGGAGTCAATACTAACATAGTAACAGTCTCTTACAACATAGACATAGATACATGTACCTCTGCAACAGGGATCAATACTAACACAGTAACAGTCTTTTACAATCACGAGGTCATCAAAATTTTGGAAGGAACACCAAGATCTGTATTCACTTACCACTCTTATTCTCCAGAATTTTCTAAATTTGAAAGCAACACAACTTCTGATTGGCTAAACCATTTTCTAAATTTGGAAGTAACACAACTTCTAATTGGCCAATCAGAAGTGTTACTTTCAAATTTAGAATATCTTGAAGAGTAAGACTGAGAATACTCCTAAGAATGGTTGCTGAATACGGACCCTGAAATTTATTACATTACAGACTGAGTTATCTAAAGCTTTGTTAAAGGCCAAAAATAAACAATGCAAGTTAAAATGCAATTAAATATAAATCACAATCAATGTAAAAGTACATGTATGGAACAGTTACTATTGTGACGATGACAATCTGTTTTTCATACAGTCAGTCCAAGTATTATTTGCTGTCACTAAAATGAATTTTAAAATCAGGTAAAATGTAAACGAGAGATACAGCGAGCTCACAACTTTTGACCTAGTTATTAAATTCATTTTTCTGCTAACAACTAACACTTGGACCAACAGTATAGTAACAGATTCTCATCTTCAAAATAATTTCCATACTTTTAAAAGGTATGATTTAAATGCAAATGCAATTTAACACCCACACTGTTTACTTTTGACAGCTATTGGGCCTTTAAATAATGGCTTTGGTAAATACCTGTTTTAAAAAGCTAATGTTGTTTTCTGGTAAAGAGCTCAGAGCCCTAATTACTTTTTTACCGCACAATGCCGACTTTATATGACCCTGAGAAAGAGGCCTTTTGAAAACATTGTGGGAAAAGGAGAAAATGCTGGTAACCAGCATTTTCTCCTTTTCCCAAAATGTTTTCTACACTATTAAAGAAAAATTGCACCATTTCAGCGACAATGAATTGGTTGTCTGCAAATGCTTTCAATTTGGACGAAGGTAAAATTTTGCGGTCTGGTAAAGGGATAATGAAAGGTGGCGTCATTATTTGAGTGTATAAATCTTACCCTGCCAATGAAAAGTGTTTTCTTGAGTCTACCTTGACATACTTATTGAACCATCTGAAAATAGCCAACAAAATAACTATTGACTTGAGTCAAGCTCTGTAAAAAGGGGGCTTGATGCATCTGCAAAAATTATTGACTCAGGTCGCCCTGCGCAGTCTACGCAAGTTTGCCTGAGTCAAAACTTTTTGCTTTCCCTAAATTTTCTGCATGTCCAAGGACCATTCTACCTCAGGGTTTCAGTCATTTGTTAGACACACTGGATTTTATGGATCCATAATCATGTAATGACTTGCTTGGTACAATGCATCACCAAGATGCATTAAGCTCTCTTTTGTTAAAGAATGGCTCACTTGAGTGTTTGTGATGTCCTTTAACCCTTAACTCTTTACCAAACGACAAAATTTTAGACTCGTCCAAATTGAAAGCTTTTGCAGACAACAAAATTAATGTGACACAAAAACTGAAGTTTGTTTTGGGTAGGGCAGAAAACTTTGTGAGAAAAGGAAAAAATGCTGGTTACCAGCATTTTCTCCTTTTCCCACAATGTTTTCAAAAGGCTTTTTCCTCAAGGTCATGAAAACCAGGGATTGTTTGGTAAAGAGTTAACCAAAATTTTAGACACTTCCATATTAAAGGAATTTACAGATGACAATTCAAAGAATTTTCAGAAGATTTGTCCTTGAGTAGATAGAAGACATCGTGGGAAAAGAAGAAAATGCTGGTTACAAGCATTTTCTGCTTTTCCCATAATTTTTGAAAAAGCATATCTTCCCAGGGTCGTTAATTAGGAACTGTTTGGTATAGGGTTAAACCTTTACAAAACATTCCAGTAACAAAAGACTAGGGACAACCATAAGGAGGAAGGCTTTTGAACACAACTTGAGAAAAGGAAAAAATGCTGGTAACCAGCAATATCTCCTTTTCTAATGTTTTTTACACTTTCACAGGCAAATCTCATCATCTATAGCTACATCTAATTTGTCATTTGCAAATTTACTGTAAATGTTTTGGAATTGGACAGGTATAAAGTTTTGTCTCCTTGTAAGGAGTTAAGTTATTACCTCCCAAAACAAATTTCGCAGCAGACGACAGTCATAGCATCCTGTAAAGTTATAAATGTCAAAATATTGTGACAAATGGAGAAATAGTTTGGTACAAGCTGTTCCTCCTCATCTCACAATTTTTTGGTCAGCTGGGGGTACTAGTACACTGTTAGTATTTAACTCTTTACCAAACGAGAAATACATGTATTTAGACTGGTCCAAATTGAAAGCCATTTGCAGAGAACAAATGAAAAGTGTCTTAAACAATGGAATTTGTCTGTAAAAGAGCAGAAAATATTGTCAGAAAATAAAAAAAATTCTCATTTTCCCACAATATTTTCAAAAGCTTTCTTTTAGAGAATAGTTAAAACTTGTGATTGTGTGGTAAAGGGTTAAACATAATTGAAAAAAATGTTGAAGCATGGTATGATAGCTATGAACCATTCAACATAAAACCTCTTCTCATCTTCAACAAAAAGAGTAAAAAAAAAATATCCAAATTTTGAGCATCTTACTTCAACTATCACTATACAGGCAGGTTTTTCTAACACTTTACCCAACAATCACGTGTTTTAACGACCCCGAGGAAGAAAGCTTTTGAAAAAAAAAAACATTGTTGGAATAGAAGAAAATGTTGGTAACCAGCATGTTCTCCTTTTCCCACATTGTTTTCTACCCTATCAAAGACAGAAGTCATCTATTTAGCAGCATTTAATTTGACGACTGCATATGCTTTCAATTTGGTCCAGTCAAAAATTTTGTCGCTTGATAAATCAGTTTCAATTGATCTCTTGGATGGGTGCTGAACACTTCACCATACAACAAAGTTTCTGACTGATTCTAAGGAAAAAAAAAAACTGCAGAAAACAATAAAATGATATTCAAATAAAGGGATTAGTCTTTACAAGGATGGAAAAAGCTGTGGGTAATGTAGAAAGCGTTGATTACAAGCGTTTTCTTTTTCCATATTGTTTTCAAAAGCCCTCTGTGGACTGTTTAAACACAAGATAAAACTTTAAATGGCTAAGATAACTTAAACAGCTTTTACATTATCACATGCTTGACCAGTCAGGATATAAAAGAGCCATACTCTGGCAAAAGGGGGTTTAATGCATCTCTGTGATGCATTGTACCAAGCAAGTCATTAAATAATGAGGGATACATAAAATCTATTTTGACTAACAACCGACTGAATCCTGTTTTGACACCGGACTGTGCCTGCTGATCTGAGTCGATACTTTCTGCAGATCCATTAAGCTCCCTTTTGCAAGAGCATGGCTCAAACATTTTGTATTAAGAAGAAACTTTACCTGTGAAATCGCAGTAATACAGCAGATGATCTGTACCAATGTGCCCCATCATCCACATACTGTATATTGGGTAAACATAATTCTGTCGGTGAATTTGGCAACATGGATGGAATGGTGCGAGTAGGAGACTGGGAATTATGGGAAATAGAACTGCTATTTGAACTGTTACTGGAGTGTCTCTCTGGAAAACATGACAACTTTCTAATGAACTAATGATTCACCTGACGGTCTCATTAGCAGTGTCTATTCTAGAAACTGAAAATGATGGGGGGATTTTCCCTCCTCCTTTTAAAAAAAGAGTTTTTTTTAAAAAGAGGAGGGACAATTTTCAACAAGTTCCCAAAAAAGTGGGGCGTTTTGGACTGTGCCATTTTGACCCACTCCCTGTCAAAGAAGGTTACTGTAATGGACATAATACATGTACCAGTATGTTGAGAAAACAGCTTTAGCAATGATGCTGTTTTATTCAAAACAGCCATATTTTCTGCAAGTCAAGAGTAAATTCTTTGTTTTGAAACTTTTTTCATTGCTTATTTTTCATGTAGGACCATCATGCATTGGGGCTACATTTATCCAAGATCTGTAAAAAATAAGCGTGAATCCCACAATCGTGCATCCTAGAATAGACAATACATTGGTAAAACCCCTTATCAACACTTGTATTTGTCTTAGGAAGATGGCTATAGAAAATACCTGTAGGAAAGAGAGAAAATGCTGACAACTAGTATTTTTATCTTTTCCCACAATATTTTTGACTTTTTCATTAACAAACTTGATCATCTGATAACTATTTGATTTGTTGTATGCAAAATTATGATGCTTTCAGTGGGGACAAGTTAGTGATCATGAATTTTTTACTGAAAGAAATCAACAGCTGACAACTTGAAGAACAAAATTTCAATCACTGAATCATTTTCAAATACATGTATATTAAACAGAAGTGAAAAATTAGGTTTTACATTACATACTACCAAATAAGGAGTTTACTATGAAAAAAAAATTACAAGCTAATGTAATTTGAGATAAAATGATGCTATAGCAACAGATGTATACCTCTCCTACAATGTTTTGCCAGAAGTTGTCCAGACTCCCCAAGAGTGACCTCTGTTACCATCTCAAAACTCTTGTCTTTTGTAATAGTTTGGTGTGTCTGACTTCCATCATAATTCTTCACACTTATACTGACTATCTGTTGTACAGGGAGGGGCTTGAAACCTTGCTCCACCTTAAACACCAAAGGGGGAGGAGCTATGTAAATATTGCTGCTGTTGCTGTTTCTCCTAGATAAAGGCTGTAAAACAGAAAACAGGAAAATATTAATATTTATATGGTAAACATGTCTGACTTCCATCAAAATTTATAACACACTGACTGTTTCTTACACACTTGGAGGGGCTTGAAACCTTGCTCCACCCTAAAGTTAACATCAAAGCCTTCTCCTTCAAGGTCATCGAAAATTGGGATTGTGTGGTAAAGGGTTAGGCAGAGAAGAAAATTTATGGAAAAATAACATAATGTATAGGTATGTGGGTTTAATTTGACCATAAACTTTACATACAGACAATAGATTGTCTTTAAGCCAGTTTCTTTGCCTTTACTCTGTATCAGCCGACAAATTTTATAACCTGTTTATACAGAAAATATGAAATTCAGAGGACAAATTAAATATGGCTCTGAAAAGACTGTCATAGAAAGGGTAGACCTTTTATCCAGGGAAAAGGAGAAAATGCTAGTCTTTAAAAATATCCTCCTTTTCCAACAATGTTTTCAAAAGCCTTCCTCAGGATCGTGAAAACACAGGATCCTGTGTTAAAGAATTATTTCATGACAAAGTATAATTTTGTCTGGGTACCACAATATTCCTTTTAACATCTACTTCTGTTTCCATAGAAACAAAATATTTCCTTTCAGTTCACTTGAACCTTTGAAGGCTAATATACCACACTGTAGTAAACAATCCCAAGTTTTAATGGCCTTGAGAAAGAAGGCTATTAAAAATATTAGTGGAAAAGGATGAAATGCTGGTTACCTGCATTTCATCCTTTTCCCACAATGTTATCTACCCTTCCTAACACAAATTTCAATGTTTGAGTTGGATTTATTTTGTTGTCTGCAAATGCTTTCAATTTGGACAAGTCTAATATCTTACCATAATTGTGGTAAAGACCTAAATGAACTCTACAGGAAAGGCCATTATGTCTTAGGCAAGTGCATTTTCAGAATTTAACTCTTTACCAAACGACAAAATTTTAGACTTGCCCAAATTGAAAGCATTTGCAGATGACAAAATAGATGTGTAAAAAACTAAAATTTTGACGTGGGAGGGATAGAAAATGTGGGAAAAGGAGAAAATGCTGGTTAAAAATCTTTTCTTCTATTCCCACAATGTTTTGAAAAGTTTTTCTCAGGGTCATTTAAAGTCAGGGTTGTGGAGTATAGACATTTTTTATAAATCCTTCTCACCTTTTTAAAAGGACTCCCATAACAAACATCTGTATATCTTCTAGCACTGTGTTCCAGCACCATATTCTCAGTGTGACCTTCACCTCTGTCCATAGATGAACTCCTTGATGACCGGTCATGGTTGCTATAGCGATGATCACTACTACTTTGGTCCTGGTTGCTATGGCTTGGAGGTGACTTGGATCTTTGTACAATGAACACTTTATGTAGATCATCAAAACCTCTGGCCATGATACCAGAAGGTGTATGGGCGAGGTCAAACGTGTGACCTAATTCATGTAGAGAGGCACCTAGACCGGTTGCATAGTTGGCCCAATAGTATTCTCTGAAAATACAAGAACTCATGTCATTTCATTCATGTCATTCTAGCGTCTCACCCACTGGAATCAGAATACAGACAACTTTTTTCCAATCATGCAGAAGACAACTTTTGCACTCATCATGGAAAACAGAGAAAATGTTGATGAAAATGTGATTCAAGGACCTTTTTCCATCTTGAAGTGCACAATTTTTGAAAACATAGTTGCAAAAGGAGAAAATGCTCACAATGAGGAATATCTCCTTCTTCTACAATATTTTCAAATGTATTCATGCACCTTCAATACAATTTAATGGTCCATATTTACAAGTATTTTTAACCCTTTACCATACAATGCTGACTTTAAACGACCCTGGAAAAGAAGCCTTTTGAAAACATTGTAGGACAAGGGGAAAATGCTGGTAACCAGCATGTTCTCCTTTTCCCACAATTTTTTCTACCCTATCAAAGAAAAACTGCACCATTTGAGCCACACTGAAATTGTCATCTGCGAATGCTTTCAATTTAGACTAGTCTAAAATTTTGTCATCAGGTAAATATTTAAAGATGTCTCCTACTGGCGATCAGCAACATGACTATTGCATATATCTTACAATATATCAGACTATGTGATGGTCATGATCAAACTATGTGTACATCACTACTGCACAGTATAATCTTAATCTACTCTATCCACGAAGGTATCATAAATCTTTACTGAATGACAAAATGATCAGATTGTCCAACTTGAAAGCATTTGCTGATGAGGAAAAAAAAGTGACACAAAAAAAAATAATTTCTCTTTGGTTGGACAGAAAACATTGTGGGAAAAGGTGAAAAGCATTTTCAGGGTTGTTCAAACTTGGGACCTTGTGGTAAAGGGTTGAAGTCTGTCCCAGGCATACTCACGTTTTATCTGTAACAAACAATTAGTATAATTGCCATGTTTGGTAGATCTGGTTCCAACAGGACCACAGGAGAAGCAGTATCGCTCTTCACAAGATGACAAAATTTGGCCTTTCCAAATTAGAAGCATTTGCAGACAACTATTTTAAATGTGTATCAGATATTCTCCCTTCCCATCAATGTTTTCTACCCTGTCAAAGACAAGGTCCATCATTTGAGCCACATCTAAATTGTCTTCTGCAAATGCTTTCAATTTGTGCAAGTCTACATTTTTGTCGTGTGGTAAAGAGTTAAGGGTTTCCTCTTTACCAGATGACACAACAACTATAGACTCATCCATACTGAAAGCAAATTGCGGACCACTTATTAACCCTTTACCGCACAATGCAGACTTTTAACGATCCTGGGAAAGAAGCCTTTTGAAAACATTGTGGGAAAAGGAGAAAATGCTGGTTACCAGCATTTTCTCCTTTTCCCACAATGTGTTCTACCCTATCAAAGAGAAATTGCACCATTTGTGCCACATTAAAATTGTCGTCTGCAAATGTTTTCAATTTGGACAAGGCTAAAATTTTGTCATCTGGTAAAGGGTTAATATAGCTCAAATGAATGATATGTCTTAAAATGAGAATAAAACATTGTTGGACAAGGAGAAAATGCTAGTTACAAGCATTTCCTCCTTTTTCAACAATGTTTTGAGAAGTCTTCTTCTAAAGGGTCATCAAAACATGGGATTTTTCACAAAAGATCAAAATACTGACGGGAATATTATCTGCTAATGTAGTTATGCTCTTCCATGACTCTCTACCGAACGGCTTTAGAAATTTTAGACATGTTCGAATTAAAAGCATTTGCAGATGACAAATCAAATATGACTGCAATAATGAAACTTGTCAGAAAAAGGGTAGGAACATTATGGGAAAAAGGAGAAAATACTGGTTACAATAGGCTTTTTTCTTAGTGTCGTTGTAAAAACTTATGATTGTGTGATAGATCTAAAGAGTTAAAGCACACTGCAGACAAAAACATGCTCAAAAATCCATAAATTGTGACATCCAATCCACCCACAAAATCAATAAATCCTGATACAGAAATACTGTTTATTGGAGACATCAGAACATTTCTGGGTTAACACTTTTCTTTGATTCAATTTCAATTTCCTTTCCAAAGTAAAAGACAAGCTTAATCCTTTACTAAACAATCAAGTGTTTTGGAGATCCTGTGGAAGAAAGACAGTTCGTAAACACTGAAGTGAAAGAAGAAAATGCTATGTAACCAGCAGAAAATATTTTTCTTCTTTTCCCGCAATGGTTTCTTCCCTTTTGAACACAAATCCCATCATTTGAGCCATATTTCAATTGTAGTCTGCAAAATTGATGCTCTGAATTTAGACTCGTCTAAAATTTTGTCTTCTGGTAAAGAGTGAAAAAAATATGCTTTTAGAGCTTTTGTCCATTCTTTAACTCTCTACCCAGATGACAAGATATCTGACTTCTCTACACCCTAAACTAAAGCATTTTGCAGCACAAAGATTTAAATGTGGCTCATATTAGGCCTGCAACACGCAAAAAGGGGCATTCAGACATTTGTGTAAAGTGTCATCTCGGATCAGCAGGTGCAGTCCACTCAGGCTAATCTGAAACGACACTTTCCGTTTTTATGTAATTTTTTTTTTTTTCGCAAGTCTACTGTAGCTCAAAATCTAATGTACATGTATATGTAAAGTACCGTCTCGGATTAGCCTGTGTGGACTGCGCAGGCTGATCCAAGATGACACTTTATGCAAATGTCCGAATGCCCCTTTAAGCGTGTTGCAAGCCATTATAGGATATGTCTTTGAAAGTGTAGAAAACATTGAGGGAAAACAAGAAAATGCTGGATGATACATGTACCAGCATTTTCTTGTTTTCTCACTATGTTTTCAAAGGCCATTTTCCTCAAGGTCACTAAAACATGAGATTGTTTGGTGACTGGTTAATCTGTGTACTGGAACGTTTGTCAGCGACAAGACCAGACAGAGTGACTATCTTGGGCATGATAATAAATAAATTATGACTCTGTCCTTGGAGTGCTACTCACCACCGAAGTTGTTTCAGCAGACAACTCGGATCAAGGTAGGACTGTCATCTGTGGACAGTGTAGGTCAAAATCAAACAACACAGATGGTAAAGTCTGATCTTGGATCTTCCATTTCCAACTTCTATATGAAAAAAATCTGGCAAAAGCACTCTCAAAATGGCAATGTTAGGGGTCTTTTTTTTTCCCCTTGCCTATAAAAAATCCAATTGATTACCAGTAATCCTTTACCACACAGACCTTTTTGACAACCCTGGAAAAGAAGCCTTTGGAAAACATTGTTGGAAAAGGAGAAAATGGTGGTACCCTATCACAAACAAATCCCGTCATTTGTTGTCTGCAAGTGCTTTCAAAAACAGACAAGTCTAGATCTTTGTCATCTGGTAAAAGTTTAACCCTTTCCCGCATAATGCCGACTTTTAACGACCCTTGGAAAGAAGCCTTTTGAAAACATTGTGGGAAAAGGAGAAAATGCTGGTAACCAGCATTTTCTCCTTTTCCCACAATGTTTTCTACCCTATCAAAGAAAAATTGCACCATTTGAGCTACACTGAAATTGTCGACTGCAAATGCTTTGAATTTGGACAAGGCTAAAATTTTGTCGTCTGGTAAAGGGTTAAATAAGCACAGTCCTGTCTTTCTGCAGGGTTAGTTTATGCATTATCTATCACCTCTACCTGCAAAAGTAAACCATACTTTTCTCTTTACCAAACATAAAATTTTAGACACGTGCAAACTGAAAGCATTTGCAGACAACAATGACAGCTCAAATGACATACCAGGTAATTTTTCTTTGAAAGGGTAGAAAACATTGTTGATAAAGCAGAAAATGCTGGTAACCAGCATTTTCTGCTTATTCCGTGCAATGCTTTTAAAGGTCTTCCATGTCAAGATTAGAAAAACTCCGGATTGTTTGGTAAAAGGTTGAACTAAGCTATGAGTCTTTTACTGACCTATAAGCGCTGTCATCCATGAACTTTGACCTGTCAATTTTCCTTGTGTCTGTAAAACGTGAATACACTTCTGCCACATTACTGGCCCACGTATGCAAATTACCCGTGCCAAAAAGTGCTAAACCACCACCACCTAATGTTAAAAAAAAAACACAAAAAAAAAGTTTTTAACCCTTTACCACACAATCCAGAGTTTAAACAACCCTGAGGAAAGAGACTTTTGAAAACATCATGGGAAAAGGAGAAAAAGTTGGTAACCAGTATTTTCTCCTTTTTCCACACAATGTTTTCTATGCTTTCAAGACAAATCCATCAGTTGTGCCATGTTAAAAATTTTGTTCGTTGGTACAAGGTTAAACAATCATACCATGTTAACTCTTTACCACTCAATCATAAGTTTTAACAACCCTGAGAAAGAAAGCCTTTGCAAACATTGTATGAAAAGGAGAAAATGCTGGTAACCAGCATTTTCTCCTTTTCCCACAATGTTTTCAACCCTTTCCACAACCAATTTCAATTTCTGAGTCACATTTATTTTGTTGTCTGCAAATGCTTTCAATCTGAACGAGTCTAAAATTTTGTCGTTTGGTAAAGAGTTAACTCATAATAACTTGCAAAGGCTTTTTTCATGTAGAATAGGACTATATTTGAAAACAGAGTGGCAAATGAGGAGACAGTGGCATACAGGTACATCATGGTCCTTTCACATCAAAGTTTCCAGGTTCAAATCCCGTGATAAGAGAGGTCAATCTTTTGCACTGTAGACATCACCACGCAAGCAACTGGTACTGTTTCCAGGAAACAATCATTGCAAATGATAAACCCTTTACCACACAATCCCGAGTTTTACTGACCCTGAATAAATCATACAAAATTAAATGTTGCTCAAATTTGATATCTGTCTTTGATGTGGGTAGAAAGCATTGTGAAAAAGGAGAAAATGCCAGTTACCACTGATTTCTCCTTTTACCACAATGTTTTCAAACCTTTCTCTTTCAGGGTCGTTGAAACTCTGAATTGTGTGGTAAAGAGTAAATCGACATATTAAACACAAATCCTCAATTGTAAGTGGCAAGATCAAAAGCTTTCTTTTTATTCCAGGAAACTGGGTTAAACTGGGATTTGCATATAAATTAGGCCATCAACAGATAAAAGTAATAATCGGTTCACACATGCAACCTTGTCACATCATTTTAACCTTTTACCACACAATCACGTGTTTTTCATGGGGATGCCAGCATTTTCTTCTTTTCCCACTTTCAAAGACAAAATCACGTTATTCTAACCATTATTCACTATCTCGTCCTGAAAATACTTTCAGTTGAGACAAGTTCAAAAATTTATTGACTGATAAAGACTGGTTACAAGCACTCATAACCATGCAATCCCCAGTTTTAACGACGCTAAGAAAGATGCCTTTTGAAAACATGGTGGAAAAGGGGTACAAGGTTAAACAATTATACAATGTTAACTCTTTACCACTCAATCATAAGTTTTAACAACCCTGAGAAAGAAAGCCTTTGCAAACACTGTATGAAAAGGGAGAAAATGCTGGTAACCAGCATTTTCTCCTTTTCTCACAATGTTTTCTACCCTATTCAAGACATAAATGACTATTTGAGCTGCACCTAAATTGTCATCTGCAACTGTTTTCAACTTGGACCAGTCTAAAATTTTGTTGTTTGCTTAACTCAAATGGACTCATGCAAAATGAAAGCATTTCTCGTGACAAAATGTAGCTGAAATAGTGATTTCTGTCTTTGAACAATGTCTAAGGATCATGGAATATTTTAGATATAGGCCATACTCTGGTATAAGGGGATTTAACTCATCTCCATGACACATTATACCAAGCAAGTCATCACTTTATTGTGGATCCATAAAATCCATTTTACAGAAGACCAAATCATGAGGTAGACTGGTCCTTGGACATGCAGAAAATTAACCAAAGGCAGAACTTTTCGACACAGGTCAGCTTGTGCCACCCTGGGTCAATACTTTTTGCAGATGTGTTAACCCTTTACCAAACAATCCCGGGTTTTTACAACCCAGAGATAGAAGCCTTCTGAAAACATTGTGGGAAAAGGAGAAAATGCTGGTAACCAGCATTTTCTCCTTTTCTCACAATGTTTTCAACCCTTTCAACAACAAATTTCGATTTTTGAGTCACAATTATTTTGTCGTCTGCAAATGCTTCCAATTTGGACTAGTCTAAAATTTTGTCGTTTGGTAAAGAGTTAAACCCCCTTTTCCAGGGCATGGCTCAAATATAGAACACATTGGACTTGCCAGAGCAAAATTGTACAAAAGCAAATCAATCAAAGATCAAAATGGTTTCAATCAGTACGGAAAACAAAATTTTGTCATAACTAACCTAGAGCTGTGTGTCCTTTAGTATGCCTGAGAATATCTGTGTGTGTTTTCGGAGATTCTGTCCATAACGGCGGACAGTAACGTGTGAACGACATGAAACAATACCATTTACATGTTTCTTTATCAGATAGGTTTGACGTCATAAGTTCTTTGGCAAAATAGGTCCATAACTGGTTCCCTGTCATAGAATGAGCTTCCTCTAACCCTAGTTTGCTTCGGAACAGTGTGCAAACAGGCTCAAAATTTGAGTCGACCTCAAGTTGAAATGTCAAACGACCAAATCCATGTTCTTTCATTTTCTCAGCTGTAAATGTCTGTATCAACATGGCACCCAGTTTTATCCTCTCCAGAGCACTGTCAGGTGAACAGTCTTCCCCGTCTGGTCCCTGAAAGTACCCATCATCATCGGAACAAATAATGTAGACAGGTCGTACAAAATGTTTGAAATGTGGATAACAAAAATATAAAACGAATTTAAGTATCTCATCTAAATGTCGAAGGCAAATTACATTTTCTCCTGGAATTAATTTCACCATGACCTTGAAAGCACCTTCAATGATCGGCCATTTTGTTTTCAGGTTTTCGTGTGCACTGGAATTCCAAACTTCAATTTCTCCATCGTCAATTTTCTGGTCGATGTCTCCAACAAGCAGTGGTAAGTGTAGTGAGGTTTTTTCTCCATGGCAAACATTGTAGACCCGTATGCGCATACTTCAATAACCAGAATTTTCTCACAGTTTTATCTCCCGTCTACCTAAAAAAAAAAACAAAGGAAAATTCACCATCAGACTCTCCAATAATTATCGCAAGCAGCAAGAGACGACAACATAATTTACTCTTTACCAAACGACAAAATTTTAGACTTGTCCAAACTGAAAGCATTTGCAGATGACAAAATTAATGCGACTCATAAATTGAAATTTGTTCTGGGAAGGGTGGAAAACATTGAGGGAAAAGGAGAAAATGCTGGTTACCAGCATTTTCTCCTTTTCCCACAAGGTTTTCAAAAGGCTTCTTTCTCAGAGCTGTGAAAACCCGGGATTGTTTGGTAAAGAGTTAAATGTCTCTAAAATGTAGGCCTTTGAAGGGATAGAAAACATCATGTGAAAAGGAGAAAAAGCTACATGTAGTAACCAACTGTAGCAGAAAACCGAAATCTGAAAGAAGAATGCATGAAGCACACATGCATCCAGAGTATTTACTAGATCACAGTAAAAGGATTTGCAATCCAAATCCACCAAAAGTTACTTCAGCCATGCTCTGTGAAAAGCGGGCTGAATGCATCTGAAAAAAGCATCGACCCATGTCAGCCTGCACAGTCCGCAGGGACTGACACAAAGTCGAAAATCTTTGCTATTTGTTAACTTTCTGCCTGGCAAAGGACCATTCTACCTCTGGATTCAGCTAGTTGTTAGACATGACTGCTTTTCTGGATCCATAAGTATGTGATGACTTGCTTGGTATAATACATCACAGAGATGCATTAACCCTTTACCACACAAACCAGAGGTTAGTAACCTTTGAGAAGAAGGCTTTTAAAAACATTGTGGGAAAAGGATACAATGCTGGTTACAAGCCTTATCCCACGAAGTTTTCTACCCTATCGAAGACAGAAATCATCATATATTCAATTTGTCGTCTGCAAATGCTTACAACTTGAACCAGTCTAAAATTTTGTCATTCGGTAAAGATTTCAACCCCTTTTTGCCAGAGCATGGTTCACCTGTATAACAGGCTTGAATGCTACGATTATACAATTATACGGTTTTAATTACTGACTGTAAATTTTCATTTCATTCACTTCACAGCCTAGGGGTTAAACCCTTATATTGTGCATTATTTCATGGTTTTTGAATACACTCTAGGAAAAACAGAATCTGTTGGTGACCAGTGGCATTTTCTTCATTTCAAACTCTGTCAGTGACAACTCTCATGACTTAACTCTTTACCAAACGACAAAATTTTAGACCAGTCCAAATTGTAAGCATTTGCAGACAACAAAATATATGTGGCTGAAAAATTGAAATTTGTTGTTGGAAGGGTAGAAAATATTGTGGGAAAAGGAGAAAATGCTGGTTACCAGCATTTTCTCCTTTTCCCACAATGTTTTCAAAAGGCTTCTTTCTCAGGGTCAATAAAAGTCGGGATTGTGTGGTAAATGGTTAAGCAACACGTAAAACATCGCTGGCTCATAACATCGTCTGCAAAATTTACTTCTTTACCACACGAAACAATTTTGGATCTGTCCAAAGTAAATGCATTTGCAGATGACAAAACAAATGCTACTTAAATCATAAAAATCTATCTTTCATAGGGTAGAAAACATTGTGAGAAAAGGAGAAAATGCTGGTTACAAGCACTCATAAAACTCAGTATTGCGTGATAAAGGATTAAATTAGCGCTTCCAATATAGGGACAGGTCCAAAATTTCCATGTACAAATGTAAGATAGTTGTAATCCTTATGCCCTAATATAGCCCTGTGGATATAATCTTTTGAAAACATTTGAGGAAAGGAGATAAAGCTAATACACAGACTATTATCCTACTCCACAATGTTTGCCACTCTATTGTAGACAAATTCCATAATTTGATCCACATCAAGTCTGTCTTCAGTAGATGCTGTTTATGTGAACAAGTTTAAATTTTGTCGCCTCTTTTCAAAGTCTTTACGATACCACAAAATGTTAGATTGGAACAAATTGAAAGCATTCATTTTGCAGACAACAAATTAAATATTGCTAAAATGGTGATTTCCATCTTTGATAGGGTAAAAAACATTTTCTCCTTTTCCTACAATGTTTTCTTTTTTAACTAAGATAAATTCTAACATTTTGGCCACATTTAATTTGTCATCGGGAAATGTTTTTAATACATTGTTAGACTTATAATCATATGGACCAGTCTACATATTTGTTGAATTATAAAAAGTTAAAATACCTGTATTACAGCACTACTAATTTTGTATCCAGGTCATGTACTTTCACTAGACAGTATATATGTAATGAATGATGCACCGGTAGCTTTCTCTTACCTTGATGTTATATATATATATAGCTACAGTATAATGCAAACACAAAAACTGTGGTATTTATTTACAAATGGCTCATTCTTTCTTACGGAAAACATAGTCACAACGGTTTACATGTAGTGAAAAGTAATCACAATTTGGAAACCAAAGAGAGCTTGACCCTTTACCACACAATCACGACTTTTAACGACCCTGAGAAAGAAGCCTTTTGAAAACATTGTGGGAAAAGGAGAAAATGCTGATAACCAGCATTTTCTCCTTTTCCCACAATGTTTACTATCCTTTCCAGTACAACCTTCAATTTCTGAGTCGTACTCATTTTGTTGTCTGCAAATGCTTTCGATTTGGACTTGTCTAAAATTTCCTCATTTGGTAAACAGTTAACAATATTTATCTGATAATTCACCTGTACTTTTTTTGAACATCAATTGATCCATGTCAATGTCACATTTATCATGTTCAGTTTATACAGAGATCCACCACAACAACAACAACAACAACAATGCACTGTTTACTCCTCCTTTTATATTTAACTTTTTACCAGAAGACAAGATGCTTCACTTTTCCAGATAGAAAGCTTTTGCATTTAACAAATATGGTAAATGTACATCGAAAGACAGGATTTGTCTTTCAAAAGGTAGAAAACAGTGTGGAAAGAGGACCAAATGCTGGATACCAAAAGCCTACTTTCACAGATAATTTGCATAATATTATGAAAAAGAAGAAAATATAGCGGAAAAACACATTTTATCCTTTTTCCAAAATCTTTTCAAAAGTTTTCTTCATCAAGAATGAACATGGGGTTTGTTTGATGAAGGGTTAGCCCTTTACTCTTTGATCCTGTGATTTACAACACTGTGGAAGATAGCTGACAAAATCAAAGACATTGTGAGGAAAGGAGGAAAATGCTTCCAAGCCTGTTCTCCTTTCTCTAAAATATTATCCACCCATTCTTCTTTTCTCACCAAGATTTCTGTAAAACTATAAAAACAAAACTGAAAGGATTTTCTTATTTACATTATATTGTTCTCTACAGGTGTGAAATAATGTCATTTTGAATAAGGGACAGGATTACCACTATAAATGGCTAAGATTAAAATTGGGTCCTATAGAAGTCAGGTGAAGTACTCTTTGCCCTTTCCCCTTTACTCGCCCCCCCAAGGCCTGCGGACTGATAATTGTCATCACGACAGGATTCATTCCTCTCTCACCCCTGATCATTATTTCGATGATGATTATGTGGGAAAGCAGCCAGTGGAACTGGATCAGGAAAAATATTGTGCTGGTAAAAGAAACTCCAGGAAAAGCATGAACAGATGTACTGGCCACTGTGATATATATATGTTAAAAAAAAGCTGTGTTAAATACTGTACAATCAATCAACCAATCAGCCAATCAATCAATCAATCAATCAATTACATGTACACCCTTTGTTAATTCACATGAAGGCCTGTTTTAGGTGGTTTTATCCAAGTCAGGAACGTTGACTAACTCAAATGTAACACATTGTTAGACTAATAATCATATCCATACTTGAAAACTGTATAAACGAAAATTGTGTGCCATCTGATCCCCAAAATAATTTACTTTTGGCTGCTAGTGGGCCTTTAACTATAGAGTTAGAAGGGTGAAATAGCCTATGAAGTGTCTCCAAATACAAACATCAATAGCACTTATAAATTTTATGTATTGATCTTATCATACACTTAGCCCTTTGCAACACAATCCTGGGTTTTAACGGCCCTAAGAAGTATGCCTTTTAAAAACATTGTGGGAAAAGGAGAAAATGCTGGTAACCAGCATTTTCTCCTTTTCCCACAATGTTTTCTATGAAAGACTATTTGATACAAATCCAATCATTTGTGCCATATGAATTTTGTTGTCTGCAAGTGCTTTCAAATTTGACACGTCTAAAATATTGTCATTTGGGAAAGAGTTAAATCTTTTACCACAGGACAAAATTTTGGACTCTACTAAAGTGGAGCATTTGTAGACAACATATTAAATGTAGTTCAGTCGATGATTTCTGTCTTGGAAGGGTTTAACACATTGCAAGAAAAGGAGAAAACGCTGGTTACCTGCATTTTCTCCTTTTCTTACTATGTTTTCAAAAGCATTCTCTTTTATGGTCGTTAAAACTCGGGATTGTATGGTAACGAGTTAAACACTTTACCCCACAATTCCATGGTTAACTCTTTACCAAACATCAAAATTTAAGGCTGGTCCAAATTCAAAGCATTTGCAGCAGACAAAATAAACATGGTTCAAAAAATGAAATTCGTCTTAGAAAGGGTAAGAAAACATTGTTGGAAAAGGAGAAAATGCTGGTTACCAGCATTTCTCCTTTTCCCACAAAGTTTCCAAAAGGCTTTTTCTTCAGGGTCATTAAAACATGTGATTGTGTGGTAAAGGGTTAAACAACCCTGAGGAAGGAGATTTTTTACAACATTATGGGAAAAGAAGACAATGCTGGGACAAAATGCTGATAACCATGTTTTCTCCTCTTCAGAAATGAATCCAATCACTTGATATCTGTTTCCTTGCTGTCTGCAAAACCTTTCAAGTTGGACAAAACTAAAATTTTGTGGAAGAGTTAAGCCTTTCATTGAGAGCAAATTTAATAAATTTGAGCCATGCTCTGGCAAAAGGGGGCTTAATGCATCTCCGTTATTCATCAGACAAAAGAAGACATAACCTAATTATGATTCCATAAAATCCATTTTGTTAAACATCTGACTGTATCATGATGTAGAATGGTAATTTGACGTGCAGAAAAATTAAAGATAGCGAAAAGTTTCGGCCCATGTCAGCCTGCGCGGACTGTGCAGGCTGACATGGGTCGATACTTTTCGCAAATGCCCTTTTCACAGAGCATGGTTCATTTCCTTCTTCAATCTCGATACCACTTGCAGATGACCTTTATTGCTTTCCACAGACCACTTTTAACAAGACAGCCATTTGCCCAAACATGCTCTTCTGAGTAAAGTAATCTAAGGCAGTGTCTAGATAGTGAAAATGATGGGGGGGTTTCCCCCTCCATCTTTAAAAAGAAGATGGGGATTTTTCAAACAACAGGGCCCTCTCGAGTCAAGTAATCTAAGGCAGTGTCTAGATAGTGAAAATGATGGGAGGTTTTTCCCCTCCATCTTTAAAGAGAAGAGGGGGATATTTCAAACAATAGGGCCATGGTGGCCCTGTATCGCTCCACTGGCTAACAAGTAAAAACACTGTAAGCCAAACATTGCAATACTTGGCCAATTGGTTTCAAACTAAAAGTCATACAAATTTTTTTCTATAAAATCCTACGAGAAAGTTATGACCCCTGGGCAAAGCCATTTTTGACCACAGAGCTATAATTACTTGGATCCTGGTGGAGGTCTGCAAGATAAAGCCGCATACCAAGTAATATAGATCTAGAATGTGTGGTTATAAACAAGATCTTCTAGTTTCCTCAATAAAAGGCACTGTACAGCACGAGACCCCTGAGACAGGGCTAAATTAAGTAGCCCTAGGTCTTATTATGGTTAGTAACAAATAAGATTTATAAAGTTTTCACTATAATAGCCCATGTAAAACTTGTGACCCCTGGGGTGGGGCCAAACTTGACCCCAAGGCTATAATTTTGGCCCTCTTGGTAGAGGCCCACTAAAAGCTACATGCAAAATTTGGTAGTCCTGGGCCTTATGGCTACTTACAGGAAGATTTCTGAAGTTTTCACTATATAAGCCCATGTAAAAATTGTGACCCCGTGGCAGGGCCAAATTTGACCCCAGGGCTATAATTTGAAGAAAGTTGGTAGAGGTCCACTAGATAAAGCTAAATGCTAAATTTGGTAGCCCTAGGCCTTATGGTTTCAGACAAGAAGATTTTCTCAGATTTTCAATATTTTTCAGTTTTGTTGCCATGGCAACCAGAGTTTTTGAAGGAATCAAGTTCTTTCAAATTTCTATTTAGTTTCATTGAAATTGGATTGGTAGTTTCAGAGATGTTTGAAATAAAAGTTAACGCATGCACAAACTGACAGACGCACAGAGGGACAGAGGCACGCACACACGATTGACACCAGGCCATGACAAAAGCCCGCTGGCCTTCGGCCAGTGGTGCTAAAAATAGAAATTTTAGACCTGTCCTTCTAAAGGCACTTAGCCAAGCGGGTAGCTCAGTGGTTGGCGTATCTGACTCTCACCCTGGTGGATGCAGGTTCAATACCCAGTCGAGGCAAACTGCCTTGCCAGCAATTTTTTCTCACCTCTGATGCATGAGAAAAGTGGTCATTGGCTTGGAATAAAAGTTGTGCCAGACCACTGGTGTGAGAATGCTTATGTGCACTAACTGCAGTGATATGACCTAAGCTATCAAAACTGTTAACTCCAATACAAACAAACAAAGAAACTGAAAGCACTTGCAGACAACAAAGTAAACGTGGCTAAGATGTGATGTGTTATTGAAAGGATAGTAAATAAATTGGAAAAAATGAGAAAATAAAAAATTCTTGTCTCCTTTTCTTACCCTGTTTTCAAAAGGTTTCTTCCTCACGGTCATTTAAACATGTGATTGTTTTGTAAAGAGTTAACTGTCAGGCTGCTAAGCGTGACTTAAGGACGTCTGCAGTTAGTGCAGATCAAGATGAAACTGCACAGAACATGCAGTCTGATCTTGAATCTACATTGTCCGATAGAGAGATATCTTTCCCCAAAAAATACCTTTGAAATACCAAAATTTGGGTTTTTACAATCAGGTTTTCCACTTATTTAGCAGGATAAGGGTTAATCCTGCTTCTTCAAGTACTTTTTAACCCTTTACCCTGGTTTTTACAACCCAGAGGAAGACGCCTTCTGAAAACATTGTGTTAAGAAAAGAAGAAAATACTGGTAACCAGCATTTTCTCTTTTTCCCACAATGTTTTCTACTCTTCTAAAGTCAAGTTTCAATTTTTGAGTCACGTTCATTTTGTCGTCTGCAAATGCTTTTAAGTTGGACAAGTCTAAAATTTTGTTGTTTGGTAAAGAGTTAAGTGTGCCTCTTAAAACAAAAAAATATGAAGAGATAGTAATCAAATTTAACCTTAAAATAGGAGTTTTTTTTCTAGCACTTTCTCCTTAACCCACAATGCCTTCAAAAGCCTTCTTCCTTAGGATGGTCAAAATCACTGGCGCTCCATCTTTAAATAAGAATTGTTGCAACAATTTGAAATTAAGATCGAGTGCCAGCAGTCAAAATATATGATCAGTTGGTAATACATGTACATCACACATAAACATCATAGAAGAACAAGGTTCAACTATGAGGAAAAAAATGCATCCTGTATCATGAACTATCACCGATCCTTCCAAAGAATTTGGCCAAACTGGAATAAATCCTTCCAAAGAATTTGGCCAAACAGAAAAAAAGAACTTTTTTCACAAATGATGTAAATTACAGTGTAAGCATGAACTATCACCAATCCTTCAAAAGAATTTGGCCAAACTGGAATAAATCCTTCCAAAGAATTTGGCCAAACTGAAAAAAAAAAAGAACTTTTTTCACAATTAATGTAAATTACAATGTAAACAAGCAATTTCGTTGAAATGATATCCCCCGCAGAAAAATTTGCTTGACAGCGTAACTTAACATCGCTCCCAGTCTGTCATTTTTCATCGAATCAAAAAATAGAAAACAGGGTTTTGGCGGAATGGGTTATTGTACACATGTATAAAGTTTCACAAAATTCCGTCCAATGGTATTGGAGATATTCTCCCGGACGGACGGGGATAATAACAAGTTTAAACAAAACTTGAACTTACTGTAACCACTAGAGCTCCTATAGCACTTTACCACATAATGCCGACCTTTACCCTTTACCACACAATCCCGAGTTTTGATGACCCTGAAGAAAAAGCCTCTTGAAAACATTGTGGAAAAAGGAGAAAATGCTGGTAACCAGCATTTTCTCCTTTTCCCACATGTTTTCTACCCGTTAACAGACAAATAGCACCATGTTAGCCACAATCAATTTGTCGTCTGCAAATCCTTTCAAATTTGGCTGGTATAATATTTCTTCGTTTGGTAGAGAGTTAATAATCCTGGGAAAGAAGCCCTTTGAAAACATTGTGGGAAAAGGAGAAAATGCTGGTAACCCTATCAAAAAATAATTGCACCATTTGAGTCAGATTAAAATTGTTGTCTGCAAATGCTTTCAATTTGGACATGACTAAAATTTGGTCATAAAGTAAATGGATAGCACAGCTTAACTCTTTACCACACGACAAAAATGTAGATTTGTCCAAATTGAAAGCATTTGCAAGCAAAAATTTAAATGTGGCTGAGCCTCAAAAACTGGAATTTGTCTTTGATAGGGTAGATATTCATTGTGGGAAAAGAAGAAGTGTTGATTACCAGCATTTTCTCTTTTTCCCACAATGTTTCCAAAAGCCTTTTTTCATTGGTAATTATCCCTTACAGTGCCATTACAGAAAGAAAGAGCTCTTTAGGATGGCATAGGATCAAAGTCAGAATGCACAGAATGTGCAGTAGTCTTATTTTGATCTATACTGTCTGCTTATTTAGTCAAGGTTTGTTTGTTTAAACAGCTTTAGTCATATCATGGCGGCCAGTACATCTATGCATGTGTTTCCTGGCTTTCTCACTGACACAACTTTCTTTCCAAGCCACAGGCTACTTTCTCACATGCATCAGAGGTGAGAGGCTAAAAATCACCAAAAAGAAAGTTTGCCTAAACCAGGTATCAAACTTGCAGCCACCAGGTTAGGAGTCAGATATGGCCTGCAACACGCAAAAAGGGGCATTCGGACATTTGCGTAAAGTGTCGTCTCGGATCAGCCTGTGCAGTCCACGCAGGCTGATCCGAGACTGCACTTTACGATTACACTAGATTTTGTCCAACAGTAGACTTGCGCAGAACAGAAAATAACATAAAAACGGAAAGTGTCGTTTCCGATTAGTCTGCGCAGAGTGCGCAGGCTGATCCCAAACGACACTTTACGTAAATATCCGATTGCCCCTTTTTGCGTATTGCAACCCATATGCTAACCACTGAGCTATCCAGCTGGGCTTATTTATTCAAGCCTAAAGGATGAAAATCTTTGCACCTTTTGATAAATGGTATTTTCAGCCGTCTGAAATAGCCAAATTTACTTATTTGGGGCTGACAGACTTTAAACATCCTAATACTTGGTACAGGAATATGTCACTTTTGCAAACACTATGCAAAAATATCACAATGCAAAATAAATGCAGTCTCATCTTGATCTCCACTGTCTGTTTCATTCAGATTTTCCAGGCACAACAGCCCTTAAGATGATTGCTATCACATTAATACAAAAAAATGTCCACCAAGTATTTTAAAAGAAACACAAACCCGCAAATCAGACCAACAAAAACATTAAATCCGTCAACATCAACAAACAAATACCTCCATGAATTTAGTCCAGTCCAAATAACTGCAGGTTTTTTATTGGAAATTTTTTAACAGTTTCTATTGACCCTAATTCTCCCTACATTTGGACCAATCAGAATCATTCAATTATAGCATTCAATTATAGCAATGTTTATAATGCAGTACAATGACCTTCTTTTCTACAAGCATGACAACAGCGAAATAAAATCAATACAAATTCTATTCCATATAGAGATGCATTTATCTCAAAGCCGAGGGACAGTATACCGTAATCTATGGAATATGCATAAATTCAAATTATTCATTACGTTGCTGCTAAAACAAATTTGCAGCGGATGATTTTGAAAGCATCCATTTACAAAGCAATTACCTCTTTTCCAAACAACAAAAATTTTCGCTTGCCCGTCTAAAAAAGCATTGCTGACGTCAACGCAAATGTAGCTTAGCCCTTATCTTGTTAACCCTTTACCAGACGACAAAATTTTAGCCTTGTCCAAATTGAAAGCATTTGCAGACGAAAATTTCAGTGTTGTTCACTTGGTGCAATTTTTATATGATAGGGTAGAAAACATTGTGGGAAAAGGAGAAAATGCTGGTTACCAGCATTTTCTCCTTTTCCCACAATGTTTTCAAAAGCTTGCTTTCTCAGGGTCGTTAAAAGTCGGGATTGTGTGGTAAAGGGTTAAATAAGTTTAATGAAAGTTTCAAGCTGCAGGCAAAAACCAGAATAATGCTATTTCAAACTTACTTTTTGGAGAAAAAAAATGTAACAGGAGAAAATGCTGGTTTCAACATTTTTTTTAACTTTTCCCACAATATTTTCAAAAGGCTCTTTGCACACGAATACTCTAAATTGTTTATCAAAGGGTTAATCAAGAATAAATGATAATCAATAGAAGAAACAAGAAAGGTCTTTTTCAAAAAAGATAGATGGCATAAGAGTAACTGGAATATGTATATTGAAACACTATCGTGGTTCAATATGAAGAGAAATAATGAGAAGTGACCATGCCAGCAATAGCTTCTTTTCCACACTGTTTGGCATATTGTAGATGTAATTTATTTTCATTCAGATATGCTCTAGCAAAAGGGGGCTCAGTGCATCTCCAAGATGCATTATACCAAGCAAGCCATCATATCATTATCGATTCATAGTGGCTTTTTTTTTTTAGGCCTAACTCTGTACAAGATGCTGTAGGTAGGGTAGGTAGGGATTTTTTTTCCCAAAAACTTTTTACATGGATTGTACCCACACCACAACAGATAGATTTTTTTGTTCAATTGTAGCGTAAAAAGTTTAGAGTTGGCAGCATTTTCTAGGTAGGGTTGGGAAACCCAAACACAGATATTTTTTTCATAGGCCTTAACAGCAAACATACAATTATGAGGTGCACTGGTCCTTGAACATACAGAAAATTGACCAATAGCAAAACGTTCTGGCCCAGGTAAGCCTGCGCGGACTGAACAGGCTGACCTAGGTCAATACTTTTTGCAGATGTATAAAGCCCCCTTTTCACAGAGCATGGTTTAAATGTTTTTTCAAGATTTGATCTAAATCTAACTTGTCCTGTAAATCTAACTCGTCCAGTTGCTGCTAACTGGTATGTCTGAAAGTTCATGAGCCATGCCCTCTGGAAAACTATCGACCCAGGTCAGCTTGTGCAGTGTGTGCAGGCTTACCTGGATCAAAACTTTTAGCTTCTAGTTATTTTTCAGAATGTCAAAAGACTAGTCTACCTCATGATTCAGGCAGTTGTAAGACAAAATGGACTTCATGAAACCATAATAATGTAATGATTTGTTTGATATCAGGCATCACTGAGATGCATTAAACCCACATTTGCCAGAGCATGACTCACATGAAAACTATATGGCCTGCAACACGCGAAAAGGGGCATTCGGACATTTGCGGAAAGTGTCTTCTCAGATCAGCCTGCGCAGTCCCCGCAGGCTAATCCGAATCGACGCTTTCCGTTTTTATGTAATTTTCTGTTTTTACACAAGTCTACTGAAGAACAAAATCTAATGTAGTCGTAAAATATCGTCTTGGATTAGCCTGCGCGGACTGCGCAGGCTGATCCGAGACGACACTTTACGCAAATGTCCGAATGCCCCTTTTCACGTGATACAAGCCATATAGTAATGAAGAATGGGCAAACAATTACCCCATTATTAGCCGACTTCCTTACTGGTTTGTGAAGATGACCTAACAAAATTTCAGATTTCCCTAAGTGAAAGCTTTTCAAGACAACAAAATACATGTGACTGTAAAATTGAAATTTGTCTTGTAAGGGTAGGAAACATTGTGAGGAAGAGAGAAAATGCTGGTTACAAAGAAACCAGCATTTTCTCCTTTTTGAACAACGTCTTCAAAAGCCATCTACCTTAGGGTCATTACTTAACTCTTTACCACACAAGCAAATTATAGACTTGTCCAAATGGAAAGCATTTGCAGATGCTAATTCAAATGTAGCTCAAAAGATGGAATTTGTGTTTCATGGGGTAGAAAACATTGTGGGAAAAGAAGAGAAAATGCTGGTTACCAGCATTTTCTCCTTTTTCACAAGGTTTTCAAAAGTCTTAAATACCAGTGTCGTTAGAATTTGGGATTATGTGATAAGGGGATAATGGCAGCAACCACTGCATATTGATGTCATAAATGGGTCCACAAAGAGGCCCTCAGAGGCCCACAGAATAAACATGCCCTCACTTTTTTGACCAATTACAAATTACTACTTTTTCGTTCAAGGACATTACCAAGAAGTAGTTCAAAAGTCTGCCATCCATCTATGCAAAATAGTGAAAAATTAATATGGAAAATTGGTGGGGACATGGGAGGAGGGGGATAGGGGAAAGTAGCAAAACTGGAAACTGCAATGACACAACCAGATGAGTAAGAGAAACAGTTTCTCCTGTTTTTGAAGTCAGTATAAAAGATAGCTCTGTTAGGATCAACAGAATCAACTATTTATCGCAAGACAAAATTTTAGATTCATCAAACTTGACTGCATCTACAGACAACAAAATTTATAAAATGTGGCATAGATGTTCGGATTTTTCTTTAGAAAGTTAAAAAAAATGTGGTGGATAAGGAGAAAATGCTGTTTACCAGCCTTTTTTCCTTTTCCTGTAGTATTTTGAAAAGGCAGCTAATTTTTTTGGTCATTAACGTATAACACACTGGATTGTTTGATAAAGGATTAACCCTGTTACCAAACTATCCTGCGTTTTAACTAGAGGCGCTTGAGCGCCTGTATCGCTCCACAGGCCTGATATTTCTATAATGGCAAAAGGAAGTTTTTAACAATTATCATTCAATCCTGCATTTTAGCTCACTGAAGAAACAATTTGGTAGACAACCACCATAGGAACTTACCTGCAAAACAACAATGAAATCCAATGAATAGTTTTAGAGAAGAAATTTTTCAAAGATTTTACTTTATACCATAAAAGGAAAATGAGTCTCCCATAAAAGCCATGTTTTTTGACAGATCTTTTTTTTTTTAAGGAATTCTGTAAACCTGTATCTAAGGAACATTCCTGCAAAATAATAATGCTATCCAAATAGCGGTTTGGGAGGAGAAGATTTTTAAAGGTTTTTTACTTTGGTTGCCATGGCAACCAGAATTCTTCATGGAACACAATTATTTGAAGGAATTTGAAAGAGGACCACCAAAGGAACATTCCTGTGAAATTTGGTAAAAATCCAGTCAATAGTTTCTGAGGAGAAGTTTTTTAAAGAAAAAGTTTACGGATGCACGCACGGACGAACGGACGAACGAACAGACGCACGCACGCACGACAGACACAACGCCATGACAATAGCTCGCTGGCCTTTGGCCAGTGGAGCTAAAAACCATGAGGAATAAGCTTTCTGAAAACATTGTGGGAGAAGGAAAAAATGCTGGTAATCAATATTTTTCTCACAATGTTTTCTACCATTTTACAGGCTATCTCATTATTTGGTCTACATTAAGTTTGTCGTCTGCAAATGCTCTCAATATGAGCCGGTGTAAAATTTTATCATTTGGAACAGAGTTAACTCTTCATCACACATGAAATTTTGACTTGCGCAAATTGAAACCATTTACAGAAAACAAACCAAATGTGGCTATAATTTGTCTGTGAAAAAGTAGAAAACTGTGGGAAAAGGAGAAAATGCTGGTTACCAGCATTTTCTCCTTTTCCCACAATATTTCAAAGGCCTTTAGTCCAAGAGATGTGTTAACATGGGATCTATCATTTGTTAAAGGTTACTAGAGAGAACTAGTCACTTCCATGTCAGACTTACTTTTGTCATAAGAGCCCATGTAACATTGGCATTCACAGAAAACACTTACAAACACTCACTTGCGTCACAAACTATCCCAGAAAAGCCTATTTATAGAGTTAGATATCATGGAATCGAAATCTGATCAATAAAACAAACCAGTTTATCATAGAAAGCCCAAAGCCTGGAAAAATAGAAATGACAGCAGTTTGCTGCAAAACCAGAAATGTTACTCTTTTGGAAATCTTCGTGTTTTATGCATGTTGAGAAAAACGGCAAAGATATCTACTTGCTCAAACTTAAGCAACATAAAGTATATATATTTTACCAAGACACCCCAGTCACACTGGAGCGACTGACTTGAGCCACACTTGTCGACAACCATGAGTACCTTTTTTCATCAGTCAGCCAGAATACCAGTGTAGTGTCAGTTAATACTACCACCTAATTAAACATGTTTCATCGAAGAAAAAATGTATATTCATTAAACTGAATAATAAGTTACTTTTACAGAGCACAATAAGAGTAGAAATTTTGAAATTCTGTCTTTAACTCTCACCGAAGTTAAAACACATGTAAGATCAGTATTTGGTAATTTGTGAAATCAGATCTGAAATAATATCCCCTTGTACAGTACTACCTTTTCCATACTGTCTGACTGTGGGCACTGAAGTCCATGCAACTCTAGGATTCTCTAATGCATGTTGTATTGGAGGCTGTGGCATTGCGTTTACTGTTAAACACATGGCAAAATTGTAGACTAGTCAAAATTAAAAGAATTTGCATATTGTCCAATATATCATCAAGACAAACATTCTGACCAAGTTTAAAGACTAGCAGGCTGAAGATGTAGCCTCTAGAGTGCACAAAAGGTTTTCTAAGATTTAGCCCAGTGACCTACTTTAAGACCCAACAAGACCCAACATCGAACTTGTCCAATTTATCATCAAGAAAAACATTCTGACCAAGTTTCATGAGTAACTGACTGAAAATATGGCCTCTAGAGAGCACAGAAGGTTTTCTAAGATTTAGCCCAGTGACCTACTTTTTGACCCCACATGACCTTATTATGTTCTTGTCCAATATATCAAGACAAACATTCTGACCAAGTTTCAAGAGTATCAAGCTGAAAATGTGGTCTCTAGAGAGCATGCAAGGTTTTTCTCAGATTTGACCCTGTGACCTAGTTTTTGATCCAACATAACCTATTTTCGAACTTGTTCAAGATATCATCACGACAAACATTCTGACCAAGTTTCATGAGTAACTGACCAAAAATGTGGCCTCTAGAGTGCACACAAGGTTTTCTATAATTTAGCCCAGTGACCTACTTTTTGATACGACGTGAACCAACTTCAAACTTTTCCCAGATATCAAGACAAACATTTTAACCAAGTTTTCGTGAGTAACTGACAAAAAATGTGGCCTCTAGAGTGCACACAAGATAAATGTTGACACCTGGACGAAGCATGACGGATGACACACAACAGACACAACACGATTACAAAAGCTCACCTTGAGCAGTTTGTGCTCAGGTGAGCTGAACATGCTGGCTACTAGCATTTTCTCCTTTTTCCACAATGTTTTCAAATGGCTTCTTGCCTAGGGTTGTTAAAACTTGGGACTGTTTGGTAAAAGGTAAATTAATTAGCCATTTTCTCTCAAAATGGAAATTGTAACACCTGAATGGCAACTCCCCCAAAACCCAGTGCCTCCACTTAGGCTTAAACCCAGGGCCTGCAGGTTATGAGTTTTTGACTATACCAGTGAGCCAACTATGACCCCCGAGCAATGTCTGACTTTAGGCATTAGAGCCCAAGCAACTGTCACATCACAAATATCACCAGTACAGCCAAACCTCAAATTTCCACAGTATCTCCATTTCAGCGGTTTTACTAATATCATTTGTAAGAATTTCATTACACCACCACTTACTGTCTGTGCGACGTCACTGATTACCAATTTCATTCATGTATCTTACAACGAGCAAGAAAAAAAGAGCCACAAAAAGGTTTAAATTTTGGGTAAGTGCTCGCCTTTTCATTGCAAAACATCAACAAATTACAATACACATCATACAATCATTTGATGCAGCAATATTCATTAGATATCTTTTTTTGTATCTTTTCTTGAAGATATCTCCAGCAGACAAGTGTCCATGACGTCACACAAGATGGGAATGCATCGACTCCTTCACTACTGAATAAAGTTACTTTTTTTGCAAAAGGCCACAAATACACTTTCGCTGTAAAATGGAGAACCAGTTTGGTCATAAACTAGAATAAAAAAGTGGCCAGTGTAGATCAGAGATCAGACTGCATGATCTGTGCAGTTTGATCTTGATCTACACAGTCCACAAAAAGCCCTTTGTGTCATCTACAGTAAGGACAGTTAAAGGTACACTTCCACTAACAATTTTGAACGAGGTAACAGTATACCACTACCTTCCAACTGTGTATCCTAAAAAAGCCTATTTCAGGAGTAGATATCAGCAAATTCTACTAAGGCTGATCAATAGAATTAATCATAATATATCACAAAGAGCCCAAAAGCCTGGAAGAGTAAAAATGTCCGCAATTTTGTACCTATTCCATTATGGACTAAACTGATCACTTTAATGTCTATCATAGGGTATTAACCCTTTACCACACAATCCCGACTTTTAATGAACCTGAGAGAAAAAGCTCTTGAAAACATTGTGGGAAAGGGAGAAAATGCTGGTAACCAGCATTTTCTCCTTTTCCCAAAATGTTTTCTACCTTTCCCACATCAATTTTCATTTTTGAGTCACATTTATCTTGTTGTCTGCAAATGCTCGTTAGTTGTCTAAAACTCTGTCATTTGGTAAAGAGTAAAAAGGATTGTCCAAAAAATACACAGACTTTTTCCACACAATCCTGATTTTTAACAGCATGAGGAAAGTTTTTTGAAAACACTGAGGGAAAAGGATCAGTGCTTGTAACCAGCATTTTCTCCTTTTCCCACAACACTCTCCACCCTATCAATGAATGAATAATGTTTCAATGACTATCATCAATTCTCAGAAAGAATCTGGCAGAGCTACAAATCAAACCAATGACCCTTGGTTTCAAGCCCAATTCTCTACAGACTGAGCTACCAGGCTATCAAACCTAAGATGGATATAACCCATGCTCTGGCAAAAGGGGGCTTATTGCATCTCCATGTTCCATCATACCAAGCAAGTCATCACATTATTGTGGATTCATAAAATCCATTTTGTACAACAACCAACTGAATCATGGAGTATACTGGTCCTTAAACAAGCAGACAATTCATGAATAGCAAAAAGGTATGACTCAGGTCAGCCTGCACTGACTGTGCAAGCTGACTTGGGTCGATACTTTTTTCAGATGCATTATGCAGCATTTTCATAAGCATGGCTTACACGTTTTTTTTTCTGATCTGAATCCACTGAGTCTACAAAAGAACCTACCCTGTACATTATATCTCAAGCACAGAACAATTTTTCTTCTAATAGCAAGAGAAGATGGTATACGTAATGAATTCAACATCTGGTCGAGTCTGAGTCTAGAAAAAAAATAAAAAAAGAACACATGTATACATTTTGTTTGCAGAAAATGCAAACAATATACAGAGTCTAATAAACAATGTTATGTCAAAATGACTGATGTTTCTTTTCACCTTAGAAATATTGTTTTATGAATCTTAATTCTGTATACAGCTGTTCACCTTCAAATCTTCTTCATGAATCTCCTTCATGAAATTTTAACCCTATACCAAACAATCCCAGGTTTTAATGGTTCTGAGGAAGAAACTGTTTTTTTTTAAATTTTAATGGAAAAAGAGAAAATTCTACTGACTAGCATTCTCTCCTTTTCTCACAATGTGCTCTACCCCATCAGAGACAAAGCATTGGTGCCATATATACTGTGTGGTTTCCAAAATGCATTTTGATTTGGTCAAGTCCAAACTTTTGTTATTAGGTAAAGAGTTTAACATTACTGCCTGCAGACTGTTTTTTTTACTCCACTAGATAACTTTTAAAAAAAATATGACAATGGAAAAACTGCTCATTATGAGGAATTTTTCCAATTACCACAATATTTTCTCATCATTTGTGTATCAAAATTTAACTCTTTACCTTACAACGAAATTTTAAACTTGTCGAAATTGAAAGCATTCGCAGATGACATATTAGATAATACTCAAAAAATAAACCTTGACTTTCAGTAGAAAATACTTTCACTAGAAAATATGGTGGGAAAAAGGTGAAAATGCTGGTTACCTGCATTTTCTCCTTTTTTCCTCACAATGTTTTCAAAAGTTTCCATTATTCAGGGTTGCTAAAACTTATGATTATTTGGTACAGGGTTATTTCATGCTGATCATGCTGATTATCTATACTGTACAAGGCTATTTAATCTCTAGTGTACAATTCCCCCCCCCTCCCGAGTTTTAGTGACCTTGAGGAACATGCATTTTGAAAACAATGATTACCAGCATTTTCTCATTTTCCCACAACATACTCTTACCCTTTCAAAGAAATATCCTATTATTTCGGTCACATTAAATCGCCGTCTGCAAATACCTTCAATTTGGGCAAGTCTAAAATTTTGTCGCCTAAAGAGTTGAAGGAGAAACATGCAAATATATGTATATCACATAAAATGCCAGTTATAATCCAAGATCAAACTGCACGTCTTGTACTTTAACCCTTTACCACATAATCCCGACCCTGAGAAAGAAAGCTTTTGAAAACATTGTGGGAGAAGGAGAAAATGCTGGTAACCAGCATTTTCTTCTTTTCCCACAATGTTTTCTTTTCTTTTACAGACAAATCCCATTACTTGTGCCACATTTACTATGTCCTTTGGAAATGCTTCCAATTTGGATCTGTCTAAAATTTTGTTGTGTGGTAAAGAGTTAATTTGGTTGTATTGGGGTTCCACGCCTTTTTACAGCTTAGGTTATATTGGGGGGGTGTAGAAATCATCATGGGAAAAGACAAAAATGCTGATTACCAGCAGTTTCTCTTTTTGCCACAATGTTTTCAAAAGCCTTTTTTCACAGGGTAATATTCCCTTTCAGCGCCACTGGAGAAAGAAAGAGCTTTTCAGGATGGCAAAGGATCAAAATCAGAATTCACAAAAGGTGCAGCAGTCTGATTTTGAGCTATACTATATGCTTATTTAGTCAATTTTTGTTTGTTTTTATTGCAGTTTAACACCTTTCTAACAGTTTCCGTCATAACACAGCGCCCAGTGCACTTACGCAAATGTTTCCTGGCTTTCTCGCACCAGTACTGACACAACTTTCAACTTTCCTTTAGCACATTCATCAGAGGTGAGAGGCAAAAAATCGCCTACGAAAAAGTTTGCCTGAACCAGTTACTGAACCCCCAACTACCAGGTCACATTTCAGATACGCTAACCACTGAGCTATCCAGCCAGGCATGTTTTGTGCAGTCTGATCTCTTTCAATATTGTCTACAAAAGGACTTATGTGCTCAGCTGCTGCAGAAGAAGGGCAAATATATAGAAAATTTATAAAGAAAAGAGATGTTCTGGATTTGCTTTCAAGAGTCTAAATTGCAATATCAGCCTTTTCATTGATCTAAGATCTCGGATTAATTTTCTCATCTACAAAATAAAAGAAAACATAAGAATACCAGCTTGTAATTAACTGCAATTTTCTTTGCTGCAAATGTTCTGAAAAACATGATATTGTCGTAAAACATACAAAGCTTCAATTTATTACCCATGATGCACTGCAGATGGCCTTTTACATCTTGCAGACCGACGCAGCATTTTAAAACATGTAATTAAAAAAGAGGAAATCTCTGAACGCAAATAATTTCTCCATATGTCATGATGTTTTCACAAGTAATCATTTATAACACTAATTTACTACCACAAAATTTTAGACTGATCACTACTGGAAGCATTTCCTGAAAACAATGTAAATACATGTACACTTCCAATGATGGAATTTGTCTTTTGAAGGACAGAAAACAATACAGGAAAAAGGAGAAAATGATGGTTACCAGCATTTTCTCCTTGTCCCATATTGTTTTCCAAAGTCTCTTTCCTCAGGGTCAGTAAATTCAGGACTGTTTGGTAAGGGATTAATCCATGTGATACTGATTTACCTTATTTTCAATGTTGTCAACTGTGAATTTGTTTCATGAGGTTAAGAGATATAAGATATGCTATGTCAGCCTTAGAATTTCTTTAATCCTTTACAACACAATCCCAACCTTTAATGACCCTGAGAAAATAAACCTTTGAAAACATTGTGGAAAAAGAATAACTTGCTGGTTACCAGGGTTTTCACCTTCTCTCACACTGTTTGCAAGACAAATTCACTGTTCGAGCCGTGTTTAATTCGTCGTCTGCAAATGCTTTGGATTTTAACAAGTCCAAAATTTTGTTGTTTGGTATCATTTGATACATATTAAATAAATTGTTTGCAAATGAATGCTTTCAATTTAGGCCACTCTGAAGTTTAAATTTTTCCACCTAGTAAAAGAATAAACAAGAGGGATACACTGAATTCTTCAGGAGACAAACCGGGGTTCTAAAACCTTGAAGGAAAATGCTTTTTGTATCATTTTGGGAAAAGAACAAATTGTTTTCAACAATCTATTTTTTCTACCCTTTTACGTTTAATTTCTACCATTCCAGCAAAATTCAACGTCATCTACAATTATTGCTTTCAGTGTGGACTGGTTTAACCCTAATCCTGCTTGAAATGAAACTTTCAAGACAATAGTAAAACCCCAAAATTTGTTATTTCAAAGGCATTTTCGGAGGAAAATATCTCTTTATCGGACAGTGTAGATCAACATCAGACTGCATATTCTGTGCAGTGTGATCTTGATCTACACTGTCCACAAAAGGTCCGTGAGTTGCACTTAACAGCCTAAGGGTTAACGTTTTGTTGTCTAGTGAATAGTTATTACTGGCTCCAGATGTTGCAGGGCTGTGTTAATTTTGCATCTACAAAACATTAAAACAGAGAGGAACCCCTTCATTCATTGACAACAGACTGCAGTTTTTCATCAACTGTTTTCCCTCATACATTGAATTCTAGTGCAGAGACAACATTTTTCCAGTAACATTTCCCTCATGATATAAACTACGGTATGCTTCTTCATCAACAAATCACCCTTAACCAGCCCACATAGCTCAAGTGGTAAAGAGTAGGACTTGTAAAACATCAAGTCACTTGAGGATGTAGGTTTGAGCCCCATGGCTGGCCGTCTAAAACTACTAATAGTCTTTCTCATGTGATGTTAAACCGAGGTCCCCATGATGATGCTATACACCGAGCAGGTTATAGAACCAGGTGTAACTCGGGATGGGTTTCATCCTGTATCTTGCACTATCCCCCGTAACAAAACTATCAGTCTCTGGGGCACTGCCCATATGGGTAACCAGCAGCTATGATAAATAAATCTTTTTGTTGTTTATGAGTTTTATGAATGACAAAGGACCATTCTACCTCATGAGAAAGTTGATTTTCAGATACAATGGGTTTTATAGGTCCATAATTATGTGATGACTTGCTTTGTACAATACCTCCTAGACATGAGTGAAACCGCTTTTTCTCAGAGTAATGCTCTCTCATTTCGTTCTACTACAATGTACTGTAAACCTGATCAGCTACAGCTGGATCCGTATTCACCAATCATTCTTAAGAACATTCTTAGTCTTATTCTCAAGAGTTTTCTAAATTTGAAAGCAAGACACCTTCTGATTGGCTAAACCAAATGGTTTAGCCAATCAGAAGTTATGTTACTTTCAAAATTCTGATTTAGACCAAGAATATTCTGAATATGGACCCTGATGTCTTTTGGAGTACATTAACTCTTTAACTAACAACAAAATTTTGGACTTGTCCAATTTGAAAGCATTTGTGGATGACAAATAAAATGTTTCTCCAACCCTGTCAGATGACTATATTTTGGACTTGAAAAGCATTTGAAGAGGACATAATCATGAAATTTGGTTAAAATTATGGTTTTGGTTGTACTGGAGTTTAACACCTTTTCTGACAGATTAGGTCATATCACGGCGGTCAGTGTACCTATGCACGTGTTACCTGGCTTTCTCACACCAGTACTGACACATCTTTCTTTCCAAGTCACTGACTACTTTTCTCACATGCATCAGAGGTGAGAGGCGAAAATTCACCAGAAAGAAGGTTTGCCTCAGCCAGGTATCAAACTCACAGTGACCAGGTCGCCAGTCAGATACACTAATCACTAAGCAACCTGGCCAGGATGGGATTTGTTTTTGATAGGGTAGAGAACAAGTGGGAAAAGTATAAAATGCTGGTTATCAGCATTTTCTTCTTTTTCCACAAATTGAAAGAAAAAGTCTTTCCCAGACTCATGAAAACAAAAGTTATGTAGATGTCCCGCCCAAAACTCCATTTGCTCAGGGCTAAAGATGAGTTGAAATAATTATCTACCCCAGATGAAAAATGTGAATATATTACCCAGAGTCATTTAGCTCACAGATGTAACAGTTGCTAATGAGGTAATAATTTAATTTAGTCAGGACTGCATGCAAAAAATGCTGACAGTTTTGATTTTTATACCTCTCATTTATCTCAAAATTTGTACTTCACATGAACTCATTTCCAACAGCTGTGCAGCAGACAGCTTTACAACCATTTTCTCCTTTTTCCACAATGATTACAACAGCCTTTTTTCCTCAAGGTCCTTGAAACATTCGATTGTTTGTTTACCTTTTACCACACAATTCTGAGTTATAATAACCTAGAGAAAGAAAGCTTTTGAAAACATTGTGGGAAATGGAGAAAATGCTGGTATCCAGCATTTTCTTCTTTTTTTCCAACAGTGTTTTCTACCCTTTCAAAGGAACTAATCATAATTTGAGCAATATTTATTTTGCCATCTGCACATCCTTTGAATTTGGTTGAGTCCAAAATTTTGAGGTCTGGTAGAGAGTTTAACTCCAACAAAAATTAAATGAATATTTCCTTGGAACATGGTATCAAGCTAAATATTACAATTTCAAAGTATGGTATTTTTTGCTTGAAAAACCTCACATGGTGAGGCAGTGTAGGTCTGTGTCATCTGATCTTGATCTACACTGCCCACAAGCACAGTCAGACCTGTCAATTCCAGTTTATTATCTGTTTAACCCTGTTCCACATGAGAAAAATGTAGACTTGTCCAAACTGAAAGCATTACAGACAACAATGTAAATGTGACTCAAACGAGGAAATCTGTCTATGATAGGGTAGAAAACATTGTGGGAAAAGGAGAAAATGCTGGTTACCAGCATTTTCTCCTTTTCCCACAATGTTTTGAAAAGCTTTCTCACGGTCGTTAAAAGTTGTGATTGTGTGGTAAAGAGTTAACCCTTAAAGCCCTGAAACCAATTACAGTTATTATTGTTGAAAGAGTAGATCATGATCAGTTTGCATGGAAGGTGCAGTCTGATCTTAGATGTACACTGTCTGCTACTATTATTAATTTGGAAACAACTTTGAAAAAGCAATATTTTAGACTGTTTTTCCTTGTCAAAAAGGTCCAAATAACATTATCTTCCGCTAGATGGCATTCTACAAATACACATCTATCTAATATGGGCATTCTGGGTACAGAACCGGACTACTTTTCGAAACAACCGTTACTTTGAATTTCAAAATGAAATACACGTTTACTCAATAAAACGCGATTCATTCAGCTAAGATCGGCTAGCATGTAACCTATGCATCGGCCATTTATTAAAACAGCCCCTAAATGCTTGGGTAATAGGCTAATAGCTTCGGTTTAAGCCCTGTTTTTCCTAAGTATTCGGGGATGGGTGATGCGTCATAGCAGACAGGTCAAATCTTCGAAGAGTATGACATGCGCAGGCAACGGTCCAAAAAATTAATTCAGTGCTTAACTCTTTACACATAAACAAAATTTTAGCCTGGTCCAAATTGTAAACATTTGAAGATGACATATTTTATGTTACTCAAAACATAAAATTTCTCTTTAAAAGGGTAGAAAACATTGTGGGAAAAGAAGAAAATGCTGGTTACCAGCATTTTCTTCTTTTCCCACAATGTTTTCAAAAGGCCCCTTCCTCAAGGTCATTAAAACCCGGGATTGTTTGGTAAAGGGTTAAACCCATAAAGCACTTGAACCAACTATAGTTGTTTTTGCAGACAATGTAGATTATGAACAGAGTGTACAGTCAGAACATGTTGTCTGATCTTGGATCTACATCAGTGTTCCCACTAGCTTTTAATTTCAAGGGTACACTTACCCCCTGAGCTGTAAATCTGGGGGTAAGATTTCATAATTATAAGAGGGTATGACATTAATGGTTCCCAACTAGAGGTAAAGCAATCCATATTGATGATTTGCAGCAAAAAGGTGTGTTATATGAAGGTATTTATGTAAATTTACTGCTGAAAGACATTAAACTAGAGGTGCTTGAGCGCCTGTATCGCTCCACAGGCCTGATATTTCTATAATGGCGAAAGGAAGTTTTTAACAATTATCATTCAATCCTGCATTTTAGCTCACTGAAGAAACAATTTGGTAGACAACCACCATAGGAACTTACCTGCAAAACAACAATGAAATCCAATGAATAGTTTTAGAGAAGAAATTTTTCAAAGATTTTACTTTATACCATAAACGGAAAATGAGTCTCCCATAAAAGCCATGTTTTTTGACAGATCTTTTTTTTTTTAAGGAATTCTGTAAACCTGTATCTAAGGAACATTCCTGCAAAATAATAATGCTATCCAAATAGCGGTTTGGGAGAAGAAGATTTCTAAAGGTTTTTTACTTTGGTTGCCATGGCAACCAGAATTCTTCATGGAACACAATTATTTGAAGGAATTTGAAAGAGGACCACCAAAGGAACATTCCTGTGAAATTTGGTAAAAATCCAGTCAATAGTTTCTGAGGAGAAGTTTTTTAAAGAAAAAGTTTACGGACGCACGCACGGACAAACGGA
Source organism: Hippopus hippopus (assembly GCA_946811185.2). Lineage (NCBI taxonomy): Eukaryota > Metazoa > Mollusca > Bivalvia > Cardiida > Cardiidae > Hippopus > Hippopus hippopus. The sequence continues at coordinate 35,229,567 of OX328109.1, read as the reverse complement.
CGAACGAACGGTCGACGGACGGACGACGGACACAACGCCATGACAATAGCTCGCTGGCCTTCGGCCAGTGGAGCTAAAAACTGAAAATACAGTCTAAAGTGACTCTGATTGGACAATGTCAAAGAGACATTTAGTTCAGTGTCAGGGGTTTCCATGTTGTTTTGCACTGATCAGTTTTTCATGTCTGTTAATTTCTGGATAGGTATTTCCGCATGATTTGACAAAAATATGTCAATAAGGGTAATAATCAACTTTAAAACCTGTCATTTTACACAAGATAAGCAGATAATTGCCTTTTTTGTCCATGTATTTTCTTATGCAAGGTCTCGCGTGTAACAAAAATTTGTTGCGTGAATTTCAATTCTGTAACGTGATTTACGCAATAATTTGAGCAAGTGGGAACACTGCTACATTGTCAGCTTGTTCATTACATACTCCGGCCAAAACAGCCTTGCATTATGGCAATATTTTGAATTTTTTCCTAATTGAAAAGGTTGATTTCATTAATTCAGCACTTCTATGAGTTAAGGGTTAACCCCTTAAAGTAACAATAAAGGCCAAAAGTAAACAAAGCAGGTGTTAAAATGCATTTAAAACTTATATCATACGATAACCATTTAAAAATATGGAAATAATTGTGAAGATAACAATTTGTCATTGTACGGTCGGTCCAACTGTTTGTCGCTGACAGAGAAATTAATTTCAAAACTAGGTTAAAACCTGCCAGGTAGCTGTGTCTTTTGTTTACTTTTTGCCTGATTTTAAAAATTCTTGTTTCTGCAAGTGACAGTGACTACCACATGGCCCGACCACACAATAACAGACTGTCATCTTCACAATATTTTCCATACTTTTAAATGGTATGATTTAAATTTAAATGTATTATGACACCTGCTTTGATAGTTTGGCCTCTACTGGGCCTTTAACAAACATCTCCCAGTTTTTTACAATCCCTAAAGGAGAAGGTGTTACATAACTCTGTGGGATAAGAAAGAGATTTTCCTTTTTTTTACAATGTTTTCTACTCTTTACACGACAAATTGTATCTTTTGGGAAGGGTATCATTTTTATTCTGTAAATTTATGCTTTAACCCTTGACCACTCAGTCCCAAGTTTTAATGACCCTGAAGATGAAGGCTTTTGAAAATATCGAAGGAAAAGAGAAATTGCTTAACCCTTTACCACACGACAAATTTTAGACCTGTCCAAATTGAAAGCATTTGCAGATGACAGTTTATATGTGGCTCATATGAAATGATTTTTCTTTGATAGGGTAGAAAACATTGTGAGAAAAGGAGAAATTGCTGGTAACCAGCATTTTCTCCTTTTCCCACAATGTTTTCAAAAGCCTTCTCTATCAGGGGTGTTAAAAGTCATCATTGTGTGGTAAAGGATTAACCAGCATTTTCTCCCTTTTCCACAATGTTTTCTATGCTTTCATAGACATGAAAAAGTCTAAAATTTTGTTATCTGCTACTATTCCTTAACCCCTTTACCAAAAAACAGAATTTTGGACTTGACGAAATTCAAAGCATTTGCAGACGACAAATTAGAGGTGGACCAAATGACAAAATTTGTTTTTTATATGGTAGAAAACAAAAAGGGAAAAGAGAATATGCGGGTAACCAGCATTTTCTCCTTTTCTCATTGTTTTCAGAAAGGTACTTCCTCAGGAATATCCGGTAAAAGGTTGAAGTGTTAAAAAATGTCAAACAGATCTAGGAATAGGAGCTAGAGCAACGTCAGGTATATTCGACACCTTTGGAAGAAAAGCATTAACACGCAGCGAGGAGAAGATTCCGTAGAATAAACATACATTAAAACGGAAGTATGGTTGTATCGATTTCATTTGCAAAAAACGCAGTGAGTATATGAATATCGTTGTCGTCTCTATTTTCCGATTTATTATGTGTGGGGCTGTCAGCTGAATTTGTCACACTTAGCCTAATTTCGACACCCAAAGAAAATTAAAGAAAAAACTGTTATAAAATAGTTTTTGCACATCCGTTAATTTCAGTTAGTTATTACATGCCAGCGATAATACATTCTTTAACTCTTCAACAGGGAACTTGTAAGACATTTCCTCAACAAGACAGTTTCCCGACAGGAGTTTTCGAGACAGTTCTCCAACACCTTTGTTCTGTGTCAAATGACATGGGTAAGACTGGTTAATAAAGGACTTTATGAATAAGTGTGTTTTATTTTTTATTGAAACGTTTGTAATTTTGATTTACCAGTACATTTGTTCATCATAAGATTGTCTGACTGCTGTGTGAAATTTCTGTAAATTTCTATAACTCAGCTTGTTTGACGGGACAGTTTGACAATCTTTTGTCGCCAAATACCAAACAATATCAATCTACACTACATTTTTCCCAATGGTACACAGACTAATATCTATGTACAAAAATAGACTTATTGTCAGGAAACTGTCTTGAAATTTGTCACGGAACTTTCTCGAAAATTAGCGTCAGGGAACTGTCTTGTCGGGAAACTGTCTAGATATCCTTCAACACAATCTTTAACTGGACGATTTAGGAAACATTGAGAGAGAGACAAAAAAAGACTTAAAGGATGTTTCCCATTTCTTTCGAAAAACTGACATAGATCTCCACCTTCATCTCAAAAGACTATTCACCGTCAATGCGCTTTTAATGCGTCGAATTTATCCGACGTTTCAATATTTCGTCTGGAAAATTAGACTGTCACGTTTATTTTTTCATCTGCTGAATTGGGACTTTTCTAAAATTTTGCCGTGTGGTAAAGTGGTAGGCCCTAAGACTAAATATTATACTAGTTTCAGGACAAGCCATCTGATTGGTTGAGCCATATCTTCTCAGCCAATCAGAGGGCTTGTCTCTGAATCCGACAGAAATAGACCTACACTTAAGCGGTTGATAAACATAATAGTCTAGGCCATTATGAGAGAAGAAAGTGACTCACCAGCGATTCTCCATGTCAAGAGATCAGTAATATTTGTCAAGTATTGATTTGTACCGATAGCGGATGGCTCTGTCGATCTCAAATTAAAAACATCTTGTTGTTGTTGTTGTGATGGATAATTCGCCCCCGTCGAAACTCGTGATATGGTGATAAAAAGTACAGATTTGCTTAATTTTCTGAATTCTAAGATAGTGGAAATTCAAAAAAGTTTGTAGTATACTGGCCTATTCCAAAAATAGATTTAATTTGTCATATCCTTCTAGTGAGAAACGTTATCTCTTTTACAATATTCTTTTTCACAAGATAAGCTTTTCCCAAAAAACAGAAATGGGGGGATTTTATAAGGGAAACAACTCGTATAATTTTTTTTTTTAATAGAAGGAGTGGCCTCCCTTACATTGCCCCACATTCTCATCTTTCAAACTTGCCTTTTTTTTCAAAAAAAAAAAACCTTCACTTAGACGAATGACCGACAAAAAAAAAAAAGCACGTCGATCTATCCATGTAGATCTATTGTTGTTTTCAACAAATCTGACATTGTTGATTCCCGGTAGATCTAGAGCTTTCAAGAGCGCCACAGTGTCAATAATTGTTGTTGTTTTTTTCATTCATTTAGAGTTCCCTCGTAACATCAGTGATTTAGTTGAATAGACCTACTGAAGAATATTTGACGAAAACCTATGCAGGGATTTTTTTTTTGTGCTGAAACTTCAGAAAAGGTTGAAATATTTCAGTAAATCAGTTGTAGATCTAGATCCTTGTAAATGAACTATAGATCTAGATTATCATTTAAAAAATGTGATCAAAGTTTTTAAAAAGTAAGATATCTAGATTTAAATCTGTCAACCTGTTACATAAATCTGTCAAGCTGTCAAAGTCCAAAATGTGGTTTATTATTTGAAATGAATGGAGATTTCCAACAGGTCTATCTTGATTTTCTCATGCCGCTGGCGAAGCCCGCCTGTAGCGTGAGGGATAGGGTTAAAACGGCCCACTTCCAAAACGGCCCGGTCCAAAACGGCCCACTTTACCGAAACGGCCCAATGTTAAGGGTACCAAAACGGCCCATTTTGAACTACGAATTACTGTTTTATTTCCACCAATTTTGACAGAGTCAATTTTATAACTTTCTTTACTCTTATCTATTTTCAAATAATGAATTTAATTTAAAGGCGTTTCAGCGAGTTATTTCTAGCGCAGAGAATTTCGTGAAATTTGACACAGAAACACTTCAAAGTATGTTCTTTCAACATGCGAAGAGATAATCAGACGTTGCCTGATGAATAAAAAAGTTCTGAGCCCACGAAGAACATAACCTTTTTTTCAAATTACACAAAAACCCAATTATTGCAGCATACGTCAGAATTTTGTGATTAAAATCTGTAATTTCAGTTAAATCATGTTCTCTGTGTTTTAAATTCATAGTGAAACAATGGATCCTCTGACTTTGATGAGAAATTAACAGATATTTCAAATTAATGATACGCTATCTTATGTTTCAATAAAACCCTTAGCCCACAAAATTGCTTATTTTATCACAGAAAATCAGGACATTATTTAACCCTTAAAAAAATCTAGTGCAAAGATTTTTCTCATTTTTCTCAGAAATATACATGATTATATCCTTTATCAAAAAAATGCAAAAAAAAAAAGATAGGTTGCCAGGCTACTTTTCCCAATATTCAATTACCTCCCTTGGAACAAAGAAAGTGACACAAAACTCCCAAGATTTCAAATTACTTAGTAAGATGTATTATTTCTAGCACTAAATCATGTTTTTTTCACAATAAAGATTGTACTCTGTCAACCCTTTCCTTGATATAGTCTCGATTTAACATTGGTATGGGACGGCTTTGGAAAACATTTAGGTAAAAGGGGTAATTGTTCATTACAAGCAATTGTTCCTTTCCCCACAACCTTTTCTGCACGAACGGTTCTTTTAATCTCATTTAAACCTTGTTTAATTTGTCTTCTGCAGCTTCTTTCAATTTTGAAGTTCCAATTTAATTCATTTAGGAAAGGGTTAATACCAAATACATGTGGTATATTTTAACAGATGGGAGAATAGAAGAACAATACAAGTAGAACTGTCCAGAATTACTCAAAGGTATAGATTACTTACGAACCTTATAGCAAAATGAATCAAATGATCCTGATTTCTATCAATACCCAGGAAAGAGGGTTAGAAAACATTGAAAAGGAGAAAATACTTGTAATTTTCTCTTTTTACCACACTAAACTTACTATCCGGATAAGTAATGTCCGACAAATGTACATGTTCCGTTTTTGCTGTTTCGGAATGATTTACACCTTCATAAACTGATCTTTTAAAAAAAAATGTGTTCCATTTTTGCTGTTTAGGAATGATTTACACCTTCATAAACTGATCTTTAAAAAAAATGTATCTACCAATACTTTCTCCACGTCTTGCAGCAAAAATCAGTAGTCCAATAATAGTACTACAATCAGACAAAGTTACGCGCTAGAAAACAGAGAAGTGAAGAGACATGCGCAAAAATGTTGCGCACTGACAACCCGACGAAACGTCATTAAGGAGCTTGGGCCTTGATTCTCTATACTTGTGTGGGTTGTACTCTGCATTTCTATCCGATGTTATAATGCGAGTTCATTTGTGTATCCCCCCAGTTCTTTTCTAACATTATATCCCGCTAGATGGCATTCTACAAATACACATCTATCTAATATGGGCATTCTGGGTACAGAACCGAACTACTTTTCAAACCAACAACCGTCAAAACGCTACCTGGTGTGATTCATTCAGCTGTGATCGGCTAGCATGTAACCTATGCATCGGCCATTTATTAAAACAGCCCCTACATGCTTGGGTAATAGGCTAATAGCTTCGGTATAAGCCCTATTTTTCCCAAGTATTCGGGGATGGGTGATGCGTAATAGCAGACAGGTCGAATCTTCGAAGACAACGCTTTTCTATTGATCAACTGGAATTCTTCTAAAAATGTATATGTTGTGGTTTGCTTTCCTACAGTCTTTTTGCCTCAGTTATGCACAAATTACTTATGTTGAAAACGACTGCTCCAAACATTCTAGAAAGGATACATCCCTGTACATGTTTCAATAAATTCGTAGCAGGAGACCATCTCGCTCGATTCACATGATCAAAATTCATGTTAAAAGTAAATTTTATAAAACTAAGTGAATTTTATAACAGTAACTGTGTGATCCAAATGACGGTTTTTCAATGGGTTTTAAATAATGACCAAAAAGTGGGCCGTTTTGGTACCGGGCCGTTTCGGCACTGGGCCGTTTCGGCACTGGGCCGTTTTGGTACCGGGCCGTTTTGGAAGTGGGCCGTTTTGACCCCAATCCGTAGCGTGACATCATTTCCGGCAAGCGGGATCGAGGCAATCGTGTTCATTCAAGATGGCGGATCAACGTGAGTAGAATTTCAGAAAAGTTTTACTTTAATATACCATTTTAATTTGTTAATATTTTCAACTTTATCTATGCAAGGACAGACATTTATTGCCCTGGTAGCTTTCTAATTGTAATAAATGTTTTTTTTAATTCTAGTTTGATCGTTGAATTTGTCAAAGCGTGGTTTCTTTGTCGTCCGCGTGGAGGAGTGTCTCACTTCCTTTATTTTCCGCTCAAAGTTTGCATTAGCGCTATAGAAACGAAAACCTCGTGTTAGGTCCATGTTTATTTCCTGCAATTTTTTTTAATGGAGGGTTTACAGTTGTATAAAGGACGGCATGAAAATTGCTGTCTGTTCATGTGACGCGTTGCGGGGGGGGGGTGGGGGGGGGGGGGGAAGAGGAGGACAGTGAAACTCACCTACCTTAGCGGACCCTCGTAGACAGCGTGCTTTCTGTATCCTTTTTTATTTATTCTTGCTTTGGTTATTTCTTGATGGGAGAGCAATTTTGCCCCTCCCCCCTTTCCGCTGCAGCCTCAGCATGAATGTACAAACTATAGCCTATGTAAATCTTGAATAATGAAATAAAATATTATGGGATCCAATTAACTCTTTTTAAACACACTAGAAAATTTTAGACTTGTCCAGCTTGAAAACATTTGCAGATAACAGTTTAAACGCAACCTAGTCAATAAATTTGTCTATGAAGTGGTAGGACACATTATGTGAAAAGGAGAAAATGCTGATTACCAGCATTTTCTTTTTTCCCGACATTGTATTCCCAAGCCTTTTTCCTTAGGGTTGTTAAAAGTCGGGATTGTGTGGTAAAGGGTTAAGTAGATTCCATTGGAGAACAGTCCTCCTGTTAAAAATTCATACTGGAAACTTGTATGCTACAGTCATTATTTAATCCCTTGTATATCGATAATTGTCAAAGGGTAAATGAACGTGAATGTTTTAAAAATCTTGAAGAGTAAATCTATGCCTTTCATAATGGAAGTGATTCAACCACTGAGCTACTGGAAATTGCTCTGCTACAGTAAATCACGAAGTATGGCTAGGCCAAGCTCTAAAGGTGAGTAGCCTGGCCAGGAAGCTCAATGGTTAGGTTATCTGACTCACATGGTGGTTGCAGGTTCAGTACATGGTTGCACGAGCAGTAAACTTTCTTTGCAGCGATTTTTCGCCGCTCACCTCTGATACATGTAAGAAAAGTAGTCAATGACTTGGATAGAAAGTTGTTTCAGTACTGGTGTGAGAAAGCTGGGAAACACATGCGTAGGTACTCTGATAACTATAGTACAATTTAAGCTGTTAAAACGGTGTTAAACTCCAATAAAAAACAACTAAAGGTAAGTTGATGATTAACTCTTGAAGGACTAATTATGGGACTTGACAAAAATTGACGAAGTGGCAGATTCAAAATTAAATTTAGCTCAAAATATTATTTCTTTCTTAGGACAGGAAAAAAATTTTTGAAATGGAGAAAATGATATTTACTAGCATTTCTTCTTTTACCAGTATGTTTTCTAAAGCCTTCCTCCCCAGGGTCACTAAAACTAAGTGAAGGGCTTAAGTACCCAGAATCATTGAGGTGGAAAAGTATTTTGATGAGCTGTTTTGAAGTATGAGTAAATTCATTTAGACAACATTTTGTTTTTTACAGAATATGCACAGTACCAGGCAGGAGGACAAGCAAGGTTAGTTTTTTTGTAAAATGTTTTTTTTTTTTTCATCTTCAAGGTAGGGGAATGGGGATGTTGGTTTACCAGCAAACTGAAAATGAACAAAGCCAAGTCAAAGATACAACTTGGAAAATTAGATTAAATTAGTATGTCATTAAATATTTAGCTTTTTGAGAAAACTTAAGTTAGATCTATGTGAATCCTGATTAGGAGGAATGAATTCTTTTTTTTTTTCCTTCTTTTTCCCCCCTCTCTCACTCAGTTACATGAATTCAGATTCAACCATGTTATAAAACAAATGTATTTATCTGTCTGTAATGGCCTAGGTGTATGAAATGTGATCTCAATTTTGATAGTTTATTGCATCTTCCCTTTTTTTTGAAAGAGGCATTTATATGAGATTGCAAAAATTTAATGACTAGGTGAGTGAAATGTGTGTGCAAAAAGACTGGTTATCTAAATACACAATTGATTGCCTTACTTCATCTCTCTTGGGTTTTTAAATTTAGTAGTTTTTATACCCCTATCATCCAGGGTTCTCATTTGACCCAGGAGCCTGGGTTTTGATTCTTGGAAATCCAAAATGACCCGTTTTTAGATGCTCAGAAATATCGGCCTAAGCGTAAATCTGACATTATCTGCTAAAGTGGCCTATAAATTAGCTTGCATGTATCTAGCAGAAGTATAGACTGTAATAATCACCATCATCATCAAATGTGACAGACGCACACAGCTTTTTTTTATCACTGCTTATCAAGCTGGAGAGTGGTGAGTCACTTTTGAAAACTTGATAAATGTGTTAATCCAATTATCTAGTGTACAATGACAAGTGGCAAAGTAACCTGCTACCCTAATTGACGAATTCCCATCAAATCATGCAGTAGTCAAGTCAGTTTGACTTTGTCAGATCAGAGGTACTTCAAACTATCTTTTCATCTTTTTTAATTAATTTTAACAGTGAATTTATACTAATTTCTGTATAAAACAGTAAGTTAAAGCTAAAATCTTTGTTTGTTAATGAGGAAAAACTGGTTGTTTTTTAAATGAAAATACACAACCTATTTATAAGGGGAGGGGAAGGGGGGGGGGATGGAGGTTAGGCCTTTTTGTCATACAATATAGCACTTGAACAACTGTGAAGGGAGAAGTTCTTGGACAAAAAGAAGACTAATAGTTAAAGAAATAACACTTTAATGGATGTGACCTTTAATTTCTCCCTTTTCTACAATGTTCTAAGCTATGTAGGACAAATCAAGTCTTTCCAGCCACATTTGAATTGTCGTCTGCAAATGCCTAAAACATGATCAGGTCTAAAATATTGTTGTTTGGTAAGCCGTAATAAAAAAAATGGTTTGTTTCAGGTAACCCGACCCTACCTGGAGATTTTGCCCCGACCCTAATTTTTTTTTTCTTCTGGTAAAAAAAAAATCAGCCTTTTTATCATACCGTGTCACAGGACGTCTGTTTCGGCAAATATTGCGCATTATATCTGTACAAAAGCTACCGTGTATCGGAGTATATTGAACTGACCTTAAACACAAATTGTCAAACGCAATAACGTGGGTTTTCCATGTCTAAAAATACATACATGCAAGCGGACAGATCGGGCTTTTTCGCTAACTCCACACAGCAACTTCTGTCTATCGAACGTTCGTATCTTATCGCACAGTTACAAAAGACAAACGGGTACCAGTTTTATCTTCTACAACGAATCACGCTCGAAATACTGCGGTTCAGTACAGACTGTGTATCAAACTTTTACTTGTGATTTTCGCTCTTCTTCGCATAAAATATAGACAGGATCCTGTCATCTCTGTTGTGATCACCGCATTTCCGGTTCTGTAGTGCACTGTCACTACTTTCGGTTTGCTAGATTTCAGATTGAACAAGTTCTGTTAAACATCATTCGGCAAAAGTGCTAGCATGCTCCAGAACTACGAACAATTAAGGTGTTCAATGCAGATATAACATTCGAAAAATTTTAATGGACGTTTCTCTTGCAACTTATCTGACAGGACGGACTGTGGACTAAACTAGACGACGGCAATGATAGAAGTTTAGAGTTGTATCAAGCGTTGATAGGTCTTCTTATTAAACAGGTATTTTCATATTTTTTTCTATCTTTGTCACAATGAGGCAACAATAATTTCTTTCGGAAAATATAAATCTTCCAAAACTTGCCTTGTTCTCGCTCTGCACCCCCCCCTTTCACTCAGCTTAATTTACCCAACCTGGTCTTTGAGAAAAACCTGAAACTGTCTAGGCTAGGAGCCGCTATACATAAATTTTCCAGTGCTTTCTAATCTCTCCTACACTTCTGGCAAGTGATGCCACTTTAGTTTCCAGGTAAAATGTGTCTTATCTATATAAAATTGAGGAACAGCAGCACTCCTCCCACATTTCTTGACGGTTTTGGATAGAATTTTCACAGAATGTTTCTCATCATGTGACCTAGTGCATACTGTCAAGGTTTTGCGGTTCATAGCTGCGTCATGGAAAAAGGGGGCTTCATGTTATATTTCATTTTCCATCAATATCTCTTTAATTAATACTGGACATATCTCAACGGATTTGGATGAAATTTTCACAGATCATGTGGCCTAGCGCATATTGTCAGGGTTTTGGAATTTATTGCTGTGTCATGGAAAAAGGGGGCTTCTTGTCAACTTTAAACTGCGTGCTTCCTTACCTAAGTCTATTTCTTGTGAACGCAACTCCTCCCACATTTCTTGACGAATTTGGATAAAATTTTCATAGAATGTTGCTCATCATGTGACCTAGTGCAAATTGTCAAGGTTTTGCGATTTATAGTTGCATCATGGAAAAAGGGGGCTTTATGTTATATTTCATTTTTCACCAATATCTCTAATTTCTGGACATATCTCAATGGATATGGATGAAATTTTTACAGATCATGTGACCTAGCGCATATTGTCAGGGTTTTGGAATTTATTGCTTTATCATGGAAAAAAAATTTTGTTTTTCATCAATGTATCTCCAACTAATGGACATAATTTCTTGAAACTTCATATTTTTATTGCTTAATCAAAGCCAATGACCAATGAGTCCGTTGTGCGTCCGTCTGTCCATCCATCAGTCCGTGCATAAAACTTTTAGATCACAAGTAACGCAATATATCCATTGAGCTACCCAGGTAGGTGCTAGAAATTCCAACACTTTAGTCTCTAAAGCTAGCTGCTTGAAATAGCAGCCATGTGGCGGCGTATATTGTGATGACAGCATTCTTGTTTCACATTATAACTCTGAAGGACAACAAAAGTGGATACTTGTAATTTCAAAGTTGTGTCAAGAATGTGTGTTCTAGATAAAATACAAAATGCATATCCTTTGTAAACCCAACTTTTCTACAGATAAAATGTTTACTTTAAATCAATATAATATATATAGTCCTCTAAAGTGTTCTGGAGGGGGAGGGTATTAAACATAAAAACAAACGAAACATTCTAGTATTTATTCAGTTTATTTAGAAACTTGCACATAAATGTTTTTCACTTTCTCAGCTGTTTTAGCTCTTTACCACACAATCCACATTTTTAACAATCCTTAAAAAAAAAAAAAACTTTGAAAAACATTGTGGGAAAATTGTGGGAAAAGGAGAAAATGCTATAAACCCACATTTTCTTTGTTTCCCATAATGTTTTCTACCCTTCCCAAAAGAAATTTCAGTTTGTGAGTCATTTGTTTTGTCGTCTGCAAATACTTTTAATTTGGACAAGTCTTAAAAATTTCAGTTAAGAAAAGAGTTAAGCAAAAGTGGACAGCATTTAGTGGGGAAGAAAGATGCAAATATAGAAGTATAGTTTAGATAGAATTTGATCATTTACCACACAATCAGAAAGTTAGTGACAGACTAGAGGTCTTTTGAACACATAGTGAGAAAAGGACTCAGACTAGTAGCCACCATTTTCTCTTTTTTTCCATTTTCAAAAGCAAATACCACCATTTGATCCATATTAAATTTGCTTTAGGTTTGGACAAGACTACATTTTTTCATGTGGTTAAGAGTTCAAGCTCTTTCAAAAATTTTTTTTTGGGGGGGGGGGTTAAAAAAAAAAAAAAATCATCCCTACCCTACCTAACATTTTTGGAGACGTTACCCTAAACAAACTATTTTTTTTTTAGGCCTAAACAGTTAATAGGTTGTTTGTGTCTGTTTATTTATCAAGATGAATTGCATGCTAGGGCTGCAAGTTAAAATTCATTCTATCAGTTTAATTCCAACAAGTCTGCACATAAGATGAGGTATTTTGTCTAATTTCTGTCCTTAAATAAAGAACATAAGTGAAAAATTGTCTTTATTTCACCCTTATCTCTCCATAACAGGTAAGTAATTTGACCCTTGGACATTTGGGTTTGACTCTTGGAAATTCCATTTTGACGCTTGAAAATTTGGGCCCAAGAGTCAATGACTCTTTGGCTTCTGTAGACTGAATCTAGTGAGAACCCTGATCATCAAAGGGGGGCATAATTACAGTGTTACCCCTGTCCATGTGTGTGTATGTGTGTGTTTTCCGTAAACAGTGCTGTTCATTTTGGGCCAATAACTTCCAAGTGCACGGTCAGATTCTAAAATAATTTGGCACAAATGATCACCATGGATAGACAACGTGTCATGTGTAACAACAGTTTCACCAGCTCAAAGCTCAAGGTCACAGTGCTTGGTTGAGCTGGGTCAGTATTTGCTACAACCAAAATGATGGCAAGTTGCCAGGGCAACCATGTGGATGACACATTTCTGGTTTAACATGTTATCTATTTTTCTTGCATGATGGCTTTGGCATTTTTAATTGCATGACATCCAAGACATTTTCTTGTTTCAGTTATGGTTATGGAGGTTATGGTGGTGGGCAGGATGCATCCTCCTATGGTCAACAGCAGAGTGCTTACGGAGTTCAGGTATTTTCCTTTTTTGTTTCTATAGGTTTAGGATTGTAGAAAAATTGTCATCCAAAAACTGTAAGTGGGATAATGGGTTGGTTAGCAACTTATACCCTGCATTAATAGTGTTTAACCCTTAACCACACAAGCAAAATATAGAATTGTACAAGTTGAAAACATTTGCAGACGACAGTTTAAATGTGGTTCAAATGATTGAGTTTATCTTTGATAGGGTGGAAAACATGGTGGGAGGAGGAGAAAATGCTGGTTACCAGAATTTTCTCCTTTTCCCACAATGTTTTCAAAAGGCTTATGAGATAAAAGGTTAAGCGTTGCTGTGAAGTCTTTTACTCTTTATTCTAACCCTTTCAGTGCCACAGACAAAAAATATAAGGGCTTATGCAGGTATAGATCAATATCAGACTGTACAGAATGTGCTGACTGCTCTTGAATCTTTACCTTTTGCTTATTCAGTCAAGTCTAGAAGGTCAAAGTCAGTCTGTGTTTTAGTAGATTATACATGTATTGTCAGCTGTAGAAAGATATCAGTATTATACATTTTGAGATGAAAGAATGGAAACCCATTAACTCTTGAAACAATTGTTAAGCTGACAACATTTGGAAACCATTTTATATACTGAAACCATAAGAATTACAAAGAAAATAAATGAAAATTTGATTTGATGAGTTTAAACTGAAAAAAAAAAAAGAGTAAAGGTGGAAATGGGGACTTTTGCTTGATCGACGCTGTTTTCCTATTGTCACAGTGTTTTGAAATACCGTTTGCTGAATGTAATATGTTAATACTGCAGTATCACATTTCTCTTTAAAATAGCCACCAGCTCAAGGAGCAGCTGGAGGCTATGGCCAACAGTCCATGAGTGGTTATGGGGGCTATGATCAGAACTACCAACAACAAACACAAACTTCACAGAGTAGCGGATATACAGCAGGGGGACAAGGTACGCCATGTTCAATATTAGCCCTTAACCCTCTACCACACAACAAACTTTTAGACTGGTCCAAATTAAAAGCTTTTGGAGACGACTAATTAGATGTGCCTTAATTGATATAATTTTTTTTTGAAAGGGTAGAAAACATTTTGGGAAAAGGAGAAAATGCTGGTAAAGGGTTCATGTGCTGAGCACAAATAAAAGATGCAATGGCTGACAGTGTATGTCTACATTACACTGCACATTACAAAATAGGTTTTCTGATTTTAGTCACACACTGTGTTGTGTTCTGTGAGATTCTGGTAGAAACGAATAAGAATTTGTTTAGTATGAAAATGCAATTCTCCCTATCGCTGATGTAGCTTTTTAACACTTTACCACACAATCATGAGTTTTAACGACCCTTATGAAGAACGCTTTTGAAAACAGAAAAAAAGAAGGAAATTCTAGTAGCCAGCATTTCTCCTTTTTAAACAGTGTTTTCCACCCTTTCTCAAACAAAATCTCATTGATTGGTATTTGTTGTCTGCTTATCCTCCCAGTTTAGGCCAGTCTAAAATTTGCTGTGCAGTAAAGATTTTTAAGGTTATTGTTTTGAATTCACTTATCCATTTCACCTTTTTTTTTAACTTGTGAATTGGAGAAGTAGAAGAATACTTATGTGACAAATGGCAATGTGGGAAAAGGAGCCCATTCTTGTTAATCATTTCACCTTCTTACTGTAATCATGATTTTTTGAGCAAAAAGAAGCTGAGAAACAAAGGTTTGGTTAGATTCTGAAGGTGTTAGAATTATTCCAGTAACAGTATAAGGATTTTGTGGGTAGATGACACAGAAAATTAAAGATGTGCAGATAAGAGGAGTGCTGTCCGATACATAGAGTACTACTTCTTGAACTGTTTACCATACAATACCCTGAAGTTTCAGCAACCCTGTAAGAGAAGGCTTTTGAAAATATTGTTGAAAAAGGAGTAAATGCTTGTTGTCTGCAAATATTTTCAATTTAGGCGATCTAAAATTTTATGAAGAGTTAACCCTTTGCTTAAGAGCAAAATATGAAACTGGTCCAAATTAAAAGCATTTTGAGAAAAAAGTAAATTTTGTACAAATGGGGTTCTCTTAATAAGTTTGAAAACATTGTGAGAAAATAAGAAAAAATCGGTTTTCAGCATTTTCTCCTTTTCCCAGTGTTTTCTAAAGCCTTTTGCCTAAGGGTTGTGAAAACAGAAGATTGTTTGGCAAAGAGATAACCCGGTTCTCAAATGATGGGGTGTGTCAGTGAAAAGAGAAGCAAATATTGAGAAAAAAAGAGGAAATGTTGGTTGCCAGCATTTTCGTTCCTTTTCTCTCTTTTTAACTCTTTACCACACAATCCCGACTTTTCATGACCATGTGAAAGATGCCTTGAAAACAGTGTGGGAAAAGGAGAAAATGCTGGTAACCAGCATTTTCTCCTTTTCCCACAATGTTTTCTATCCTTCACAAAACGAATTTCAATATTTCATTCACATTTATTTTGTCGTCTGCAAATGCTTTCAATTTGGACTTGTTTACAATTTTGTCGTTTGGTAAAGAGTTAAAAACCTTCTTGCTCAGAGTTGTTAAAACTTGAGATTAATCTGTGAAGGGTTATGTACTTCACTAAATCTGTTAAGTTTGACACTCATCAATCTTGTGCTGACATTTCTATAGATTGCTCATAACATGGGTTTTAGTGAAGTGATAGTATTTGTAAAAGTTTGATAATAACCTCCTCTTGTCTGGACCTCTTAACTTCTCACCAACAAATCAGGGCAATCAAATTAGTGGGTTAAGAACACAGAACAAAAAGAACGTAGACCTGGCAGATAATGCTGTGTGTTTTCAGGTCAGTCGGGTACCCAGTCTTACGGATCATATGGTTCTTATGATCAGAGTGGGTATGGGAAACAGCAAGAATCACAAGGGTATGGCCGACAACAGCAAGGTAGTATCTACAGGGTATATCATGTAATAGCTTGGAAATGTAGAGTAAAATATTAGGGATCATTTAACTTATACATCACTGTGTGAATGAAACATGAGCCATGCTCTGTGAAAAGGGGGTTTAATGCATCTACAAAAATTACCGACCCAGGTCAGCCTACCCAGTCCAAGCAGGCTGACAAGGGTCAAAACTTTGTATTCTAACATTCTAACTCCCTGGTCCACTGGTTATTAGGAAAAATGGGTTTTATGGATCCATAATTATGTGATGACTTGATCAGTATAATATGCATCACAGATGCATTAAACCCCCTTTTGCCAGAGCATGATTCATGTATATTTCCAGTCAGGAAACAACACCATGTGTAGCACTTTCAAGGCTTTTTTGACAATATCATCTATCTAAAAATCTGATATTGTAGATCAATGTGTTCTGAGCAGTCTGATCTGGATTTGATCTGTCTGCAAAAGCACCTCTCCTACAGTGTCTGACAGGTCAACATCATGAGATCTGTCCAAATAGTATTGCAATAATGTTTTGTTATTGGCCTGCACAAATAAAGCTTTTAACAAAGCAGAGCTCCAGATAAAGGGAGTGATTTTGATTTTAAAAGTAAAAATATTGGTTATTCTCCACCAAACCTTATGGTATGTGTGGTCATTAGAATCATCTCATCGAGACGATTCTAATGAGTACCCACAACATAGGGTTTTAAAGAGAAATAATGGATTTAGAATACCATCACTTCCCCTTATCTGGAGCTCTGTCAAAGCATTGATTAAACGGAACCCTTAAGATGATGTATATGTATTCATGAAATGGGGCCATTTCTGTTGGTTTAAAGAGCTGAACTATTGCTTTTTCAAGGTGTTTTTGGCAAAAATAAATTACAAGGTTGTGGACAGTATAGATCCAAGATCGGATTGCATATTTTTTACCTTCTGATCTTGATCCACCTGGTCTAGAAACATAACCTAAACCTGGTGCAGCACTTTAACTCTTTACCAAAAGACAAAAATATAGACTGGTCCAAATTGAAAGAATTTGCAGACGACAAAATAAATGTGACTGAAATATTGAAATTTGGTTTGGGAAGGGTAGAAAACATTGTGGGAAAAGAAGAAAATGATGGTCGTTAGAAGTCGGGATTGTGTGGTAAAGAGTTCAGGGTTAAAGCTGAGCATAGACTAAAGATTTTCATACTAGCACATGGCTTTTGAATGTTTTTCTGACTGGAAATTTCTGTTTTAGTTATTCGGTATAACACCGGAGAACTGATTAATCATGTGTTATGAGACTTTTGTTGTGTTACATTTTTATTTCGTCACTTTTTTAATACAACAATGAGGTAGTATTAAAACATGAGCTAACATGTGTTGATTGCAGTGTAGTTAAAAAAATTTTTTTTATAACTAGAAAAGATTGATATGATGAATTTTGTTGACATTTTTTTTGGCCCATTTTGGGGAGGCAGCTGCTGCTTTCTAGCAGCAGTCACCCAATTTGCCAAGACATGCATCAAATGATGAGCAGAAGTAGGTTGGGTTGCCCCTTCCGTCAAGGTGCGCAGCCTAACTTTAGGTAGCATTATGGCTAGTATAGATCAAGGTCAGACTGTTTAAAACTTGCGCTTCATTTTGTATTTTCCCTTTGTCTGTTCATATGACCCAAAAAAAAATGCTTTGAAAGTTGTTTTTGGCCTCTTTTCTGTTTTGTAGATGTATTTCTTTTTCAGTGTTTATGGTAACTATGGTTGATTAATCCTGCTTTGAGTCTTGTAACTCTTTACCAAATGATCATATTTGGCTTGCAACACGCGAAAAGGGGCATTCGGACCTTTGCGTAAAGTGTCATCTCGGATCAGCCTGCGTAGTCCGCACAGGCTAATCCGAAACGACACTTTCCATTTTTATGTAATTTTCTGTTTTGCGCAAGTCTACTGTAGCACAAAATCTAATGTAGTCGTAAAGTGCCGTCTCGGATTAGTCTGCGCGGACTGCGCAGGCTGATCCAAGACGACACTTTACACAAATATCCGAATGCCCCTTTTCGCATGATGCACGCCATTTATGAATGACTTTGAGAAAGAATGCTTTTGAAAACATGTTGGGGAAAATGAGAAAATTGTGATAATCATGAGTTTTAACAACCTTAAAGAAAAAGTCCTTTTGAAAACATTGTGGGTAACCAGCAATTTTTCCTTTTCCCACAATGTTTTCTTCCCTTCCCAAAACGAATTTTAATCTTAGAGTCATTTTCATTTTGTCGCCTGCAAATGTTTTCAATTTGGACCTGTCTAAAATTTTGTTGTGTGGTAAAGAATTAATAGAGAAGAAAATTTGGTCACTCACAGGGTTTTTGTAACTGTGACTGTTATGTTAAGTTCTTATTTGGTTTTTACACTTTGTAGGATATGGTCAAACTGCTGGTGGTAATGATCAGTCTAGATATGGCCAGTCTGGTGGATACGACCAGCAGTCTGGCGGGGGAGCAGGCGGGGGCTACGGCAATCAGTCATCAGGGGGCGGCTATGGTAGCCAGTCTTCAGGCAGCGGAGGATACGGGGGTCAGTCTTCAGGCGGTAGTTATGGTAACCAGTCTTCTGGTGGTAGCTATGGGAATCAGTCATCGGGGTATGGGGGCAGTCAGTCATCTGGAGGGGGTTACGGAAGTCAATCCTCTGGTGGTGGTGGATATGGGGGCGGACAGAGTTACGGCGGGAATCAAGACAGTGGAGCAGGGGGTGGTGGTTATGGTAGTCAAAGAGATGGCGGCTATGGAGGAAGAGGTTCTGGTAGGTGACCAATCAGATGTTAGCAATGTTCTTTGAAAGGGGACTTACTTATGGCATCTGCAAAAAGTATTGACCCCAGTCAGCCTGCACAGGCTGACATAGGTCGAAACTTTATGCTGTATATAATTTTTTTTGACATGTCCAAGGATCGTTCTACCTCATGATGCAGTTGGTTGTAAGAGGAAACAGATTTTATGGATCCATAGGTATGTGACGACTTGTTTGGTACATTGTATCACTCAGATGCATTAACACTACCAAACAAAATTTTGGACTTGTCCAAATTAAAAGCATTTGCAGATGACAAATTACAAGTAACTCAAAAGATGGAAATTGTCTTTGATAGGGTAGAAAACATTGTGTGAAAAGGAGAAAATGCTGGTTACCAGCATTTTCTCCTTTTCCCACAATGTTTTCTGAAGGCGCTCTTCTCAGGGTTGTTAAAACTCGGGATTGTGTGGTAAAGGTTTAAGCCCCCTTTTGCCAAAGCATGGTCCAATTGTGATTACTATTTTGAAGCCAACAAAACTTATCCAAATTGGAAATATTTGCAGATGACATAGTAACGCAGGATAAACCTTCCAAAAATTTGAAAATAATGTGAAAATTGGATAATTACTCGTATGTTCTTGAAAAAAAAATTGTTAATTTATATTTTGAGTTGTGCTCTGTGAAAAAGGGTCTTAATGCATCTGCAAAAAGTATCAACCCAGGTCAGCCTGGCTAGTCTGAGCTGGCTGACCTGGGCCAAAACCTTTTGCTATTGGGCATTTTCTGTCATGCTGGGTTCGAATTTCATTTTCTTATCCACTGGCAATTTTTAGCAAGTGGCTTTTTTTTTTCCACTCGCAAAATTAAAATTGGACTCCCATTTTTTTTTTTTTTAGCTCCACTGGCCAAAGGCCAGCGGGCTTATGTCATGGCCTGTTGTCCGTCATGCGTGCGTGCGTCCGTCCGTCCGTTAACTTTTTTTTAAAACGTCTTCTTCTCTGAAACTACCCATCCAATTTTGATGAAACTTCACTGAAATGATCCTGCCATGGTCCTCTTCAGAATTTCTTGAAAGAATTTAATTCCTTCAAAAACTCTGGTTGCCATGGCAACAAAACTGAAAAATTTTGAAAATCTTTGAAAATCTTCTTGTCTGAAACCGTAAGGCCAAGGGCTACCAAATTTGGCATGTAGCTTTATCTAGTGGACCTCTACCAAGTTTCTTCAATTTATAGCCCTGGGGTCAAAATTGGCCCCGCCCCGGGGGTTACAAGTTATACATGGGCTTATTTAGGGAGAACTTTAAAATTCCTCTTCTACCTAGCCATAGGGCCTAGAGCTACCAAATTTGGCATGTAGCTTTATCTAGTGGACCTCTGCCAAGATTGTTCAAATTATAGCCCTGGGGTCAAATTAGGCCCTGCCCGGGGGTAACAAGTTTTACATGGGCTTATATAACAAGTTTTACATGGGCTTATATAGGGAGAACTTTAAAATTCTTCTTTGACCTAGCCATGGGGCCTAGGGCGACCAAATTTGGCATGTAGCTTTATCTAGTGGACCTGTACCAAGGGTGTCTAAATTATAGCCGAGGGTCAAATTTGACTTCGCTCCGGGGGGTAACATGTTTTACATGGGCGGGCTTATATAGGAAAATCTTTCGCATCTAGCTATAAGGGCTAGGGCTATCAAATTTTGCATTTAGCTTTATCTAGGGGGTCTCTATCAAGGGTGCCCAAATTATAGCCCAGGGGGTCAAATGTAGCCCCACCCCAGGGGGTCACAAGTTCTACATGGTCTTATATAAAGAAACTTTAATAATCTACTTGTACATAGCCATATTAAGGCCTAGGGCTACCAAATTTTGCATGTAACTTTATATAATGGGCCTCTACCAAGAGGGCCCAAATTTTAACTTTGGGGGTCAAGTTTTACTCCACACCAGGGGTCACAAGTTTTACATTGGCTTTTATAGTGAAAACTTGATAAACCTGTGTCATGGATCACATATTTTACAGGGCCTTTTATTCAGCAAACTTGTTTTACATGACTTTTTATTGGGCAAGATTAAAAAATCTTTTTGTTTATAACCACACATTCTAGTTTCATCTTGTAGGTCTGGGGTCAAAATTGCATTCATTCCAGGGATCGCAAGTTTAACATGGGCTTCAAAATATTGTCACTTCAATTTAAACATTAATCAAGGGAAATAACTGTTTTTATGAAAGATAAAGTTCGTTACTATTTACCTCCCTTGATTATCAAGCTGCAGTGATACATGATTGGTGCTAGACAAGTTTTTTAGCTCCACTGGCCGAAGGCCAGCAGGCTTATGTTATGGCCCGTTGTCCGTTGTGCGTCCATCCGTATGTTAACTTTTTAGCTCATTTGAGCACAACGTGCTCAAGGGGAGCTTTTAGCATTTGTTTCAACTCAATAAAAGAATTTTCAATCATACACCAAAACAAAAAATTATCATCCACATATCTGACTGTGTTTACAAACTATGAAGTGTTCATATTAATACACCATGTATACTGTTTGATGATGACTAGCTTAGAAAAAGTATTAATAAAATAAGTTTGAAAAAAAATCTTAGTGATTTATTATGACAATTGTTAGCACACATGTAACTCATTACCAAACGATAATATTTTAGGCTTGTCTAAATCGAAAGCACTTGCAGATGACAAAATAAAAGTGATTGAAAATTTGAAATTTGTTTTGTGAACAGTAGAAAACATTGTAAGAAAAGGAGAAAATGCTTTTCTAAAGCCTTCTTTCTCAGGGTCATCAAAAGTAGGGATTGTCTGGTAATAGGTTAAAAAGATATATTTCAAACTGAGATTGATGTATATACTTGTTTTTTACTGGCACTGAAGGTCCGTCCGTCCATCTGTCCGTGCGTGCATTAACTTTTATTTCAAACATCTCTGAAACTACTTATCCAATTTTGATGAAACTTCAAAGAAATGATCCTGCCATGGTCTTCTTCAGAATCCCATGACAGAATTTTATTCCTTCAAAAACTCTGGTTGCCATGGCAACAAAACTGAAAAATATAGAAAATTTTCAAAAATCATCTTCTCTGAAACTGTAAGGCCTAGGGCTACCAAATTTGGCATGTAGCTGTATCTAGTGGGCCTCTACCAAGTTCCTTCAAATAATAGCCATGGGGTCTACCAAATTTTGCATGTAGCTTTATCTAGTGGGCCTGTACAAGGAGGGCCCAAATTATAGTCCTTGACCCAAGTTTGTCCCCCCACCACGGAACACAAGGTCACCAGTTTTACATGGGCTTTTGTAATGAAAACTATCTTAAGTCATCATGTTACTAACCATTATAAAGACTAAGGCTATTAGATTTAGCCCTGTCTCATGGGTTTCATGTTTTACAGGGCTTTTCATTGAGAAAAATTTGAAAATCTTCTTGTTTATAACATTCAAGAACTGAATTATTTGGTATGGAGCTTTATATTATGGACCTCCACCAGGATTCAAATAATTATAGCTTTGCGATCAAAATTGGCTTTGCCCATGGATCACAACTTTCTCGTAGGATAAGATAGAAAAATGTTTGCATGTCCTCGTGTTTGAAATCAATTTGCTGAATATTGTAATGTTTGGCTTGTAGTGTTTTTACTTAATAGCCAGTGGAGCGATACAGGGCCATCATGGCCCTCTTGTTTTTTTTGAAGCCTAGCATGTCAACCAATGGTAAAGAACGAATGGCCCGTACAAAACTGCTCAATTCCATTCTATTACGTAACCTGTCGACTAGAGACAACAACCAAACAAAAGAGGAATGTTAATTAATATTAAAACCATCATTTAAGTATCAATTCAATTCCAGTTGAATATCTGTTCTGAAACCCAAGTTAAATTTCTATAAAATTTACAATGGTGGATGATTTTGTAAAATGAATTACGAATGTATCACATCCAAATATCTGCGTGTCCTAGAACTGGTTTACCGAGTCCACCACGTTCGACTTGCTTCTCGTTGTTTTTTGTGCATAATAATTATCTTTTCATGAAAGATTGACAAATTTTTCTGTTTTATAATCAGAGATTGAATTCACCTACCTTTTTTCCATATAAAAACGAAAAATCATAGTATTGGCCATGAGTGCAGACGAACGCACTCGGCTCACAAAACTCGGATAACAAAGCACAACTCGAAGGCTTCAACAGCCCTCGAAGGGTATTCTCAGTGCGACATGACCGATGTTTATCCAGAACGAAAAGAATTACAGTGGAACCCTGTTATAACGCTGTTGGTGGGAGCCACGGTCGACAACAGCGTTATATCTGGGGTTAAGTATATAACGCTGACACACCCGCCAACCATTGCCAGAACTATGACTTTAATTATTAATTACTGTTATTCGCCAATATATTAAGACAAAAATGAAATGGTAATGTTCCAAATACTTAAACATAGACATGCATATTTACGTTTTTAAACATTTATTTATCGGACATTAAACAATTTAGATTCTTTTGCACGTAACGTCTAAACGATTCCCACTTAACTTCTATTACCAAATCTGGTCATTCAAACAAGGTTACAACTACGTTAAAAGAACTTGTTTTACCTTTAGGACCATTTTTATTAGAAATTATTCAGCTGCTGTTTTGCTGAATTACAGCCAAGTTCACTCCGAAATTAAATAAAAGGGTATCATGTTGGATTGCAGACGGTGCCGCCGCCATGTTTTTCAATCATGCTGACGTTTGCATAACCAACCCTAATCGACTATGACTAACGAAATCTCTTTCAATAATCAAATGAGACAAGACACCCCTTACATGATGAAAGTCAAAATGAAAAACATCGTGTGGCAGGGTCTATAAATAAGACTATGGTGGAGGGATCTAAACGGTTTGTAATATAGATCCTGTGTGGACAGGTCTTCTATCTTGAAATAAACGGGTCCTAAGTATGTTCTTACCATTTTTAGGCAAAACAGAAGTAGCTTTCTACGAATACGATGTCGGTCATAGTTCACCTGCGGATGGTATAGATCAAAGATCAGACTGCACGTTCTTTGAAGTCTGATATTTATCTACAGCGTCCGCAAAGACTTGAACCCTTTACCACACTTTAACGACCCTGAGAAAGAAAACTTCTGAAAAGCATGTAGAAAAAAGGAGAAAATTATGGAAACCAGCATTCCCTCCTTTCACCACATTGTTTCTACCCTTCGATGAACGGGTTTCAAATTTGGCTCACTTTTTTCGTCGTCTGCAAATGCTTTGAATTTGGACATATCTAAAACTTTGTAGTTTGGTAAACAGTTAAAAAATGTCATCCTGCCATGGGCTGTGAATGATTAAATACGACCATAAACATTTAACTTCCCATCCGTAAAGATTTCACACCAGTCGTGTATCCACACAATTAATGTTTGCAGTAAAGTTTGCATTAGGGGTATGACATAACACGCTAATAATTGAAAGCGAGAGGGTTGTAAGTGCAAGTGTTTGTCTTACACACTTACCACTGTTATTGAAGAATTACACCTGGTTATTGGCTGACCTCCAATCAAAATTAAACGATCACGCAATAAGCCAGTATCTCGCCTGCCTTATATGCTCTGATACAGCCCTTTTGTGTATCATAATGATTATTGCAAGAACACCCGAGTCGTGTCACATGTATATTGTGTAGTCGGTAAAAGAGAGTCATTTGGCTATTTTCTGAAAATTTTGTTGTGACCCATCCTCGTAGACCCAGTTTCGATTCATTCTGTAATCGACCCTTGGTTATTTCGCTGGCGTTTCCTCGTTCTCATGAATTATTCATGAAGCATTTTGATTGGTGATCTCAGTTTTTCCTTGAGAAAATTTAAACTATTTTTTTCACAAATAGGTCGTGATTTCTATTTTTAACTTGTCGATATCTAATCACATCATTCGTTCCAAATCAAGCTTAGGGATACTTTAAATCTGGCGTCGCCCATCAACACCACATTCGAGACGCGTTTTTAAAAAGATTTTCGGCATACACGAAGATCGATAGTGTCGTCCCTGTATTGCAGAATGGCATATCTCACAGGAGACAAGCATGCCGATGGGCCATATTTGTTGACAATCTCGGGTTTTTTCCATAGTGGGGTTATTTTTTATAACGGAAGAAATGAAATTACCCTCTCTACAAAAGAGTATCATAATGTTATCGATCTTTCGATTGGCTATTAGGGTACTTCCCGACCATATGAATATTCATAAGAAATGACAAATTGCTAGTCAATTATCCCAGGGGTAGATGCATGGAGAGTAACGTAATGCTTCAAACCTGGGTTCCGAGGATGGTTGTGACCGAGATAAAAATGCATGATTTGATGCTAAAGTTAAATGGATTAATTACCAATAAATGAAGAAGAGAAACAAGGTTTTGTATTCAACAATGCTTTTTGTAATCATTGGGACAACACAGGGCTTCAACCATTTCCCTCTAAGGAACGACTTTTCATGCTTCTGCAGAAGATGCATTTAGAAAACGTTGTTAAAAATGGCAAACTGCTTACATAACATCGAAAAGTCGGGAAAGATTTAACCCTTACGCTTCTTTCAGGACTTAAGTTGCTGTAGCGGCCTCTGTAGATCAAGATCAGACTGTAGACTAAATGTCTCGTCTGATCTCTGATCGTAATCTTCTCTTTCCACGGTGAAGAGGTATTTCTTACATAAAAAGAATAACTCAGTGTCTCATTTCTTGTGTGTGTGTGTAATTTCAAGACTGAGAATTACTGTTGGTCGACTCGACTCTCGAAGGTTTCATGTACATGACGGTTTTACGCACGATGTACAATTGTGCGTTCACCATGCAGCCGATCATCCTAACTGGAGTATTTTCCAAAATTTAAAAGTCAGATGTTTGGAAAATATATTTTTCAGCCTGTCCAAGTATTTATTATTCCTTAATATTCGGACTATCTGAAGTCAGAACTTGACAAAATATTTTTTGACAATAATTTAACGTGTCCGAACATTTAGGGTGTCCAAATACATTTGCGAGTTACAGAACATTCGATATCGCCGTTAACGATCTACATACAGACATATTGATGTAAAGACTGTATAATGTAAGATTGTGTATTTTATGCAAAGACAATTATGGGATGAAGTCCTTTTGTTACCTACTGTGCGTGTATTTGTCAAACAAAGCAATTGTGCACAGCCATAGGTGATAAAAGTGATCAACAAGGTAAAGGTGTGAAAAATTGTCACATTATGTGCACAATATCGATTTTACATCAGTATTTTGGTCGTTAGGTGGTTTTGTTTTTTACATTGAGGATTCTTATCAGAGCAACGGATTCGGATCAGACTCGAAAATGGTCACACACACACACACACACACACACACACACCCCCCCCATAGGACACCCCCATTTGGGAGCCATAGGACACCCGCGTTATAATAGGGTCAGAGCTTTAGCGAAGTTCTGTCTAACAGGGTTCAACTGTACCTTATTTTATTCACATATGAAATTTACAAAATTTGGTAATTGTTCTTCAATAATTTACCCTCACATTTTTTATCGAGTGCTTGAAATTTCAACTCGCAATTTCCAATTCTGACTCGCATTTTGCCAGTAAATATGTGGAAATTTCTAACCCTGTCATGACTTTGGACTATTTTACCTCCAGATTCAGACAGTTGGTAGACATAATGGACTACATGGATACATAACTATATGATGATTTGCCTGGTATGATGCATCACAGAGATGCATAAAGCCACCTTTTCTCTGAGCATTGCTCAGTTTTTTTTTTTTTTTTTTTTCCTTGTAGACTATTCATCTGGTGGAAGAGATGGTGGAAGTAGGGGTGGAGGTTTTGGAGGGTAAGTGTTCTATACATCAATTTGAAAATGAAAGGATATAAATGCCATACATGGGACATCAGCTTTCCTAGACTGCCAAGGTTAAACACTGTGGATCCATATCATGTGCTGTATTTTAGTGTCTGATCTGGGTCTACAATGTTTGCCATTGTATAGCATTGCATACAACAGGTATTAATGGCCTACCATGTTACATAATAAGTTAAATGCAAAGAAAAAAAAGGTATTACTTGAGTGATATCAATTTGATATATTTAATTGAGAAAAAACTTTGTTAAAGAAATATTTATTTGAAAATGAAGAAAGCCTTACAGGCTCCAATAGGTTGAGGAGATAGAGTTCCTGAATATCACCATGGTATCTATATTGGTGAGACCTAATCATGCATATCTAATGTAAAAGAAGTGTTGTTTAGTTTCATAAAAAAGCAGATTACTGGTAACTCAGGGTAGAGCATTGCTATACCTCTCACCAACGGTAGCATTAATAGAAGGAGCTTAAACTGAGAAATGTGTCTATTTAAAAAGTTGGTTCGTCATGTACATACCATACATATACTGAGTGGAAAGATGTGTTAAATTTATTGGTATTAAAGGTGAATATGATTCATTTAGGTACATGAAAGACTTGAAAAGATTATCACAAGACCTTAGTTCATGAATTTGACATTGTATTTTATATAAAATGTGTTTTTAGTATCTTTGTTTCTAACAGGTAAAGTGAAACGAGGTCATTTTGAAAGGTATTGAACAATAATGGGGTATCAAGTGTAATAATAATTTTTCTCTCTCCACTACTTGGGTTAATTTTAAGTATTCCAAGGGTATGAACAAAAAAGTTCAAGGGTTTTAATGTATGACGTGATTTGTAACACTAAAAGGGTTAAAGTTCTAGAATTGTGTAGACTCACTGGTCAGACTGGATTATTTTGTTCGTTATGTTGATTTTTAAGAAATACATACAGTATATACATAACTTTGGGAATAAAGTGCGGGTTCTGATATTAGTAAAAAAAACTTCAAAATTCAATCTGTACAGTTCAACTTCTCGCCCCCTGAAAAAAATTGCAGTGGATGTCATTAAAACACCCCAGTTTAACATGATTAATCAATACAAACCAGTGTTCAATACATGAGAACATATGAAAAAGCATCAGCAAGGAGTCATGAGATTTTCCTCATGTTGCCACAATGTTTTCAAACATGGTCTGCTAGGACACAAGAACTCCTCTGCAGGTAGTAATATGTTTGTACAGCTGAATACAAGGTAGCCATTGGTGGATTTAACATCTTAATTGTAACACCTTGTAATATTTATAAACTGTGAAATGACCTGTGGTGCAGAAGTTATTTTAAACCTGTAGAATGTTTGTGTATTGAATGGGTCAACAATACACTAGTGTAAAAAACTTGCACAGGAACAGAATAACTATTCATAATGGGCTGTCTAAACAATAACACTCAGGTCTCCAAATAACCAAATTCCATCAGTCACATACCAGGTGGATTTCAAGGCTTCTATAGGGCTCCCCTTTAAAGGCACAGTAAAGTCCAAAATATCAAAGCAGGTGTTATAATACATTTAAATTTAAATCATACTGTTTAAAAGAATGAAAAATATTGTGGAGATGACACTCTGTTAAGGTGTAGTCTGGCCATATGTTAGTCACTGACAGAAAAAGAATTTTAAAATCGGGCAAAAAGTAAACAAAAGACACAGCTTCCAGGCAGGTTTTAACCTAGTTTTGAAATTAATTTCTCTGTCAGCAACTAACACTTGGACCAACCATACAATGACAGATTGTCATCTTCACGATAATTTCCATACTTTTAAATATTATGATATAAATTCAAATGCATTTTAAAACCCGCTTTGTTTACTTTTGGGCTTTATTGTTACTTTAATGTAGGAATATTTAATACACACATTCATAAAGAAACTCCCTATATAGGTGTAAACAGATTCATCAAGAAGCCAAACCCGAGTAGCTGAGTCAGTAGCTTATAGGACTTGACAACAGGGGGTGCTGGTCAAAATCCCCACATCGGCAAATTTCTTTCCAAAGATTGATGATAGTCATTGTGACAGGATTCGTTCCTCTATCTCTGCTGATCATTGTCTTGACAATGGTAATGTGGGAAAGCAGTCATTGGCTTGGGAAGAATATTGTGTGAAGTTCTGGTAACAGAAAATCCAGGAGAGCACGGAAAGGTGCACTTATATAGATAAAAGTAAAGTAATGTTGAAAATGGCGTAAAATACCATACAATCGATTGATTCAGATTCACCAAGAAAGAGAAACATGTTTAAGACACAATGAAAGTGACAGTGAAGGGCAAACCTCCATGGCTTAAATTCATACACATTCTCCAATGTGCTGAACTGAATTTTTGCCCACTAAGAGTGACATAACAATGATAGTAATGATGATGTCATTATAAATATATTGAAAACTAGGCCTTGTTTTTTTTTTCTTGGTTTAGATAAGATGTTTTAATAAATTCAATATTATATGAACCCTCATTAAGATCCTCTGTTTGTTGTATGCTTGTTTAATGATATGGAGTATTTTTTTACCAGTAAAAAAACAGTAAAATAAACACAATGTATTGGAAATCACAAACAAATTGTTGATATGAGAAAATACAGACTTAAAGTCAGCTAAAAAGGGAGTGTTGAATATAAAAGGAAATAAGGGGAAAAAAGGTATAAATTAATGATAAGTAAAGAAATAAAATCCAGTGAGTCCAAACACAAATTTATACTGTGAAACTGATGTTTTTGTGGTGACATTCAAATGCACTAGGCTTTGCATATATATCTATTTTTTAACATGCTAGTGGCTCTGGCTGTTGATTATTTTTTAAAAAGGATTTTTGTGAAGGTCATATGAGAAATAAGGAGGTTTTAACATGACTTGAAAATAACATGACTGGGTGTGTTACGTTTTTAATCAGTTCCATGAAATTCTACCTAATTTTTATTTTCTTTGAAGGGAAAGAGTGGTATTCAGATGATTTCTATATAGATATCTATGTGAAAGTGACATAAGAGTAAAAAGAGGGTCAACAATGAAAATTCTTTCAATCTGTACACTTTGTTATTTCTTTACCAAATGACAATATCTTAGACTGGTCCAAAATGAAAGCATTAGCATGCAATAAATAACATACAAACTCCAACACTGGTATTATCTTTGAAAGGATGGTAAACATTAAACAGACATTATGGTAACCAGCATTTTCTCCTTTTCACACATTGTTTTCAAAGGCTTTATTCCTCAGTGTTGTTAAACCTCTGGATTGTTTAGTAAAGTGTTATCAAGGTGTCTCATATTTCTGTATCTATTGAAGAAAGGTTATACGATCATGTTTGTTTCAACCACAGAAATATAAACTTAAATTTAGGATTCATATTTAGTGAAAATATCAACATATTTTGGAAGTGTTTTTCCATGATAAAATTCATGTTTAAGATGTATTGACTATAAAGGTGTTTTGAGTGAATTGGTATAGTTTTGTTAAGAGGTATATGTATCTATTTTTGTGCAACTTGAAGGTATGCCAAATTACATGGTAATTGATAGAATAAATTTGTCCATAAAGTTTTAATACATGATTAAACTTATTTTGCATTTTTACAATTTTTTACAGCTTCAGAGCCACTTAAATTTTGTTCCAGGGTTTTACTTAAAAAAAAAAACAAAGAGTATTTTTGAATATAAAGAAATGAAGGCACATAAATGAAGTGAATACTTCACATAAGGGTTGGTTGATACAGGAGTACTTAGATAATTGTTAGCAAAAATACACACAGGTTAAGCTAGTTATTAGACAAATCATAATAAAGATGGGTGTGATGAAACAAAAATAATAGAGAATTTAAAAAAAGGGGGTTAAAACACAGAGTTGATGGGATGTAAAATGATTACCTCTACTCACTGCTACTAGTATATGTTGGATTTCATCGACTTGAGTGGATGAAGAAGACTTCAGAAGAAACAACTAACCCTTGTCTGACATGTCCCATTATCTTCGACATAATTGACTGTAAGAACTTACATGGACATTAGGACTGAAGTTCTTCTAGAAAATAATTGAAATGATCACTTAGCAATGTTTTTGGTTAATCTAAACTAGTTTGGAAAATTCAAAAAGTTATTGTCACATTATTTTATCATCTTGAAATTTGAAAGAACTTTGTACAGCCAGCAGTTCCCAATCACCACTAGAATAAAACATGAAAAAACAGTTATCTGGAAATACAGAAAACACTTAAGCTGAAAAAGGGTAGCATGCAGGACTTGAGAACAGAGGGTCGTGGGTTCGATCTCAGGCTCGGCCAATTTCTTTCCAAGGATTGATGATAGTCATTGCGACAGGATTCATTCCTCTCCCATCACTGACCATTGTTTCAACAATGGTTATGTGGGAAAGCAGCCAGTAGCTTGGAAAGAAAATTATGTGGAGTACTGGTAAAAGAGACTAAAGGAAAGCATGGACAGGTGCACTGGCCACTGCGATATAACTGAAATAATGTTGAAAGCGGCATTAAACACCATACAATCAATCAATCATTCAATATAGGCTGAAAGACTTGACCTTGACTAAATGACCATAATATGACCTTGAGCCTATTTCACACAACTGATATGGATATACTTGAGACGTGGATGTGTTTGGGACATGATCAGACAAGTTGATGGAACTAATATTAAGACTATGTATTACAGCGGTGGTAGAGGCGGTTTCAACAAATTTGGGGGTGGTAAGTGAAGTCATGGTCTGTCTGTACACGACCTTTTCTATCCAAACTACTTTTTTTATTAATGTATTTTACTGTGGCAGTTTCTAACTTGTGCTGAAATTAAGGATAGTGTGAACACTTTAAGGAAAATCTTTCAATAAATTTTTGTAAGCTTTAGAAAATGGGATTCGCACTCATCATGTTTCACAATTGAAAACTTGTGGAAGTTGGATCAAAGAGACTTCTTTTTATTGCAAGAAAGTGTTAAGTTTCTATTAAAGAATATCACCATTGACAGACAGGTTAAAAAAGCTCTAAAGTATAATTTAAAACAGTCCAACCAAGTCTCCAGTGATTATTCATAGTTGAGACAGAAAGGTCAAAATTATAAACCTAAGGTCAGTTCTGTACAGGCTGGACATGGAAAAAAATGCTATGTGAAACGTAAAGATGAAAAAATAAAGGAAAAGAAAATTTCTTCTTTCAATTTTTGGGGGAAACATGGTGGGAGAAGTTGCGGTTGCTTTTTACAAGCAGGTACTTTTTTCTCTCACAGTGTTTTAAAAATGCAAACCAGTGGTTCTTGCAGGGTATGAAAAACTGCTTTAATACAGTAGAAGGTTTAGAAATCATCAAGTTATTGAGCCTGCTACATACTGTAGATGTATGGCTACAGTGTTGTCTGCATTTAGAATAAGCTGAAAAGATTTTCAAGAGAAAGCAGGGCAATGATATTTGAAAAAAAAAAAAATGCCACAGTAAAGTTGGTTGGTTGTTTTATTCCATAGTACAATTGAGCTTGGTAAAAACCTATTTAATTGATAGGATTGTTACCACCAAAGTATGTTCATAACCAGTTTTTGTGAGTGTGCTTGTGTGAAATGATTTTGTCTAGTTACCATAGTTATATATATTGTGTGCTGGTAAAATTTAACGGGAAGAAGGATTTATATGCAAGAACAGATACAGGTAACCAAATAATGTATAACTAAACAACGCTGTGGAGTTTAGGGCAATGTTGGTCTTAAGCTATGCATCGTATGATTGGACTTGGTTAAGAGATCTCAATAGTTAGTACAAAATAAGAATATTTAGAGAAGAGCATAAATTACACTAAGTAAAGTGATTCCTATATGACAGGAAGTATCGTTAGACTTTAAATGGTGCAATTTATTTCATCTAGTATGCTGACAAATTGGATAAGATTGGCTGAATCCACAGAGTTGTGTAAAATTTCACATCTAGTTTATATTTCCATTCATGGAACTGTTGAAAGATACACAAGTCATTTCAAAACAAGACAACTAGATCCACAAACGGAACAAAAATAGAGATGACTAGATCCAGACGCAGAACAAAATCAGGGACCCCCAACTTGACACGGTTGAAGTTACAGAATGTACTAATATTCTGTAATGCCATTGATAGAAACAAGGTTGATATAAAACGATCATTGTAGATCATGGAATTTCTGACAGCAATAGATGGAGAAAAATATACTGGCAGATAACAGTGAAAATGTTACATGGTGTGTTAAAAGATGCATTAGCAGAAAGCGAGTGATAAAGATAGTGCAAAGTTGACACATTTTGTTAACTTGCTCTTAAACCCAAGAGAGTTATCTTAGACTTTAAACCAGAAAAGACAACAGTGATTTCTTTGATGGCCTCCAGAAAATGAAATGCATTTCTGTCAGCTGTAATCTGTGCAACCTTGCAACCGTCAGCGGCAACATTTGGCTTGAAGATACAAGAATGATCATAGTGTCATAAAATAAAGATGAAATGAGTTAAAAACTGGCTGAAAGCAGGTGTAGATGTATCTTTACAACTGAAAATGTAGTTGAATCTGTATAACAAGAGGTTGTTTATGTAACAAGAGGTTGTGAAAAGCAAATATGATTTAATTCAATTGGATATAGAGACATGTTGATTATGTTGAATAGTTACAATGTTATACAATGTGGCAGGTAAACATACAGATACAGAAAGTCTGTAATGATTATTCCCGTGATGTGACAGGCAGAGTTTATGAGTACCAAATGTCTACTAAATGATTAAATAGGTTATCAAGTTTTATTTAAAAAAATGTAATGGAGGTTACTGAAACTAGAAAATTAGTGACCATAAATACTAGATTTAAATGGTTAAGGTACATTATATCCAGAAGTGTTCGGAATAAAAGGTAACAGAAGTAACTTAAACTAGAAAATGGATGACCATACACATGGTACTAGATAAAATGTATTACACAGTGTGGTAAATAGCAAAAATGAGTATGAACAAAGTTAAATGTCAACATTATTTGTTAATATTTTGAGGAACTAATAGCAAATCAATTGTATGATCTTGGTAAGGTGTATGTGGAATTAGTTGAAACTGAATGGTAAAACAGGGTAGCAGGAGTTGAACAGAATAGAATATAAGTGGATATAACTTACCTAGAAAGTTGGCGACCACATGTACTAGAAGGTTGAGTTACAACTGATCATAAAAAGTGTATCTAAATAAGAAAAAGGAGAACAGAAAGTTAGAAATATTTTTATATGTTAAACATGAAGGTATACGATACAGGGTTATAGCGTTGATTTGAATAGGGAAAAAAACACTGTAGAATGGGTTAAAATATTGGTGCAGAGAGAGATGAGATGACAATTAGTACAGCTATACATAATTGGAGTAACCTATATTAAACATGTACATTTCAAATACTGAGGGTAACAGTTGAGAAATGCTATGGAGATAGCAATACACAATAGTGGTTGTAAAAAGAAAATACAGTATGTGTTACCAGTGGAGTAAAATTTGGGTGAAACTAAAGAAATGGAGTAAAATTTTGAGTGAAACTTAAGATGGTAGAAGAAAAATCAAAAGGGTACATTATTGTCTTGAGTGGAGTTTTTTAGGCATGTGTTTGCCTATCATCTATGGAATACTTCAACTCAAGAAGTTGGAATGGTTTTATCTAAAACAGACAAAAGTGCTGAATACAATGAGGGCAAATATTTTGAGGAAAGCGCTCTTATCCTAGTGATGAACGTAAAGAGAAAGATGAATGAAAGAGTCTTCTTGTTCTATTAACCCTTTACCAGACGACAAAATTTTAGCCTTGTCCATATTGAAAGCATTTGCAGACGACAATTTCACTGTGGCTCAAATGGTACAATTTATCGTTGATAGGGTGGAAAACATTGTGGGAAAAGGAGAAAATGCTGGTTACCAGCATTTTCTCCTTTTCCGACAATGTTTTCAAAAGACTTCTTTCTCAGGGTCGTTAAAACTCGGCATTGTGTGGTAAAGGGTCAGTGTTGCTTTTCTATAGGACCAGATTATATTCTGGTTCTATGTGGGAGAATTTTGCCTTTGGTTCAGGAAACAGCATTTGCTTATTTATTATACCTCTCCAAACAAATGTGTGGCACTCTAGTAAAAGGGGTTTAATGCATCTGACGCATTAAATCAAGCAAATCTTCTCATGATAATGGATCAATGAAGCCAAGTTTGTCTCACAACCAACTAGTCCTATGACATGCTGAAAGTTGACCATTTGCTAAAAGTTTCGACCCAGGTCTGCCTACGCAGACTGACCTGATCAATACTTTTTTGCAGAAGTAATAAACACCCTTTTCACAGAGTATGACTACATTTTTTGGAGTATTCTGGAATCAGCCCATGAGTCTTAATCTCTCCGCAAGTTTGTGTACATGCACATAAGTATACATTCTCCTCCTGCAGTTCCCTGTCATCGTTTAGAAATTTAGCGACTGTTAACCCTTAGGCTGCTAAGCGCGACTCACTGACCTTTTGCGGACAGTTTAGATCTAGATCAGACTGCACAGAACATGCAGTCTGACCTTCAATCTACACTGTCCGATAAGGAGAAATTATTCCCATTATCATAACTATGAAATAGCAATATTTGGATTTTAACTATCAAATTGAAAATTTCATTTTAGTTATTTAGCAGGATAAGGGTTAACCACAAATTAAAAGATGTGCTAGATGCAAGTAATGGATGTCTGGCTTTAACTGTTGAAGAAGTATCTTCCCTTGTACTTAGACATTGCAATGCAAAATCTTTGTTCGGTTTGAGCATCTGTCTACCTTACCGAAGCACATGGTGGCGTTCAGTCACCATTTATGAAAGTCGTGGTTTGGCTGAATATTTGGTTAACATGAAATCTTTCTTCAAGAGAATAAATCCTCTAAATAAAACAATATGTTTTGAATGTTTATGATTTACAAAAGCATTTCCTTTGATTGGAAGATTCTTAAAAATAAATACTTAAAAACAGCAAAAAAAAAAATGCTGTTGAAGTTCACCAGCAGATTTTGCATTTTCTCGACTTCAAGAAAATGTGACAGCTATTGAGAAATGATTAGTTTTATTCCACAAAGTCCTTATACTTTAATAACGCAATAGTAGCAATCATTTCAATGCAAGTGTCTCTAATAGACATTTTGTTAGCTTGCTTTACTTCAATAATAAAGAAAAAGCGTTCCATCTTCTTGGATATGGGGAGGGGGGGGGGGGGACTAGAATTGAATACAGAGCTACAGCTACTTATAGTCAAGCTATCTAGTTGAACTATGTGGCAAAAAAAACAAGGTCGTAGACACATGTAGGGGGAAAAAAGTAGTCATTTTGTCTATAGATTACTTGCTTATTGAGAGTTTGTGCTGATTAATAGGAAACTTACCGTTGAGAGAAGTAGGACTGGAAATTGGTGGAAAATTCAGGTGATGCAAGTTAAAAAAAACACACAGATAAAACTTTGGTCATACTGGATGTTACCTAAAGTTTTGATATTCAATTTGATATATTTCTTCATTTGTTACGCTTTAAAAAAAAACAACAGAAACTGAATCTTACATTCTGAAGACTCATCATGAATTGGCACAAACTCTTTGATAGCATGTTTTACATGTAGACTTGCTTAGAACACCATACAGAACTCTAATCCTATCTTACAGGTGGTGGAGGCGGAGGAGGGAGCTGGGGAGGAGATAGGGAGCTACAGGAAACCCCAGATACTGTATTTATCACTGGTCTTAACCCAACCACAACTGAGGAAGATTTAATGGGACATTTTGGCAGCATTGGAGTAATTAAAGTGAGTCTTTTTAGTTTGTAAAGCACCTGCAGACAACAAACTCAAATTTCCACAGTTGAGCTTAAATTCTGTGAAAGGGTAGAAAAAAATTGTGGACAAAAGGAGACAGTTCTGTTTACCAGCATTTCCTCCCTTTCCTACAATGTTTTCAAACGCTCTTCAGCTCATGGCTGTGTGTGAAACCCTTAGTTGAGAAAAAAAAAAATGAGACTTTGCCATTATGAAAGCAGTTATAGGCAACAAATGTGGCTTTAAGGATAGGGTATCCTAATGACATGAAACGTCGCCTTTCATCGCCGAAAAAATGTACAATTTAGCTAAGACTCGGGTAATCCGTAATCGATCAGCCGATAGACACTGGTACCCACCTCGATTACATACTACCCGAGTCTTAGCCGAATCCATACCATTTTGGCGATGTTACACATGTTACACGAATCCCATTAGGGTGCCCTATCCTTAATAATGAATTTTTGTTTGAAAGAGTAAAAACCATTCTGGGAAAAGGAAAAAAAATGCTGGTTACCAGCATTTTCTCTTTGACACATGATGTTTTAAAAAAAAGGCTTCTGAATAAGTATTGTTTAAACAGAATTGTGTAGTAAAGAGTTACTAAATGACAAAGCTTTAGACCTGATTATATTGAAAGCATTTGGGGAGCATAATGTATTTCGCTTAGATTATTGAATTTGCCTGCTTATCTATGGTCATGGAAAGTACAGAATTGCTTTTCAAAATGCTTATCTTTACCACACAGCAATATTTTAGGCTAGTCAAAATTGAAAGCAATTGCAGAAGACTATATAAACATTCAAATGTCTGAATTTGTCTCTGAATGGGTAAAAGTATTGCGGGCAAAGCAGAAAATGTCAGCAGTTTCTGCTATTCCCACAAGGTTCTCAAAAGCCATCGACCTATGGGTTGTTAAAGCTCTGGTTTGTATGGTAAAGGTTTAACTCTTTGCCACACAATCCCGAGTTTTAACGACCCTGAAGAAGAAAGCCTTTTGAAAACATTGTGTGAAAAGGAGAAAATGCTGGTAACCAGCATTTTCTCCTTTTCCCACAATGTTTTCTACCCTTTTTGATGCAATTTTTAGCTCCACTGGCCGAAGGCCAGAGAGCTATTGTCATGGCGTTGTGTCCGTCGTG
The DNA here is from genome assembly GCA_946811185.2 of Hippopus hippopus. NCBI lineage: Eukaryota > Metazoa > Mollusca > Bivalvia > Cardiida > Cardiidae > Hippopus > Hippopus hippopus. The sequence continues at coordinate 35,192,074 of OX328109.1, read as the reverse complement.
CGTCTGTCCGTCCGTCCGTTCGTCCGTGCGTGCGTCCGTAAACTTTTTCTTTAAAAAACTTCTCCTCAGAAACTATTGACTGGATTTTTACCAAATTTCACAGGAATGTTCCTTTGGTGGTCCTCTTTCAAATTCCTTCAAATAATTGTGTTCCATGAAGAATTCTGGTTGCCATGGCAACCAAAGTAAAAAACCTTTAAAAATCTTCTCCTCCCAAACCGCTATTTGGATAGCATTATTATTTTGCAGGAATGTTCCTTAGATACAGGTTTACAGAATTCCTTAAAAAAAAAAAAAAGATCTGTCAAAAAACATGGCTTTTATGGGAGACTCATTTTCCTTTTATGGTATAATGTAAAATCTTTGAAAAATTTCTTCTCTAAAACTATTCATTGGATTTCATTGTTGTTTTGCAGGTAAGTTCCTATGGTGGTTGTCTACCAAATTGTTTCTTCAGTGAGCTAAAATGCAGGATTGAATGATAATTGTTAAAAACTTCCTTTCGCCATTATAGAAATATCAGGCCTGTGGAGCGATACAGGCGCTCAAGCGCCTCTAGTTTACATTTGAGCTACATTAAAATTGATGTCTACAACTGCTTTCAATTTGGATCAGTCTAACATTTTATCGTTGGGTAAAAAGTTAAAATATGCTAATCAAAACAGATTAGCAATGCTCTGTGAAAAGGAGGTGTAAAGCATTTACAGAAACTATTGACCTGTGCCAGCCTGTGCAATCTACGCAGACTGACATGGGTTGAAACTTTTTGCCGTTTTTAATTTTTTTTCATGTTAAAGCATCATTCTATCTCTAGATATGGTTGGTTGTTAGACAAATGGAATTCATTAATCCATTATTATGTGATAACTTGCTTGGTATTATGCATCACAGAGATGCATTAAACCCCCTTTTGCCAGAGCATGGGTCAGACAGAATTTACTGCGACTGTTTTTTCAGATTGACAAAAAGACGGGTAAACCTAAAGTGTGGATGTACAAAGATAAGAACACAGGGGAACCTAAAGGAGAAGCCACAGTCACTTACGATGACCCAGAAACGGCGAAGGCAGCCATCAACTGGTTCAGTGGTAGGTTTATCTGTATTTGTGTTTTTGTCCAAAAGACATGCATCCCAGCAAACCAAAAAAGCTGTTTTAGAATGGTAAGGTTGGTAATACAGAGTTAATATGCTTGAATTTTGGGCTTTATCAGCAAGCTGTTCAGTTCATTGTTGTCCCATGTTTGTATGATGTTTAACATCATTTTCAGCATCATTTCAGTTAAATTGTGGTGGCCAGTTCTTCCATGGAATTTATTTAACCAGTATTTCTCACAATCTTCTTACCAAGCCACCTGCTGCTTCCTACATATGCATTGTGGAGACAACAGTCAGCGTTGTCATATGGTCATGTATATGAAAATTTACATATTGATTTATGCATATTACCCATTTTGAAAATATAACTGTGAAATATAGGTATTCAGCTTGAATCAGTAATGTTTAACTCTTTACCACACGATCCCGAGTTTTAACGACTGTAAGAAAGGAGCCTTTTGAAAACATAGTAGGAAAAGAAGAAAATGCTGGTAACCAGCATTTTCTCCTTTTCCTACAATGTTTTCTACCCTTCCCACAACAAATGTCAATTTGTGAGTCACTAATTTTGTCGTCTGCAAATGCTCTCAATTTGGACCAGTCGAAAATTTTGTCGTTTGGTAAAGAGTTAACTCTTTACCACACAACCCTGAGTTTCAACAACCCTGAGAAAGAAAGGTTCTGAAAATGTAGGAAAAGGAGAACATAGTACAATATTTTCTACCCTTTCACAGACAAAGTTTATCATTCAAGTCACAATTAATTTGTTGCCTTGATTGCTTTCAACAAGTCCAGAATTTTGTCGTTTGGCATGTCCAAGGAAAAATTAAACAAACCTATAAACTGTCACATTTTCAGTCTTTACCAAGTGACAAAAATTTAGACTGGTCCAAATGGAAAGCATTTGCAGACAACAAATGCGACTCAAAAATTAAAATTTGTTTTGGTAAGGGTAGAAAACGTGGGAAAAGGAGAAAATGCTGGTTACAGCATTTTCTCCTTTTCCCACAAAGTTTTCAAATGGCTTCTTTTGCAGGGTCGTCAAAAGTCGAGATCGTATGGTAAAGGGTCAAGGAATAATTATTTGCAGATAGTAATAATTTGATGAAATTTGCCTTCGGTGTTAAATTTTGTTTTTACGCTGTTTCAACTTTCAGAAAAAGATTTCCAAGGAAATACTATAAAGGTACAAATTGCTCAAAGGAAAGTGAATGCAGGATTTGGTGGTAGAGATAGACGAGGAGGTGGTCGAGGGGGCGGAGACAGAGGAGGGCGTGGTTTTGGTGGTGGTGGCGGTGGTGGACGAGGAGGAGGAAGAGGTACATAAGAAACTTTTTCATTTTTCTGGCTGTAAAGGAATGATAAAATAGATGTACAAATGCAGTTAATGCAAATATACGAGCCATGCTCTGTGAAAAGTGGGTTAAATGCATGTGCTAAAAAGTATCGACCCAGGTCAGCCTGCACAGTCCGTACAGGCTTAACTGTGTCAAAATGTTTTGCTTTTGGTTAATTTTATGCATTTTCAGCATTTTCTCCTTTTCCAACAATGTTTTCTACACTAGCATAGACAGATTCTGTCATTTGAACTACATTTAAATTGTCATCTGCAAATACTTCCAATTTTACCTATCCAATTTTTTTTGTGTGTGTGGTTAAGGGTTTACTTTTTTTGTCCCTTTCCTTTACCCTTTACAAAACAGGCCCATTTTGAAATGGATGAAGGCATTACAAAACATTGCTGGAAAAGGAGAAAATGCAGATAACCAGCATTTTGTTCTCTTTTCATAATGATTTCTACTGTGTCAGTATACAAATACTATCATTCAAATGAAATGTTGTTTTCTGCAGATGGTTTGATTATGGATTTGTCTAAAATTTTATGGACTGGTTAAAGGCCCAGTAGGGGCCAACAAAATAGTGCTGGAGTTAAAATGTATGTAAATTTAATTCATAACATACAAAAGTATGAAAAATATGAAAATGACTATCTGTAATTGTGTGGTCAGTCCAAGTGTTGGTCACTTGCAGAAAATCTTAAAATCAGGCAAAAAGTAAACAGAAGATAAAGTGACCTGGCAGGTTTTAACCTAACTTTAAAATTTCTCTGCCAGTGACTAGCACTTGCACTGACCACACATTGACAGATTGTCATCGCCACAATATTATCTAAACTTGTAAATGATACGAGGGGCATTTCTAAAGTCCTTAAAGTGACGGCGGGTTATTAATATAGTAAAACTAAGGGTGTACATACTTATTTCAATCCTTCAAAGTACTCTCCGTTGTTCTTCACACACTTTTCTAGGCGTCTGATCCAGTCATGAAAGGCATTTTTTAACACTTTCTTTGGTATACTGTTTGTACACTGGAACAGCGCGCTGCCTAATCAAAGCGGCGACCTCGCATGTACAACTTGATGTATGGGTTCAGCCAAAAGTCACATGGAGAAAGGTCGGGGCTATATGAGGGGTGTGGTAAAGTTTTAATGTGTTGCTCTTACAAATAGTCTTCAACGACAGCGGAGCGATGGGCCTGTGGGTAATCATGGAGCACATGGATGCCGCGCACCCCTGTGCGTGGACGCTTGCTAGTGTAGTGCTGAACCACTTTAGAAAGGACATTGGTTTTGTAAAATACTCGCGTTACACTGGTGTGTTGAGGGACAGGAACTTGGGCAACCATGTCATCGGAATAAAAAAATAGAGCGTACATAATGAGCCTGACACCCCTGCTTCTACGCGCTAATTGAGGCCTTTCATCATTTTCGCGTATCCAAACTTTGTTGTTCTCCTTATTTTCAGGCTCAAAAAAAGTACAGCCATGTTTCATTGCCTGTAACTATTTCTCTCAACCTTGAGTCACAATCCTTGTACATACGGAGAAGCTCTGTCGCTTTAATAACGCGGTCCCTCTTGCTCGTCGGTCAATAAATGTGGGACCCATTGCGCACAAACCTTCCATAACCGAAGCCGTTCTTTTAAGATCTAAAAGACAGCTGACGAATTCAAGCCGGATATCTCGACTACTTCTGGCACTGTATACCTTGCGTCTGCGTCAGTGAGTGATTTCACACGAGCAAGATCATTTTCCGACATGGCTGACAGAGGACGACCTGACCGGGGCCATCTTAGACGCTTTCCTTACCCTGCCTAAATAGTCTTATCCACCGTGCAACCACTTGGTATGACAGTGCATTATCTCCATATATCTCATCCAAATCGGCTTTAACATCCAACGCGTTGAAACCGAGTAATCCTCGTATGTTTTCAAAAGCCTTCTTCTTCAGGGTCGTTAAAAGTCTGGATTGTGTGGTAAAGGGTTAATGGTTAAATCCAGTTGCAAGGGTTTTGCTGTGTTTTAGAAGATCCAAACTTTTGTTAACAAAATTATCTGATATTCAGGAGATGGGGCCAGACAAGGAGATTGGACGTGTCCAATTGAATCCTGCGCAAATAACAATTTTGGATGGAGAAACAACTGTAATATTTGTAGTGAACCTAAACCAGACTCTGGAGACGGTGGTGGTGGATATGATGACGGTAGGTTGATGTCTTACAGGATTGCGGTGGTGTTATTTTTTTCCTCCTGTCAGAGGATTTATGCCTATTGAGGCTTAAACTGTAAAAACTAGAGCTATCACTAAGCGTGATCATAGCCCCCACCAGCTCCTTGTCACAAAACAGGTCTTTGTCACAGAATGCAGAATGGTTTAGTACAAAAGGAAGAGTTGAAAAAAGTTCAAGGGGAGATAATTCCGCAACAAATCGCAACAGGGTCATGGAAATTGCACATGCACAACTTCATATATACTACTCAAAATTTGATAGGGATCACATCATTAGAATGGAGTAAATTCAAATTTAATGTTTGATAGCATACAATATGGTTAAGAGTCAAATGTAGATCATGTATTGGTTCAGAAGTTCATGTACACTTGATTTTGTGTCGACATCTAGTGTGGAAATTTGCATTACAGGATAAAATTGCATTTCATTACAAAGAAATTTAATAATGATAAAGGGAAAACCAATGCTGCTGTTTCGATTACAAAACTACAGTTAATGTCAATAACGGGTATGGCCTCCCCTTGCTTGGATGAAGGCTTGACACTGTCGACTCATACTGTCAATAAGAACCCGGATGCTTTCAAAGGGAATGTTGTTCCATTCTTCAACAATAGCATTCCTGAGCTCTTCTAGAGTCGACGGTTGTGCCATATGGTTTGAAATGGCCACCTGCAGAAATGTTCCACACATGTTCGATCGGGTTTAGGTCCGGAGAACGCGCAGGCTAGTCCATCCGGTTGATGGTCTCTTGCTCCAGGTACTGGTTCACCACCCTAGCCCAATGAGGATGGGCGTTACCATCCATTAAGGTGAAGTCATCACCAACAGCACCAGTGCATGGTCTTACGTACACACTGAGGATCTCATCCCTGTACTGTACAGAATATGCAGGTCCGTTGTTCCGTTCCTGCTAATGCCTCCCTAGACCATAATTGATCCGCCCCCATAACGGTCATGTTCGCTGATGTTGGCATCATGAAATCGCTCGCGTTCTCTTCGCCACACCTGTTGCCTCCTGTCAGTCAAGTCCAAACAAAATCAGGACTCGTCAGTAAAGAGAACTGGAGCCCAATCGTCATCCGACCAAGTGACGTGATCTTCAGCCCAATCTAAACGTTCCCGCCGGTGATGTGCGGTCAGTGGGATACAAATGCATGGTCTTTTGGAGTAAAGGTCAACACTATGAAGACGATTCCGTATCGTCTTGGTGGATACGTTCACCCCAGAGGCGTCCAGGAGGTCATTTCGCAGGGTGGTGGATGTCCAGAAAGGATGACGTTGTGCCAGAATGGTGATTAAGCGGTCTTGTCTTTCTGTAGTCGACCTCTGGCGCCCTCTGCCATGACGATATGCTGCTGTAGCAAACGTTTGATGTCGGTTCCACGCCTTGTTAACAACACTTTGGCTCACATTAAGTGCATCAGCCACGTCACGTGTGACACCAGATTCAAGCATTCTGATGCATCTGCCCAACTGCTCGGTAGTCAAAACGATGTCTACGACGTTGAGGAGGCATTGTTAGCGATAAATGTAATGCAAGAAGTTTTGAAAGTCTAAAATCTTCAACAATAGCCAACATGCGTGTCGTAGCTAAAATATCGAAGTGTACATGGACGCAAGAAACGTAAGGCATCACGCTTGTCTACTGCCATGAAATGCACCTGCAAAATGTGTTTTGTGTCTGACTGCATGCCATTGTGACAGTATATCATGCATCAACAGCAGTGACCAAATCTGTGTGTAATTTCGTATAAAATTTCATATGATCCCTATCAAATTTTGAGTAGTATATATAGGAACACTGTGTGTATATTTGAGTTTAGTAACTGAAAAACTGTCATGATTGTTTTAAAAAGAGTTTAAAGAGTATTTTGCTGGACAAATTTGTGTCTATGGACAGACGGACGGACAGACGGCCATGGCGATTCCAGTATACCCCCCTCCACTTCGTTGTGGGGGGGTATTAAAAAAATCGAAATGGGAGGGGGCATTTGTTTTCCCATATCACAATTCATCGATTAAACCATCGCATGAATTTTTTGTTTGTTAAACTCTTTTTAAAACAATCATGACTTATGACTTGTTTGGAAAACAGATTTTTGAAAACATTGTGAGGGAAGAAAAAGAAGAAAATGTTGGTAGGCATTTCTGGTAGTGTTTTATAATCTATCGCAAATTATCTTGCCAGTTAAGCAATATTTGCCTTCTGCAAATGCATTTAATTTGGACAAGCCTAAAATTTGTCGTTTAGTAATGAGTTATGAAGTGTTTATGAAACTCAATACCTCCTGAAGCAAATTGTCACCAATCACCTTAGAATATCTTTGATTTGTAAATATTGTCTTAACTCTTTTTTCAAAAACAATAAAATGTTATACCTGTCCAAATTAAAAGCATTTGCGGATGACAAAATAGATGTGACCCAAAGAAACGAAATTTGGATTTAGAAAGTTAGAAAACATCGTGCAAAAAGAAGAAAATGCTGGTTACCAGCATTTTCTTCTTTTCTCACATTGTTTTCCAATAGCTTTCTTTTAAGGGGTAGCAAAAACTCGTCATTGTGTGGTAAAGGGTTAAATGACAGTGTATTGAATATTTGAAATTTAATAACTATTTACCTGAAAAAGTTTTAGACTATCCAAATGAAAAGTATTTGCTGACATTAAATTGAATTTTGGTCAAATGATGGGATTTAATTTTTACACAGCTGAAAACACTGTTCTTTTCATACAATGATTTCAAAAGCCCATTTTCTCACTTCCCGAACTTGGATCTACACTGGTCCCTTACAAAATGGACTCTTGAAATTGCATGTTAGCATTTTTTGTCCCAAGCTGAAAATTTCCCATTTTTAGCTCACCTGAGCACAAAGTGCTCATGGTGAGCTTTTGTGATCGTGCTGTGTCCGGCGTCCGTCGGCCGTCGTCAACTTTTACCTTGTGTACACTCCAGAGTCCACATTTTCAGTCCGATACTCATGAAACTTGGTCAGAATGTTTGTCTCGATGATATCTCGGACGAGTTCGAAAATGGGTCATGTCGGGTCAAAAACTAGGTCACTAGGTCAAATCTTAGAAAAACCTTGTGTATGCTCTTGAGGCCACATTTTCAGTCAGATACTCATGAAACTTGGTCAGAATGTTTGTCTCGATGATATCTCAATTGAGTTTGAAAATGGGTCATGTCGGTTCAAAAACTAGGTCACTAGGTCAAATCTTAGAAAAACCTTGTGTACACTCTCGAGGCCATATTTTCAGTCCAAAACTCTTGAAAGTTGGTCAGAATGTTTGTCTTGATGATATCTCGGACGAGTTAGAAAATGGGTCATGTCGGGCAAAAAACTAGGTTACTAGGTCATATCTTAGAAAAACCTTGTGTACGCTCTAGAGGCCACATTTTCAGCCCAAAACTCTTGAAAGTTGGTCAGAATGTTTGTCTTGATGATATCTTTGTTGAGTTCGAAAATAGATCATGCTGGGCCAAAAACTAGGTCACTAGGTTAAATCTTAGAAAAACCCTTGTGCACACTCTTGGAGGCCACATTTTCAGTCCAATGCTCTTGAAAGTTGGTCAGAATGTTTGTCTTTATGATATCTCGGACAAGTTCTAAAATGGGTCATGTCTGGTCAAAAAGTAGGTCACGAGGTCATATCTTAGAAAAATCTTGTGTACGCTCTAGAGGCCACATGTTTGGTCCAAAACTCTTGAAATTTGGTCAGAGTGTTTGTCTTGATGATATCTTGGACAAGTTTGAAAATGGGTCATGTCAGGCAAAAAACTAGGTCACTGGGTCAAATCTTAAAAAAAAAACCTTGTGTACACTCTAGAGGTCACAGTTTCAGTCCAAATTTCTTGAAAGTTGGTCAGAATGTTTTACTTGATGACATCTCAGATGACTTAGAAAATCGGTCATGTTGGGTCAAAAACTAGGTCAGTAGTTCAAATCTTAGAAAAAACCTGTGTATGCTCTGTTGGCCACATTTTCTGTCCAATATGTATGAAAGGTGGTCAGGATCTTTGTTTTGATAATATCTACAATGGGAAAATTGGCTATGGTTGACTAAATAGTAGGTCACTGAGAGAAATTCTAGAAAAAGCTTGTGTATATGCTAGAAGCCCAATGTTCAGTCCAATAATTATGAAAGCGTAGTAGATTGTTTGTCATGATATCTCAAAAGAGATTGAAAATGGGTCATGTTTGGTCAAAAGACTTCGGTGAGCAATTTAGGGCCATCATGGCCCTCTTGTCATTAGCTCACCTGAGCACAAAATGCTCAATGTGAGCTTTTGTGATCGTGCTGCGTCCATCGTGCGTCGTTCGTCATCAACTTTTACCTTGTGTACGCTCTAGAGGCCACATTTTCAGTCCAATACTCATGAAACTTGTTCAGAATGTTTGTCTTGATAATATCTTGGACGAGTTCGAAAATGGGTCATGTCGGGTTAAAAACTAGGTCACTAGGTCAAATCTTAGAAAAACCTTGTGTACGCTCTAGAGGCCACATTTTCAGTTCGATACTCATGAAACTTGGTCAGAATGTTTGTCTTGATGATATCTCGGACGAGTTTGAAAACGGGTCATGTCGGGTCAAAAACTAGGTCACTAGGTTAAATCTTAGAAAAACCTTGTGTATGCTCTAGAGGCCACATTTTCAGTCCGATACTCATGAAACTTGGTCAGAATGTTTGTCTTGATAATATCTCGGTCGAGTTTGAAAATGGGTCATGTCGGGTCAAACACTAGGTCAAACCTTAGAAAAACCTTGTTTAACCCTTTCCCAAACAATCCCTGGTTTTCACGACCCTGAGAAAGACGCCTTCTGAAAACATTGTGGGAAAAGGAAAAAATGCTGGTAACCAGCATTTTCTCCTTTTCCCACAATGTTTTCTTCTCTTCCCAAAACAAATTTCAATTTTTGAGTCATATTAATTTTGTTGTCTACAAATGCTTCCAATTTGGATTAGTCTAAAATTATGTCGTTTGGTAAAGAGTTAAGCTCTAGAGGCCCCATTTTCAGTCAGATACACGTGAAACTTAGTCAGAATGTTTGTCCTGATAATATCTCGGACGAGTTCGAAAATGGGTCATGTCGGGTCAAAAACTAGGTCACAAGGTAAAATCTTTGAAAAACCTTGTGTACGCTCTAGAGGCCACATTTTCATTCCAAAACTCTTGAAGGTTGGTCAGAGTGTTTGTCTTGATGATATCTGTTAAGTTCCAAAATGGGTCATATCAGGTCAAAAACTAGATCACTAGGTTAAATCTTTGAAAAACCTTGTGTATGCTCTAGAGGCCACATTTTCTGTCCAATACTTTTGAAAGGTGGTCAGAATCTTTGTTTTGATAATATCTACAATGGGAAAATGGGCTATGTTTGGCAAAAAAGTAGGTCACTGAGAGAAATTCTAGAAAAAGCTTGTGTACAAGCTAGAGGCCAAATTTTCAGTCCAATAATTATGAAAGCTTGACAGAATGTTTGTCATAATATCTCGAAAGAGATTAAAAATGGGTCATGTTTGGTCAAAAGACTCAGGTGAGCGACTTCAGGGCCATCATGGCCCTCTTGTTTCCTCAATTATTTTGTTACGAAATTTTATGGTTGGTAAACATTTAGCCCTAAAGTTTGTTCCAATATTAACAGATTACCGTGGAGGTAGAGGTGGTGGCCGTGGTGGCTACGGAGGAGGTAGAGGGGGTGGAGACAGATATGGAGGTGGTCGAGGAGGCGGAGACAGAGGAAGCAGGGGCGGATATGGTGATAGAGACAGAGGTCAGTGGATTTGTATCAAAGACAAAGGGGAAGAAATCTTCCTCAATAAATGAGCAGTGCTCTTGTAATAGAGGGCTTACTGCATTTCCTTGATGCATTATACCAAGCAAGTCACCACATGATTATATCTGTTAAGTCCTTCTTCTGCAATTACAGGCTAAATCATGAGGTAGAATGGTCCTTTAATGTGCAGAAAGTTAATAGCCAAAAAAAAAAAATTGGCTTAGGTCAGCCTGTGCAGAGTGTGCAGTTTGGCCCGTGTTGATACTTCCTGAAGATGCATTAAGCACCCTTTTCAAAGAGCATAGCTCAAATACTAATAAACTGCAGAAATATTTTCAGAAACATTCATGAGTGCTTGATATTTAGACCACCAGTCAGCCAGTTTTCATTTTCCCTTTTTAAGTAAAAAATTTTAGGGTTTCCAAAAATCTTCTCTTTCAAACATGCAATGCCAGCATATTGCTCTGTCATATTCTGTATTTGTTTATATTGTGTGAAAAGAAGTAAGAAAATTCTCCATACTGTTGTTTTCAAGATATAAAGGGTGAAAGTTTGTACTTGTTCACATTTTGCCAGCTAACAAAATTTTACTCTTTTTTTTTTGTTGAAAGCGTTTGCAGATAACGGATGTACCTCACTTGATTAGTTTTGTCTTTGAAAGGATAGAAAAACAATTACCTTTATTTGATTTTTGTGTGTTACACTGGTTTTCATTGTAGTACATTGCAACAGTATTCATTCCTCTCTCATTGCTGATCTTTATTTTGCCGATGATTATGTGGGAAAGCAGCCAGTGACTTGGGAAGAACATTGTGTGAAGTACTGGTAAAAGAAACTTCAAGGAAAGAATAAATTGGTGCACTGACTGCCACAATGAAATATTGTTGAAAATTGCATTATACAATTATTGTTGTAGTATCCTTAGACAATACATTGCCCCTGCACAGTAATCTTGAAACCTAGGAAATACATGACTAAATGAGCTGTAGAGGTGATATGAGCAAAATACATTTGAAACTTTCAAAGAAAACAATTCAAACATACATATTGTGACAGGTGGCCGAGGAGGATTTGGACGGGGCGGTGGAAGAGGAGGTGACAGAGGAGGAAGAGGTGGTGGTGGTGGATATGGCGGAGGAAGAGGAGGCGGAGGGTAAGTATTTCCATATTTCATTCTAATTCTCAAATGAAAATACTAGCCATCTGGGGTTATAATCGCCATTCTTCCAAACAATCCAGAGGAAAAATTTTAAGAAAAGATGGTGGGAAAAGGAGAAAATGCTGGTGACAACCATTTTTTTCTTTTCCTACAATGTTTTGTACCCTTTGAAAGACGAATTTTCTGTTTTGTAACATTTAAAATGTGCTTTCAATTTATGCAAGTCTTAAATTTTGTAGTTTGAGAAAGACTTAACACTTTAGCACACAATCCCAAGTTTTAACGACCCTGAGGAAGAAGGCTATTGAAAACGTGAGAAAAGGAGAAAATGCTGGTAACCAACATTTTCTTCTTGTCCTACAATGTTTTCTCCCCTATCAGACAGATTCTGTTATTTGAGCCAGATTTAAATTGTCGTCTGCAAATGCTTTCAATTTGGACATGTCTAAATTTATCTTGTGTGGTAAAGAGTTGAACAGTGTTAAATTTTGCTTCTGCAAATGTTGTCATGATAGTTCAGTGTTTGGTTTTTGTCGTCTGGTAAAATGATTTTCTCTAATTTAAAAATATTTTATTGCCATTATTCACATACATGCACGGTTCATAATTACAAACAAGAAAGGCAGCAAAATGGGTTGAGCCACAAGTTCAAGAACTTAGTTATGGCTCTCCCTATATTAAGCACTGAAGATTTCCCACTTAGTTTGTGATGTACTATATGGCCTGCAACACGCAAAAAGGGGCATTCGGACATTTGCATAAAGTGTCGTCTCGGATCAGCCTGTGCAGTCCGCGCAGGCAAATCCAAAACAACACTTTCCGTTTTTATGTATTTTTTCTGTTTTGCACAAGTCTACTGTAGCACAAAATCTAATGTAGTCGTAAAGTGCCATCTTGGATTAGCCTGCACAGGCTGATCCAAGATGACACTTTACGCAAATGTCCGAATGCCCCTTTTCACGTAATGCAAGCCATATAATAATTGCTTCTCTTTATTTCAGCGGAAGAGATGACAGGCGGCCGAGACCATACTAGACATTTTTTTATCATCACAGATCATTGCTTTGTACATAGAGTTCTTGTCATGTGACTATTTGTTAGCATCATCAAGGCTTTTGTCTTGGTTGCTGCTTATTTCTCTGTCATGTTTTTTAACATATTTCTAAGAAAAGAGCTCAAAAATGGATGTTCAGTTGGCTGTCATCAGTATTGCTAGTTAGACCTGAACACCTGTAATCAGCATGGGATTTTTAAATTTGTTGTAAATTTTGTGTCAGCTTGAAATTCGAGTGAATCCAAATTGATGACACATTTTACTCTAGTGTAGGTAATCACAAGATTTAACAACCCTCAGGAAAGAGGCCTTTTGAGAAGATTGTGGGAAAAAGGAGAAAATGCTGGCAACCAGTATTTTCTCCTTTTCCCTTAATGTTTTCTTCTGCCCTTTCATAGACTAATCACATCATTTAAACTACATTTAATTTTTTGTCCAGAATTGCTTTCAGTTGGGACCACTCTAAAATTTTGTCATGTGTTAACCCTTTACCACACAATGATGCCTTTTAACACCCCTGAAGAAAAGGCCTTTTGAAAACATTGTGGGAAAAGGAGAAAATGCTGGTAACCAGCATTTTCTCCTTTTCCCACAAAGTTTTCTACCCTATCAAAGGAAAGTTGCGTCATTTGAGCCACTATGAAATTGTCTTCTGCAAATGCTTTCAATTTGGATAGGTCTTAAATTTTGCCGTGTGGTAAAGGGTTAAAGGGTCAATGGTCAAGTAGTGTTTTTGATTCACTCTTTTCACTAAAATTGTCAGCTGACACAGTATTTTTTATAGAGCAGCTTGATATACAGTTCATGAAGGGGAACATTGAAGAAATCAGCATTTTTTTAAAATCACATTTTCATGTTGGTTATCTCCCATTTGTAAATAAAAATCATTATTGGGACTTAGAAAAATTGTAACTAGCTTCTCTTTTCATACAGTTTTGTTTTCTCTAGTTTGTGGATATTTCATAGAAGTACATAAAAAAGACAAAGGGGGCCTCTTAGTTTGTTGAAACCTCTCCTAATTTTCCAGTCTGTTTTGCATATTTTAGATATTCAAAAGTGGATCATTTCCTTGAATTTTCTTTAACCCTTTACCACACAATGACGCCTTTTAACTACCCTGAAGAAGAGGCCTTTTGAAAACATTGTGGGAAAAGGAGAAAATGCTGGTAACCAGCATTTTCTCCTTTTCCTACAAAGTTTTCTACCCTATCAAAGAAAAGTTGCGTCATTTTGAGCCACTATGAAATTGTCGTCTGCAAATGCTTTCAATTTGAATAGGTCTTAAATTTTGCCGTGTGGTAAAGGGTTAAATAATGATTTTATTTGAAAACTGGCCAATTTTAGTGATACAAAAACAGTTCATAAATATCAACAAATTTCTGAGTTGTTGTAAAAATTCTGTGTTGATGTCATTGCTTGTAATATATGCCCTGAATGTCATCAGTTTGCTACATGTGTAAATCCCTAGAAAAATTTTTTAGATTTGTCCATAATAAAGACAATTTTTCGTGTGGGTCAAATAATTGGATTTGTGTTTGACAAAGTAGTAAAACGTTGTTGGAATGCCAGCTTTTTCTCCTTTTTCCACAAGGTCTTCAAAGGCAAGTTTCATCTAGTTTGTTAAAACAGAATTGTTTGGGAAAGGCTTAACACCAATTGAAATCTACCTGTCACAAATTAAACTACTATTACTACTTTCGCTGCATTACTTCAGTATCTCTATAGGTATTCCATGAACACAAAATATTTTGAACAGTCACTGTATTTTTATCGTTTGGTTTTTATACTGCTGTGTCAAAATATTAGCATCCCTCGTTGTGGCAAGAAGACTTTGTTTGAACTGTTTACTTGAAGTACTCATTAGAATATGATTTGCAAAAGTAAAGAAAAACAAAAACTCTTCACCATCAACATTGTTTTTTGATCATCAAGACCAAAGGCTTATTTTGGATTGCACAGTGCTGTCAAAAGTTGGACATGTAATTTGAAATGACACTGACATTATTAATATTGAATAAATGTTTTAAACAGTAACCTCTGTGGCTTATTTGTAGTTCGACTCCAAAACAAATGTTTTGTGTAAGTACAGTATATTAACTTCCTACTTACGATTGAAAAAGTTTTATGAAATCTCGACAGAAATGGCAGTGTAGGGGGAGAGTGCTAGCCTTCCACATTTGGGCCCGTTTTCAAGATGAAACGGAAGTCTCTTATTTTGCTCAAGCCCACCCAGGTAGTTCAGTGGTAAGTGTATCTGACTCGTGACCGGGTGGTTGTGAGTTTGATACCCAGTTGAGGCTAACTTTCTTTCCAGCAATTTTTCGCCTCTCGCCTCTGATGCATGTGAGAAAAGTAGTCAGTGACTTGGAAAGAAAGTTGTGTTACTACTTGTGGGATAAAGCCAGGAACCACATGCATATGTGCACTGACCGCCATGATATGACCTTAGCTGTTAAAACAGAGTTAAAACTCCAATACAAACAAAAATTTTGCTCAAATCAGTCAACAGACTTACTTTCATTATTTGAGACACATTTCACTTACATTGACCAACTTGAGTAACCTCAAATTCTAAGTAGACACAATGTTTCGGACTCAACTTGGCAAAATAATGGACTTAGTCCGTTAATCAAGTCCATTTATTTGCTGAGTTGAGTCTGAAATGTGTCTGCCCAGGATTTGAGAACCTTACTTAAGTTTGTTAATGAAACATGTCTCAAATAATGAACTCGGCTTTGTAAGAAACTGAGTCTGTGAGCTGATTTCAGCAAAATAGAATGAAATTCTTTCATGAAATCGGGCCAATCCCCGTGGGGTCCCGGGTTTTTTTTTAATTTACAGAATAGGACCTCGGCCTTTCTCTATGGCATGTCGTAGAAGGCGACTAAAATTAGAGACAAACGGCTGCTTTCCTCGTAATTCGTAGGATTGCAGCAGGCTGGGTAGTTTTTATTCCAAATCCTGTATTTTTTTCTCGATGTAAATAGGGTTTGGAATGGGAATCAATTGGCCTGTGGGACCCCGTGTGGTTTTATCGGGGGTATAAGAATAAACCACTGCAGTCCCGCGATCGTCACATCTGCCATTTCATCTGGCGGAACAAAAGTGACAGCATGCATGTCGTAAAAGGCGACAAAAGGGGCATCATTTTGTGTTTCGTCCATTCCTCATTTATCATGTTTGTCTTATGTTGTTGCACATGTATGTTATTTTCACCTCGCATTATTGTTTACTAAGTAAGTGCGCCCAATATGACCTAAGTTGTCGACGGGCCTTAAAACACTATTCATCTATTCATCTAAATCGGGCCAAGAGGTTTTTGAATTAAGATCCATTATGAGTTTGGTATATTTTTGGAACTGCCCATATCTTGGTGCAAGTAATAGTACGGTTTCCAAAAAGCAATAAACAAAAACTGAATAACACAACATATATATATTGTAGAGCCAGGTAGCTCAGTCTCTTATGTACAGGACTTGAAAACGGGGTTGCTGGTTCCATCCCCTGCTCGGCCAATTTCTTTCCAAGGATTGATGATGGTCATTGCAACAGGATTCATTTCTCTCTCACTGCTATTGTTTTGATGATGGTTATGTGTGAAAGCAGCCGGTGGCTTCAAAAAATGTGCGGAGTACTGCTAAAAAGAAATCCTAGGGAAGCATGGATAGGTGCACTGGCCGCCGCGACATAACTAAAATAATGTGAAAATGGCATTAAACGCTATACAATCAATCAATCGAAACATGTATAACAAAACAAGCAGAATTTCAGACTAAGGTGTTTTATTTAGAGGTATAACAACTACTGTATACAGATAAATTAGAAATCTTGACTAGCACACTTATATATAAACTGCTATTATTTCTTGCAAAATTCAACAAATCACCGAAAAGGCTTCTGCGTCAAACAAAACAAGCAATTGCTCCTTTTCCCTAAATATAATCAAAAAAGTTCAATCCCAGGAAAGTAAAAAGAAATTTAATTACATACCAAACAACAAAAGTTTAAGATGGTCCAGATTGAAAGCATTTGCAGATGTAATGGTAAATGTGGCACGGAGGATAGGACTTCTATCAGACAGGCTAGAAAACAATGTTGGAAAAGGAGAAAATGCTGGTCTTCAGCATTTTCTCCTTTTCCCATAATGTTTTCGAAAGCTTTTTTCATCAAGATCATTAACATTCAGGATTGTGTGGTGAAGAGTTAAGCAGAAGTGGGTAAACTTTTCCAGACATCAAAATTCTACACTAGCCCAAATTGACAGTATTTGCAGACTAGTATTTCAATATGGATCACATCATTCGATTTATCTTTGAAAGATAACAAGCATTTTCTCCTTTTCCCACAACGTTTACAAAAGTCTCTTTTGCCTGGGTCATTAAAGCAGAGGACTGTGTGGTAATGGGTTAACAGTTCACAAACATCAGTTTCAAACTGCACCTAATGATTTCAACTCTCTGAAGTCCTTTGATACAGTCCCTGGTTTTTACGACCCTGAGATAGAAGCCTTTTGAAAACATTGTGGGAAATGGAGAAAATGCTGGTAACCAGCATTTTCTCCTTTTCCCACAATTATTTCTATCCTGGTGGAAACAAATTTCAATCATTGAGTTTATTTTGTCATCTGCAAATGCTTTTAATTTGGACCAGTCTAAAATTTTGTCGTTCGGTAAAGATTTAAATGGCATTCAGTAAATCTTTATTATTTAGATTTGTATGCATCTAAATATCAAATATCAATACAAAGTTAAACCAACCTTTAAAGGCACCAAAATAAATACACAATGCTCTGTGAAAAAGGGATTTAATGCATCTGCAAAAAGTCTTGAAAAAATTTTCGAAACATTGTAACAGCAATTCGGACAATACAAATACAGCAAAGTACCCATCAGGGGCATTTAACTCTTGACTAAACAATCCAGTGTTATAACGCCCCTGATAAAAAAAAACCTTGTGAAAACAATGTGTGAACAGGAGAAAATGATGGTAACCACCAGCATTTTCTCCTATTCCCACAATGTTTTGTACCCTTTTAGAGTCAGGTTTCATCAATTGAGCCACATTTGTCATCTGCTACAGCTTTGAATTTAGAGTTAACTCTTTACCACACGACAAAAGTGTAGACTTGTCCAAATTGAAAACATTTATAAATTTTGCAGATGACAATTTAACTCTTTACCAAACGACATAATTTTAAACTTGTCCAAATTGAAAGCATTTGCAGACGACAAAATAACCCTGACTTAAGCTTTGAAATTTGTTTACAGAAGGGTAGAAAACATTGTGGGAAAAGGTGAAAATGCTGGTTACCAGCATTTTCTCCTTTTCCCACAATGTTTTCAAAAGCCGTCTTCTACAGGGTCGTTAAAAGTCGGGATTGTGTGGTAAAGAGTTAAATGAGGCTAAAATGATGGAATTTTTTTGGTCTGATAGTGAAGAAATCATTATGTGAAAAGGAGAAAATAGTCCTTTTCCTACAACGCTTTCTAAAATTCTTTTCCTTGGGATCATTAAAACACAAGACTTGTGAGGTAACAGGTTAATTAAGTGAATTTACAAAGAGAGATTTATTCACTGGATTTTACAAAGATTAGTTTTCAGTGACAATATCAGGCTTATAGTCTGGTTTCACTGCAGCTGTCAGCTCCTCTGCATACATTTCCAACCTCTGGGTCATCTGAAATGATGGTTTAGTTAACACTTCACCACACAGTCCCGACTTGAAGCCTTTTGAAAACATTGTGAGAAAAGGAGAAAATGCTGGTAACCAGCATTTTCTCCTTTTCCCACAGTTTTCTGCTCTATCAAGGAAAAAAAGAGTCGATTTTGCCACCTTTAATTTGTTGTCGACAAATGCTTTAAATATGGACCAGTCCAAAATTTTGTTGTTTGGTAATGAGTTAAACTAAGATCAGACTCTATTGTGGATTGTGTAGACCAAGAACAGACTGCACAAAAACCTGCGGCCAGTGTCGGTATTCACTAACCATTCTTCATGGCTTTCCTAGTCTAATGATAAATTTAGAAAGTAACATAATTTTTGATTGGCCAAACAATTTGATATAGCCAATCAGAAATTGTCTTTCTTTGAAATTATAAAAAAAATTCTTGAGAATTGCATTATGAAAGCAATTTAGAATAGATGCTGAATACATGCCCTCATTTTGAATCCAGAAAATATTTCAGACTTGTACAAATTGGATTATGGAACAATAACTTGGCAGATTGAAAGATTGATTGTATGCTGCTTAACTCTTTACCAAACGACATAATTTTAGACTAGTCCAAATTGGAAACATTTGCAGACTACAAAATTGATGTGACTCAAAACTTGAAATTTGTTTTGGGAAGGGTTGAAAACATTGTGGAAAAAGGAGAAAATGCTGGTTATCAGCATTTTCTCCTTTTCCCACACTGTTTTCAGAAGGCTTCTTTCTCAGGGTCGTGAAAATCCGGGATTGTTTGGTAAAGGGTTAACACTGTTTTCAACATTATTTCAGTTACATGTAAATCGTGGTGGCCAGTGCACCTATCCATACTTTCCTGGAGTTTTTTACCAGTTTTTAGCACAATGTTCTTCCCATGCCACTGGCTGCTTTCCCACATAATCATTGTTGAAATGATCAGCAGTGAGAGAGGAATGAATCCTGTCGCAATGACTCGACATCAATCTTCGGAAAGAAATTGGCTGTGCAGGGGGATTCAAACCAGCAACTCGCAAGTCCTGTACTCTACAGACTGTACTACTGGGACTCGGCTAAAAGCTTGGAACAAGTACTTGCTCCCTATCACAACATATTTTCAAAAGCTGTTTGCCGCAAACTAGTACGTGAAAAAGTATTCATATGAAAAACATGTAAGATAACACCTACCCTGAAGCACCATTTATCTTTCACCTGACGGCACAAACTCAGATCCATTTCGGCAATAAGTAATCCATCTCTAGTTCTCGACAATCCCTGTAACATACAAGGAAAGCTGTCTTTTTTTACTCTGAGTGATATCTACAGATTTTCCAGAGCCTTACCCCTTGAATCTTTACAAAACGACAAAACTTTAGGCTGTACCAAATTGCAGACGACAAATGTGGCTGAAAAATTAAAACATGTTCTGAGAAGGGTAAAAAACAGAGTAGGAAATGGAGAAAATGCTGGTTACCAGCATTTTCTCCTTTTTCTACAATGTTTTCTAAAAGCTTCTTCCTCAGGATTGTTAAAAATCTAGATTGTGTGGTAAAGAGTTAAACTGTTACATAAATGAAACAAAAAGTTTCACTCAATAGTAAAAACGCAACTATAGTGATTTCAAAGTCGATTTCACCAGAAAGAAATTTTGCCATATTGGACAATGTACATAAAAGATCAGACTGCAGGTTTTGTGCAGTCTGATCTTGATCCACAGCATCCCCAGTTGTGCTTAGCACACTAGGGTTGAACAGCTTGAAGATGAACACATTCTTACCTAGGTGTTCAATACATGTACATACTTTAAGTGTTGACCAAAGAACCACAAAATTTAGTCTTGTCCAAATTGAAAGCATTTGCAGATGACAAAGGTGGCCCAAATGATAAAATTTGTATATTGGCTAGAAAACATTGTGGGAAAAGGAGAAAATGATGGTTACCATTTTCTCCTTTCCCCTCAATGTTTGCAAAAGTCTTCTTCCACAGAGTCATTAAAAGTTGGGATTGTGTGGTAAAGCGTTACACCATTACCAAGCTTTAACATGCTTGAGCCGGGCCCCGGTAGCTCAGTCAGTAGCGTGCAGGGCTTAAGAGCAGGGGTCATGGGTTCGATCCCTGGCTCGGCCAATTTCTTTCCAAGGACTGATGATAGTCATTGCAACAGGATTCATTCCTCTCCCACCGCTGACCATTGTTACGACAATGATTATGTGGGAAAGCAGCCAGTGGCTTGGAAAGAAAATTGTGCGGCATACTGGTAAAAGAGACTCCAGGAAAGCATGGATAGGTGCACTGACTGCCACGATATAACTGAAATAATGTTGAAAACAGCGTTAAACACCAAACAATCAATCAATCAATTTAACATGCTTGAGGGAGAAGGCTTTTTGAAACATTGTAGGAAAGGGAGAAAATGCCATTTACCAGCAATTTTGCCTTTTTTCATGTTTTCTTCCCTACGGAAAGCAAAAAAAAATGTTGTAAGTTAAATTTGTCATCTGCCATTGCTTTGAGTTTGGACAAGGCTAAACTTATGTCGTTTGGTAAATAGTTAACCCTGTAACACACAATTCCGACTTTTAACGACCCCGAGAAAGCTTTCTGAAAACATTTTGGGAAAAGGAGAAAATGCTGGTAACCAGCATATTCTCCTTTTCCCACAATGTTTTCTACCCTATCAAAGAAAAATTGCATCATTTGAGCCACATCAAAATTGTCGTCTGCGAATGCTTTCAATTTGGACAAGGCTTACATTTGTTGTCTGGTAAAGAGTTAAAGTACAAAATATTATTGTCTGCTTTATAAGCTGCAAGCTATTTCCCTATCTATCAAAAGTACTGCGAGATTTTTGTCCTCTTTACCAAACAACAAAATGTAGACTTGTCCAAACTGAAAGCATTTGCAGACGACAATTCAAATGTGACTGAAATTATTGAACTTGTGATAGAAATTGTTTTCGATGTGTAAAAAACATTGTGGCAAAAGGAGAAAATGCTTACCAGCATTTTCTCCTTTTCCCACAATTTTTTTTAATGACAATGTTTTCAAAAAAAAATCCAACAATGTTTGTAAAAGACTTCTTCCTCAGGGTTGTTAAAACATAGAATTGATAGATAAAAGCTTTACTTGATTACTAAAGTTCATTTTAATCCAAATTGCATGCTTTTGTTATCAGCATTTTCTCCTTTTACCCACAATGTTTACTACCCTATGAAAGGCAAAACAATTGATCTAAGTTACATTTTATTTGTTGCGTGCAATCGCTTTGAGTTTGGACAAGGCTGAACTGTTGTTTGGTAAATAGTTGAAGTACATATTAATGTCTGACTTCAAAGCTGCAGGCTATTTCCGTTTATGTGAAAAGTACTGCAAGTCTTTTGTCCTCTTAACTGTTTACCAAACAACAAAAATGAAGACTTGTCCAAACTGAAAGTGTTTGCAGACCGCAATTTAAATGTGGCTCAAATGATGGAATTTGTCTTCGATAGGGTAGAAAGCATTGTGGAAAAAGGAAAAAATGCTGGTTTCCAGCAATTTCTCCTTTTGCCACAATGTTTTTAAAAGACTTCTTTTTCAGGGCTGTTGAAACATGTGATTATTTGGTAAAGGCTTTATCCTTTACCAGATGACAAAATTTCCAAGTTATCCGAATTGAAAGTGTTTAAGATGTCAAAGAAAAAGTCTCAAAACATGTGATTTGTTCCTTAAAAGTTTGAAAATATCATGGAAAAGGGGTAACATCATTGTTGATATGCATTATCTCCTTATCCTGTACTGATTTTAAAGGGCCTTTCCCCAAAGGGTTGTTGCAACTCCGGATGGTTTAGTATAGGGCTAATATTTTACTAAATGACAAACCCTTTACCACAAAATCCTGAGTTTTAACAACCCTTGAAAAAAGCCCTTTGAAAACAATAACCCTTGAAAAAAGCCCTTTGAAAACAATGCGGGAAAACAACAAAATACTGGCCTGGAAATGCTTTCAGTTTGGACAAGTTTACATACTTATCATCTGGTAAAGAGCAATCTCCTTACCAAACTCCAACATTCAAGACCAGCCTAAAATGAAAGCAATTAGCGTAATTGTGCAGAAAATAACTCATATGTGGTTAAAATGTTGAAGTTGATCTCAGAAAGGGTAGAAAACATTGTGGGGAAAGAAAAAAAATGATGGTTACAAGCATTTTCTCTTTGATCCACTATATTTTCAAAAGTCCCCTTCTCTGGGTTCATTAAAGTATAGAGTTGTTTGGTCAAGAGTTAAAGTACAAGTGACTGACAAATTAGCTTTTATTTCTTAACAAAAGTACTCCATTTTTTTAGTCCTCTTAAAAGACATTTAGCTTGCAGCCTAAAGCAGACCACTTTCAAAACAACAGCAGAAAAATCTTATAAGCATTAAAATTTAATGAAGATATCAATCAATTTAAGTACTTTTCCTTTTCGTTCCTTGATTTACCAAGATGTTTTCTTACCTGTATCTTAACCCTTAGGCTTCTAGGCACAACTAAAGAACCTTTTGCAAACTGTGTAGACAAAGATCAGACTGCACAAAACGTGCAGTCTGATCTTTGATCTACACTGTTTGATTAATGAGATAGTCAACACCCCACACACACACCCAGTAACTTTGAAATATATGTAGCAATATTTGGGTTTTTACAATCAACTTGATGGTAAATATAAACCTATTCAGCAGGATACGGATAAATCAATCTTGACAGATTTTCTTTCTTTCTGGCATTTTGAAATTGGATGAGCCCAAAATTTGTATGTATTGTGCACTATCCCGTAACTCTCTACCAGATGGCAAAATTTTACGCTCTAGGAAATTGAAAGCATTTGTAGACACATAGCTCAAAAGTGGAATTTGCCTTTGATAGGATAGAAAGCATTATGGTTACCAACACTTTCTCCTTTTCCCACACTGTTTTCAAAGGCATTGTTCCTTAGGGTTGTTAAACTAAGGATTGTGTGGTAAAGGATAAAATGGGTCTGCCGTATGATGCAAATCATCTGCAGAGTAAATAAGGATGGAACTGTAGGTTGAGACTAGCAGGATCAGCAAATAACAGCTTAGTTTGGCATCAATGAGAACCTTTTTTTTTTTGTCTCGGTTAGATGCATGAACAACATATTTATCTATATTATGTGAAAAACAAGAGGGCTATTGGCTCTAAATGCTCACCTGAGTGAAGTTATCTATGGTTAATAAAACTGAAGAGATCCTGGTTTTAATGATGTAAAATGCATGTAAGTGACCTACTTTTTGACCAACTTGACCTACTTTTGAACTTACCAGATATATCATCAAGACAAACATTCTGATAATGTTTCATGAGTATCAAACTGGAAATTTGGTCTCTAGACCACAGCACAAGTTTTTTCTAAGATCTGGACCAGTTACCTACTTTTTGATCTGTTGTGACCCAATTCCTAACTTGTCAGAGATTTCGAAAAGACAACCTGTCTGACCTAGTTTCATAAGTATCAAGCTGAAGATGTGGCCTCTAGACTGCACAAAAGGTTTCTTTCAGATTTGGCCCAGTGACCTACTTTTTGACCCAACATGACCCAATTTCATCTTTGATCAAGATACATGTATCATCAAGACAAACATTCTGATCAAGTTTCATGGGTATCAGGCTGAAAATATGGCCTCTAGAGTGCAAACAAGGCTTTTCTTAGACTTGGCCGTTACCTACTTTATGATCAGACATGACCCAATTTCATATCTGTCCCGGACATCATCAAGACAAATATTCTGACCATGTTTCATGAGTATCAGGCTGAAAACATTGCCTCTATGTACTACACACAATGTACATGTATCTCTAAAATTTAGCCCAGTGACCTACTTTTTGACCCTTCAAGACCCAATTTCAAACTTGTCTGATCATCAAAACAAACATTCTGACCAAGTTTGATCAATATCAGGTTGAAAATGTGGCCTCTAGAGTGCACTTAGGGTTTTTCTAAAATCTGACCCTTTGACCTACTTTTTGACCTGACATAACCCAATTTCAAACTTGTCTGAGATATTATCAAGACAAACATTCTGACCAAGTTTCATGAATTTCAGGCTGAAAATATGGCCTCTAAAGTGCACACAAGGTTTATCTCAGATTTGGCCCAGTGACCTACTTTTCGATCTTGTCAGAGATATCATCAAGAAAAAAATTCTGACCAAGTTCCATGAGTAACTGACTGCAAATGTGGCCTCTAGAGAGAGGAAAATGATGATGCAATGACACACGACAAACACAGCATGATCACTTTGTGCTCAGGTGAGCTAGAAATAGCAAGGCATATGGATCAGGGAAAAAATCTCAAAACTTGTCTGAAACAAAGTGTTTGAACACAACAGAAAAAAATAGCAATGGAAAAAGGTCAATACACAAGTCCTAAAACAGACACTAGACTATAAACCTTTTGGCTATTTGGTTTAGAGTTCATGACCTTTTTCTGACCTTGAACATAAGTTCATCACTTCAAGGTTAACCTCTTTATCAGACAACACATTCTAGACTTGTCCATGTTAAAAGCACGGGCAGAAGAAAAACTTATGTTTGGTAAAAACATGGAATTGTCTTTGAATTGATGGAAAACATCTTGGAAAAGGAGAAATAGTTTACCAGCATTTTTCATTTTTTCCCACTATGATTCATTGATTGTATGATGTTAAACCCTGTTTTCAACATTATTTCAGTCATATCGCGGCAACCAGTGCACCTATCCATGCTTTTCTGGAGTTTCTTTTTCCAGTAGTCTACTCCACACAATATTCTTTCCAAGCCACTGACTGCTTTCCCACATAACCATTATCCAAAGAAAGGTCAGCATTTAGAGAGGAATGAATGAATCGCAATGACTATCATCAAACCTAAGAAAGAAATTGACCGAGCAGAATATCGAACCAATGACCTTCTGTTCTCAAGTCTTGTACTCTACTGACTCAGCCACCTGGGCTTGGCTTTTTCCCACTAGATCTTTGGTTATGACCATTCTTTTTCCTTTTCCCACGACATATTTAACTGGTTACAAAACAAGCCTATGTTTTAATGACCCTAGGGGAGAAGATCTCCCACATAGTTTTCAAAAAGCTTTCTTCATCAGAGTATCCTAAACTCTTTAGCAAACAACAAAATTTTAGACAGATCCAAATTGAAAACATTAGCAGCCACAAATTAAATGGGACTTAAAAACTGAAAATTGCATTGGGAAGGATAGGGAACATTGTGGAAAGAGGAGAAAATGCTGGTTACCAGCATTTTCTCCTTTTCCAGCAATGTTTTGAAAAGCCTTCTCCATCAAAGTCAGTTAAGCTTTTACCACACAATGCCGACTTTTAAAAACTTAAAGAAGGAAGACTATTGAAAAGATTGTGGGAAAAGGAGAAAATGCTGGTAACCAGCATTTTCTCCTTTTCCCACAATATTTTCTGTCTTATCAAAGACATCTTCCACAACTTAAGTCACATTTAACTTAGGGACTGCATATTCTTTGGGATTAGACAAGTCCAAAGTTTTGTCATGTGGTAAAGGGTTAAAACTCTGGATAGTGTGACAAAGAATTAAATTTGGGATTGTTGGGTATAGGGCAAAAGGTGATAGAAACATGATAATTTGATCTAGGAAAAAAAAAACATCAATAAATGGGCACTTTCAGTCATTCACACTCATAGAAGAGTACAAATACACTTCTTTTTTCGACATTGTTTTCTACCCTTTGAAAAACAAATCTCATCATTTGAGCAACATTTTAATTGCCAGCTGCTGAGCCTTGTAGCTCAGTTGGTAGCATACTGAACTTAAGACCTGGAGGTCATTGGCTTAAATCTCAAGCTCCAACAATTTCTTTCCGAGGACTGATTGTAGTCATTGCGACAGGATTCATTCCTCTCTCACCACTGATCATTGTTTTGTCGATAGTTAGATGGGAAAGCAGCCAGTGGCTTGGGAGGAATATTGTGCAAAGTTCAGGTTTATAGAATCTTCAGGAAATCATTGATAGATGCACTGGCCACCGCAATATACCTGTAATGGAAATGTTAAAAACGGCTTCGACACAGCCCCTCATTTAAGTCACATTTAATGCCTGTAATAAGGATTTTCTCCCTTGCCCATAATGTTTCCTTCCCTTTTAAAGACACAATGTACTTATCTGCAAATACTTTCAATTTGGAAGAGTCTAAAATTTTGTTGTCTGGTGAAAAGTTAACCATCTCCCACACAATTACAAGTTTTAACGACCTTGCGGAAAAAAACTGTTGATCAAGTAGTAGCAACCAGCATTTTCTCCATTTCCCACAATGTTTATTTCCAATTTAACCCTTTACAACAAAATCCCAAGTTTTAACAACCCTTACAAAGAAAGCCTCTGAAAATATTGCGGGAAAAGGAGAAAATACTGGTAACCATTATTCTCTCCTTTTCCAACAATGTTTTCTATCCTTCCAGTGACAAATTTCAATTTTGAATCACATTTTTTTTTGTCGTCTGCAACTACTTTCAATTTGGGTAAGTCTAAAATTTTATCATTTGGTCAAGAATTAAACACATCCTTTATATCCCTTATATTAAGCCACATTCAATTTCTCGCCTACAAATGCTTTGAATTTAGACAAGTCTACAATTTTATTGACTGGTATAGAGCTATAAAAATCATGAAATCAATATAGGTAGGGCAATTTCAGTCTCGTGCAAGCACACACATAGAGTACAGTACAACCGTACTTCCGACAAGTACATCTTCTGATTAATTCACTAAAGTATCCCAGACCTTGATAATGCAAGTACGTCCGTCCCACAGACTGTGTACTGTTAGGTGCATGCAAGGACATGCGTAAGTAAACCAGTCCTTGATTTATCCAATACAAGTGAACCAGTCTTGATTTAACCAATAACATTTAATTACTCCCCCAGCAGATTGAATATTGGCCTATTCCAAATTCAAGAGGACAAACAAGGAATAAGAAACTATGGGTTAACTCTTTACCAGAGAACAAAATTTTAGACTGGTCCTATTTGAAAGCATTTGCAGACTGCAAGTTTAATAAGGCTAAAATGATATGATTTCTGTGAAATAGTTAAAAAAAAACATTGTAGGAAAAGGAGAAAATGCTGATAACCAGCATTTTCTCCTTTTCCCACAATGTTTTTCAAAACTGTTTTTTCTAAAGGTCATTAAAGTGCAGATTTTGTGTGGGAAAGCCTTATACAGGTAGAATGAGCTCCTTAACATACAACAGAATATTGCTAACCTGGAGGCCTCAGGTTTGAGCCTAACTTGAAACACTGGGTTTTTCGTGGGAGTGCCCTAGGGCAAAACTACGGAATCCTAATGGGGCCACCCAAAATCTCGTATGTAGAGACATGCGAGGTTTTGAAATTTTCTCACTTTCTCGCATGTCACTAAAGTCATATACATACGAGGTTTTACAATCCTCGCGAGATAACAGGGGCGAGATTTTACTTTCTAAACCCTCGCCTATGTTTTCTTAAATCTCGCATCATGAAATCGATGTTCAGTCATCCAGAACACAGAGACATGCGAGATTTTTCTAAAATCTCGCTCTCTCGCCCGGTCTGTAGTAAATATTACCCCGTTAAATTGGTGTACATGCGAGATTTTTAAAATCTCGTGTTCTCGCCCGGTGTTAAAGTAAATAGAGCCAATGGAGAATGGTTAATTTCTTCCCACCATTCGGAATTCTCGGAATGCAGTTTCGGAATCAGCCGAGTTGTAACGAATATCGGGGAAAAAAAGGAAGTTACTCGCAAAGATTTCACGATGACCGAGTTAGAAAATGACCTCGGGGAAATGTTTATGATGAAATATACATTAAAAGAAATGCAAGCAGTTTTGTCAGTAAAACGGCGTTTGGAATTAAGGTAAGAATTTTTTCTGTATATAGACTAGATCTAGTCCAACTTTAGCGCTGATAAATCTTATGATTGAAATAGATATCAAATTAATTGGGGATGTCAGAAGATTCGGACGCAAGAAGGTTCGACCAAACACACACCGGATTATGCACCAAATTATTTTTCAGCTTGACATTAACTATTCACGAATTGTTATTTGAAGGTAGCTATGGTTTTTATAGAGAATAAACTAAGGTCTTTAATTAGAAACTTAATATTTCATTCCCTCTTTTTTCAGCATAAGAACTATTAGAAGAAAATTAGAAAGGCTTGGATTGAAAAGAAATAATGCCCAGGATATGAATACCGTTCAGGCAGCAATTTGTGTAAGTATTTTTGTGTGACTCCTTGGGTTTAGTAGACTCTATGAATAATGAGAATCTAGAAGGATTTATTTCTTTTCTTCCATGAACATGTAGATGGGTGACAGATGTTTCGGTAACAGACAAGTTCGGGAACATAGACTTATATAGTAAATCGATTGGATGTTTTGGTAACAAAGCAATTATATATTGTTTTTGTTCTGTGACGTTCTTTACACCTAATGGATGGTTTTGTTTTGTTCAAACCTTTTACTTTTGCAATTTTTCACCCATTTATCCCTTGATAGATAGGTTCAAATCCTTTGTTTTTTTCACTTTCTACCCTTTTCGCTAATTTATTCATCAGTGGAAGATAGGAAAATCTCAGTAAAGATAACCTTATTAATTCATATGTGAATTTTTAAGGGCTATCATGTCAATGGTCTCATAGATTGTACTTAGCTTTTGTTACCCTAGGAGGCAAATCTTAGGTAGACAGAGTGAAAGGTGCTCATGACTTTGTGAAATTTGAGGTGTTGCATATGCATTTAGATGTTTGAATTTCGATCTTTCTGTCCGTTTATCATTAATGAAGTTGATAATGACAGCATGTTTCAACAAAGCAGCTTTATGGATCTACCTCTGGTAGAAATATTTCTTACTTGTTCAATTAGTTAACACTGCATCACTTCACACCTAAACAAGCTATTTCCCTGTATATGGTTCTGAGTGAATTATATACAGGATATTCAGACCACAGACTTTGACTCCTGCAAAATAGTTATAAGTAGTTAATTCTTATTAAGCCGAAGTTATGAAAATGTAAAATTATCTCTACTGAGAAGTATCAGATGACTAAATCAGCAATAAGTCATTCATGCTTGATTTCATTTACAGTAGTTTCTCTGATGATTTTTTTTTATCTTTCTTCATTTGCAGGTGTTCCCCAGTGTATAAGAACTGATGCTGGAACAGAAAATGTTACAATAATAAATATGCAGAAAGCACTACGTTGGTACCATGATGATGAGCAAAGTGGAGAAAAAAGTGTTATTGTTGGAAGTTCTCATTCAAATCAGGCAATGTTCCTTTTACTAAATTTAAGTCATTGATAATGCACAAATATTCATTGTGCTAGATCTTTAACTTTTCATGAAAAAAGAGTTCTGTAAATGAAAGTACAGTCAATAAAAGCTACCTTTTTATTACATCATCCAAAACATGTAATAATTGTTACAAGGAAAATTACTACCATTACAATTTGTTTCTTTGACAAGGAAACATTTGCAATAATTTAAGGGTAATTGCAGTATCTATTTACAGTACACTGATTTTAATTTGCATTTGTAGTAGTAAATTTGTTAAAATACAGGATAAATGAAAATAGATACATATACTGTCAGAACAATACAATTCATCAGCACAAGAATTGGTTTGATTTGCTGCAGATACTTTCATGAGGGAAGAGTGTTACATTAGTTATTTGGCAAAGAATCAAAGCAGGCTGACTTTATGCAATGGAGTTGGACTTTGTTGAAACAATTTTGAAAAAAAAAATATTATTCTAAATAGACTGTAACCTTCACTTCTTGCAAGCAAAGAGGACAGCAGAATTTGTTTTGTTGCAAAGTTACGGTCACATATTGTCCTTTATCATGAACATGAAAATACTTTCTTTTCTTTAAAGATCTATATAAGACATAGGTATTTTTCATTCGTCTCACTCCGTTAAAAACAAACTTAGAAAGAGAAAGCCCTCTGTGCAAGAAGCACCAACATCGAACGTTTATCTTAAAGTGAAAGTGACCAATCCTGTTTACTGTTTGTTGTCTTAATTTCATTGTCTATAATCAGTTCAAAATCAGAATACTGAACAAAATGGTGCAGTAACAACATTTCTGCAGCCATAAACCCATCAAGGCAAATTTGGTGCAAAAGACTGTCCACTGAATTTAGAGCTTGACTGATCAGTGATTGGCAGTTACTGTCTGCTTTTGCTTCAAGTGATAAATTTCAAAGTCACTGTTTATGGCTTGTGGCAACGACTTAAAATAACAGGTAAACTATCCACTTTCAGAGGATTGAGGCATGGTGGCGAGATTTACGCCAGCTTTGTACTGGGTTTTGGATAGACTTTTTCAAAGACTTAGATGAACAAGGTTTGTTATCAACAGCAGAGCCTTTGCATCTGTAAGTACAATATGGATGAAGGAATCACATGCTATGTTGATAAAAAGCTATTTAAACTGTGTGAAAATCATACAATACCAGCATGCACTCACACACACCGATAATGATGAGGAGTAGTAAAGGAAAACTTGTAAAAACTTGTACACGCTGAGTAATAACTATTATTATGAATGTCTGGAAAACAGCATAGATCAAACATCTGACTGTCAAATGAATTTTAGAACGATCATGATACACACAAGAGCACATGTGTATAGCTGGCTCAAATTTTTGATAATAAGATAATACTTGAAAAATATTTTTTTACATTTATTTACCATTTACATTTAGATGGAAATGTTCCTGTCACTAGTAAAGTTAATCATATTAGTGCATTTGAATTTTTCCTCCTCATTATGATTAAAAATCTGCCATTGAAATTGTTCCTTGTAGCATCTTTGATTTGATACTTAATTAAAGTGTGCCCAAAAGTGTACCAGTATTCTGACATACAAATTTGGGAGACTGACATAAAATTCTGACAAATATTTAAATCCTTTTTTTTCTTTTGTATTTATTTCAACCGCCAAGCCCCTAGCTCAGTTTGTAGCATACAGGACATGAGAAGAGGAGGTGCCTGGTTTGATGCCAGGCTCTGCCAATCTCTTTCCAAGGATTGATGATAGCAATTGTGACAGGATTCATTTCTCTCTCTCTCTCTCTGCTAATCATTCTTTGAAGAATGGTTATGTGGGAAAGCAGTTAATGGCTTGGAAAGAATAATGTGTATAGTTCTGGTAACAGAAACATGAGTAGGTTCACTGACAGCTGTGATATAGTTGAAATAAAGTTGAAAACAGTTTAAACACCTTACAATTTGTTCCCATCCCTTTTATAGAACTACTGTTCTTGTTCAGTAGAAAAATGGGGTCTTGAGTGGCTATGTGGTATTGTCTACATCATTTAACCTGATCCTGACCTTTGTGCTGAATATATAAGTAGGCATAAAAATAGAACACTGACTATTATTGGGAGAGTTACATTTACAGGGAAAGACTCATATACACAGTTAACTCTTTACCACACAAGAAAATTTTAAACTGGTCCAAATTGAAAGCATATGCAGGCGACAAAATAAAAATGACTGAAAATTTGATATTTGTTTATTGAAGGGTAGAAAACATTGTGGGAAAAGGAGAAAATGCTGGTTACCAGCATTTTCTTCTTTTCCCAGAATGTTTTCTAAAGGCTTCTTTCTCAGGGTCGTCAAAAGTAGGGATTGTGTGGTAATGGGTTAAGACATTTAACCCTTAGCAAACAAAGCACCTCAAGGCGCTTTTACGGACAAAGGACCTCAAGGCGCTTTTACCGACAATGTTTATCCAAGACCAGACTGTACAAAACATAAAGTCTAATCTTAGATATACACTGTCTGATGAGAAGATATTTCCAAAAGAAATAATTTTGAGATCGCAGTATTTGT
This sequence comes from Hippopus hippopus, assembly GCA_946811185.2. Classification (NCBI taxonomy): domain Eukaryota; kingdom Metazoa; phylum Mollusca; class Bivalvia; order Cardiida; family Cardiidae; genus Hippopus; species Hippopus hippopus. Next base: position 35,159,859 of record OX328109.1, on the reverse strand, counting down.
GTAAATGATTTTGACCTGGGTCAGGTTAAATGATGCAGGTAATAGAGTGTAGGATTTGTAACCTAGAGACTGCAGGTTATATTCTCTTTCAAAGTACTAGGGTATTTTATGGGAAAGTCCTTAGACGAGACACATCAGAGCCCTAACTTAGTGCTGGTGAAACCCAAAACTGCATGAATATATGAACTGTCACTGCAATACGACTGAAATAATGTTGGAAGCAGCCTGAATTACCATTCAATCAATTAACCCCGGTTCGTTTTTTTAAAATCTCACTTTGTATAAAATTACTAGTTATACTTGCTTCAAACAACTATTTTTTGTCTTTAATGATTAAAAAAAATTTACATATTTTTTGTAATTGAATAAATGTAATTCCCCCCAGAAATTGTATTATTTGGCTATTTGATATTTCTCTATATTTGGTATATTTTTATCACAGAAGATAAAACCTTTCTGGTTGTTAATTTGTACACAAGTAGAAACTGGTACATAAGTAGAATAACTGGTACATAAGTAGAATTTCTGCTGGTATTAATATACACTGGACATCTTCGTATGATACCTTTTCTCTAGAAATGCCTTTGTTTTATGTTTAAACAGGGAATGCTTGAGGTTTTGCTTTACAAAGATTTTGCAGCAAGAACTTGATCAAGTAAGAACTGAATGGAACAGTCACAGAGTAAGATCATCAGCTGAGTCAACTACAGATAGAAAACCTGATTTGTTATACTTTTACCCAGAGTTGTTTGGTTAGTTCAATGACCTTTTATGGGTAATATTTAGGTTTGAAATGAACATGGTACATATTCTCCTTTTCCTATGGTTTTCACCATGAATGTATGTGACAACCGGTGTAGATAAAAAACATAAGTCTCAAAAGGTCTATAAAGAATATGGAGAGCTGATCTAAGACATAGTGTTTTGATTGACACTTTCCCTACCTTTGATGGCACAAGGGCATTTGTGAATGGTGTAGATCAAGATCAGACAGCACAGAACATACAGTCAGATTTCTGACAGCACTGTCCACTACCAAGTTGTAGACAATGACTGAACTGTCTCTTTATTTTGCAATGCAATTTTAATTGTAGTCATTGTAAAGTCATACATCATTTATCCAGTAGTGAAAGAGTAAATGTTAAATATCTCTGCTACTTCTCAAGATATTCACTTGCAACTATATCCAGATATTGTTGATTACATTTTTCGATCCTATCAGGACATAGGCATGGAATTATGACCCCTTTGTAGCACGGAATAATGTGGTTAAAAGTTTTGCTAGCAAGTTTTTATTTCTATAACTACCAAATGGTTGACTTGGAATTTCCACCCCAGCTGCGTTGTCTGCACATGGCATATTCTTCAAAGATTCGACCTGTCTTATATGAAGCATCACTAGCCCCGAAAGCGGGCAGACTGTAATATTACGCTCCATAAAATAGCAATGTAGAAAATAGCTTTCATCAATACGTTTGAGGAGAAATGAGACCTGCTTTAGCCCCAGATTTCTCTAAACTGCTGATCATAGCTGAGTGAAATGCACGGGGTAGCGTTTTATTGCGTAAAAGTTTATTTTAGTTTGAAATTCAAAGTAACGGTTGTCGCGTAGGAAAGTGGTTCGGTTCTGTACCCGGGATGCCCAAATTAGATAGACAAGTATTTATAGAATGCCATCTAGCGGAAGATAATGCCCCAGCTGTGATATGCATTTCAGCAGAATTATGCCTCTTTTTCATCTAAAAAAAAAAAAATGGTTTAACCCTTTCCCAAACAATCCCTAGTTTTTACGGGTCATGAATAGAAGCCTTTTGAAAACAATGTGGGAAAAGGAGAAAATGCTGGTAACCAGCATTTTCTCCTTTTCCCACAGTGTTTTCTACCCTATCATATAGAAAAATCATCTTTTTAGCAACTGTTAATTTGTCATCTGCAAAACGCATTCAATTTGGTCTGGTCCAAAATTTGCCGTTTGGGAAAGGGTTAATATCTAGAACTATTGTAGATTTTCAATATTAATGATTATTATGATTTTTTCCAACTCTAATATAACTTGTATGTGCTGTCCCCTGTCATCTCGTTATCTCAGCTTATATGTTCATATGTGTCTGCATATAATTTCAGGATCAAAAAGCTATGTGTATGATGTTGAGCCATCGGATATTGATCATCTACAGTTGTACACCACAAAACCAGGAGAATATGGGTGTCAAGATGAAAGTGCCTTTCACTTCTTGGATCTAATGAGACAAAACCACAAAGAAATGCCATCATCAAGTGAAGAAGCCTTGGCTATGTACAGATGGTTAATGAACAATGTATAATGTAGTTGCAACTTTCACCAAAATGTCCAAATATAGAAAAGTGTAAAGAAAGCACATTACACAGTAAATAATTAGACCAGACTCTCTTAACTCTTTCCCAAAACATCTCAGGTTTTCACGACTCTGAGAAAAAAACCCTTTTGAAAACATTGCTGGAAAAGGAGGAAATGTTGGTAAACAGCATATTCTCCTTTCCCCACAATGTTTTATATCCCCACAGAACAAGTTTCAGTTTTTGAGCCACATTAATTTTTGTTGTCTGCAAAATGTTTTCAATTTTGACTAGACTGAAATTTTGTTGTTTGGTAAAGAGTTAACCAAGAACAGCCATGTTGTATGTAGATATAAGTGGAAATTATACTGCTATTTCATTGGTCGACAAAGTATGCTGAAAAAAAGATGGTCATTTCGGCTGCAAAAATGTCATTTATACAAAAACAATTTCTGACATACTATTGTATTCATGAAGTATTACTTTTGTTAGTCGAAGCTTGCTATTACTATTGAAGCCAAATTATATTGTATTGATAAAAAAAGTGTTGAAAAATGGGGAGATGCTAGTTACCAGTATTTTCTTCTTTTTACATACTTTATTTTCAAAAGCCCTCTACCTGAGGGTCATTACAATCCAGGTTTGAGTGTTACTTCTTTACCACACAGCAAAATCTTATGCTTGTCCAAAATCAAAGCATTTGCAGACAAAAAATTTAATGCCTATTTACCAATATGATTTGCTCATGAAAAAAATTCAAAAAATGTGGGGAAAAAAATCTCCATTTTTTTCTACTATGTTTTTAAAAGGTATCTTCCTCATGGTTATCAATACTTGGGAAAGTAGAGTTACCTCTTTACCACACAACTTTTAATGACCCTGAGAAGGATAGCTTTTAACAACATTGTGGGAAAAGGTGAAAATGTTGGTAACCAGCATTTTCTCCTTTTCCCACATGTTTTCTACCACCCCAAAGTCAAAATTCAATTTTTGATTCACATTTATTTTGCCGTCTGCAAATGCTTTCAATTTAGACTGGTCCAAATTTTTGTTTTTTGGTAAAGAATTAAAAGCAAAACACAAAAATGGGTGTTCCTTTTCAATTCTGTAACTTTGTTACACAGTTGCATCTCTAGGCAAATTTCACCAGAAACTTTTCACTTGGTCTTTTTTCATCTCTGCAGGAACTCCAAGTAAATTGAAAATCGCTTCACTATCTAGGTTCAGGTTTTTCAACAATTTGACCCTGGGACCTGCTTTTTCACCAGACATGACCCAATTTCAAAAATGTCTAAGATATCAGCAAAACACTCAGACCTAGTTTCATAAATGTTAGCCTGAAAATGTGGCCTCCACAGTATATACAGTTTTTCTAAGATTTGATCTCGGGGCCTACTTTTTAACCCAACCTGACCTAATTTTAAACATGTCCAAACTATCCTCAAAACAAATATTCTGACAAAGTTTCACAAATATAAGCCTGAAAATGTGGCCCCTAGAGTGCACACAAGGTCTTCTAAGGTTAGGCCTTGTGATCTACTTTTTGACCCAAATTCATGGTTGTCCAAGATATCTTCAAGATAAACATTCTGACCAAGTTTCATGAGTACCTGGCTGAAAATGTAGCCTCTAGGGTGCACACAAGGTAAATGTTTACGACTGGGCAACAAGCACAAAAACTACCATAGATGATTAGCTCAAGCGAGCTAAAAAATAGGACTTGTAAGTTTTGACTATGTCAGCCAAGAGAAAACTTGTGATAGTTTTGGCATATGTCTACTAAATAAAGCTAAAAATCTGGTAGCTGTAGACCTCAAAATTTTCAGCTTTCAGGGCTATAGTAGGATTATTTAAATGAACTCTGGTTAAAAATGGGATGGACTGTATCAGAGATGATATTTGAAATAACAGTTAATTCATTCACAGACTGACAGAGGTATGCACAAATAGATGCAAATCTGACACTGACATATGCCTGCTAGTCTTTGCTAAAGATGTGGATAGAAAAATAAAATTCAAACTATTATATAGAAAGGTGGAAAGATTGTATTATTTTCCAGATAATACCAATTACGAATATATGATATCATGCAAAAAGGGCAAAACTGGGAATTCTGTACATCAGTTAGATGAAAAAAGATCAAAGATAGTGCAAGTCATTTAAGATGATTGTCCAAAAATGATTGTATAACAAGGTACAATGACCCCTTTTCATACAGAAAATATAACAGGGAAAAATGTCCACCCTGGTCCATCTGCGCAATCCGCTCAGTCTGACTAGGATCAACCTTTTTTTTTTTTTCACTTTGCAGATGTCCCTTTTTGCATGTCAAGTCACATATGTGAAAATACAGATGCAAAAAATCTTATAAATTCACCATAACAATTCACCATAACACATAAAGAGTACAAATACTGACAACCTGCAAAGGACACTGTGTGGAAATATTGTAGAAGAGGGGACTTTTGCCTAGGCAAAGTCCTGTCTTCCACAATGTTTACAAAATACTAACCAGGCAGTTACTCCTTTTTGCACTCTCTTTTCTTTATCTGTCAAGTAAGTAATTTTCCTTTCCTCTAAACATCTCTCAATTAAACACTCTACCAAACAATGCTCTTTTTAACAACCTGAAGTAGAACACTTTTGAAAAGATTGTGGGATAAACCACATTTTTCCCCTTAGCCGGTGTTTTCTGTACTTTCACTGACAAATCTTTTCAATTGTTTCATATTTAAATTTTATTGAAGCTTTACTTTACAATCCAACTTTTTAAAAATCATTGTGGAAATGTAGGATATGCTAGTTACTAGCATTTCTCCATTTTACCCTCATGGTTTCAAACGTTTCAAATACAGGTCCCAGTTTTCAAATCATGTCCTTGTCGTCTGCACCAGCTTTCAGTTTCAACACAATGGGACAGAGGTAATTGGTATATTAACCGAGCATACATGGAATGTCGTGAAGCAGACAATTTAAGCAAAAAAATTATTGTTCTGAACTCTTCACCCAACAATCTTAATTCTAATGTCCCCAAGAAAGAGGGTTTTTGAAAACAATGTGGGAAAAAGCGATACTCCTAGTAAGCAGTGTTATTCAAGCAAAGAAAGTATAGATCTGAACTCTTTACCACACAATCTTGAGTTTTTATGTCCTCAAGAAAGAAGACTTTTGGAAACAATGCAGGGAAAAGAGATAGTCCTAGCAAACAGCAATTTCAACTTGTCTATAGTTTTCTACCCTCTTAAAAAGAAATATTACTGCAGCTATACTTGATCTATCATCGGCAGATGCTTTCAATTTAGGTGAGTCTTGACTTCTTTCATTTAGTAGAGAATTTAACACAACTTCTTATGCAATAACATTTTGCTAGTATTCATGTATTGATATCTCTTTACCACATTACAAAATTTTAGACTAGTCCAGATTGATAGCATTTGCCAACAAAATAATAAATGTGGTAAAAATAAAGGAAATTGTCTGTGAAACATTAAGAAAAAATTGTAGAAAAAGGAGGACATGCTGATTACCAGCATCAGCCCCACTTTGCCCACAATTCCTTTAAAGCTTTCCTTCTGAGGATCATTGAAACTCTGGATTGTGTGGTAAAGGGTTAATCCATATTGATTACCTTTGATACAAAAATGTTTTATCTTGATTGTACAAAGATGTTTTAGCTTTATTTCAAAGATATTTTACCTTTGTTTTACAAAGATGTTTTACCTTTTTTCACAAAGGTGTAATATCTGTGTTGCAAAGATGTTTTCAAAGTGATCTGCTGCAAGTTTGTTGAGGTCAATGAACTCTTCAAAGCGGTGCCTTGCATTTAACCCTTTAACATACAAAGTCAAGCGACTAAAAGCAGGAAGCCTTTGAAAACACAACAGAAAAAAGTCTAACTCTTCAGTGAAAAATATGGTCCTGATAAGGCACATGTATGATGATGTAACCCTTCTGTGGACTACTTTCAACTTGGTTTCTCAATTGATTAGTCAAAACGTTTTGCTAGTACTCATCCACAATTTATAAAAAGAAAATTATCAGTCCTCACAAGTTGTTTGTTCCAGTTCTTTTCATTTTTTTTATAAAGTTGGCAATTATTTTCCTGTTAAGATTTGCAGATGTACATAATGGTAAAAACAAGTTGTTTGACTGTCTAAAATGCTAGGGTAACTTAGAATCAAGTAGTAGATTAAACAATTCTGAAGAGAGAAAGCTTATAAAAATGTTGTGGGAACAGAAAATAGAGCAGATAACAATCTATTTCACCTTTTCCTACAATAACTTCCACTCTTTCCGAGGTAGACAAGCTCCAGCAAACAAGTTATGACAAAAGCTTTTCTTAGCACTATAAGCTGAAATGAACTAAAAGGTTTACATATAAAATTGGGCGAAAACAAAATCAGTGTAACAAATTAACATCAATAACCAGAGAGCCATTGGTCCTTAACAGCTCACCTAATTTAAGTCATAGAGTTGATTTGACCCAGTTACCTAATTTTTGACCTGACAAGACCCAATTTTGAGCTTGACCAAGATATCAAAACAAAAATTATGACCAAGTTCCATGAGCATCAGGCTATTAATGTTGCCTATATAGTTCACTCACGGTTTTTCTAAGATTTCGCTTTGTGACCTACTTTTTGTCCCGGTGTCACAAAATTTTGAACTTGTCAGAAATTTTATCATAACAGACATTCTGCCATGATTATCTGACTGAAAATGTGGCCACTAAATTGCACACAAAGTAAATGTTTGGGACCTCACAGTAGATGACTGCCATCGCACAATTTCAAAAACTCTCCTTGAGCACTTCATGCTCAGGCGAGCTAAAAACATACATTTTTTTTAAGGTCAAATGCACATAGATCCTAGATATGAGACTTAGACAAACAAGGATTTAGCAAGTATAATACAATCAGTAGCTTTGAAAGGAAATCTGAATTTATCAGTTGTTAAACATACTGGGTTTTGTTTAGCCCCTACAAGATTCCATAATTTCTTCACAAGTGACAAATCATCTACGACAAATTTGTGGACACTTGGGTGGGCACCATTCTGGACCCCGAACCTTTAATTCGAATAATGAGGCTTTGGAATTCTGGTAGAAAAATTTATCATATATCCAAAATGTGCTATTTGATACTACATGTAGTTTTCAAACTTTCTTTGCTGACAGATAGGTTGAACAACCTTCGCTGAGGTCTTGATGAATGAGGTCCCTATTCATGATTAAAAGCCCAATTATGAAGTAAATTATCAATTAAAAACAGAAATGTAACAAACAAAAAGTGAAAAATTAAATGATTTTTGCATTACAAATCAAACAAGCAAACTATGGAATTGCCTTGGCATTTTCTATGAAAACAGTTAAGCTTATGAACCAAACTCGAACAATGTTTCTAATTTAGCAAACAAGAGGACCATGATGGTCCTATATCGCTCACCTGAGTATATTTGTAACTTATATTTGTTGTCTGCAATATCTTTCAGTTTTGACCAGTCTAAAATTCTGTGGTTTGTAAATGGATTAATATGGTATTCTTTACCTTATTGTATTTTAAAGAATGGTCATGATAATTATGGTTTCTAGACTTAACGATTCCATCTCATCGTTACCCTGATAAGATTCTGTTGTACACAGGAAAATCCCCCACAATTAGCCTTGTACCATATAAACAAATTAGAAGCCAAGAAATCAACACATGGAACACACTGGTTAGATCCCATCGTTACATAGTGTTATATTTTACTTCATTTGTTTGTATGGGGTTTTAAGACCACTTTAAACAGTATTTCAGATATATTCCTGCGGCTGGTGCACCTTCTTATGGCTTCCTGTTGTTTCTCACACCAGTACAACCACAACATACTGTGACTTTGACCTAGAAGGTACGTCACTAAATGTTGCACTCTCGGCCTTATGGTTGGTCACAAGAAGATTTTTAAATTTTTTTTTTCCATTTTCAGCCATTTTGTTGCCATGGCAACCAAAGTTTTAGATGGAATTTATTTTAAAAGATTTCAAAAGATTTTCATCAATGATTCTATGTAAAATAGTGTGCACCGGGGCAGAGCCCAAATAGAGATAATTTTAACAGTTCTGGTAGAGGGTCATTAGATAATCATAATGCTACATACCAAATACGAATGCTCTAGCCATTATGGTTTGCCAGAAGAAGATTTTTTAAAGATTTACTTCTTTGTTTCTATGTAAAATAGGGTGCGCCCGGGCAAAGCTTAAATACGACCCCAGGGGAATTATTTTAACAATTTTCGTAAGGGGTCACTAGATGATGCTACATGCAAAATATGAATGCTCTCAGCCTTATGTTTTGTCACAAGAAGATTTTTAATGATTTTAAAATAGGGTACGTCTGGACAGAGCCTAAATATGACCGCAGAGGGATAATTCTAATAGTTTGGTAGAGGATCATCAGATAATGCTAAATACCAAATATGAATGCTCTAACCATTATGGTTTGTCAGAAGATGATTTTTTAAAGATTTCCTTCTTTGTTTCTATGTAAAATAGGGTGCACCCGTGCAAAGCCCAAATATGACCCCAGGGGAATAATTTTAACAAGTTTGGTAAGGGGTCACCCAATGATGCTTCAAACAAAATATGAATGCTCTCGGCCTTATGGTTTGTCACAAGAAGATTTTTAAAGATTTTTTCCATTCTCAGCCATTTTGTTGCCATGGCAACCAGAGTTTTTGATGGAATTAAATTCTTTTAACAATTTTTCGTAGAGCTTCACCCAAGGAACATTCCTCCCAAGTTTTATTGAGATTGGCTATCTGGTTTTGGAAGAGAAGACTTTTAAAGAAATTGCTAAGGGACGTACGGACAGATGGACGGACTACGGATGATGACCGATCACAATAGCTCACCCAGAGCACTTCGTGCTGAGGTGAGCTAAAAAAATACCTTGGTCAAAACACAAAGATCTAATTAATATCATTTTCTCCATTACAGCTCAAATAACCAACTATGGAATTGCCTTGGCATTTTCTCTGAAAACATTAAGCATTTGAACTAAACTGGAACAATTTTGTAATGTGGCATAAAAAAGAGAAAACTCTTATGTAAAACAAAGTTCTGATGGGAATAATTATTATTTTCTCCATAATTGGAATCTATGCTAAATGGAACTGGCCACCCCACTGCACAGCTTTAATTGTTTTCTCTTCTAATTCTTCCGGTGACAGACCACGGGGCAATTCCAAATTCATATCACAGGTGTGTGCTACTGGGAGGCGGTTTTTTCCCTCAACAAAATTGACTTCTAGCATCTTTGGGAAACCAAAAAGAGGAACCTCTGAGCTTCCTGTCCAGAAGGCAAGCAACTGCTTTTCTGTAATATCACATACATCATCTGCAAGGAAATGTCAAGAGTGAAATTATTGACAGACAAAAATACTTGAGACCAGTTCAAAAAAAAAAAAAGATTTAAAGATGAATTTTACAGTTTCATTTTCTAACTAGCAGAATAATGAGTTTTAGTTCTAATTAGATTTAAGCCAACAGAGCAAAATAAAATGGACTACAAGTAAAGGTAAAACAAGAGGGCCATTGGCCTAACACACTAACCCAGAGTGAAATTATGTAGAGCTGATAAAGCTGCAGAGATCCTAATGTGAATGATGTAAAATACATGTATTTAAGTGACCTACTTGTTGATCCGACAAGACCAAATTTCAAACTTGTCCATCATATCAACAATACAAACATTCCGACCATGTTTCAAGAGCATCAGGCTGAAATGTGGCCTCTAGACTGAAAATGAGGCCTCTATACTGCAAAAAGGTTTCCTAAGACTTGGCCAAGTGACCTTCTTTTTTACTACTCATCGTCCAAAATTGCAAACATATCTGCAATATCATCAAGACAATTACTCGGACTTACTTTCTTGAATATCTAGTTGAAAATGTTGCCTCTAGAAAGCACATGTTATCCTACAATTTTACCCAGTGACCTATTTTCTGACCCAACATCATCCAATTTCAAACATGTCTGTGGTATCAAGACAAACATTCTGACCAAGTTACAAGAGTATCTGGCTGAAAATGTTTCCTCTACAGTACAAACCAGATTTTCCTAAAATTATTCCCATTTGCCTACCTTTGACTTTACATGCCCCACTTCAATACTTTGTTTGAGATATCATCAAGACAGACACTTTGACCTTGTTTCATGAGTATAGGTTGTAAGAACTGACCCAGAAGGGGGTGGCTAAACTTTGACATAAGCTGACCTGTCTATTTTTCAGTTTAGTGGTCTTTAGTGGAATTGCTCCTATGTAAAGGCATGCCTCATAAGAGTACTTCAACTGTAAATTGCTTTATAGACACATGAAGTTTACTGTATGAAAACATTAGCAAAAAAGGAACTTTTTATCCATGTTATTAAATTCTGACTTACCCATTTTACCTCAATTTAGAATGCAGTGAGCTGTAACACAGCTGCTGCACTGTGCTAGGTCAATTTTTACTGCCTATATCAGACTGGAAATGTGGACTCTAAAGCCCAAACTATTTTGGCTCAGTAACTTACTTTTTTATCAAATATAGCAGACAACCGAATACCAAATTAATTTATAGCAAATATCATCAAGACAAACATTCTGATCGAGCTCCAAGAGTATCTGGCTGAAAATGTTGTCTCTAGAGTACAAACAAGCTTTTTCTTAGCTTTTGCATAGTGACCTACTTTTTTCCATGGTGTGACCCAGTTTTGAACTTGACAGCAATTTTATAGAGGCAAACCATCTTATCAAGTTTCAGGAGTATCTGATCAAAAGTGTGGCCTCTGAAGTGCACACAAAATAAATGTTGACAACTGCACAACCGACAACATACACCGTACAAAACACAATTACTTTGTGCCCTGTGAACCAACAAATAAAATCTGATTATCTAATGACCACCATATCTTTCATCAAAGTATTAAAATGAGCAACAGGTTACACAACAATTTCTAATCAAACTTTTGTTGAAACACATGAGATGTGGTCTTGTTAAATATCCTTCACAAGACATGGAAAATGTATGTCATGTATTTATTTCATGCTTTCTGATAGGATATTGAGGAATAGCAGTGAAATTAATTTTCAATATTAAAAGGGTACAACCATTGAAAATACCGATTTTTATATTCTAGTTACCTAGGTAAAATGTGTGTGACTTCAAAACCAGATGGAAATATGACGTCATTTACCTTACATTTCTCGCGCTTGACATAATATTGTTTTGTAATTCATCGAGTTAACACCATTGGTAATATTTTCACAAGAAGCACAGCCACTCATAAAAATATTACAGATGCTGTCACTCGATGAAATAAATTTCAATCTTTCACAAAAAAAAAAAAAAGTATCCTCTATGTCATATGCATGGTGAGCATGCAACATTTGACACCTGATGGGTCGATTCAACGATTTGCTGCAAACACTGAACTATATCCCTGTTTATCACACATACTTTGACACCTGTGCAGTAAATAGTGGAAGACATGTTCCTAATAAAAAGATGTTCTGATAGTTAATACCTCCATGTCTTTCCAGGTCTTTATCTCTCTCCACTTCTGAAGCAGACGTGGTTGGTAAGTGATTAAATAGACAAAATTGCACCTTAGTCATTTTAAGTCAACAATCAAATAAAATGCTGCTAGTTCACAATGATTTTATTTTATGACTAAAATTTCATAGAATTGCTGAGATTAAAACTAAAACAATACCTTTCAGAACATCTTTACACATTTGCTTCAACCTTGCTCTATCGCCGATTGTTTCCACACCTAACATTTGAAATTCATCCGTGGCCAGTATATCAACCTCTTTTGGTCCAACCTACAACAACAAGAGGTCATATGGTCCAATACAGTTTGATTGGAATACATGAATGACACATCTGTAGATTGTTTTTTTTTTCAAATTCTCCTTATGTAACTCAAAAAAAATAAGACCCAAGGGGACAGAGAAATCTCTAATAAATCCATAAGCAGTAATATTGTCAAAACCTTGGATGAGGTATCTCCCATCATTACAGATACCAAACATTCAGCTCTAGCTTTGGACAAGATTCTTAGAAGTTTCTTTTCTATACCTGCTGATCCCCCGTACCTCAGTTGGTAGTATACAGGACTTGAGAAAGAGTTCCCTGGTTCGATGTTCGACTCAGTCAATTTCTTTCAAAGAACTGAAAATTGCAACAGGATGAATTTCTCTCTCAAAACTGTCCATTGTTTCAACAGTGGTTATGCAGAAAATCAGCCAGTAGCTTGGAAAGAATTTTGTGTAGAGTAGTGGTAAAAGAAACTCCAGGAAAGCATGGTTACGTGCACTGGACACCATGATATAACTGAAGTTATGTTAAATATCATATGATCGATAAATCAATCAATCCTCTTAACTCCTAAATAAAACACTTCACCCCCTCTCACACACATGCAACACAGCTGCTTCATACTACTCTTACCAGGTCATTTCAGGACTTCATGATCCCTTTTAAACGCCAAGCCACAGTAGCTCGTTGGTAACATGCAGGACTTGAGAACAGGGGGTTGTGGGTTTGATCCATGGCTCTGCCAATTTCTTTCCAAGGATTCATGACAGTCATTGTGACAGGATTCATTCCTCGCCCACACCTGACCAGTGTCTAGGCGATAGTTATGTGCCAAAGCAGCCAGTGGCTTGGAAAGAAAATTGTGCGGAGTACTGGTTAAAAAGTCTACAGGAAAGCATGGATAGATACACTGGCTGCCGCAATATAGCTGAAAATGATGTTAAACACCATACAATCAGTCAATCAATCTCCCTTGTATACTGATAATTTTTAAAAGTGAAACACTTTATTGTAACTGTGATTAACAACCCTTCTAACAGTATTCAAGAATCAGTGACAGCTCATATCAGTAAATGTATCAAAGGTTTTATTAGTGCTAGGCCATGTTGTGTCTTGCTCACAGGCACTCGCATAAAAATATCACTGCATTGACCAAATACTGATTGAATTACATGTAATACCACTGTTTGAAAAATATATACAGTCAAGCTATATTAATACCACATCTGTATCACAGCTGACCTATGGTTGATTTAAGGTGGTTGCTACATGCAACTTGAACTGTTTCATAGCCAGGATTGCTTTTCATTTGAACTATTACATGTATCTCTCAAACCCGAAGATCTATGGAGTACAAAATACCAAAAATACAAACCCTGTTTTCTTTAAAATTTGGCCAGGCATGCTCCAAACCCAATGTCCTTAATATTTCCTTCATTTCTGAAACAAAGCAAGGCACTTCATAAATCGTAATCCAAATTTATAGGAAAACTCTGTGGAAGAGTAGAATTCACAGGCTTTCATACTAGTGTTTCATGTAGTAGCCTAGGCAAATTGAAATATCTGTTCATAAAAAATGTCTCACAAATTGGCAACATATACCTTTCTTGGCAATATAAGCTTTCTGTTAAGAATATGGTTATAAATGCTGCAGAAGAGACATTAGAGTTATATCCTTTATTTTTCAGTCTCATGTAGTGTATGAATATTTCATTACAGGAATATTTCTCACTGCAACCCTACATGCTATGCCAACAAACACAATAGTCTGTGTTACATTGTACCTGTCCAAATTTAAGTTTCCTGCAAGCAGCAAATTGAAACTAGTTGCTCTGCCAGACAAGTAAAAAAAAATAGGCAGCTTGGTAATTTCGAAGTAAAAATCCCCCCAAAAAGGTGCATGCAACATTATATAGGGGTTTCAATTTTGAAGATACCTAATATTCAAATATTCTAAAACTGGCCAAATGTTTGAATTTTAAATTCATATTCAAGCACTCCAGTTTTACACTTATATGCTTTATTTATAATGTTCATTCTGGAGAACAAGTTTTCAAGCAAAGATATGCTCCAGCAGTTTGTCACTTAAAGTTCTGTTTATTAGGTTGACATGTTTTACCAGCACTTTGCAAAATATTCTTCCAAAGCCACTGACTTTTCCCACATGACTACTGACTAAACAATGATCAGCAGTGTAAGGGAAATACATACTATTACAATGATTATCATAAAAAAAAACATGAACAAAAAGAGAAATATATGGGGACCTTTCTGGGTGTTTCAACCAATTCTGCTGAAAAACTGTAGACATTTTCACCAAAAAAGTGGAACATAGACTTCAGGGATATTTACTGTGGGATGTTTTAAATTTAATGCCTAGATAACTGATATGGTTAGGTACTGTACTTACACACATTTAGGTTATATTATCAAATTACAGGCAACAGGCCTTAAAAAATACTTGCCCCAAAGATAACTCGCCCAACATTTAAAAGACAAGTCATCCGAACCTGAAGACAACTAGCCCCACACTGAAGACAACTCACCCCAAATTTACTTTGCTCACAAGCAGTCTGATCTTGGATGAAATCATTCGTTTGGTCATATCATGGCAGTCGGTGACGCACATGTGTTTCCTGGCTTTCTCACACCGGTACTAACACAACTTTCTTTCCAAAGCCACCGACTACTTTTCTCACATGCTTTAGTAGAGGTGAGAGGCGAAAACACGCCGGAAAGAAAGTTCGCCTCAACTGGGTATCAAACTCACATTTGAATGGTTTGAATGGTGTTTTATGCTGCTTTCAACAGTATTTCAGTCATATCACGGCGACAGTTCACATATTCATGTTTCCTGGGTTTCACCAGTACTAGGCTAGGCTCTGAAGTGTCTTGCCCAAGGACACTCCTGTGAAAAAAAACCAGTGGAGCCAGCGAGGCTCAAACCTGGAACCTCCAGGTTACGAGTCCTACACTTTACCACTGAGCCACACAGGACCCATCAAACTCACAACCACCAGGTCACGAGACCAACACGCTCACCACTGAGCCACCTGGGCGGGTATTTTTTACATTAAAAAAATCACAACTCTTAACTGGCTAAGCCATTTGGCCAAGGCAATCAGGCATTGTGTTACTTACAAATTCAGAAAATCTTGGAGAATAAGAATGCTCTGAGAATGGTTGGTAAATAAGGACCGTTTCCTTTTAAATGTTTTATCTGCTGGAAACCAGCATTTCCACTTTTTCCCACCATGTTTATTGTTACCTATCTTTTCATGGGCAGAAATTATCATTTCAGTTACATTTAATCTGATGTATGTAAATGCTTTGAATTGGTTGAGTCAAAAATTTCTTCATTTGGTAAAGAGTTATACCATTGACAGGAAACTAGATTTATGTGGCAGTTAAATACTTTAACAAATAATCACACTGTTATACCACCATGAGGAAGAATGTCTACAAAAAACCAACAGGACAAAAATCTGTCCAATCTGCAATTTTTCATTCACTCACAATATTTTCCAGCTTTGCAAAAACAGGTTTCCACATGAGTAACATTTGTCATCTTCAAATGCTCTAAACATGGAATAACCTACACTTTTCATGTGCAGTTAATAGTAAATGGGTGTATCTTGATGGAGTATTTTGGTTAGAATTTCAAATTTCTCAGTATTGGTGTTTTTTTTTTTTTTAGTGAAATCATCTTTATAAAACTGAATTCTTTTAACAAATTATGATATGCTATCTTACTTACATACGATTGACTGAAAAAAAAGTGGGTCGAGTTGTCTCAGAATTTTGGACGAGTTGTCTTCTAAAGGTGGAGCAAGTTATATTAGACAATTTGGGCGAGTTTTCTGTGGGGCGTGTTGTATTCAGGCGAGTTGTCTTTGCGGCGATTTGTTCTGCGTCCGTAAAATAAAAAAACGTGATTCGCGGGCTAAACACTTAAAGTCTGGCGTCAGAAATGAACGGTAATAGAGGAAAATGCACTACAATGCACAATAATATTTGAATATTTACCGTCTTCGAACTCTGCGTCATCTGAAGTTGCCGCCATTTTTAACGGTGATACTGTGAAAACAACTTGTTACAACTCGTTCGATTCCGAATCTGTATTTCGAGATGTGCCGAATGGTGGGAAAGAATTCACCATTCTCCATTCTCCACTGGTTCTATTTACTTGTACACCGGGCGAGAACACGAGATTTTAAAAATCTCGCATGTACACCAATTTAACGGGGTAATATTTACTATGGACCGGGCGAGAGAGCGAGGTTTTAGAAAAATCTCGCATGTCTCTGTGTTCTGGATGACTGAACATCGATTTCACAATGCGAGATTTAAGAAAACATAGGCGAGGGTTTAGAAAGTAAAATCTCGCCCCTGTTATCTCGCGAGGATTGTAAAACCTCGTATGTATATGACTTTAGTGACATGCGAGAAAGTGAGAAAATTTCAAAACCTCGCATGTCTCTACATGCGAGATTTTGGGTGGCCCCATTAGGATTCCGTACAAAACACTTCAGAGCCCTAGCCTAGTACTGGTGAGACCCAAGCCATACATGGATAATAGTGTGAGCTGTTGCCGCGATATGACTGAAATAATGTTGAAAGCAACTTAAAACACCATTCTATCAATCCATTTCCCACAATGATTTCTAAAGCATTCTTGTCAGGGTCTGAAAACCATGGATTATAGGATAAAAGCTTGCACCCTAATTATTGTTTACATTATTTCTTACACTTTCGTTTTCTTATTAACCTCTACTACACAATCCCGACTTTTAACGACCCCGAGGAAGAGTCCCCTTTGAAAACATTGTGGGAAAAGGAGAAAATGCTCGTAACCAGCATTTTCTCCTTTTCACATGATGTTTTCTATCCTATCAAAGAGAAATTCCATCATTCGAGCCACATTTAAATTGTCGTCTGCAAGTGCTTTCAATTTGGACAAGTCTACATTTTTGGCGCGTGGTAAAGAAATAAACTCATCTGCTACAAATTTGCATCTGTAAGTTTGCTGAATGGTCTTTTACACCACTTTCAACATTACTTCAGTCAAATAACAGTGTCAAATCACATTATCCATGAGTATTCTGGGTTTTACCAGTACTAGGCTAGGGCTCTGAGATGTCTTTTCCAAGGACACTGCCACAAAAAACTAAGTGCTTCCAGTGAGGCTCAAACCCAGGGCCTTCTGTTTACAAGTCCTACACTTTATCACTGAGCCACGAAGGACAAGGTTATGACTTTACCTGTTTATATACAACAAAACTTTAGACTTTACCAAACTGAAAGCATTTGCAAACAAAGTGCAATCACACTAAAAAACCTAATTTCTGTCTTTGAAATGATAGAAAACATTGTGAGAAAAGGAGAAAATGCTGGTAACATTACCAGCATTTTCTCCTTTTCCCACCATGTTTTCAAGTCATCAGGTTCAAGGTCATTTTAATACCGTTATTTACCACATGATCCTTAATGACCTTGAGGACAAAATCCTTGAAAAACATTATGGGAAAAGGAGAAAACGCATGTAACCATCATTTTCTCCATTCCCTGCAATGTTTTCTACCACTCCAGTGTGAAATTTCAGATTTTGAGTCATGTTCACTTTGTCATCTGAAATTGCTTTCAATTTGGACCAGTCTAAAATTTTGTCATTCTGTTAAACGAACATGATTGTTTTCTAAAGGGTTGAAAGTCGGTCTACTTGGGCTGGGTGAAAGTTCTATTGATTGATTGTTGTATTTTGCATGATAGGACTCCTAGCTGGCAAGCTATTCAACAGTTTACCAACCAACAATGTTCTTAGACTTCTCCAAACTGAAAAGCATTTGCAGACGACAAATCATTTGTGGCTCAAATGAACAGTTTTAACTTTTAACTTTGAAAAAGTCTAAAACGTTGTGTGAAGAAATGCTGGTAAACAGCTTTTTCTACTTTTCCAATAGTGTTTTTACAGCCTGCTCTCTAAAGGTCAGACAAGGAAATAACTGTTTTACAAAGGGTTTTTCCTTTCAGACTGTACCACAAGATAATTTCTCATTCAGTTATTGACATACTTTCATCCAATCAAAAGCAAGTACTTGTCTGGTTATTTTTTTTCCTACATCTAAATATCCCACATGCAGTGTATCTGTTTTGAACTAACACTATTTCCATGTGCCTGGAGTTGAGAAGTTATTCCCTTATTTGATTTTAACACTTAGGCTGCTAAGCACTACTCGAGCACCTTTTGTGGACAGTGTAGATCAAGATCAGACTGCACAGAACATGCAGTCTGATCTTGCATCTACACTCTCCAATAAGACTATATTTTTCCCCAAAAATAACTTTGAAATAGCAATGTTTGGGTTTTCACTATCAACTTGAAAGTTTTATGTTTGTTATTTAGCAGAATATGGGTTAACCCATAACCAGACAACAAAATTTTAGCCCTCTCCAAATTGAAAGCATTTGCAGCCAACAATTTCAATGTTGCTCAAATGGTGCAACTTTTCTTTGATAGGGTAGAAAACATTGTGGGTAAAGGAGAAAATGCTGGTTACCAGCATTTTCTCCATTTCCCACTATTTTTTCAAAAGGATTCTTTCCAAGGGTCGTTAAAAGTCGGCATAGTGCGGTAAAGGGTTAAGTATCATGCACAAGGGCAGGCTCATGCAGATTTTCTTCTCAAAGTATGGGCCTGCCTTAAGCATGAAAAAGAGAGGTAATATGGCCCTGTACTGTTCTACTGGCTAATGCAAATAATGGTTTCAGTCAAGATGCTCTTAAGAATTTGCAGGTGTCTAACAGTTTCTTTGGCATCAAAAGTACAGCTTTCTAACAGACATAAGTAGGTAAAAAAAAAAGGTAAATAGAAAAACTACTACATACTTATTCAAAAGAGCCTCACTGTGACAAAAGGGATGTAACTCTTTAGCAAACAATGAAATTTTAAACTTATCCAAATAGAAATCATTCGCAGACAACAAAATAAAGCTGACTCAACATTGAAATTTGTTTACATAAGGGTAGAAAACTTTGCTGGAAAAGGAGAAAATACTGGTTACCAGCATTTTCTCCTTTTCCTACAATATTTTCAAAATACTTCTTCAAGGCTGTTAAGAGTCAGAATTGTGTGGTAAAGAGTTAATGCATCTCAGTATATACCACGCAATAATACACAACTGGTCCTGAAAATCCATTTTGTCGAACAGCCGACTGAACCTGGATGCAGAATGGTCCTTTGACATGCAGAAAATCAAACAATACTAAAAACATTTTGACCGAGGTCAGCCTGCGCCGACAGTGCATGCTGACCTGAGTTGATACTCTTTGCAGATGCATTAAAGCCCTTTTTCACAGGGCATGGCCCATGCACACCTGAACATAACCTTACACATCATCACTAATCATTTGGAGAGTAAACTGAACATTTTCTGCCAGGAAAAAATTGAGACTAGACAAAATTAACCCTTAAGCTGCACGACTCACGGACTTCTTGTGGACAGTGTAGATCAAGATCAGACTGCACAGAACGTGCAGTCTGATCTTGGATTTACACTGTCCGATGAAGAGATATTTTTCTCCAAAAATTAAGTTTTAAATACCATTATTCAGGTTTTAACTATCAGCTTGAAAGTTTTATTTGACTTATTTAGCAGGATAAGGCTTAAACATGTTGCAAATCAAGTTAGAATAATCAAGGGAGATAAATGGCAACAGCATGTGCTATACAAAATGAGTTGCTTCCCTTCCACCATTGCATTACATTATCCCTTATAAATCTGTTATCATTCCCAAATAAACCCAACAAATATTTTCAATCTAGAAAAAGACCAAAATAAGTGCGATTTCATGGTTGCTTTAGTCAGGGCTGACAGTATATAGGTCTATATTGTTTCAGCACAGTGGCCAGTGTAGATAAAAAATCAGACTGCATATTCTGTGCAGTCTGATCTTAATCTACACTAGCCACAGAGGTAACTCAGGTTGCAAAAGGCCTTTTACTATTTAACAGATGACAGTAATTGTTCTAGACTAGTCAAAAGTAAAAGTAATTAACCCATTACCACACAATCCCGAGTTTTAACTACCCTGAGAAAGAAGCCTTTTGAAAACATTGAGGGAAAAGGAGAAAATGCTGGTAACCACCAGCATTTTCTCCTTTTCCCACAATGTTTTTTACTCTTTCAGAAAACATCTAAACGTTTGAACAACACATGATTTGTTGTTTGTAAAAGCTTTCAATTTGGACAAGTCTACTATTTTGTTGTGTGGTAAAGGGTTAAAGATGAAATAAATGTTACTCAAAAGCCCCAGTAGCGTAGTAGGTAGCACAGGACTCAAGAAAAGGGTATTGCTGGTTTGATCCCCGGCTCAGTCAATTTCTTTCCAAAGATTGATGATTGTCATTGTGACACGATTCTTCCTCTCTCATCACTGATCATTGTTTCAACGACGGTTATGTGCGAAAGCAGCCAGTGGCTTAGAAAGAATGTTGTGCAGAGCATTAGTAAAGGAAACTCCAGGAAACCATGGGTAGGCACACTGACCGCCATGATATAACTGAAATAATGTTGAAAATGGCATTGAACACCATGCAATGTACAATCTATACATAATATTCTTAGCAAGCCACCGGCTGCTTTCCCATATAGCCATCATGAAAACAATGACAGTGGCTATTGTGGTTCACCCTTTTACCAAACAGACCCGGGTTTTAAAATCCCTAAACAATATGACCTTTGAAAACAGTATGAGAAAAGGAGTAGTCAGCATTTACTCCTTACTCCACAATCAGTGGCGTAGCTGGAGCCTAAATGACAGTCCGCACATTGGAAGGGGGGTTTGGGGGTCCTCCCCCAATGGGGGTTAAGGGGGCAGAGCCCCTTATGGGGGGACCAGGGGGACAAAGCCCCCCTGACAAAAACCAAAATAAGGCAATATAGAGGTGAAAAAATGAGCTCTCCGAAGCCGTTTTTAAGTATTTAAACTCATACTTGCGGCTCCAATGTGTACGCACGTGTGTATGTGTGTACATGGCAGCTACGCCACTGACAATGTCCCTCCAAAAACAGAATTTTAATTTCTGAGTCAAAATTATGTTTTTGTCTGCAAATGTTTTCAATTTGCGAAAGTCTAAAATTTTGTTGTTTGGTAAAGAATTAAAGACTGACAAAGAAGGCAACAGAAAAATAATACTGATAAGTGACAATCTAGAAAAAAACACTCATAACCATTTTTTTTCCTTTTCCACAATATTTCTCATTATTTCAAAAGACACTTTCATATCCTCAATTAACTCTTTTGAGTTGGAACATCACTGAAAGAGAAGACTTTTGAAAACAATGTGGAAAAAGGAAAAAATTCTGGTAACCAGCATTTTCTCCTTTTCCTACACTGTTTTCTACATGATCAAATACAGAAATAAGTATTTAAGCTACATTTAATTTGTCGTCTGCAAATGCTTTGAATTTGGTTCAGTCAAAAGAGAGTTAACCCTTTCCCAAACGGCAAATTTTGGACCAGACCAAATTGAAAGCATTTTGCAGATGACAAATTAACAGTTGCTAAACAGATGATTTTTCTATATGATAGGGTAGAAAACATTGTGGGAAAAGGAGAAAATGCTGGTTACCAGCATTTTCTCCTTTTCCAACAATGTTTTCAAAAGGCTTCTATTCCTGACCCGTAAAAAACCAGAGATTGTTTGGGAAAGGGTTAATATTGAGCCATATTCAACTTGTCGTCTGCAAATGTTTTTTTTTAATACAGATGAGTCTATTATTCTGTCGTCTGCCAAAGCCATGATACAGTTATTGACCTTGCACATTCACACAGCTAATTTTCTTGTTTTGCCATGAGCTAAATTTCAACCCATACAATACAAATTTTGATCTTTTCAGCTACATTTTAACCTCTACAGATTTCCACGAAACAGTTATTGACCTCTGGGTTCCCATTTTCAATCAAACATGTCTTTTGATGAGATAGAATTTGACCTTCCATGTGAAACTTGTTTATCATTTCATTACGAGCCATGCTCTGTGAAAAGGGGGTCTAATGTATCTGCAAAAAATTTCGACCCACGGCAGTCTGTGCAGGCTGACATGGGTCAAAACTTTTTGCTATGTTTATATTTTTTGCATGGACATTTTTACCTCTAGATTTAGTTGGTTGTTGGGCTAAATGAACTTTACAGATTCCTCACTGTGTAATGTCATGCTTGGTATAATGCATCACGCAGATGCATTAAGCCCCCCTTTTCTAGAGCACCACTCATAATTATACATCAATGATTGGTAAGTTAATTCTCTACGAGTTAACTCTTTACAAAACGGCAAAATTTTGGACTAGACCAAATTGAAAGCAGTTGCAAATGACAAGTCAAATATTGATCAAATGATGATTTCTGTCTTTGATAGGCTAAGAAAATCACTGTGGGAAAAGGAGAAAATGCTGGTTACCAGCATTTTCTCCTATTCCCATAATGTTTTCAGAAGCCTTCTTCTTCAAGGTCGTTAAAACTCGGGATTGTGTGGTACGGACTTAATTAACACTTTACCACACAAATCCCGAGTTTTAACACCCTTCAGAAAAAAGCTTTTGAAAACATTGTGGGAAAAGGAGAAAATGCTGAGCTCCTTTTCCCGCAATGTTTTCTATCCAATCACAGACAAATCTCACTATTTGTGTTCTGCAAATGCTTTTAATTTGGACCAGTCTAAAATTTTGTTGTTTGGTAAAACACCAATCCTTAACAAAACAAATTGGCACATGGCAAATTATGTTTATTATGAAATATTTATAACTTTCAGTTCCTGGTGTATGGATAAAATGAGTTAAACAAAAACAATCCCTCAACTTTACACACCTGCGGAAGAATGCTTATGAAAACAATGTAGAAAAAGAAAAAATCCTGGTAAACAGCATTTTCTCTTTCCCCAACAATCCTTTTTTTTTTTCTCCTCTAAGAGCCAAGTTCTATCATTTAAATTATTGAAACAGGAGAAAATGCTTGTAACCAGCATTACTTTTTCTTCTTTCCAACAATGTTTTCTATCCTCCAAAAGACCAGTCCCATCATTTGAACCATTTAAATTGAGAGAATACTGGTAAACAACATTTTCTCCTTTTCCAATAATGTTTTCCACCCTCTCATAGACCAAAACTTCTTATTTGAACCACGTTTAGTCTTTCTTCTGCAATTACCTTCACTATGGAAGAGTCTATAATTTTGTTATCTGGTTATCTAGTAAACCCTTTACTACACGACAAAATTTTAGGCTTGTCCAAACCTGAAACATATACAGAAGACAAAGTAAATGTGACTCAAATTGTGGATATTTTCTTTGATTGGGTAGAAAACATTGTGGGCAAAGGAGAAAATGCTGGTTACCAGCATTTTCTCCTTTTCCCACAATGTTTTCAAAAATCTTCTATCTCAAGGTCGTAAGAAATTGGGACTGAGTTGGAAAAGGATTAATGGTCTAGATCCTATTGCTGATCACACAATGTCTTTTGTCCACTGAGGACTTTGACCCCAATGTGAAAATTGTTTACAACTTTTTTTCATGGTCATTTACCCTCTAGTACCAGATAACAAATTTTGGACTTGGCCAATTTGAAAGTATATGCATCTGACATGGTCATGTGGCTCGAATGATGGGATTCATTATTGATATGGTTGAAAAATATTGTGGGAAAAGGAGAAAATGCTGGTGACCAGCATTATCTCCTTTTTCCATTATGTTTTCAGACACCTTCCAAAGACATCGGATAGGGCTGTTTATTAGTAGCCTGGCCTGTAATGTGAACAACTTAGAGTTTGTTTACAAAGTAATTGCTACTTAGTTTGTATGTTTCTTTCGTGTTCAACACCATTTTCATTATCATTTCATATCTTTTCATCACAGCAGCCAGTGCACCTTTCAATAACTTTCCTGGAGTTTCTTTCATCAATACAGCATACAATATCCTTCCCAAACCACTGGCTGCTTTCCCACATAACCATCGTCAAGACAATGATCAGCAGTGATAGAGGAATGAATCATGTCACAATGACTATCATCAATCCTCAGAAAGAAATTGGCAGTGCTAGGGATTCGAACCAGGGACCCCCTTGCCTAAAGTCCTGTACATGACCGATGGCTCAGCCAGGCCATGTTAATAAGAACTATATGATAAAAAATTATTTACAATGAGTCAGTAAATAAATACCACAATTATTGCGCACTTGATAATGTTTATATTATTGGAAAATTTCATTATAGTAATGCAGGTACCGTATAGGGTTATTCTAGTAATCAAATTATTTGATATGTATTTAACTTTCCACACTAAGTAGATTCACAATAGCCAATTAAATAATTAAGTGCATTCTAGTCACCCCTGATTCTGTTTTCAGTACATTATCTCATCAAGGTGCATGATTTTAAACCTGTACTCTCAAACACAAACAATTGTCTAAACTACTAATGAAAGGTTTATTGTATGAGAGCTATAGCATGATACTACAAAGCCTGAACACAGAGGCATTAGTAAACAAGAAGAACAGGTATTTTTGCTAAATTACTTTTGGAATCAAACTTAATTCTACACCATGAAATGTTTTTGTCGGACATTCTTGGTATTTGAGTATGAGCATAAACGACATGCTTGTGCTTAAGATTAAAAATCTTGAATTTTGCAAACCATTCATAATGTTTTCACCCCTTCAGCTTGGACAAGTCAATTCCTTAACTCTTTAACATAAAGCCAAAATATTAGACTTGCCTAAACTGAAAGCATTTGCAGATGACAAATTTATTCATACTCAAACAACTGGATTTCGCTTTGATAGGATAGATAAACATCGTGGAAAAAGGAGGAAATGCTGTTACCAGCATTTTCTCCTTTTCTCACAATGTTTTCAAAAGCCTTGTTTCAAAGGGGCCTTAGTTAAAAACTCATGATTGCGCAGTAAAGGGTTAAAGTACATTGTCCTAGTGTTTGTGGTATATCTATTCTTTCTTATCTTGAAAACATATTTATGTGACCTTTACTGTATAACCAAGCAAATGAAACTTGACATTTTCAAGAACTAGGCCAGAGTCCCATATACTGGAAAATCCGAAATCTAAGGCTATTATGTTTTTTTTAAAATAAAAATCTCACTCAATATCAAACAGTTGGCTGGTTGGTTGGTTAGATGATTGATTGATTGATTGACTGGTTGATTGGTTGGTTGTTTGGCTGGTTGGTCGGTTGGTTGGTTAGTTGGTTGATTGATTGATTATACTGTATCCGATAATTCTCCTGTACCACTTATCTTTGAATATAGACTGATCCAGGCAGACATCAAATTTGTGTTGAGTTAGTATAAATTATGTATATAATTATCATGCTTTAACAAGCCTGTAAACAAAACTCTTTATGTTTACCTGACTTTAAAAAAAAAAAGGTAAACAATAATAACATTAAAAGGCTGAAAGAAATTACCTGGCAGGGCGTGGCTAACCTCTGACATATTAAGTGGACCAGTTTATTTTTCATTTTAGTAGCCTCAAGCCAGACTATGTAAACAAATGCATCATGACAATACTTTATCGGTCCTTTGCCTTATGGACAGATGAAGAGCATACTGTTTTACTGTCTTGAAACATTGTGGAAAAAAGGTGCTTCATTTCCATGTGTTTCAAATCTCCCCTACCCATTTTACCACAATCTAAAATGCAGTGAACAGTACCAAGGCTCCGCCCTGCCAGGTCAGTTCTTACAGCCTACACAACTGTTTTAATCATTCAAGCAGTACACTTTTGATAAAACATTAGGACAAAGGTAGGACAAAAGAACTTAAGATTGCATGGTGTTTTATGCCGTTTTCCATATTATTTCAGTTATATCGTGGCGGCCACTGCAACTATCCATGCTTTCCTGGGGTTTCTTTCAACAGTACTCCACTCAATTTTCTTTCCAAGCTACTGGCTCCTTTCCCACATAACCATCTTGAAAACAATGGTCAGCAGTGAGAGAGGAATCCTGTCACAATGACCATCATCAATCCTTGGAAAGAAATTGGCTGAGCCAGGAATCAAACCAGTGACCTCTTGTTCTCAAGTCCTATAAGCTACCGACTGAGCTACGAGGGCTCAGTGGTTGGGATTAGGACAAGTCCAATGTGTGTCTTGTACACAGGTAAAGTTTTCTTAATTCTTTACCAAATGACAAAATTTTAGACTGGTCCAAATTGAAAGCATTTGCAGACAACAAACTAAATGTGAATGAAAAATTGAAATTTGGTTTGGGAAGGACAGAAAACATTGTGGGAAAAGGAGAAAATGCTGGTTACCAGCATTTTCTCCTTTTCCATCAATGTTTTCAAGACTTCTTTCTCAGGGTCTTGAAAAGTCGGGATTGTGTGGTAAAGAGTTAATTCACAATGTTTAACCCAAATTTAACATTTTTTTTTGACAGTCATGTATGGCTACTTTTCCAATTGCTTTCAATACGGATGAGTCTAAAATCTTTGTGTGTAGTAAATTGTTACAATACAGCTGTCTAGCAGTATTTGTTAGTCATAGGTTAACATTTCGATTATTTCCTAGAGCCTGTCTGAAAACAGGAGTAAATGGTTTAAATCTAGTTCATGTGTCTGAAATTTGGATCACACTTGGCCAGGAAAAGGGAACAATTGGAAATTAGGAGTGATTATTTTGTCCTGTATAACTGTCCAACACACGTTCGCTTTTAGCATACCAGGACATTATTCACCATCCATTCTTAGAAACTTTCTCTGTCTTATTCTGCAGAATATTCAAATTTTGAAAGTAACACAACTTCTGATTGGCTAAACCAAATGGTTTAGCCAATCAGAAGTTGTTTTACTTTCTATAAATGTAAAATTAGACCAAGAATGTTCTTAAGAAATGGTAGATGAATACCAACCTAGATGCCAAATCATTCATTTCTTGTTGTGGACAGTGTAGGTCAAGATCAGACTGCACAACAGATTCACAAGTTCTTGCCTAAAATAGCTTTGAACTTGCAATAATTAGATCTTTTACCCTTTACCAATAGCGAGAAAAATGC
Source organism: Hippopus hippopus (assembly GCA_946811185.2). NCBI lineage: Eukaryota > Metazoa > Mollusca > Bivalvia > Cardiida > Cardiidae > Hippopus > Hippopus hippopus. The sequence goes on along the minus strand of OX328109.1, from coordinate 35,132,636 downwards.
AGACTTTTCAAAATTTAAAGCAATGGCAGATGGCAATTTAACGGTGACTCAAATGAGGAAATTTGTCTTTAAAAGGATGTAAAAAAAAAAAAGGTGCGAAAAGAAGAAAATTTTGGTTACCAGCATTTTTTCTTATTCCCAAAATGTTTTCAAAACGCCTCTACTTTAGGATTGTTAAAAGTCGGCATTGTGTGGTAAAGGGTTAATACAGCCAAAAAAGATCATTCATTCTCCTAGCCATCTGGGGTTTACCCTTTTTTAAGACCCTGGTGAAGAAAGAATCTGAAAACACTGTAGAAAAGGAGTAAAATGCTGCTTACTAATATTTTCTCTTATTCCCACAATGTTTTTCTACCTTATCACAGACATATCCCATCATCGTAGCCGCCTTTGTTTTGTCATCTGCAAAATGCTTTCAAATTGGACTAGTCCAAAATTTTGTAATTTGGTACAGGGTTGAAGACCCTGGAGAAGACAGCCCTTGAAAACATTGTCGAAAAAGGAGTAAGTACTGGCATTAAGCATTTTCTCACAATGTTTTCTACCCTAGCAAAGATTATGTCTGTCATTTTAGCCATCTTTAGTTTGTCTTCTGCAAATACTCTCAAATTGGACAAGTCTAAAATTATGTCCTCTGGTAAAGAGTTAAAGGCCCAATAGCTGCCAAATAAACAATGCAGGCATTGAAATGCACTTAAAAATAAATCATACCATATTAAAGAATGGAAAATGTTGTAAAGAAAATTGTGTGGTCGGTTCAAGTGAAAGTCCCTGGCAAAATGAATTTCAAAATCAGGCAAAAAGTAAAAAAAAATAGAGTGACCTGGCAACTTTTAATCTAGTTTTGAAATTAATTTTTCTGCCATTTACTAACACTTGGACCAACCATACAATAACAGATTGTAATCTTCAAAATGATTTCCATACTTTCAAATGGTATTATTTAAAGTCAAATGCATTATAACACCCGCTTTCTTTATTTTGGGCAGCCATTGTTACTTTAAATAATGTGAAACCTATTTATATGTATATCTGAAAAAGACAGCTTTTGAAAAGATTGTGCGAAATAGAAGAAAATGCTGATAAGCAGAATTTTCTCCTTTTCCCATGTTTTCTGCCCTTTTCAAGATAGAAATTATCATTTAAGCAACATTTGATTTGTTGTCTGCAAATGCTTTAAATTTGGTTGAGTCCAAAATTTTGTGGTTTGGTAAAGGGTTAAAAGATTGACTGATTGATTGAATTGGAGTTTAACGCTGTTTTAACAGCTTAGGTCATATAATGGCAGTCAGTGCATGCACCTAAACGTGTTTCCAGGCTTTCTCACAACTTCCTTTCCAAGTCACTGACTACTTTCTCACATGCAAAGGGTTAAAAGAATGGAATTCATTTGGAAAATATCGTGGGAAAAGGAGTAACTGCATGATACTATCATTTCCTTCTTTTAACAATGATCAGCAGTGAGACCAAAATGAATCCTGTCGCAATGACTATCTTCAATCCTTGAATAGAAACTGGCTTAGCTAGGAATTTCAGCAAGCGACCCCCTATTCTCAAGTCGTGATACATGTATTCACCAACCAGTTTTAGAATGATCTTAGCCTTATTCTTCAGAAATTTCTCAATTTTGAAAGTAAACACATCTTGTGATAGGCTAAACCATTTAGTCTAAACCATTTTGTTCAACCAATCAGAAGTTGTGTTACTTTCAAATTTAGAAATTTCCGGAGAATAAGACAAAGAATGTTCTTAAGAATAGTTCGTGAATACAGACCCTGTATGCAGAAAAATTTAAAGAAAAAGTGTGTACTCTTCTTGAATTCTATAGAAAAACATTGTGGTAAATTTTTTTAAGGTAATTGCTCTTTTTACAACAACGTCTTCCAAAGCAGTGTAATGAAGGGAGCATGTAAAGTGGTATTTGTAAGGAACTGGGTTTGCAAATTACAATGAAAACTAATTCTCATTAACGAGCAAATACAGCACAAAATCAATAGGGTTGAAGCTATTGATAAGATAAACCAACTGTGCATGTTTCATAAAAATTGGACCACAAATGCTGACTTTATCGCGTAAACAAGAAATGGAAATTTTCAACTTTAAATGCCTACTTTTCCCATACTGATTGTCAGATTTTTTTCAAAATCAGTAGGGTTGAAGCTATTGATGAGATAAACAAACTGTGCAAGTTTCACAAAAATCTGATGACAAATACAGACTTTATCGCATAAACAAGAAAAAGACTAACAGACGGACTGACAGACGGATGGACGACGGAAACCAAGCCATGACATAAACTCTGGTGGCTTTCAGCCAGTAGAACTAAAAACTGTGAAACAATCATAACAAGAAAAGACAATCACAGTTGAAGTCACACCATTCAGTGATTGGTTAACCCCTTTACCAGACGACAAAATTTTAGTCCTGTCCAAATTCAAAGCAATTGCAGGCAAAAAATAAATTTGGCTAAAATGATGAGACTTGTCTCAAAAGTGGCAGAAAACAATGTGGGAAATGGAGAAAATGCTGGTAACCTTTCTAAGTCTCCCTTCTTATGACCATAAAATTGGCCAACAAAAACATACGCATGCAAATAATTTTTTCCTACTTGTGCACTATCAACCTTATACGGCAAACATTTTTAGTTGCAATCAGCAATCTATGTAACAGGCAATTAAGCATGGCGTAACCTGCATTTCTTGCTGGTCACTAACATTATTTTTCTTTATTTCATGCTTTCTGGTAGGTTATTGAGAAATATCGGTGAAATATTTTTGATATTTTATGGTTATGACCAGTGAAAATACCGATTTTTATATTCTAACTCTTCAAATGAAGGCGGAAACAGTTGTTCCCACGCACTAGTTACCTAGGTAAAATGCCTGTGCCTCACAACCAGATGGAAATATGACGTAATTTGCCTTACATCTCTCACACTTTATGTAATATTGTAATGCCTTGCTATGCGGAGGGGGTACACCACGGTGAATAACCAAAAAGAACTGAACTGGATTTTGATTAATTCCCCCCCCCCCCAAAGGGTTAAAAGCATGAAATAAATAGAATATTTGTTTTGTTCAGTGAAAGATCAAAATTTATTTTATCTTGTGAACATCATCGGTAATATTTTCAGGAGTGGCGCACCATAAAAAACAAATATCCTCTATCTCTTTCCCATTATGTCTGTAAAAGCCTTTTTCCCCAGGGTCATAAAAACAAGGGATTGCTTTGTAAAGAGTCGGCCCTTGGGAACGGATTCAGGCAATGTTGAATTCGATAAACATGGATAATTTCACACTGTTTTTGGTTTGTTTTAATAGGAATTATTTAAAATCTGAATTAAAATGAAGGCTTTCTTAGACAACTTGATCGATGAATTGGCCTTGATTGAGTGAATGAATGGTTTTTAACGCCGTTTTCAATATTATTTCAGTTATATCGCAGCAGCCAGTGCACCAGTCCATGTTTTCCTAGAGACTCTTTCACCAGTACTCCACACAATTTTCTTTCCAAGCCACTGGCTGCTTTCCCACATAACCATCGTCCAGACAATGGTCAGCGGTGGGAGAGGAATGAATCCTGTCGCAGTGACTATAATCAATCCTTGGAAAGAGATTGGCCGAGCCAGGGATCAAACCTATGACCCCCTGTTCTCAAGTCCTACACGCTACCAAATGAGCTACCAGGGCTTGGCGAATTGGCCTTGGGTTATGGCCTCTAACAGTTACGATAAAGGGGTAGGTGCACTAACTAAGATGTGGGTGGGGTTTAAAGGATAAAGTATGGTATCTAAAAATGAACTTACTGGTGTACGACTTCCATCTGGAGCTGCTACATAGCTTGATCCTGAAATAGAGTTTATCATGATAAAACTGTTTCCAACATTTTGTCACTAGTATGTAAAGTGCAAGGCTGACTGCATTGCTTCACTTTACTCTTCACCAAACAAGGCTCTGTTTTAACCCTAAGGCTGCTAAGCATGACTCACTGACCACTTGCGGACAGCGCAGATCAAGATCAGACTGCACAAAACGTGCAGTCTGATCTTTGATCTACACTGTCCACAAAGGAGATATTATTCCCCAAAACATAACTTTGAAATAGCAATATTTAGGTTTTTACTATCAAATTGTAAATTTCATTTTTTAGTTATTTAGCAGGATAAGGATGACTAACCCTGAGATTTGTTTGTATCGAAGTTCAACGCTGTTTTAACAGCTTCGATCATATCATGGCTGTCAGTGCATGCACCTACACACCTGTTTTCTGGCTTTCTCACACCAGTACTTACATAACTTTCTTCTGAAGCCCCTGACTACTTTCTCACATGCACCAGAGGTGAGAAGCAAAAAATCACTTGAAAGAAAGTTTGCCTCAACCAAGTATCAAGGTCACGAGTCAGGCACTCTAACCACTGAGCCACCAGGCCAGACAAGTCCCTGAGGTAGACGGCTTTCGGAAACATTGTCTAACTAGAGGCGCTTGAGCGCCTGTATCGCTCCACAGGCCTGATATTTCTATAATGGTGAAAGGAAGTTTTTAACAATTATCATTCAATCCTGCATTTTAGCTCACTGAAGAAACAATTTGGTAGACAACCACCATAGGAACTTACCCGCAAAACAACAATGAAATCCAATGAATAGTTTTAGAGAAGAAATTTTTCAAAGATTTTACTTTATACCATAAAAGGAAAATGAGTCTCCCATAAAAGCCATGTTTTTTGACAGATCTTTTTTTTTTTAAGGAATTCTGTAAACCTGTATCTAAGGAACATTCCTGCAAAATAATAATGCTATCCAAATAGCGGTTTGGGAGGAGAAGATTTTTAAAGGTTTTTTACTTTGGTTGCCATGGCAACCAGAATTCTTCATGGAACACAATTATTTGAAGGAATTTGAAAGAGGACCACCAAAGGAACATTCCTGTGAAATTTGGTAAAAATCCAGTCAATAGTTTCTGAGGAGAAGTTTTTTAAAGAAAAAGTTTACAGACGCACGCACGGACGAACGGACGAACGAACGAACGAACGGACGGACGGACGCACGACGGACACAACGCCATGACAATAGCTTGCTGGCCTTTGGCCAGTGGAGCTAAAAAGGAGAAAATATTATTTTCCAAAATGTTTCCAATCTTTTTGATGACAAGTCCATTTGTTGGTACCATGTCTAATTTGTTGTCTGCAAATGCTTTCAATTTTGGCCAGTCTAAATTAATGTCATTCGGTAATGAGTTCTTGACCAGGGGGAAGGCTTTTGAAAACGTTGTGGGAAAAGGGTTTTCAAGCATTTTCTCTTTTTTCCAGAAAGTTTTCAAAAGCTGTTTTTCTCAAAATCAGTAAAGGTTTAAAAGGCAAATTAATCTATCAAAGCAAAATAAAGACGAAAGAGAAATAAAGATACTCACCGTAAAAATGTCCAAAGTCTTTGTGACCTTCAAATGAAATGAAAAAAAAATAAAGTGGTCAACAAAATGTTTCCTTCTACACATTACTAGCTACAAGACCTATACCTAGATAGCAATTTCAAGGCTCCTTTTGAAAAAATTATTTGCAAAAAATTACTACATCTGCGTAAGAAGAGCACCACATGCGGGCACCAATGCTCGGCTGGAGTTGCTTTTAGTAAAACTTTTAAGTTGAAAAAGAAGACTTAATTGTGTTCAAAATATTTTGATGGTTACTTGCTCCTGTTGGATGGGTTCCCCTTTTGATAGTTAACAACCAGTCAAGATTTGAAGTAAATATCTGCAGTAACGACAGAGATATAAAATATGAAAATTTTTACACGATGACACAGAAGACAACAACGCAGGCCATGCCAGGGCTATGATAATACCTTGAGGTTACTTGAAAACAGCCATGCTAAAAAAACAGCTTTTTATACTGCTGCCAAAGATGCCTATTGAAGACATTGTGGGGAATGGAGCAACTTTGCCCCTTCAAGTATTTCCTGAGTTTAACCAATACAGGAAGCCTGTGTGGTAAAGGGTTGAATTGTTTATTATAATCCATGGACATGCAACAGAACTCATGAGACTATAAGAATGCCTATTACAAAAGAATGAAGAGTGATCTCCCTTACCGGGTTTTCCATCCCCAGAGGTAAATTCATTTGGAAATGTCTCCTGAAATATACACAGTGCATGTACATGAAAAGGTATAAACTGGTTGACCCAAACGTTTATTTGAGCCATGCTCTGTGAAAAGGGGGCTTAATGCACCTACAAAAAGAATCGACCCAGGTCAACCTGCGAAGTCCATCCAGGCTGACCTTGGCCGAAACTTTTTGCTGTTGGTCAATTTTCTGCCTGTCAAAGGATGTGTGTAACTCATGATTCATTTTGTTGTAAGACAAAATAAATTATATTGGTCCCTTTTTCTTTTGCCAAGATGTGGCAATACATTTGGCATGTTTTTTCCATTCCTGTCAAGGTATATATCAATATTTGGTGTTCATTTGACTTTTTACCAAGCAACAATATTCTACACTTGTCCAAATCCAAAGCATTTGCAGACAAAAATTCAAATGCAGCTCAAATGATGGAATCTGGCTTTGATAGGGTAGGAAACATTGTGGGAAAAGGAAGAAATGGTGGTTACCAACATTTTTTTCCTTCTACCAAGATGCTTTCGAAAGCTCTTTTCCTCAGGGTTGTTAAAACTTGTGGTGTTTGGTAAAAGATTAACTCATGAAATATATAGTTTGTTTCGTGTTTAAATTTGTTTCCAACATTATGTCAGTTGTAGTCCAGTGGCCAGTGTACCGGTACCTATTCAAGCCTTCCAAACCCTATACCACACAATCCCAAGTTTTAACAAACCTGGGTAACAGCCCTTTGTAAAACATTGTGGGAAAAAGGAGAAAATGCTGCTTACCAGTTACATATTTTCTCCTATTTCCCCACTTTTTTCAAAAGTCTTCTACTTCTACGACATCAAAACAAAGAATGGTTTGATAAAGGGAAAATAATTATAACTAATTTAAAATCTTTGCCGCATTTGAATGTGTTGTCACATTATGCAAAAAATAGTCAACTCTTTACCAAATGACAAAATTGTTGACTGATCTAAATTGAAAGCATTTGCAGACGACATGTCAAATTCAACTGAAATGATAGTGATTGTCTGTGAATACGTAGAAAGCCTTGTGGGAAGTGGAGAAAATGCTGGTTACCTGCATTTTCTTCATTTCCCATAAGGTTTTCAGAAGGCTATTTCCTCGGGGTTATTAAAACTTGGGATTGTGTGTTAAAGACTACTCACTGTTCCCACTCTATTTATAGCACAGGTAAAATAACTGTTGGCAATGGCTGCATTTCTTGCTTCAATAGGCCACATGGGTTCACTGAAATAAAAGTTCACATATTTCTACAATAAACTGATACATTTTAAACCTTTCCAAAATGACACATTCTAGACTCTTTCAATTTCTGTCGGATAGACAACCAGAAAAATAACAAGTGTTACGGAAGATCACTCCTTCCATACAACATAGCTTCTTCCCATATAAAATCAATACCTATCAACTGCTTAATGAGAATTCTCTTACGCTTAAGGTATGGGTCTTTTAAACCTTGAAACACAAGAATCTTTGCTGCACCAGTTCGAATCCAAGCCTGGCTGGTTTGTATTTGAGCTATGCATTAATGATTTGTTGTAAACTTTCATGTTCGTAAGATGGGAGCTTGTCCTATCAAACGGCCATTGAGCCATTTGTTGTCTAAAAAAAGATTTACTTTCTAATAATGCTTTATGTCATCAAAATGATGACCTTTAAGAGAGGATGTTTTATGTGAGATCACTACTTCCATACAGCATAGCTTCTTCCAGTATGAAATCACTTCCTAGCTACAGCGTTAGGGAGAATTCTCTTTAGTTCAGTGGTTAGTGTATTGGTCTTTTAAACCTCGAAATACTAGAATCTTTGCCACACGGTTTCGAAACCCAGCCTGGGCAGTTTGTATTTGAGCTATGGATTTCTTGCAAACTTTCATGTTTGTAAGACAAGGGAATAAGGTCTAATAGCTAGGAGAGTAATAACAGATGAACAACAGTCAAAGTTTAACATCCTTACCTCAGAGCACCTACAGTTGCAGATGGATTGAAGACAATTTCTGCACCATTTACTCCATACATCAGCCAGTTGGGTGGATGGTGTCTGCCATAACATATGTTAATGGCAATACGACCTGTGTATTAACCAAAAAAAGTAATGCAAATTCAATATAACTTGGATTAAAAACCTATACCTCGAGAGGGCGAGACTTTTTACAGAACGATATTAAAACAGTAATTATGTCTTTTCTGTTTTAAAACATTCAAAATGTACAATGAAACCTGTGTTAAAGGCCACCTCTATTCAGCAAGCATCCTTCATCAAACATCTACTGGGTTCCCACAGAAGACAAACATGTCAAAAATTACCTAAACTAAACAAGTGCCTGACTTAAGAAGCACATGATAACTCTATCAGACAGCAAAATTTTACAATCGACCAAATTGAAAACACTTGCAGACAACAATTTTATTGTAGCTAAAAAGATTTCTATTTTCAAAACGGTAAAAAAAAATAGGGAAAAGGAGAAAATGCTGGTTACCAACATTTTCTCCTTTTTCCACATTGTTTTTTTTCCTCAGGATCGTTAAAACTTGGGATTGTGTGGTGAAGGGTTAAATATCCTATAACTGCTTGCTTAGCCCCTTACAAAATGACAAAAATTTTAGACTTGTCCAAATTGAAGGCATTTGCTGATGACAAATTAATTGTGACTCAAAAAATAACTATATGCAAAATTTTAGACTTATCAGATTTGAAAGAATTTTGCAGACAACAAAATATTTGTGGCTCAAATAAAGGGATTTGTCTTTCAAAACACAGAAAACATTGTTGGAAAAGGAGAAAATGCTGGTTACCAGCATTTTCTGCTTTCCCAACAATATTTTCGAAAGGCTTCTTCCTCAGGGTTGTTAAAGCTTGGGATTTTGTGGAAGAGAGTTAACCCTTTACCATACAATCCCCAGTTTTAATGACCCTAATAGACAGGGCTTTTAAAAATGCTGTGGGAAAAGGACAAAATGCTTGTAACCACCAACTCTATAGGAGACAGAAATCATCATTGGAGCTACATTTAATTTGTTTTCTGCAAATGCTTTCTGTTTGGACCAGTCGAATATTTTGTTGTATTGTTAAGTGTTAAGACAGGTTACATTCTGCTTATGTTACATGCAGAAGTAGAGGAAAGGAAAGTTTTTTTGGGATTCACAATAGTAAGATATTTACCAAACTGTGTCTGAAAGACTTTGTGTCCAGTATCCCCTTCCATGTAGTATGTGGACTGCAAATATTAGAGAAAACAAGATTTTACACATACTTTTGTTATAATTTATCATAAATGTCATAAAAAATACGTTCATTCATCCATTCATTCATCCATCCACCTATCCATGCACTCATTCACCCATCCATCCATCCGTCCATCAACCCACCCACCCTCTAATCCATCCATCCATCCATCCATCCATATACCCACACATGCATCTGTCCATCCTGACCTTACTTTTTCAAATTTCAACAATTTATCTGTCCTCGTTGCCAACACTGTCACCACCACCTCCACCACCACCATTACCACCTCCACCACCATCGTCATCATCATCATCATCACCACCACTACCACTACCACTACCACCACCACCATCATCATCACCAGCACCATCATCATTTATATTCATTTCTATTCTATTTTCATAATTATCACCATTATTATTGTGCCAAGACTCAAAAGAGCTGAACTCACATTAACACCTGCACATTTCTCTTCCACAAAATAATTTTTAAAACCAGTGTGTGAACAAAAGTAGGAATTGCTAACAAAAAGCAATTTCTATTTTATGTCAATTTTTTCTTGCAGATTCATGAATAAACATAATTCATCCTCAGTCCATATCCACCAACCTTTCCAACACACTTTGTCTTATTCTTCAAGGTTTTCAAAATTTGAAACTGACAACTTCTGATTGGCTAAACCAAATGGTTTAGCCAATCAGAAGTTGTGTTACTTTCAAATTTAGAAAATCCAGGAGAATAAGACTAAGAACTGTCTTAATGAATACAGACCCTATTTTTCTATTATTTTACAAAGATGCTTTCAATGTCATCAGCTGCTAACTAGTTTCAAGAGACAGTGATGTAGTGGTACAGGGTTGGCCTCTTACACCAAATGTTCTCGGTTTGAATCCAATAATGAGCTGGGTCAACATTTGGTACTACCATTATCATAGCACCACTACTGCTTATGGTTTCCAAGCGGCAATGTTTAAGATTGATTGATGTAAGTTTTGCCAAGGCCCGGTAGCTCAGTTGGAAGCGTGCAGGTCTTGAAAACACAGGGTCTTGGGTTCGATCCCTGGCTTGGCAAATCTCTTTCCGAGGATTGATTATAGTCATTGCAACAGGATTCATTCCTCTCTGCATGCTGACTATTGTCTCGATGATGGTTATGTGGAAAAGCAGCTAGTGGCTTGGAAAGAAAATTGTGAGGAGTACTGGTAAAAGAGACTCCAGGAAAGCATGGATAGTTTAAACTTAACTTATTAGTTTCAAGAGGTGCAAACAAGGTAATTAAATTCTAACTGTAGGTTAACCTTTAACCAAACAACAAAACTTTGGACTGGTCCAACTTGAAAGCATTTGCAGACTACAAAATAGATTGGCTCAAATGATAGTACGTGTTTTTGAAAAAGTAGAAAACAATGTGCGAAAAGGAGAAAACGGTGGTTACCAGCATTTTCTCCTGTTCTTACAGTGTTTTCAAAAGCCTCCTTCTTAAGGGTTGTTAAAACATGGAATTGTGTGGAAAAGGGTTAAACACCATACACACATTATACCTCATTAAAGTCTCCTACTCTTGGAATGTGGTTCTTCCTAGATTTGCCAAGTACTTTGCCCGTATTGGATATCACAACTGCAAAGCAGAGAAACATTTAATAATTTCTGAACAGTCTCACAAACAATTCAGCATCTTTCACAACTATCATTACTTTTGCGGATAGTGTAGATTAAGATCAGACTGCACAAAACAGGTAGTCTAATTTCTGATCCACACTGCCCACAATGCTGGGACATTTTTGCTTAAAACAGTCGTCAAATGAAAATTGTTTGGTTGTTGTTGTTGTTTTTTGTCAACTGAAAATGGCAATTTTGTTTATTTTGCGCTTTTATCCTGTACCAAACAATACTGTGTCTTAACCCTTTACTAGGCATAAAAAAAAATAGCCTTGTCCAAATTGAAAGTACTAGCAGACGACAAATCAAAGATTACTCAATTCGTAAAATTTGTCTCTTATAGAGAGGAAAACACTGTGGGAAAAGGGGAAAATGCTGGTTACCAGCATTTTCTCCTTTTCCCACAATGTTTTCAAAAGCCTTCTTTCTCAGGGTTGGTAAAAGTCATCATTTTTGCAGTAAAGGGTTAACAACCCTGATGAAAAAAACTGTGAGAAAAGGAGAAAATGCCAGTGCCCCCATCCTGCCCCCCTTTGCACCAATGTTAAGCCCCTCCCACCGCTGACCACTGTCTCGAAGATGGTTATGTGGGAAAGCAGCCAGTGGCTTGGAAAAAAAACTGTGAAGAGTACAAGTAAAAGAGACTCCAGGAAAGCATGGATATGTGCACTGGCTGCCGCGATATAACTGAAATAATGTTGATAATGGCGTTAAACACCATACAACCAACCAACCAATGTTGAAATGAACAGTATAGACTCACACAGTCCTGCAAATAGACAAGCTGTAACTATTATTTTATGATGGTCAACATTGTCATTTTCATCTCTCTTACCTGCAGTGTTAGCTAGTATGTCACCATGGTTTTCATCTCTCTCTAATATTGATGATACAATCACCATATTATACTTTTTGGCAAGCTGTAATTGAAAAGGAAAATAGAACATCAGAATCTAAGTGTACTGTGTTGTTCATCATGTTTTGATTGAAAATTGAACAAGAAAACTTAAATACACTGCACTGCCCATCTAGATTTGATTTAAGTCTTTCATGCTCATCAAAATTTTTGACCAGGCCAAATCCAAAGCATTTGCAGACGAAAAATTAGATATGACTCAAATGGTAGAATTTGTCTTTTAAAGGGTAGAAAACAATGTGGAAAAAAAGAGAAAATAATGGTTACCAGCATTTTCTCCTTTTCCCACATTGTTTTCAAAAGCCTCCGAGTCTTTTAACTTGGGATTGTGTGATAAAGGCTTAAAATAGAAAAAAGAGAGCCTAGATGCAATGATCTACTCATCTTGGTCTGATTTAACCCTTTACCATACAATCCTGAGTTTTAACAACCCTTAAGAAAGGTCTGCTGAAATGTATATAATAACTCATTTACACTAGTATTTCATATTTTGGAAGGAACAAAAAATGACTGTTATCTTTTAACTCTTTACCATGCAACAAAATCTTAGACTGTACCAAATTGAAAGTATATGCAGATGACAAAACAAATGTGACTCAAAAATTGAAATTTGTTTTGGGAAGGGTAGAAAACTTTGTGGGAAAAGGAGAAAATGCTGGTTACCAGCATTTTCTCCTTTTCTCACAATGTTTTCAAAACCTTTCTTCCTCAGGGTCGTTAAAAGTCGGGATTGTGTGGTAAAGAGTTAACTATATCCATGCAATAACACCTATGCGATATTTTTTTCTTTATAATATCATACCACAAATATTTATAGTACATGGATGAATTTTGTGGGGGTAAACTTCAAGTTTTATGACATAGTCAATTTCATTCATAACATCAACCATATATCATCTACATTTACTGCTAAATTTGTGTTCTAAAACACCATAATCAGATGTGAAAAGGTAAATAGAATACGTAAATAGTGTTGTCCTAAATCATAATATCTAATTCGGTTTTGAGAATTGATAATTGTCTCCCAAAGGCTCAACAGTTATCAAAATACCCCAGACTTGTTAGATATTTTTGATATTCAACAAGACTATGTTCATATTCTTTACATATCTCATCATCTTTAGCGGACGATTTTCTGAGTGTTGCAAAAGACAAATTCAGCAAGTGTTACTGCAAAAGGAGAAAAACAAGCAATTTTTTCCTTTAGCCACAGTATTTGAACTCATTACCAAAGGATAGAATTTTAGACTTGCCCAAACTGGGAGGATTCGCAAACAACAAAACAAATGTGCCTTGAAATTTGAAATTTGTTTTTGCAAGGGTAGAAAACATTATGGGTAAGGGAGAAAATGCTGGTTACCAGCATTTTCTCCTTTTCCCATAATGTTTTTAAAAGTGTTCTTTCTCAAGGTCGTTTAAACCCCAGATTGTGTAGTAAAGAGTTAACCATATCAGTACTAAACTTTTATTCACACTAATTATCCCTTTTTATAGGAGGTATTCAGTGGCCTGTACAGCAAACTTGTTTCAGTTGACGATGACATTCAAGAACAGGTTAAAGATATGGTACATTCTTACAGCCAGAGAGAAAATGCTGTTAAAATTTGATAGACTGTAGAATGGTTCAGAATTTAGTCAGCTGTGTATACATAGATAAATTACTAATATATATGGTGTTAAGGTTAAATACGTATATCGGAAATCTTCAGTTTAAAAACGGATACCTCACAACAGTGATTTCTTTGTTGGCCTTGAAAAAAATGAATACATTTTCTATCGGTCGTAATCTATGGAACCTTGCAATGGTCAAGGGCAACATTTGGCAAGAAGATACAAGAACAATATTATAGTTTGATAAAGTAACAGTGAAGGAGTTAAATACTGGCTGAAAATGAGCATAGATGTATCTTTTAGAATAAACACAAACTCTAACCTCCTGACAGAGTTTTGTTGTAGGCCCAGTCTCAGCCGACTCAGCAAATTGACACCAAGGGTGTTTTTCTTTTGTGCAGAATGCAAAAGGCATGGCTGAAAAGTAAAGCAACGATGCAGATCAATAAAAGGGGTTTTAATGTATATGCAAAAAGTATCGACCCATGTCAGCCTGAGCAGTCTGCCCAGGCTGACATGGGCTGATAGTTTTTGTTACCTTTAAATCTTCTGCATGTCATAGGACCAGTCTAACTCAAGATTCAGTCAGTTGTTATCTTCAAATTTTCTGCATGTCCATGAACCATTCTACCACAAGACTCAGTTGATTATTAAACAAAACAGATTTTAGGGATTTATAATTATGTGATGGCTTGCTTAGTATAATGCAATACAAACATACTTTATAAACAAGAGCACCACACATGGGTGCCAGTGCTCAGTCACAGTTGCTTTTTCAGTGAAAATTCTAAACCGAAAAAGGGCCATAACTGTGCCAAAAATATTTTGAGGCTTACCTACCCTTAGCTAAGAACTAACCCAAGTTTGAAGTAAATATCTTCCATAAAGACAGAGATGTGAGATGATTTCAAAGTTTTCCCATGACAATAACATCACTATGACAAGATCGTGACGTTTTCTTTGAACACAGCCTCGCTAAAAATGTGACTCACACCAAAACAATCCTTAACCATTTACTATATGACGAAATTTTGGACCGGACTAAACTGAAAGCATTTGAAGTCAACAGTTTAAATGTAGCTCAAATGATGATTTCTGTCTTTGATAGGGTCGAAAACATGTGGGAAAAGGAGAAAATGCTGGTTACCAGCATTTTCTCCTTTACCCACAATGTTTTCAAAAGCCTTCCTTCCCAGAGTCGTGAAAACCAGGGATTGTTTGGTAAAGGGTTAAAGCTTCACCCTCTACCACACCATCCTGACTTTTAACAACCTTAAGGAAAAAGCCTTTTGATGCCATTGTGGAACAGGAGAAAATGCTGGTAACCATGATTTTCTCCTTTTTCCACAATATTTTTCTACCCTTTCAAAGACGAATTTCACATTCAAGTCATATTCAATTAGTCCTTTGCAAAAAGCTTTCAATTTGAACAAATCTAAAATCTTGCCATGTGGTTAAGTGTTAACCCTTTACCACATAATCCTGACTTCATCAGCGGAGCCCCGGTAGCTCAGTCGGTAGAGTACAGGACTTGAGAACAGGGGGTCGTGGGTTCGATCCCTGGCTCGACCAATTTCTTTCCGAGGGTTGATGATAGTCATTGCAACAGGATTCATTCCTCTTCCACTGCTGACCATTGTCTCAATGATGGTTATGTGGGAAAGCAGCCAGTGGCTTGGAAAGAAAATTGTGCTGAGTACTGGTTAAAGAGACTCCAGGAAAGCATGGATAGGTGCACTGGCGGCCACGATATAACTGAAATAATGTTGAAAACGGCGTTAAACACCATACAATCAATCAACCTGACTTCATCTACAAATGCTTATAACCCTTAACTTGCTAAATAAATAAAATTAAACTTTCAAGTTGATAGTAAAACCCAAAATGTTACTATTTCAAACATATATTTTGGGGAAAAAATATCTCTGTATCGGACAGTGTAGATCCAAGATCAGACTGCACGTTCTGTGCAGTCTGATCTTGATCTACACTGTCCGCAAAAGGTCCTTGAGTCGTGCTTAGCAGCTTATGGGCTAATTTTGTCTAGTCCCAACAGTTTGTTGTTTGGTAAGGAGTTACATAGTATTGAGCAACATTGGTTCCCAGGTTTGATCCTCTATCCAGGCACTGACCTTTCATAGCCCTAGCCTAGTACTAGAGAAACCTAGGGCACACATTATTGATTTCTATGCATTTTCAGAACTAGGCTAGGGCTCATTCAATGGGTGAGCTGTTGCCAAAATATGACTAATAAATTGTTGGTTATGTCTAACATCATTCAATCAATCAAGCCGAGCCCCAGTAGCTTAGTCGGTAGCATAGCAGACTTGAGAACAGGGGGTCGTGGGTTCGATCCCTGGCTCGGCCAATTTCTTTCTGAGGATTGATGATAGTCATTGTGACAGGATTCATTCCTCTCTCACCGCTGACCATTGTCTAGACGATGGTTATGTGGGAAAGCAGCCAGTGGCTTGGAAAGAAAATTGTGCAGAGTACTGGTAAAAGAGACTCCAGGAGAGCATAGATTAGTGCATTGGTTGCCATGATGTAACTGAAATAATGTTAAAAATGGTGTTAAACACCAAACAATCAACCAATCAATCCTAAGAGTATAGAAAAACTTACTCCACGCCTCTTGCATACAAACAATATTTACACCACATTTCGCTGCTACACCAATGATGTCTGATATTCTTTTATGTAGAGATTCAAGCTGAAACATAAAAGACTCACATACATGTCTCATGTAGCATGCACTTAATTGGGGTTGACAGAGAAATCATAAAAAGTCTGTAAAGCAATAAACTTGAATAGAGAAAATAGCCTAGCCCCCAAAAAAGTCAGATGAAAAGATGATGTTAGTGAATACAAGTAGGCCTACTCAATTATCATTCAAACCAAATATCAATGAACTGTAACAAAGACTGCTCTGAGAAGAAGACTTCCAAAATCGTAGTGGCAAGTAATGTTTTTTCAATGGTATGAATGGTAAAGTTTTGGAACAAAAAACTGAATGATACAAGCCTTACTTCATATTGAATATTCAACTAATCTGAGCATAACAATTATCATCAAAAATACATGTAATCACTCTTACTGAAAACTGAAGATTTTCTATCCAAAAAACTTGAACACCTCAGAAAAATCATGAAATAGCGCAGTTTGATAATCAGGGAAGGTAAATGGTAACAAACCACATATCTGATCTGGGTGAACTGGAGTTATTTCCCTTGATCAGTAAACACACATTTTCAAAGTCATATTGACTTCATTAACAACAAGAACATTTTTAAAGCTTACACTCTATAGGCTTCTGTTAAATGTCTTACTCTCAGGCCTGACCCATGGGCTGACCCCAAGGCTATAGTTTTAACAATCTCGCTACAGGTCCACTAGATAAATCTACATGCAAAGTTTGGTAGACCTAGACCTTAATGTTAGAGCTGGAATATTTTTTTTGGCTTTCAGTCTATAAGCCTATATAAAAATTATGACCTCAGTGCATGGCCAATTATGATCCAAGGACTGTAACTAAAGAGTTTAATTTACCTGTTCCAAAATAGGAGCAGAAGTTGGAAGAACAATTTTGTTTTGGATTGCTCCAACTCTGACCACCCTTGGTGACCTCACTTCCTCTTTTTCTGCATCAAACCCATAACCTTGAACTTCAAAGTCCTTCTCGTCTGCTTCTGATACAGCTTCTACAGGTAAGTCTAACTTCCTGTCAAAATAAAAGCAGAGTTTCATCAGCTGTATTGATTCTTTGTTTGTTTCAATGTTATCGTGGGGGGGATTTTTCAGCTTTAAATAGTATTTCGGTCATAGCAAGCAACCAGCTCACCTATCCATGTGTTTCATGGATTGCAATTATCAATGTATAATTAACCTGTTACCTAAGAATAATTAGTGTGTTATCAAACAAACCTGTACTTTAACAACCCTGAGGAAAAAAGCTTAAGAACACATTGGTTATCAGTATTTTCTCCTTTACCCACAATGATTTTTAACCTTTTGGAAACAAATCTCCTCAATGGAGTGATATCTATCTAATTTGTCATCTGCAAATGCTTTCAGTTTGAACGAGTCCAGGGTCGGTATTTACCAGCTATTTTTAAGAACATTCTTATTCCTAGCCTCAAGAATTTTCAAATTTGAAAGAAACAGAATCTCTGATTGGCCAAACAAAATTGTTTTGCGAATCAGAATTTGTCACTTTTGAAATACAGAATTTGACTTAGGATAAAATTAAGAACGTTTGGTGGGTGCAGACCTAGAATTCTGTCTTTAACTCTTTACCAAACAACAAATTTTAGACTCGTCCAAATTGAAAGCATTTGCAGACGACAAAATTAACGTGAATCTAAAATTGAAGTTTGTTTTGGGAAGGGTAGAAAACATTGTGGGAAAAGGAGAAAATGCTGGTTACCAGTATTTTCTCCTTTTCCCACAATGTTTTCAAAAGGCTTCTTCCTCAGGGTCGTGAAAACCAGGTATTGTTTGGTAAAGAGTTAATTAAACCATGGAAACTTGATTATGAGAGTGACCAAGTCTTTTTTATGATCTGAAGTTTTAACAACCCTGACAAAGAATGCCTCTGAAAACATTGTGGGAAAAGGAAAAAAGGCTGGTAACCAGCTTCTTCTCCTCTTTCCACAATTTGTTCTACCCTTACCAGAAAGTCTCATTGTTTGAGCTACAACTCATTTGTCATCTACAAATGCTTTCAATCTGAACAATTTTGTGTTTTGGCAAAGAGTTAAATTAGATTTATAAACTCTTGTTAGCCATTACTTGTACTTGACAGCCACTTCTAATAAGCAACAATCATTTTCAGTTCCCTAAATAGCTGTAAAAATAAAGGGTTCTCAAATTTTCCTGCATTTCATAACAGTCCCAGTGAAAAAAGGCTTTGGAAAACATTGCAGGAAATGGAGAAAATGCTGGGTTTTGCATTAAAAGGCCAGACAGGAGTTTCCTTTATTTCCTTATTTGATCAAGGAAATACTCCAAATGAATCAATATATCTTATCTTATCAAATCTTTCACTCATTACCAAATGACAAATTTTGTACTTAGTCCAAATTCTAAGCATCTGCAGAAAACATATTAAATGTGACTAAAATTATAGAATTTGTTTTTGATTGGGTAGTAAGCAATGTGTGAAAAGAACAAAATGCTGGTTACCAGTATTTTCTCCTTTTCTCACTATGTTTTCAAAAGTTTTCTTCCTTAGGGTCATTAAAACACAAGATTTTTTTGGTAAAGAGTTATAAAACCATAAACAAGAGGGCCATGATGGCCCTGTATCGCTACACTGGCTAATATCTAGCTGTTTTTTGAACAATCAGGAAGAAGTCCGTAGAAAACTACACATGCAAATTTGGTAGCCCTAGGTCTAATGGTTAGTAACAAGAAGATTTCTAAAGTTTTCACTATTTAAGCCCATGTAAAAATTGTGATGCCTGGGGCTGGGCCATAATTTGGGCCCTGATGGTAGAAGCCCACTAGATAAAGCTACATGCAAAATTTGGTAGCCCTAGGCCCTATGGCTAGGTACAGGAACATTTCTACAGTTTTCACTACTAGTATATAAGCCCATATAAAACTTGTGGTTCCCTGTGCGAGGCCAATTTTGACCCTGGGCTATAATTTGAAGAGACTTAGTAGAGGTCTTCTAGTTCTCCTTTTCCCAAAATGTTTTCTATCCTATCAAAGACATATTCCATTATTTGAGTCATATTTAAATTGTCATCTGCAAATACTTTCAATTTGAGCAAGTCTAAATTTTTCTCATGTGGTAAAGAGTTAATTACTCTCCCCGATTTCTTCCTTTAACCTTGACCAGTACTTGCGCCATGATGTTTGTGGTTCCAAAGCTGTTATCTCTTTACAAAACAACAAAAGTTTAGACTGGTCCAAATTGAAAGTATTTGCTGACAATATATTAAATTCAGCTGAAATGTTGTAATTGTCTGTGACAGTGGGATTAGTTTAAACATATTTATTTTACATCGATTAAGAAATAAGTTCTTACAACTTATACTAATCTCCCTTCCTGGGAACTGTACCAGTGCTTACGCCAAATGTGTGAGCCAAGGAACAGTCCCAAGGTTAGTATCCACTCCCTGGTACTGAACTTGTATGGTTACAAGGCCGATGCTCTACCTCACAACCATGGACAACACACAACAGTGGGATTGTGTGGTAAAGGTTTAAACTGTTATTATAACAGGGTTCGTTTCTCTCTGACAGCGGAACATTACTTTGATATTGTGTGTTATACCAGAACTCAGCCAGCAGATTGGAAAATATTGTACCTAGTACTAGTGAAAAGCCCCAAGATCCATTACAGAACATACAGAAAAGTGGAGTGGTAAATACTTGTGTACATTCTCTGCCAAAAAGGGGGATTCAACTCTTTTTCAAATGTCAAAATTTAGGACTTTTCCAAATTGAAAGCATTTGCAGACAACAAAATAAATGTGAATCAGAAATTGAAATTCTATTTGGAAAGATTAGAAAACATTGTGGGAAAAGGAGAAAATGCTGGTTACCAGCATTTTCTCCTTTTCCCACTATGTTTTCAAAAGCTTTCTTTCTCAAGGTCGTTAAAAGTCGGGATTGTGTGGTAAAGAGTTAATACATCTCCATGATGCATTATATAAAGTAAGTCATTATATTGTCATAAATCTATGAAATCCATTTTGTCTAACAATTGACTAAACCCTAGAGGTAGAATGGTACTTTGACACACAAAAGTTAAAAATAGCAAAGTGTTTTGACCAATGTTTGCCTGCACAGACTCCGCAAGCTGAAATGGGTCAATACTTTTTGCAGATGCATTAAGCATTGCCCTGATATACTATTCAAACCAAACTAACAAAGTCTGAGGATACATACATCAAATACATTACCATATTTAATCCAATTAAGTCTTTAACAGATAAAATCCACATTGGAAGTACTAACACACACTGAATTAAGTGTGACTCAAATGATGAGATTCGTGGAGCAGAAAACACTGTAGAGTAAGGAGAAAATGCTGGATACCATCGTTTTCTTCCTTTTCAAGATATGTTTTCAAAAGCCTGCTTCCTCTTGTCAGGATAACATAAGATTGTCTGATAAAGGGTTACAGGACACACAGTTGTGACTTACAATTTATAGATGCTTTAACCCTTTTAGAGCAGTAGGTGAAAAGACAGGTTTTTGTAGACGGCATACATCAAGACCAGACTGCACAGAAAGTACAGTCTGATCTTTGAGCTATACTGTCTGCTCATTAATCTGGCTTTAAAAGGATAAAAATCTGTCTGAATTTCAGTGGATTGTATCTCAAGCCATTAAAAGATAATGAGTTTAGATATTTAGTGCTGAAAGAGTTAAACCTTCACCACACATTCAATGTTTTTTTACGACCTTGGGAAGATCTTTGAAAACATCATGGGAAAAGGAGAAAATGCTGGTTAAAAATGTTTCTCAACCTTTTGAAGACAAACTCCATTATTCAACCCTTAACCCTTTACCACACAATCCCGACTTTTAACGACCCTGAGACAGAAGACTTTTGAAAACATTGTGGGAAAAGGAGAAAATGCTGGTAACCAGCATTTTCTCCTTTTCCCACAATGTTTTCTACCCTATCAGGGACAAATTTTGTCATTTGGACCACCTTTAATTTGTCGTCTGCAAATGCTTTCAATTTGGACCAGTCTAAAATTTTGTCGTTTGGTATAGATTTAAAGCATCTAATAAACCCAAAAGGTATTTTCAGTTTAGAATAATTATGATTTCAAGGTTGCTTTCATCTGTAGCGTTTCAGCAAAGCTGACAGAGTAGATAAAAGATAAGGCTGCATGTTTTGAGCAATCTGATCTAGATCTTCACTGGCTGCAAAAGAAACTATAGTTGTGAAAGGCACTTCAAGGGTTAAGCCACATTTCACTTGTCATCTGCATAGGCTTTTGCGTTGTATTGGTTAAAATTTAACGCTGATTTAACAGCTTAGGCTATATGCCAGTGCACCTACACATCTGTTTCCTTGCTTTCTTAAACCAGTACCTACATAACTTTCTATCCAAGCCACTGACTGCTTTTCTCTCATGCATCAGAGGTGATAGAAGAAAAACCACCGAAAAGAAAGCAACTGGGTATTGCCCCTGTAACCACCAAGTCGAGAGTCAGATATGCTAACCACTAAGCTACCCTACTGGGCTGCATAGGCTTTAAATTTGGATAAGTCTAAAATTTAATCATTTGGTAAGGGACAATGTTATCAGTTCATGTCCTTTTTCTAGGTCACAAACTTTAAATTGTAAATACACAAATTTGACCTACTCTCCATCAGGAAGATAAGACATTTTTCAATGAACAAAAATAACATGTAGCAAACATGTTTCTATCCCTGTTAAAGAAACCTGTTTAGTTTTTATGCTTTCAATCAAAATTTCTAGTAAAAACACCAATAATTACAACTAGATATATATTTCTTTGTTATTATAAAGAAAGTGTATGGTACTATTCAGTATGTTTAAAAAGGTACTATTGTGGGTGTTTAATAACCTGACACTCGTTTTGTAATAAGTAACTCTGTCTATTTCTATTACAGCAGATATGACGTCATCGTCATGATCTGAATACAAATCCTCGTATCTTACAATATTAGTTGTGATGAATAAGGAATCAGCTTGAAAAAAAAAACTATAACTACCCAACTCTCTACATGAATCTACAGCTGAAAGACATTGGAAACATTGTGACAAAAAATGTATCTTTCATTATTTATGAGTTTCAAAACTGCCTTCCGCCCTTTACTATAACAAAACATACCACAAAGCGGTACAAATTATACATTAGAGAAACATCTGAGAGAACTGAAAAGGTATTTTCTAGTATGGAATATATCATGGAAAAAGGAGCAATTGCTTGTAACAAGCAATTGCTCTTTTTCCCACAATGTTTTCCAAAGATGTCCACTACAATCATGTACATATATATTTATTTTTGTACAGTAATGGGGTCAGTGGCTTGGTTTACATAGTCACTAGTCTGATAAGGAATGAAAGAGATAGTAAAAGTTACAGATAAGGAGAGTGTGTGTGTGCATGTATCTGTACATTACTTTGGGAGTTTAGGGTAATATATCTTGACCCTTTAGTAGACAACCAGCTATTTTTATAGCCCTAAAAAATCGATTTTTAAAAAAATAGTGAGAGAGAAAGAGATGATGCTGGTGAGAAATCTCATCATGTGGGCTGCTTTTAATTTGTTGTCTTATTAAAGTTTTACAGGTATATGAGAGTCTGCAATGTCAGGAAACAGACAAAAAAATGGTATGCAGAATTCTGCCAAAAATCAACTAAAAAAATGAACTATTTTGATAAACAAGTAAGAAATAAGTACCTGGGACAAGTTCTCAAATAAATTTCTAAGCTCAAGTTGTATGCATTACAATGGGACTTTTTTTTTTAACACTTTACCACACAATTTGGAGTTTTAACAACCCTAAGATAGGACCTTGCAAACATTGTTGGAAAAGGAGAAAATGCTGGTAACCAGCATTTTCTCCTTTTCCCACAATGTTTTCTAAACTTTCGAAGAGAAACTCAGTTTTTGAGTCAGATTTACGTTGTTGTCTGTGAATGCATTCAGTTTGGACAAGTCTTAAACTCTGTCGTTTGGTAAAGGGCTAACTCAATGGGACAATGACTAGAATCTCTGTCTCAGCAAGTTGCGCAACATATGATGATGAGGAGGATGTATCCCTCGCATACTAATGACATTGTTAGGTTCCTTAAATCTTTAACAAACAACAAAATATAAGGTGAGTCCAAATTAAGAGCATTTGTAAACGACCAAATAAATGTGACTGGAAATGGGAATTGGTTTGAGGGAGGGTTGAAAACATTGTGTGAAAAGGAGAAAATGCTGGTTACCAGCATTTTCTCCTTTACCTACAATGTTTTCAAAAGGTTTCTTTCTAAGAGTCATTAAAACTAGGATTGTGTGGTAAAGGGTTAAGGCATAATAAAGATCAATATCAGAATGTACTGCATAGCCTGATTTTGATTGCATATACACCATCAATGAATTTTTTCCAAATTTCCATTCAAAATGGCCCTAAAACTGATTCTTTTTTCCCTCTTGAAACAGTTTATAAAAATTAACCTTTCACCAAACCATACCAAGTTTCAATGACCTTGAGGAAAAGGGTTTTTGAAAACATTGTACAGACTGATGAAAATGCTAATAACATTGTTTTTTTTTAAACCTCTGAAAGACAAATCAAATCATTTGAGCCCTATCTAACCTGAAGAATTGAAATGCCTTCAATTTAGGCAAGTCTAAATTTTTCTTGTCTTGTAAACAGATAATCCTGTATGTGGGTGGTTTTTGTTGTTCATTTTTATAGCTGAACAAGGATGTGTCAATGAATACTTCAAATGAACAATTATTACCCGATTCAGATCCAAAATTGGTAAGTTAAAAGGAGATGTCATTTCAAACAGTATTCAACATTTAAAAAAAAATGCATACCTTAACGTTTTACCATAGAGAATCCTCCGAACTTCATTTAATTCAGCCGGAGGAAGATGTTTTTCAAGAGACTTTTCTACACTTTCAAACTCCGCGGACATGTTTACTATCTGTGGGTCAGAGGTCATGCAACCGGAAGTCGAAAACTCAACAACAAATGGATCAGAAAGTTCTCATTCAAAAAGGTATAATGATCAGATTTTACATAGAAAACAACTGATAGCCCATAAAATACTTTAACTCTGCATTAATTTAGATCAAGACAATATGTATAATCAAAGGAAAACGGCCGAGAAGTTGTAACGAGACAGT
Organism: Hippopus hippopus; assembly: GCA_946811185.2. NCBI lineage: Eukaryota > Metazoa > Mollusca > Bivalvia > Cardiida > Cardiidae > Hippopus > Hippopus hippopus. The sequence goes on along the minus strand of OX328109.1, from coordinate 35,108,252 downwards.
CACAGAGTGGCCAACTTGCATGGGGACGAATCGTCTGGAGAATTCGTAACATGAATTTAATCCTTTACCACACAATCCCAGTTTTAACAACACTGATGAAGAAGGCTTTGGAAAGTATTGTAGAAAAAGGAAGAAATCTTTGTAACAAGAGTTTTTTTTTCCTTTTTTCAACATTCTTTTTTCTATTTTTCAAAAGCAAATTTCAGTTTTTTAGCCACATTTAATTTGTCGTCTGCAAATGCTTTAAATTTTAAGTCCAAAATTTTGTCGTTTGGTAAAGGAATAAAGCAAGAAAAAAATCTATTTTGAAACAGAATTGGTAGATGGCGGAAGAGGTATCGGAATATGAATACTGAAACTCATTGTTGATCATGTTTCATTTTATTCTTTACCAAGTAACAAAATTTTAGAGTTGTCCATGTTGAAAGCATTTGTAGACAAAAATTCCAATGCTGCTCAAATAATTGAATTTGATTTTGGCAAGATAGAAAACATTGTGGAAGAAGGAGAAAATGCTAGCTACTGCCATTTTCTCCTTTTTCCATAAATATTCAAAAGCCCTTTTCCTGAGGGTTGTTAAAACATGGGATTTTGTTGTGAAGGGTTAAGTAATTTTTTTTTTTGAGATATGTAAAATATCTGCTGGTCATATTGTCCCAGGCTGGAAATAATGATGACCCCTAGAGTGAAGAAGAAACTTTACAGGCATTTTCAATCTAGAAATAAGACCTAGATCTATACAGTTGTAATTTCAAAGTTGCTTTTGTCCAGAATGTCTCCGCAAAGCAGAAAGTGTAGATAAAGATCAGACTGCACATTTTGTGCTGTCTGATCTTCATCTACACTGACTACAAAAACAATTTTGGTTGTGAAAGGCTCTTCGACAGTTAACTCTTTTACAAACGACAAAATTTTAGACTGGTCCATATTGAAAGCATTTGCAGACAACAAAAGAAACATGACTGAAAAATTGAAGTTTTCTCTGGGAAGGTGGAAAACATGGTGGGAAAAGGAGAACATTTTCTCCTTCCCCCTACAATGTTTTAAAAAGCTTATTTCACTGAGTCGTTATAACTAGGGATTGTGTGATAAAGGGTTAATTTTGAAATAGAGGATGTACAAAGTTATTGTACTTTCTGGTTTCAGAGAGAGTATTTGAGGGTGTTGTGGAGCAGCTTTTTGATGAGGTCAAAAGGGAATATGCAGAAACCAAAAAATGTAAAGCACATAGAAGCCATGCTCTGGCAAAAGGGTGCTTAATGAATCTCTATGATGCGTGATACTAAACAAGTCATTACATAATCATGGATCCAAAAAGTCCATTTTGTCTAACAACCAACTGAATCATGAGGTAGAGTGGTCCTTTGGCATGCAGAAAATTAACTAAAAGCAAAAAGTTTTGGCTCAGGTCAGCCTGCCAGGACTGTGCAGGCTGACCTGGGTCGATACGTTTTGAAGATGCATTAAGCCCTCTTTTCACAAGGCATGACTAATATACTTTCTACATTTCGCCTAAAATGAATTTACTCTAGACTTCTTTGCAATGGTCCTTGTGAAATATGGATAAATTAACTTATTCAAGGTCAGAGAGAGGAGTAAACCATAGATATTTTCAGTCTAGAAATAAAACAGAAAAAAATAGCAAATTTAGGCTTGATCTTGTTAATTCTTTATAAAACGACAAACTTTCAGACTGGACCAAATTGAAAGCAATTGGAGATGACAAATGTAGCTTAAATGGTGATTTCCGTATTTGATAGGAAACATTGAGGGTAAAAGAGAAAATGCTGGTTTAATACTAGCATTTTCTCCTTTTCCCTCATTGCTGTCAAAAGCCTTCTTCACCAAGGTTCTTAAAACTATGAGTTGCATGGTAAATGGTTGAACAATATAGGATTCACATAAATTTAAATGATGTTGATATGTGCCGCTTACAATGAAACCTTTCAGTAATACATGTACCACAACAACATTTCATACGTTTTCTTGATTTGACTTTTGCTATGCTAAAGCTTTGCAGCGCTTTATCCAAGGCTACCAAGTAATGTTTTTGTTGGAATTAAGAACTGTTTACCAACATTTTCCCTTTTCATATAAAGTTTTCAAAAGCCTTCTTCCTTCTTCCTAGGATTGTAGAAAAACAAAATTGTCTGGAAAAGGGTCAAACCTGGCTTTTCATCTCATTTATCAAGCATTTTTTTTTTCAATTGATTGTTTGAATGGCATTTTACACCATTTTCAACATTATTTCAGGTACATCTTGACAACAGGTAACATATTCATATATGTCCCAGGTTTCACCAGCATTATGTTCAGGCCCTGAATTTTTTTTTATTCTTTCAACGTTTATGACTTTAAACTTAGAGCATGTTTTGAAAGTAATTATCTTACTTATCAAATACATTGTATTTTTCTGTTTTTCAGTATCTGATGAAGTCTTATCAGCGTGAGTAAATATTATGTTCCTTGTTATATGCCCCATTATGAAGTAAGGAAGTACAGATGTTAACTTGAATCACATTGTCTGTCTATCTGTGAGCTGATTCTGTACCGCCCACAGTTTTCAAACAATTTGGCTGAAGTTTTAATTAATGAAAACCTTCATACCATTGGAGCATGTTCATTGGCAATTTTCTTTATTTTCATTGGTCATCTATAACAAGAGTTATTGCCCTTTTTTTTGTGAACAAATTACAAGGAAACCAGTAGGGGGTATTTGTAATCCTTTGAAAAGATCCAGTTTATTGTTTCATTTGAAAATCTTTTGAAATACCTACTTATTCCGAGTAACTCAAATTTATGATTTAAATATACCTATTGAAGTCTTTGTCAAGCCACAATATTTTAGACTTGTCCATTTTTATGGCATTTGCATAAAATGAATTAAATATGGCTTGAATGATGGAAGTTTTGTGTAAAAAAAGTAGAAAACATGGAAAAAGGTAATCAGTATTTTCTACTTTCACCACAATAGTTTCAAAAGCCTCAGGTCTCGGGGTCATTTTTTCACATTGATGGTGAAACAAATTCTAACAACTTATTTCAATCACTCTAGATGATTGCTTCCTGGAAACCCTTAACCATTCCTGGTACCTTCTAAAAGTTGATGAGATCCAAACGCAGAACCTTTGATGTGATACGCCCACACTCCACCCCTACAATACTGTCTCCAACAGGCTGATATTTATTTGTTTACGCTCTCTGCAAATTACATGTATTGCCATGATTTACAGCACAGGGTGATCTTTTTCTATTTTGTTGACAGGCTGAACTGTGTATTCCAGACTCAGCTGTTCCCAGCTCTAGATCTGGTGGACAACAGAAGTGTAACAGTTATATCCTGTCCTGCAGGGAGATCTGTGTATCAGGTACTTCTGCTTCCTTTTAGCTTCTTTACCTGCAGTGTTTCTTATCCTTTTAACTCTTTTTACCAAATGACAGAATTTCAGCTTTTCCCAAATTAAGAGCATTTGCAGACAACAAATCAAAGGTCACTCAGATAATGACACTTGTCTTTGAAAGTGATGAAAAAATTGTGGGAAAAAAGAAGAAAATGCTGGTTGTGTGGTGAAGGGTTAAAGATAAATACCATTTCTAGAAGTCATCATGACATTAATTTTGTTTCTTATCATATATAGAAAATTACAGCATTGTCTCCTTTTCCCACAATAATTTCAAATGTTATTTTCACAAGGGATGTGGAACTTGGGATTTTGTGGTAAAGATTTAAGGTATGTTCTAGATTTTAGGCCAGAATATTGCAAAAAGGCTTGTGGAAATGTCACATAATCAAAAACACAACTTAGTTTTGTGGGGTTGTATTCAAACAAGTATGATGACTTCATAAATATAAATGAGCCGTGCGCTGTGAAAAGGGGGCATAATGCATCTGCAAAAAGTATCGATGGAGGTGAGCCTGCACAGTCCGGGTAGGCTGACCTCCATCGAAACTTTTTGCTATTAGTCAGTTTTCTGCATGTCAAAGGACCAGTGTACCACATAATTCAGTCTGTTGTAATACAAAGTGGACTTTATGGATCCATGATCATGTGATTACCTGCTTGGTATCATGCATCATAGAGGTGCATTAAGCCCTCTTTTGCCAGAGTATGGCTCAAATACAGGTTTAACAATTGAAATACATTCAGCCCATTATCTAAACATGGAAATTTCACCTTTATACTGAAGATGACACCCAGTTTCTTTACCCTTGCCAAAAAATATATATTTAATAGTACATGTAGTATGCATCAGTGTTTGAATTATTATTTGTAGACAATGAAGTAATATGAACAATTCTGTTTTTAGTAAGATAGTACACAGACAATACATCTATTTATGAACCAAAACATTTGTAACAATCATTTCATTTTCTCAATGTCAGGTGATTGGTAGTTCAGGGACACCGTATACCTGTTTCACAACCTCAAATTTTTGTTCCTGTCCCTCCTACAGATTCTCTGTGCTAAAGAAAGAAGAACATAAAATGGTGAATTTGTAAAAAGAATTGTAGTCTATTTGTCGTAGTTTTCTGGATTGGCTCTGTAGACTGTATTTACTTAATACATGTATATGAACCTTTTACAAAATAATCAAATGTCCATATGAAGTAGAAGTGAGGGCTTTATAAACAACATGGGAAATTGATTGATTGATTGATGAATTGTATGGTGTTTAATGCTGTTTTCAACATTATTTCAGTTATATCGTGGCAGCCAGTGCACCTATCCATGCTTTCCTGGATTTTCTTTTACCAGTATTCCGCACAGTATTCTTTCCAAGCCACTGGATGCTTTCCCACTTAACCATCATCAGAACAATGGTCAGCAGTGACAGAGAAATGTATCCTGTTGCCATGACTATCATCAAGCCTCAGAAAAAAATTGGCCGAGCCAAGGATTGAACAAGCAACCACCTGTTCTCAAGTCCTGTATGCTTGACTGAGCTACCGGGGCTTGGCAACAACATGGGAAAAGACAAAAATTACAGGTAGCCACCGGTTGTTCCTTTTTCGCTGATGTTTTCTATCATTTCAAAGACAAATTCCATCATTTTAGCTTGATTTTATTTGTAGCCTATGTAAGCCTTTAACCCTTAAAGCGCCCATCACAGCTATAGTTGCCTTCGTGACCAGTATAGATCAAGATGAGGCTGCACAAAACATGCAGCCTGATCTTTGATCTATACTGTCCGCTTTGCTGAAACACTCAAGACAAAAGCAACCATTAAATTGTGATTATCTGGGTCTTATTTCTATATTGAATATGAATGTTGGGTTTATTGGGCTCTAGCGGTTAACCCTTTACCTTACGACAAAAATATACTCTTGTCCAAATTGAAAGCATTTGCAGACTACAAATTAAATGTGGCTGAAATGATGGAATTTGTCTTTGACTTGGTAGAAAACATTGTTCGAAAAGGAGAAAATGCTAGTTACCAGCATTCTCTCCTTTTCCCAAAATGTTTTCAAAAGGCTTCTTTCTCAGGGTAGTTAAAACCCAGGCTTGTTTTGTAAAGGGCTAATATGGACAAGTCTTAGAAATATTAATTGGCTAATACATGTAAATGAGCCTTGCTCTGGTAAAAAGGGGCTTAATGCATCTCCATGATGCATTACACCATGCAAATCATCACATAATTTTGAATCAATTATATCCATTTTTTCTGACAAATGACTGATTCCTGAGGTAAAGTTCTCCTTGGACATGCAGAAAATTGACCAAAAGCAAAAAGTTTTGACCCATGTCAGCATGGGTGGACTGTACTTTTTGCAGATGCATTAAGTCCCCTTTTCAAGGAGCATGGCCCACATTTTTTTTTGTTTTTTACATAAAAGTGAAGCAGTTTTTTTGCTTTATATAAAAGTTAAATATTCCTTTCAACAACAATTATTTTTTAAATACATGATTGATTATCACACCTTTCCGGGTTTTTCTTTTTGACAGATTACAATACATGTACGTTTATAAATCCAACAATTTTCTGTTCCAGTGTAAACATTTGTTGGCTGCCAAATTGTCAGAAACAATGGGCATCAGTAAACAGTTCAGTGTGTCAGACAACGAGATGACTAACATGTTGATGCAGATTGAATGACATAAAGTCATTGGTTCCCTTGAGTTAATCAGTCGAAGAGTTTTTGAGAGTTTCTGCAGTTCAGAGATGCAGCTACCAGTTCAAGTTATCGTAAGCAATGAGAATCAGTGAACAGTTCAGCGTGTCAGACAAAGAGAGTATAGACATGTGGATATAGATTTTTGATGGATTTGAGTTAATGGTAAAAAGGACTATTGATAGTATCGTCAGTTCAACAAATTGCAGGAAGCAATGAGAATCATTAAACATTAAAGTTTGTCAAACAACAGGATAACAAACATGTTAACCCTTTACCAAACAATCCCTGATTTTTATGACCCAGAGGAAGAAGCCTTGGGAAAACATTGTGGGAATAGGAGAAAATGCTGGTAACCAGCATTTTCTCCTTTTCCCATAATGTTTTCTACTCTTCTAAAGTCAAGTTTCAATTTTTGAGTCAAGTTTATGTTGTCATCTGCAAATGCTTTCAATTTGGACAAGTCTAAAATTTTGTCGTTTGATAAAGAGTTAATGCAGATTGAATGATATAAAATTTTCACTTGCTTTAACCCTTTACCAGATGAGAAAAATTTTAGCTTTGTCCAAATTGAAAGCATTTGCAGACAACAATTTGAATGTGGTTCAAATGCTGTATTTTTCTCTTTCATAGGATAGAAAACATTGTGGGAAAAGGAGAAAAGGACCAGCATTTTCTCATTTTCCTACGTTTTCAAAAGGATTCTTTCCCAGGGTTGTTTAAAGTCGGCAATGTGAGGTAAAGGGTTAAGTAAACCATTAGAAGAATTTTTTTAGAGTTTCTCAAATTCAAAGGTATAGCCACCAGTTTGAATTACCGAAAGCAATGAGAATAGGTGAACAGTTCAGGATGTCAAAAAACAAGATGACAAATATGTTAATGCAGATTGAATGATATAAAATTTTTGGTTGCTAAGAGTAAACAGTGTGAAGCACTTTTGATAGTATTGCCAGTTCAAAGATGCAGCTACCAATTTAACCCTTTACCACACAAGCCTGAGAAAAAAAGCTTTTGAAAACATTGTGGGAAAAGGAGAAAATGCTGGTAACCAGCATTTTCTCCTTTTCCCACTGTGTTTTCTACCCTTTTAAAGACATATTTCAATTTTTGAGTCACATTTTGTCATCTGCATTTGCTTTCAATTTGGACGAGTCTAAAGTGTTTTTTTGTGGTAAAGAGTTAAATTGTTGGGGGCTGGTTCCTTTGAGTCAACCTTAATGAGACAACATCACTTTTGACACATCCAAATTGAAAGCATTTGCAGACGACAAATCATATCTGTCTTTAAAATTTGTCTTTATAGTCGTAGAAAACATTGTAGGAAAAGGAGAAAATAATTCTAGCATTTTCTCCTATTCCTACAATGTTTTCAAAACAAATATTCCCTTTGGGTTGTTAAAACACCACAATGTATGGTAAGAGTTAACTCTTCACCACATGACCAGAATGTAGACTTGTCCAAATTCAAAGCAGTTGCATAATTATGACAAAATATGACTCAAACATTTAAATTTGTTTGGGAAGGGGGGAAAAAAAACATTGTCGTTACCAGCATTCTCTCTTTCTTTCCACAATTTTTTCAAAAGCATTCTTTCTCAGGGTCGGTAAAAGTCGAGATTGTGTGGTAAAAGATTAAGAGAGCTTTGAGAAATTCCCTCAGTAAAGATGCAGTTAACAGTTTAATGGAAGACATTGGGTTCAGTAAACAGTTTACTATTTACTATACATACAAAAAAACAAAAAAATATTTTGATGTCAGTAGGCTTTCAAAGGCCAAGGAATAGAGAACATTATGGAAATAAAGATGCAGTTAACAGTTTAATGGAAGACATTGGGTTCAGTAAACAGTTTACTATTTACTATACATACAAAAAAACAAAAAAATATTTTGATGTCAGTAGGCTTTCAAAGGCCAAGGAATAGAGAACATTATGGAAATAAAGGTAAATACATTCAAAACTGCATTTTTTCATTTTCCCACATTGTGTTTAACCCTTTACCACACAATCCCAATTTTTTAACAACCCTGAAGAAGAAGGCTTTTGAAAACATTGTCTGCAAAGGAGAAAATGCAGGTCATCTGCATTTTCTCCTTTACCCACAATGTTGTCTATCAGTTTAAAGACATAAATCATATTATGAGCTATGTTTTCTTTGTTCTTTACAAATTTGGGTGCAAAATTAAGTCATGTAATGAAGGGTTTAAAGACTGGATCACAGAGTATTCTTTAGTAATGGGTTAAATCATGGTGAAAGAATAAATATAGAATATTATGTTGTAGTAACTTTCCTCGTGCTTGTATTTATTTTGAGCAGCATGAGAAAAAATGACATCGCACCAGACCGAAGGTTTCTTGCTGCGTAAGAAAATTTTGACATCAAATTTTCATGTCATACAGATATCAAATTTTCTCACACTGCTCAAAGTAAGTACAAGCACCAGGAACGTTACAGTAACTACAATATAATATTCCTGTTATTATATACCTACAACTTTCAACGACAACATTTTGCAATTATTGACATTTTATTTGAAAGCGGCAAACGAAATGAGACAGTTAATAGTGTGGATGGTAGTAACTCTGTTTTATGAATGGCGGATTAATATTACAGCGTAACATTTTGACTAATCAAATCTCAAATCGATGCATGCCTAGTTCATACTCGAGATACGTCACCATACCATATTTGGGACCGTATTTCACAGTGTGTCAATACGGATGTTTTTTTTTTGTCGTGTTTGTTATTTCATCTGATTGCAACATGTGTACTGGAGCCAGAAATTTACTGGTATATAATAAAGATAAATATTATGTTATTGAAGACTTGTATCAAAATTTTAATTTGTTATACATTATACATTAATCCTGTGCCATTGACTGACTACCTTTTGTGCCTTGTGGCAAACCACTGTTGAAAACATTGTGGCAGAAGGGAGGGAAGGAGGGGCAGAAATTTCCTGTAATAGGGAACTTCTCATTTTGCTACAATGTTTTCATTTGATGGGTAAAACTTTATTTAATGGTGTTTATCCCTATTTTATGAAGACGTCAGCAAAGTCCAAATTGAAGGTATTTGGAGGTAATGAATAGAAAGGAAATAAGTAAAGCAGTAGCTCTAATTTTTCATACAATCATTTTTCTTATTTTCTCCTTTACTCACAATGTTTTTAAAGGCCTTCTTCTCTTGGATTTGCATCAAATTCTTGTTTGACTGAAGTATACTCAGAAGTTGTTCAATTAACTCCTTACCAAACAATCCCATAGAAAGAAGCCTTTTTAAAACATTGCAGGAAATGGAGGAAATACTGGTTGCCAGCATTTTCTCCTTTTTTCCCACCATGCTTTCTATCCATCATTAGAGCCACATTTACATTGTCATCTACAAATGCTTTCAATTTGGACATGTCTACATATTTGTCGTGTGGTAACTCTTTACCAAACAACAAAATTTTAGTCTAAAAGTCTTGTCCAAATTTAAGGCATTTGCAGACAACATATAAGATGGAGCTCAAATGTAGGATTTGCCTTTGAAAGTGTAGACAATAATGTAGGAAAAGAAGAAAATGTTGGTTATTAGCATTTTCTCTTACATTTGGCTTGCAACACATGAAAAGGGGCATTTGGACATTTGCGTAAAGTGTTGTCTCGGATCAGCCTTCGCAGTCCGCGCAGGGTAATCCGAGACGGCACTTTACGACTACATTAGATTTTGTGCTACAGTAGACTTGCGCAAAACAGAAAATTACATAAAAAGGGAAAGTGTTGTTTGAGATCAGCCTGTGCGGACTGCGCAGGCTGATCTGAGACGACACTTTACGCCAATGTCCGAATGTCCCTTTTCACGTGTTGCAGGCCATTTATTACCACAATGTTTTCAGAAGCAATCTTCCTCAAGGTCGTTAAATTTTAGGATTACATGTATTTGCTAAAGGGTTAACTCTTTACAACAAAATCCCGACTGTTAACGACCCTGAGAAAGAAAGCTTATGAAAAAATTGTAGGAAAAGGAGAAAATGCTGGTAACCAGCATTTCTCCTTTTCCCACAATGTTTTCTTCCCTTCACATAACTGATTTTGATTTTTTGAGTCACATTTATTTTGTCGTCTGCAAATGCTTTCAATTTGGACTTGTCTAAAATGTTGTCGTTAGGTAAAGAGTTAAATGAGAAAATAAGGTCTCTCCCAATTATTGCACAGGTTCCCATCTCAAACTGTCGTAAAACTCTGGGAATGATATTTGACCATTTCCATCCTTGTCGAGACGAGCAATGATCTTGTCAACTTTCTGCATGTTCCCACCAAAGTCATGAAACATTTTCTTAAACTCTTCTCTCTCGAGTGATTGATTTCCGTCAACATCATACTTCTGGAACAATTCAATAGCTCTCTGTAACTGCTTGTAACGTGATTTTTCAGCACTGCTGATTAATTTAAATCGGTCCCCACTTCTCAGCCATTTCTTAAATTCGTCAAAACTAATAGTGTTGCTGCCATCTGCATCCAGTAGCAGAGAATAAGTCTTTGCTTGTTCCTCAGTAAGGCCAAGGTCATCTATAAATAGCGTCTCAAGTTCATCATGGCTGAGATCCCCACTGCCATCTTTGTCATATTTTAAGAACAAACTCTTTAACACCATGTCTGGAGCGTTAGCATCAAAATAACTTGTGAAACTTGCCATATTTGGATTCTGTAACAAAATAATAGTATTAGCTAATCAACTGTGTATTAACAAATCTCATGTTTAACACTTTAACTCTTTACCACGCAATCCCAACTTTTAACGACGCTGAGAAAGAAGCCTTTTGAAAACATTGCGGGGAAAGGAGAACATCTGGTAACCAGCATTTTCTCTTTTTACTACAATGTTTTCTACCCTTCTCAAACTGAATTTCAATTTTTAGTCACATTTATTTTGTCATCTGCAAAATTAATGCTTTCAATTTGGACCAGTCTATAATTTTGTTGTTTTGGTAAAGAGTTAACAGACAACAAAATTTCAGCCTTGCCTACTTTAAAAGCATTTGCAGATAACAATTTCAATGTGACTCATATGGTGCAATTTTTCTTTGATAGGTTACCAGCATTTTCTCCTTTTTCCACAATGTTTTCAAAAAGCTACTTTCCCAGGGTCGTTAAAAGTCCACATTGTGCAGGAAAGTAACCAGCATTTTTTCCTTTTCCAACAATGTTTTCTGCTCTTTCAGAGACAAATCTTATCATTTAAGCCACATTTAATTTATTGTCTGCAATTACTTTGAATTAGGAAGAGTCTAAAATTTTGTCATCTGTTGAGGTTTTAGAAAATACTAAGACTTACCTCAACTCACACAAGTCTCTCCTATATGGTCTCTCAAACTGAATGCTAATTTCTTAAATGAGCCACTAGTATCTTTAGTTAACCCTTTACCACACAATCCCGACTTTTGACAACCCTAGGGAAGAGGGCATTTGAAAGCATTGTGGAAAAAAAGGAGAAAATGCTGATAACCAGCATTTTCTCCTTTTCCCGCAATGCTTTTTTACCCTTTCAAAGACAGCAATCATCATTTTAGAAACATTTGTCATCTGCATATGCTTTTAATTTAGTCCATTTTATACTTGTCTAAATTGAAAGCATTTGCTGATGATGATTCAAATGCGAATAAAAAATTGATGTTTTTTTTTTTTTTTTTTTGGGGGGGGGGGGGAGGTAGAAAACATAGTTGGAAAAGGAGAAAATGCTGGTTACCAGCATTTTCTCCTTTTCCCACAATGTTTCCAAAGCTTTCCCTGTCTGGGTCTTTAAAAGTCAGGATTGTGTGGTAAATGGTAGATACTTAATGAGTAAAGTGATTTACCTCTATTTTGCACTTTATCGACTACTCACTCTACTGTTTCCTGTATGGTCTTTCGGACCGAATAGTAAGTTCTTGAGTAAACTACTTGTATCCTGAAAACTTTATCTTACAATCCCGAGTTTTAACAAGCCCTGAGAATAAGCCTGGTGAAAACCTTGTGGAAAAAGGAGAAAATGCTAGTAACCAGCATTTTCTCCGTTTTTCCACAAGATTTTCATACTTTCGTGGAAAATTACCATCATTTCAGCAAAATTTAATATGTGGTCTGCAACTGCTTTGAATTTGAAGAAGTCTAAAATGTTGTTGTTTGGTAAAGAGTTGATTATGAAAAGAATGCATTGAACCCGTTACGAAGACTCCCTTCTTTTAAAGATAAAGAGGAGGACAGCCTTTTGAAAACATTGTGGGGAAAGGAGAAAATGCTGGTAACCAGCATTTTCTCCTTTTCCCACAGTGTTTTCAATGAATGCTAAGACAAATTCTGTCATCTGCGCCCCATTTGATTTGTGTCTCTCATTATGGACAAGTCGGAAATATTGTCTAATGAAGTACATATAGATGGCGCTTGACAGTGAAGCCACAGACGGAAGTTATTAATCATATAATCTATACGATCCCAATTTCCTGATTTCCTGTTTATACAATAGATACAGATCCTGGTGCTTGTTAAAGTGGGCTGTGATATTACCTAAGCTGTTAACACAGCCTTTAACTCCAATACAAAGGCTTGTTAAAGTCACAGTTTGATTTCTAACTAGTAATGGGAAACAAACTGACAATGCTACAGATCACTTAGAAAACATTCTTTTTCCTGATTATCAATTAATTGTAAATCCCAGTTTTCATAACCCTGAGAGTGCACAGTCTTATTGATTGATTGATTGATTGATTGATTTATTGACTGATTGATCGACTGACTGGTTGATTGATTGGTAGGTAAGTTGGGTCCATGGGTGGGTTGGTGCACGGCTGGCTGGTTGGTTGGTGTTTAGCCCTGTTTTCAGCATTATTTCATGTATATTGCAGCCGACAGTGCACCTATTGATGCTTTCCTGGAGTTTCCAAAGCCACTGGCTACTTTCACACACCACCATCATGGAAACAATGATAGCAGTGAGAAAGGGATGAATCCTGTCACAATGATTATTGCTGAGCCCTGGTAGCTCTGTAGGTAGCACACGGGACTTGAGGGTTACTGGTTCGATTCCTGGCTTGTCCAATTTCTTTCCCAGAATGATAGTCATTTCAACACGATTCATTCCTCCCTCACTGCCGACCATTGTTTTGACAGTGGTTATGGGAAAGTAGCCAGTGGCTTGGAAAGAATATTGTGTGGAGTACTGGTGAAAGAAACTCAAAAAAAAGCATGGATAGGTGCACTGGCCCGAGCAATATAACTGAAATAATGTTGAAAACGGCATTAGACACCATACAATCAATCACAGTGACTATCATCAATTTGCAGATGGCATAGTAAAGGTGGGTCAAAATGATGGCATTTGTCTTTTAAGCCTTTAACAAAAAATTCCGAGTTTTGAATGACACCGAGAAAGAAGTCTTGAAAACATTGTGGGAAAAGGAGTAAATACTGGTAACCGACATTTTCACCTTTCCCCACAATGTTTTCTTCCGTTTGTTGGACAAACTCTAACATTATGGCTACACTTAATTTGCTGACTTCAAATCCTTTTAATTTAGTCAGGTAAAAGTATTTAGCATTTAGTAAAAAGTCAAAGATTAGAAAACATTGTAGAGAAAGAAAAAAAAAAGGTTACCAGTCTTCTACCCGAAAGCGGTACAAAACAAATTTGGTCAAGGGTTAGATATAATAGAACCAAACAATCTCCAGTTTTCACAGACCTGAATAAGAAAGCTTTCAAACATTGTGAGAAATGGAGATAATGTTGTTAGTCATCTTTTTAGCCACTTTTGATTTGTTGTTTGCGGAAGCTTTGGCTTTAGTTAAGTATAAAAACACTTAAGAATAGGAACTGTTCATTATAACAGGAACAATTGCTTCTCTTCTCTCAATGTTTTATGCCATTGAAAAATGATAGCCTAGCCTAAGTCTCTTCTTTCTGTTTCTCAGAAAATTTAGAAATGTTTGTTCTGCATGAAGTTTGCATTAACTCTTTACCAAACAACAACTTTTTGGACTGGACCAAATTCAAAGCATCTGCAGACAACAAATTAAATCTTGTTAATATGATGATTTCTGACTTTGATAGGGTAGAAAATATTGTGGTAAAAGGAGAAAATGCTGGTTACCAGCATTTTCTCCTTTTCCCACAATGTTTTCTATAGGCTTCTTTCTCGGGATTGTTAAAAGTCGCGATTGTTTGGTAAAGAGTTAAATGAGCCACACTCTAGGAAAAGGGGATTACTGCATCTCCTTATTGAGCCATACTCTGACAAAAGGGGGCTTAATGCATCTGCAAAAAGTATCGACCCAGGTCAGCCTGAGCAGTCCGCGCAGGCTGACCTAGGCCGAAACTTTTCGCTATTGGTTAATTTTCTATTTGTTAAAGGACCAGTCTACCTGACAATTAAGTCGGTTATTTACAAAACTGGCTCTTATGGATCCATAATTATGTGATGACTTGGGGTGGTATCATGTATAACGGAGATGCATTAAGCCCTTTTTTGCCAGAGCATGGCTCTATTGTATTATACCAGGCAAATCATCACATATGGATCCATAAAAATTATTCTGTCAAACAACCAACTGGATCATGAGGAAGTATGGTTCTTTCACATGCAATCTTCTAAATTTGAAGATTTAGCAAACAATAATAAAATGTGACTCAAATGATGATATTTGTCTTAAGATAGCATTGTGGGATATTAAGGAGAAAATACCACTCATTTTCCCACAATGTTTTCAACAGCCTTCATCCATAGGGTGGTATAACCCTTTACTAAATAATACCAAGTTTAAACGACCCTGAGGAAGAAAGCTACTGAAAACATTGTGGGAAAAGGAGAAGGCATTTCCTCCTTTTCCCACAATGCTTTCTATCCTTTCAGAGACAGATTTGACCATTTAAGCCACATTTGACTCGTCGTCTGCAAATGCTTTCAATTTGGACCTGTCCAACATTTTGTGGTTTGGTAAAGAGTTAACCCTTTACCACACAATGACGACTTTTAACGACCCCAAGGAAGAAGCCTTTTGAAAACATTGTGGGAAAAGGAGAAAATGCTGGTAACCAGATTTTCTCCTTTTCCCACAAAGTTTTCTACCCTATCAAAGAAAAATTGTGTCATTTGAGCCACTATGAAATTGTCATCTTAAAATGCTTTCAATCTAGATAGGTCCAACATTTTGCCGTGTGGTAAAGGGTTAAACCCGAGATTGTTTGGTATAGGTTTAAAGGCCCAGTAGTGCCCAAAACAACAATGCAGGTTTCAAAATGAGTTTAAATTTAAATCATACCATTTAAAAGTATGGAAAATATTGTGAAGATGACAATCTGTTAGTCGCAAGTGTAAGTTACTGGCAGAAAAAGAAATTTCAAAATCAGACAAAAAGTAAACTAAAGACAGAGTGACCTAGCAACTTTTAATCTATGTTTGAAATTGATTTCTCTGCAAGTGACAAGCGCTTGTACCGACTGTACAATAATAGATTGTCATCATCTGTACTTTCCATGCTATTTGTATATGATTTAAATTTAACTGCTTATAAACACCCTCTTTGTTTACTTTTGGCAGCTATTGTCACTTTAAGTGATACAGATTTAAAGTAAAACAGAAAAAGGAAATAAAATTAAACTAGATCTATACCTATAATAATTATGTTACTTTAAACTCTGTTCACAAGCGTTTCAAACACATAACCATATACATACACACAGTCATTGCACTCAAGCACAAACATATGTAATTACAGTATATGACAGGAAAGAAATAGCAATCATTTTTAGGGGTTTTCATGCTAAATGTGTCATCTCACAGCTATACTGTACACAGAAAGTCAGGGCCACCTGTAGTTAACTCTTTACCACAAAGAAAAATTTTAGTCTGGTACAAGTTGAAAGCATTTTGCAGACGACAAACTAAATGATGCACAAATTAGGAATTTCTTTGTTTAAAAGGGAAGAAAAAATTGTTGGAAAAGAAGAAAAATTAATGCTGGTTACTAGCATTTTCTTCTTTTCCCCCAATGTTTTCCATGGGGTTTGTGTGGTTAAGGACTAGATATATATTTTTTTTTTCAATAAATCCTTTATAGTTCTCTATCGCATTGTAATGCAGGGGGTACCTTCTCATGTGACTCAAGAGATACATGACTATATTCCTTTATTTAACACTTTAACACGCCACAGAATGTGGACTTGTCCAAATTCAAAATATTTGCAGACAACAATTTAACTAGGGCTCAAATGATGATTTTTGTCTTTGATTTCGAAGAAAACATTGTGGGAAAAGGAGAAAATGCTGGTTACCAGCATTTTCTCCTTTTCCCACAATGTCTTCTAAAGGCTTCTTTTTCGGGGTCAAAAAAAACTCAGGATTGTAAAGGGTTAATCCATTACCTCCTTAGACAAATTTGCGGCAAACAACTTCGAATGCAAATGACCAGCATTTTCTCCTTTTCCCACAGTGTTTTCTACTCTAACGGAGAAGTATTGCCAGTGACATGTAGTTCTAAATTATAGATTTGTTTGAATGTTATCATCCGCTGCAGATGCTTGTAATTTGGAGTACCAGAGGCTTACCAAATGACAAAATTTTTGGACTTGTACAAAATTGAAAGAGTCTGCAGACAATTAAGTAAATGTTACTCAAATGCGGAAATATGACTTTGAAAGGGTAGAAGACAACGTGAGAAAAGAAGAAACTGCTAGTTACCAGCATTTTCTCCTTTTTCCACATTTTCAAAAGTTTTCTTTCCAAGGGTCATTAAACCTCATGTCTTTAACTCTTTACCAAACATCAAAATTTTGTACCAGTCAAATTGAAAGCAGATGACAAATCAAATGCGAGATATCTCTGTGAAAGGGTAGAAAACATTGTCGCAAGTGGAGCAAATGCTGGTTTTTCTTTCAAAAATGTTTTCAAAGACCTTCTTTCTTAGGGTCATCAAAACCAGAGATTGTTTGGTAGGTGGGTGAACTCTTTTATCAGACATCAAAATCTCAGAATTACCCAAATTGGAAGTTTTTGCAGAATGAAAAATGAAATGTATTTCAGCTAGGATAGAAAACATTGCAGGGCCAGGAGAAAATGTTGGTTACCTGCATTTTATCTTTTCCCGCATTGTCTTAAAAGCCTTTTCTTCAGGGCCAAACCCCGGGAGCACAGTCAGTAGCGATACAGGACTTGACAACAGGGAGTTGCTGTTTAAAATCTCAAGAGCAGCCAGTTTCTTTCTAAGACTGATGATAATCATTGAGACAGGATTCATTCCTCTCTCACCACTGATCATAGTTTAGACGATGGTTGGGTGGGAAGGGAGGCAGTTGCCTGGGAAGATTGTTGTGCAAAGTACTGGTAATAGAAAATCCAGGAAAGTATGGATAGGTGCACTGGCCACAGGGATATAAATGAAATACTTGTAATGTTGAAAACCGTATTAAATACCATACAAAATTAACCCTTCTTCGGAGTCACTGAAAAAAACACAGGCTTGTTTGATTAATCCTTTACCAGACGACAAAATTTTAGCTTTGTCTAAATTGAATGCATTTGCAGACGGCAATTTCAGTGTGGCTCAAATTGTGCAATTTTTCTTTGATAGGGTAGAAATCATTGTGGGAAAAGGAGAAAATGCTGGTTACCAGCATTTTCTCCTTTTCCCACAATGTTTTCAAAAGCCTTCTTTCCCAGGGTTGTTAGAAGTCTGCATTGTGTGGTAAAGGGTTAAATGTTGCCAAAAAAAAATAGTATCAGTAGTCCTTTGTTATTTTGTAAAGTATAGTTTAGGACAACATACATCTCAATTACACCAAGATCCTTGTCAGATGGATGGTTTTCATCAAATTTTTAACTCTTTACCAAACAACAAAATGTTAGACTGGTCCAAATTTAAAGCATTTGCAGACGACAAATTAAAAGCATCTCAGTTTGTGAAATTTGTCTCTGAAAGGGTAGAAAACATTGTCGGAAAAGGAGAAAATGCTGGTTACCAGCATTTTCTCCTTTTCCCACAATGTTTTCAAAAGCCTTCTTTCCCAGGGTTGTTAGAAGTCTGCATTGTGTGGTAAAGGGTTAAATGTTGCCAAAAAAAAATAGTATCAGTAGTCCTTTGTTATTTTGTAAAGTATAGTTTAGGACAACATACATCTCAATTACACCAAGATCCTTGTCAGATGGATGGTTTTCATCAAATTTTTAACTCTTTACCAAACAACAAAATGTTAGACTGGTCCAAATTTAAAGCATTTGCAGACGACAAATTAAAAGCATCTCAGTTTGTGAAATTTGTCTCTGAAAGGGTAGAAAACATTGTCGGAAAAGGAGAAAATACTGGTTACCAGCATTTTCTCCTTTTCCCACAAGGTTTTCAAAAGCTTTCCTTTCCAGGGTCGTGAAAACCAGGGATTGTTTGTTACAGGTTTAAGCATCTTGAACTTCATTGAAGTGGGTCATTTCATTTACCGTAGGTAACTCTTACCTTATGACAAAATATCTGGCCTTGTCCAAATCAAAAGTATTTGCAGACAACAATTTAAATGCGGCTTAGATGGTGGCATTAGTCTTTGAATAAAGTGGAAACATTGTGGAAAAAGGAAAATAATGTAGCAGAAAGTGCAGGGTACCAGAAGTTTTGTTTATTCCCACAACGTTTTATTTGTAACTATAAGCTCCTGAGTTCGATACCCAGGAGCAGGTGTCAACTTTGGGATTTTTCGTTAGCCCACACATTCGGCGCGAGTACTGGTGTAGTTCCCAGGAGGCAAAATCGAGAGAGATTAGTTGTAAGAACTTGTTTCTCAATCAATGTAAAATAAATATGTTTAAACTTAAAATGCTTTATTTCCATAATCTTTTAAAAAGCCTTCTTTTCATTGAGGGATGGGGGTGTAAAAACTCATGATTCTTTGGTACAAGATGTATTCATTTCTTCCAAGGCAACTTTTGAAAACATCCTTGCTAAAGGAGAAAGTGCTTGTAAAAGGTAATTTCTACTTTGTTTTTTATAAGGATCTTAACCCTTTGCCTCACAATCCTGACTTTAACCCTGAAGAAGAAGCCTTTCGAAAACTTTGTGGGAAAAGGAGGAAATACTGGTAATCAACATTTTCTCCTTTTCCCACAATGTTTTGTAACCTTTCAAAATTTCAATTTTCGAGTCTCATTTCAGACCTTTACTAAACAATCCCTGCTTTAACACCCCTGCTGACATAGGTGTTGAAAACTATTGTGGGAAAGAAGAAAATGCTGGTAGCTAGCATTTTCTCCTTTCTCGCAATTTTTCTTTTCTCTTTGACAGACTAATTCAATCATTTTAATCATATTTCATATGTTCAGTGCAATAACTTTCAATATGGCGGGGTCCAAAATTTTGTGTTTTGGAACAGATTTCATCACACAATCTTCTTGTTATATTTTGTACATGGATATGGTTGTTGTTTAATGCGCATGTCTGTATATTTCCGCCTCTGTAAGACCCAGGCGAGGTCAAGGCAGTTTCGCTAATTAAAGTTTGAACGTCGCACACATATTGTGTTTATTCCACCTATCTAATACCACACCTGTGGATTATCCAAGAACTGACAAACGAAATATAGTGACAAAAGTGGGATACAAATTGTCCTATTACATTTATAAGTTGGGTTAAAAAGAATTTTGCTCTTGTGTTACTGTTGCCTCATCAGAAAGAAATTAGGAAAGAAATTAGAAATTAGGACAGTAATTGGAAAAAATATAGCGGAAGCTCTACCTCACCCAGTACAGTAATTCCCGTTTTCTTTGTACTTTTCCCGTTTTTTAGTGTCCCTGCCAAATTATTGACCCCACAAGCAAACAAGTAAAACAAGTAAAATAATAAGGTTATTTTCAGTGCATGTGCCATATATTAGCCATATAGTAACAGAACTATACATTCTTGTGTTCAATTAATTTTTTGTTTAAAGAGGCCCTCATACTCATTTTCAGCCAGTTTTAACTCATTTTGTCTTTATTTTATCAAACTATAGTCATTCTCATATCTTCATGCGAAATATTGCGCCTGACGGTTGCAAGGTTGCTTAGATTACGATCGATAGAAAATGCATTTCGCTGAGTTGCGGCCTTCCATGTAAACAGACTCGTTGTTTCCGGTTTTTGAATCGAAGATTTCGATATATCCGTTATACACTCGTGTAGAATCGTATGATGATCATGCATTTCTGTCACGTGACTATATTTGACCTTCGCCCTGCATCTAATGAGGTAAACATAGGAAAATGGAGGCTTCTCTGTTGCAGCCTCGATTTTCAGACAGAGGTCACGGCCTATATGTAAATTACACCGTATCCGACTCTAGGCGGAAACCAGCGATAAATTTCCGTGATGCACCGCCATTGTTTACAGCTTCGATCATCAGCCAGTTTTCTTCTGACCAATGTTTGGTTTCTAATACAAATCTCCGTGTTTCTTTTTTTCAGTTACACCTTATAATAATTATTTCAGTAATTTATCCATGTTTACACAAAGGACTGATTTCTGTACCATTCTAAATTGTTTGAAATTTAACAGCATTTTTGCTTACCGGCTGTAGACGGGCATCTTTAAATACCTCATGTATGCAAAAATAATGCTTTTTTTTTCTGTGTCTCTCTGTTGGGAGACTGATTCTGAATCTTTACAGAAAGTAAACTGTTTGGTATTTCACATTTATTTTATTTTGAAATTCAAAGTAACGGTTGTCGTTTTGAAAAGTAGTCCGGTTCTGTACTTAGAATGAATTACGGACGTCTCATACCATGACCATTTTGTACCAGTCACTTTGTACCACAATTTTACCATTTTGTACCATAATTTATACCATTTCGTACCATAATTTTACCACTTCGTACCACAGTCATACCATTTCGTACCAAGTTTTTGGTATCTATGACAAAATTTTTACCTAGAAAAACTTTCGTTATGACGTTAATGAAAGAAGAAAACAAAAACACTATTTATTAAACTTAAACATCTATGCAAGAAATTATGCGCAAAAACATTTTCTGATTACCTGCTTTTCCATCATGTTTTCACAGCAGTTTCCTCCGAGGATCGTTAAAAATGAATTACTTTTTTAAGGTTTGCACTTTAAGAAAAATGAATATTGTGGAAATAATGGTGTTTTTACTAGAAATAAAATCGTTACATTGACATTGACGTTTGACCTTGTCCTTGTCTCGGCATCATACAATGCTCACTTAATTTCTAAAGATACCCATAAACAAACATACAAAAAGACGAAAAAAAAAAACAGTCTACAATCAAGGGTAATCAAACAATTATGATTCGTTAATTAAATCTTTAGTTAATGTAATTAATTTGTTCCAAACTCTAAGTAAATGTAGATCTCCGACCTGCAACAAACATTTCAGACAAACAGACCAATTAGATCCACTCAGTCGTATACTAACTGTTTCCTTTAAATGATTTATCATCAGATCCCGTAAAAAAGGTTACCAAAACATTAGTTTAATAAATACTAGGTCTAAGTAAAGGAATTAAAAACGCTGTTTGTCACATTTACTGATATGTTTGGTCATAGTAAGACATGGTATTATCATGGTACGAAGTGGTAACGCTATGGTACGAAATGGGTAATTTATGGTACGAAGTGGTAAATCCATGGTATGAAGTGGTCATAAACGAAATGGTACAAAATAGTTATGGTACGAAATGACTGCATACCCTTAGAATGCCAAAATAAGATGTTGTCTGCGCATGTCATATTCTTCAAAGCGTTGTCTGCA
Source organism: Hippopus hippopus (assembly GCA_946811185.2). NCBI lineage: Eukaryota > Metazoa > Mollusca > Bivalvia > Cardiida > Cardiidae > Hippopus > Hippopus hippopus. Next base: position 35,086,399 of record OX328109.1, on the reverse strand, counting down.
CATGTCATATTCTTCGAAGATTCGACCTGTCTGCTATGACGCATCACCCATCCCAGTATACCTGGGAAAAGTAGGGCTTATACCGAAGCTATTAGCGTATTACCCAAGCATGTAGGGGCTGTTTTAATAAATGGCCGATGCATAGGTTACATGCTAGCCGATCATAGCTGAATGAATCGCATCAGGTAGCATTTTATTTCTACGAGGGTCGTTCATTTAATTAGTGATCGATCTAGTTTTTCGTCCAATAAGAAACCAGTATATGGCGAGATTTTCTTCATCTGAAGCGGCCCATACACGCTCAAACTTTTCCATCAATAGTATTGACATCAATTTTTTGACGCTTTTTTGATCGTGTATGGGCAATATTGATGACCTAAAAGTATTGATGTTAATATATTGACGGAGCTGTATGGCGGCATATTTCTGCCACGAGATACGAGAAAGAGCTCTATCATGATAATTTTAGAAAACTATCGCGATAAAGTTTCCTGGAAATTTTATCGAGATAGTGAAAAGTTTCCTGAAAAAAAAAAAATCACGATAAACTTAATATTTTAACGCAAAATTTCTCAATCATGCACGAAGCTGACATCGAGATAAAAGTATCATGATAGTTCTGTTTCTCGATATCTATAAATAGAAAATGCATCATTTGGATGAACCCGGTAGTTTTTGACATCACAAGATTGCAGTAAGTAAAAATTCGAATCATTTACAGTTGTAGCTTAATTGGTAAATTTTGACAAGACTCGAAATGAACAGAGACCTGTACAATTACAATGACGACTCGAAATGCCTCCTAGGAACAACTTTAAAAACATTCAGGGAAAAGGAGAATTGAAAAGGTTGTAGACAAAGATGTTCCGAAACCATATCTAATTATAGATACCGTGAACGTCAATTACAAAAGCAAAAAAAAATATCATAATAAAAATTAGAATTATCGCGATATTCTATCATGAAATTTTTTATTAACTTTGTTTTATCACGATAGTTCTCTTAAATTATCGCAAAAGCTATCTCGTAACTCGCGGCAGAAATATGCCATCATAAAGCTGTTTTCAGTAGATACTTTTTGCGCAAACCATCAAATAATTTGAGCGTGTGTGCACCCCGTCAATATTTTGCGCAAACTTCAGTTTTTGATTCAACGTCCGAGAGAGAACATCGTCATGGCGTCATCCAAGGAAGAGAAAAAAAAAATCTTCTGAAGCTGATGGAAGTGTACCGTAGCCTTCCAGCCCTTTGGAAGGTGAAAAGCAAAGATTACAGACAGTGATCGAAATAAAAAAGATTTCGCCTATGAGCGTTTTCTAGCCAAAAACCATGAGTAGCACAAGGACTGAATAAAGGACGAGCTGAAGAAGATAAACTCACTTCGGACTAATGTTAGCTAGGAGCTGAAAAGGTCAACGCCTCACATAAGTCTGGAGCGGAACAGAAAAAATTTATGAGCCATCACAATGGTGTTTCGATGCTCATACTTTTCTGAGTGACCAGGAACTAAATGTTGCGCAACATTTATTGTGAGTGTAGGGCGAACGTCAAACTGTCAATAATATCGAGATCAATATTATTGTTGGCCGCTTAAAACCCCATAAAACTTCGTTTGTCTAAAATAAAAAGAGCCGTTCTGCATGTATGAATTGTACCAACTCCTCCCAAATTGCCATAAAGATATCGTGCTCGGCTGAATGCTCAAGAATTTGTTCCTGTCTCGTGCATAAAAAATTAAACATGCAAAACTACGGAATTCTACTTGGGCCACTATTTTCGGCGCAGATGTATATGCTGGCTTTTGCCCGGTTCTTGCAATTAGTATCGAATGAAAAGGGAAAAAAATGAAAGAGGTGAAAATGGTGGATATGCTTATTCTGAGGCCTTATTGGCAGGGCCAATTTATAACAGTAATGTACATTGGTTGGTACTTTTGACTGATACCTTGTGGCACTTGTTCACACCTTAGCAAATAGATTCGATGGGGGATAATCCTTTTGTCGCACTCATTGGCATTTTACTTTTTTTTTTCATGTGTTACCTTAAAAACCATTGCTTTACAGTGTACATGTAATTTTGACCACATTATTTTTAGCGTCAACCGCTCCCTTTCCGACGATGAGTTGGATCAACATCTTGCATTATTTTGGTTTTTAACAACATGCAAAATAGTGATCATAGACAAGAAGGCAACTGCTGATACGGTTACTCCCCCCCCCTCCAAATTGAACCACAAGTAAGTTTCAACATTCATATTCCAGTACTAGTCTTAATAATGAGACGCTCCGGTGATTTTTTTCATATTTGGTCATTTACTGTACACCGTACAGAGGCGACCAGTTAAAAAGTAACATCGCCTTTGGGGACAGTTATCTGTACTAATTCCAGTACCTTTTTTGCCGTCCATCCTTTTTCAAGATCTTTCTTGCTTCTTATGTTTTCAACAATGAATGAATGAATAGGAAAAGAAGTTCGATATCTGGCAGCTTCATTTTTTTCCTTTATAGCGCGGGGCAATGTCTTACACTATTCCACTATAACGCAATAGGATATCGATAATAATCTGGCGGATGTTTCCATGCGTTTGTCTGTCCACCGAACCGTTGCACAATATGTAGTTAGGCCTCTTTCGACATTACAGTATTTTCATTTGCCAAAGTCAACAGTTGAGTAAATATGTCCGTCAGCTAAAGATTGTGTAAATATCAGGAATCAACGAGCATAAATAGCGTATTTCTGCGCGCATCTTACACATGTAAAAAAAATTATCGGCATCCCGTGAATTTTCTAAGCAATTACCTTTAATTCAACTTTTTCGGAAAGCATTGTCGACTCTTTATTTATTTTTTCTTTTTTTTTTTTAGCCAAAACTATGTTGAAAACAAAAGAAGAAAATAGTAGCCCGCACTGGCACTGGCCGCCGCGATATAACTGAAATAATGTTGAAAACGGCATTTAACACCATACAATCAATCAGTATTATTTTGATCTCCAGAGACATGTTAATAATAAATAGAGGCTGTTTACGACTATAGTTGCCTTTGTGCTTTTCACGACTAAAGTTGCCTTTGTGGCCAGTTCAGATCAAGACCAGACTGCACAAAACATGCAGTCTTATCTTTGATCTACACTATCCCCTTTGTTGAGACATTCTATACAAGAGCAGCCTTGAAATTGCAATATTTTAGTTTTATTCCTGGACTTTAATGGTTTATTCAGCGGTCTAAAGGTTAAAATTAACTTTATTGGTGGTCGATTTAACTCTCTACCAAACAAGCCCTGGCTTCTACGCTCGTGGGAAAGAAGTCTTTTGAAAACATAGATGGAAAAGGAGAAAATGCTGGTAACCAGCATTTTCTCCTTTTCCAACAATGTTTTCTACTCTAACAAGGACAAATTCCGCCATTAGAGCCACTTTTGAATTGTCGTCTGCAAATGTTTTCAATTTGTCCCAAGTCTAAAATTTTGTTGTTTGGTAAAGGGTTAAGTTTTCTCTGACTAAAAAACAGAGAGAACATTAAAATACACCCAATGTAGCAACAGAAGATGGACAAATCTAATAAACCTATATAACCTAGAACAGTTAGTGCAGTCCCTGGGCCCACACGCATTATTGACCTCCACCCCATTCATAGACTACATCTATATGACAATACCTGAAAACATCTGTGAAATACAAGTTCCAAATTATTCTGTAAGTGATCACTATCCAATCTGTTTTAAACATTAAGGTGGCCAAACTTTACAGAAAGGAAAATATATATGCATGGAATACTGGTCGTACATAGCCTTTAATGAAGCACACTTTTTACACGATTTATCAAACTCAGACTTTGAGATGATATTAAATTTTGATGATGTGGAGCTTTGTTTACATATGTTTTATACAAAATTTCTTAATGTTTTTGATCATCACACACCTTGTAAACAAAAGCATGTTTAATCTTTTAAACAACAAAAGTGGTATAATGAAGAAGTCAACTTGCTCCAGAAACAAAGTGACAAATATCATAAACTGAAATACGTAAGCAACTATAGAAATTTTTTGAAACAAAGTATTTTCAATGAAAAGTCAAAACAAAAATACTTTCTGGAATCAGTTGGTCAAATCAAGGACACAAAATCGCTTCAGAAATATATGTATGTGAAAGAATTGCATCCAAAACTGAAGGTAGGTGATGAAATAATTTCCCACATGCAAGAAGTAATGGAGCATCTAAAGAATCATTTCAGTGAAATCAGCAAATAAAATAAAAACTAACAAATATACACCAAACTAGGAATTACCCACAGGTTTACCACAAAATTTCCTGACACTATACTCCTGACAAAATTAATTTCACCTACCAAGAAAGAGCAAGTGTTCCACCACCAGAAATCATTAAAGCTGGTTTAGATAGGTTAAATCCAAAAAATCTAAAACTGTCTGCAATAGAATATTCTAAAACGACAAGAGTTAGACCTTTCTACAAATCAGGTGGTAGGGAACTTCTCAAAAATTACAGACTCATTTCAACTTTACCTACAGGTCATTTCCAAAATTATTGAAAAACATGTTGCTATACAAATTAGTAAATATTAAAAAAAAAAAATCTCAATCAGGTTTTAGACAATTTCATGCTTGCGAGCCTTCTCTTGTAAAACTAATTGGTGAATGGCCTCTTGCCAATGATGAAATCTATATGAAGAAAGAGTTTGACTTAGTCAACCATAAAATCCTACTTGATAAACTTTTACTCTATAACTTTCATGATGATACAGTCACTTGGATAAAGCCCTTCTTAAGCAATGGAAGTCAACAACAACAATATAACTGTATGCTACATCCTCTCCAGCAATTATTAAACATGGTGTTCCACAAGGATCTATCCTAGGCCCTATATTGTTCCTTTGATATATGTCAATGACCTACCACTCGATGTTGAAAAAAAACTAGGAGAGATATGTATGCCGATGATGCAACTTTCCACACAACAAGCACTGAGCCAAAGGATATTGAAAATAATATTCAGACTGACCTAGAAAACATCAATCGATGGTGTCTACATAATGGAATCTGTTAACATATCTAAAGGAAGGAGAATGCTACTAGGTACTGCCCCTAAACTTAGATGTCAAAGCAATTTACCTTTATCAATAAATGAAGAAATTATTGGCAATGTAGAAAGTCACAAATCACTAGGTATCAACGTTGATTAAAAACTAACACGGAACGTACAATGTTGACTGTATCTGTAACTTAGTTGCATTCCGTCTTAACCTGATGCAATGACTTTGAATTTATCTTCTACTACATGCAAGGAAGCTATTTTATGTATCACCTCTGTTAGATTATTGTTGTACTATTTGGGGATCTTGCTCCAGAAATAACATTGAAACAATAATTGAGCTTCAAAAAAAGGCTGGCTCAGATTTGTTTAGATGCAAAGTGAATGACACTATCAACTGATATGTTCAAACAACTTAATTGGCTTCCCTTTGATGAAAGAGTGCAGTACCTAAATTGTGTCATGATTTAAAAAGCGCTGAACCATATGACCCCAAATTACATAACCAGTCAGTCATCTTTCCTTGAGCTTGCACTTTTTCATTTTTTGCATTGCATGGTAGATATGAACATCTTGAGGACCTATAAAAGAACATAGCCAGGATATCAAGTCATCTTTGGTGATATTGTTTGATTAAAAGATCATTATTTGATAAGTAAGGATGGTTGTCTAAAGGAAGTGGATGAATCTAGAGGGTATCTTTATTGAAGGTGACATTAGATCTCAGCTGCCTGAGGAGGCCAAGAAGTTTGACCAGATAGATAAAACTTTACAAAGGGCTTGTTGGTTTGGTTTTTGTTGTTTATGTACTGTTTAGCACTTTATACTGATGTTTTGAAAAAGCTGTATACCTCAGGGGTGTTAAAACACTCGCTTGCCTGATAAGGATTAATCTAATGATATGGAAAGAAAAACGACAACAGGCTAAATTAGATGTTGCTCCTTTTAATGTTTTACAGCAAACAGCTACTCAATGAAACTTGGACATCAACTGATTCTTTAAATTTTGATAAATTTATTACTGGTAGAAATATTTTGGAATTGTATATATTCACACATGAAGTAACATTTTAATATTATCTTAATAGTGAATTTCATCGTTTATATGGTGTGCAGCTAAGGAAGGTTCTATCCCTGTTATTTGACTGACAGTCCTAAGCAGTAATGATGTTTTATCTCCTCCTCTTCACAGGCTGTAACTCATAAATTTTGACCAGAATGTTTAGCTTGATAATATATAAAATAAGTTTGAAACTTGGTCAGGTTGGATTAAAATGTAGGTAACTAACATTTATGTGTTTTACATCATCACAACCACGGTCTGTATTCACCAACCATTCTTAAGAACATTCTTGGTCTTATTCTCCAGAATTTTCTAAATTTGAAAAAAACACAACTTCTGATTGGCTAAACCATTTGGTTTAACCAATCAGAAGTTGTCTTACTTTCAAATTTTGAAAATCTTGAAGAGTAAGACTAAGAATGTTCTTAAGAATGGTTGTTGAATACAGACCCAGGATATCTTCAATCGTATCAATCCTAAATGACTTTATTGAGGTGAGGGCTTTAGGGCCAATGGCCCTTTAGTTTCATATTACTTAAATACTGTCTTTACTCTAGACACTTATCTATTTGTATAACAGAAAATACATATATTGCTAGATTTTTAAATTAATTTCATTTTAATTAGTTGTGGTCTGTATTCACCAACTATTCTTATAAACATTCTTGGTCATTATGAATGCTTGGATTGATATAAAGAACCTTTACCCACATGGATTCGGAAATCTTACTATGTTTGTACAAATCCCTGGTGAGACCACACCTAGAATATTGTTCTACAGTATGGACTGTCTTATTCAAAAAAGAAGCCCTTAAAATTGAGAAAGTACAACATAGAGCGACTAAATTAGTCAAGAATATCAAAGATCCTACTTATTCAGAAAGACTGAAGAAACTAGGTTTACCAACACTGGAATACAGAAGGAGGAGAGCTGATATGATAGAAACATTCAAAATAATGCATGAAATTGACAAAGTTGACAAACACAGGCTCTTTTCAATAAACAAGAATAAAACTAGAAGACATGAATACAAAATCTTCAAAAAGCAATGTAGAACTAACTTTAGAATGAAATCATTCTCACAGAGAGTTGTGGAAACATGGAACAGTTTGCCAGCTGAAACTGTCTCAGCCAGAGATGTAAATAGTTTTAAGTCACTTTTAAATAAATACTGGAAGAATGCGCCTTTTAAATTTTCACCGTTGTATTTTGCACCAGAAGAGGAATCATTCTCTACATGTACAGATGGATCAGAGAGGCTTACGTCTAATTGAAGATCCCTCAACAAGGTAAACAAGGTAAAGGTAATTATCTCCAAAATTTTCTAAATTTGAAAGTATCACAACTTCTGATTGGCTAAACCAAATGATTTAGCCAATCAGAAGTTTTGTTACTTTCAAATTTAGAAAACTGTGGAGATAGAGACTAAGAACATTCAGTAAGAATGGTTGGTGAATACAGGCCCAACTGATCTTTAGGTTCACTGTTTATGTAAAGGCAGTCTAATAAAGAACTATAATAACTATGGAGACAGAAAAATTTGAGCTTGGCACAATCTGTAATAGACATCACAATTTTTGACTTGCCATTATTTAGAGCATCTCCAGACAACAAATTGAATACGGTTAAATGATGGGATTTGTCTTCAACAGGACAGAAAAAAAAAACTTTGCTTAAAAAGCTTTTATACTGAAATTAAAAGGATGTAAGGCTTCTTTGCGTGCATTTTCTGCTTTTCCAACAATGTTTACAGACACCCTCTCTTTCTGTGTCAAAGAAACACAAATTTATTTGGTAGGTTTAGTAAAGAATTACCGGTAAGTAATAACCTCATGAAACAATTTTTTGCAAACAACTTTAAATTCATTTTGGTCATGTTTCATAGGTCAAGGTTAATACCTAATGAAAATATGTACCAAAAAAAATTGTTGTAAATACAAATAATGCTTATTACAAGGAATTTCTTCTTTTTTAAGAATAATTATATAAATGATCTGTTGTCTTGTGTTTTTCTAACGAATGATTATCATGAAATTAATAATTTTCAATTTCATTAGTTATCAAACGATATAATATGAATAAGATGGGATTCTGTTTTCATTTTATGGTCTACGGGAGAAAACTCGTACAAATTTGAAAGTCAAATTCATGAAGAGTGACCTCCCTTATTATGACGATTCTCCCCCCCCCCCCTCCCTTCCCCACGGATAAAATAGTAAACAAACTGAAATGCAGGTAAAAATAAGTAATTAATATTGCTTGTTATCTGAAAAAATTTTGAAAGTTTTAGATAAAGTTTCGCATGGATTTCCACCTCCGGCTGTAAGGTTACAGACATGGACCGAAATGAAAAAGACTTACAGGAGTGACGAGACTTTCACTGACGCCTTAAATAATAGATTCATCTCAGATGAACATCAACGCAATCGCTGAGAAAGAATTTACATTAGGCCTAGGCACAATCTTTCAAAACTTGGAGAAATATTTACTCTCGATTTTCTACCCATCAAATGCATTTATTGAATTTAAAATGAAAGAATAACACGGCACATTTGTTGATATTTGTACTTGACCTTGAGCGAAGGAAACAATCACCTAAATAATGTGGATATGTTTACTAGTATTTTAAACCATATGTGCATTAATCTATTTGATCCAATTTGCGTATCATTATATATATTGATAAAATATTTCATTGTCTGATTTGACTTTACAGTATGTATTTAATCTTACAATGATAAAAAAAGAATCGTTACTTGCAATATTAAATTTTTCGCGGTAGTTGTTTACATGTGATGAGATGCAAGGGAGATTACCACGTCGTTACTTGTAAATTTTCTTTGGAGTAGTGATTACTCCAGAACTGTAAGTATTTACAATCCTATAACAGACAATACGGTATGAATCTAGATCTACTACCACTCAGCAAAATAAATGTCTTTTATATCCATCATTTCTCAAGACGTGTACCATACTTTTTTACCTCGTCTGTGGTTTTAGGCAGTTTACAATTACAAGGGATGCAACTCTGATATCATCGAAGATTTTAAGGAAGTAGGAGCTATCTCCCTTTGACCATTCATTTTTTACAATTTTGTCAGTCTCCCATAACTTGAAACACATAGCTCATTTCGAGTTATATTTCACCAAAAAAAAAAATCCATTAAAGCGGTAAAGGGAAGCAATGGCGTAATTTTAAAATAAGAAAAGGGACAACTAAATAAGTATATGAACGGGTAAATAAATGGATGGGTTTTGTTTTAAAGCCTTCTTCTTTTGGGCAATTAAAACTCAGGACTGTGTGGTAAATGGTTAAGCCAACTTGGATATGAAAGACTCAAAGCTTACACTTTTTACTTCACAGTTTTCACAATTATCACTCAAAGTATTTGGATTTACTTTTTGTAAGGACTA